>NW_004624733.1:31515124-31533710 GCF_000247695.1 Heterocephalus glaber | reverse complement strand
TGAGTATCAGAGTGTTCCATCTCATTTTCCTTTGGGGTTGCTGTAGGTGATTTGGAAGTCTGGTTCTGTGGCTTGTTTACCTGTCTTCTCATTTTGACGTGTGGGGTGGTGGTGGTGGTGATGTAGGGTGGGTCTGTGTTCCTGGCGCCCTCGAGGCTCACCTTCTCTGGGCTCGGAGCCATGGTACACCTACCCAGAAGCCTTCTGCTGCCTGGGAGCTGTGATGCGCCAATCTTGAGGTCTCTTCTGGGCTCAGAGCTGTGGCCCGCCTACCCGGAAGCTTCCTCTATGCTGGGAGCTGAAGTACGCCTACCTGGAAGCCTTCTATTGCCTGCAAGCTGTGGTGCACCCATCTGGGCATTCCCTTTCTTGATGCTAGGATCCCTTTTGCTACCATATGAAGGATCCCAGACCAGACTACTACAAGATAAAAAACCATATATGTGGCAAAGGTAAGATGGCTAAATGAGACCCTAGGCCAATTATTCCTCTAGACCCCAGGAAATGTGAATGAAGTCACCCTGAATTTTCTATTCCCAGAGATTTGTCAAGCTGGCCTAAATCAGAACTGTCCACCAGATCCACAGAGCTTGAGAAATAATATGTTTGCTCCTCAAGCCACTAAGTTTTAGAGTGTTTTATTATACAACAAAACTAATTGATTGAAACTCTAAAAAAATTTTCAGTTGAAATCCTTAGTCTGTTGCGGGTTGACAAGCCAAAGCTATTGGACTGGTGCTCTCCTTTTTTAAACAAAATTTGTTGAAACACAGTAATTTGTTACTTTCCATGGCTGCTTTTGAGCAATAGCTGAGTGGATATGGCAGAGGTCATATGGATGTCAAACATTTACATCTTTACCACTGGGAACTTTTAACAAAGTGTGCCTGTCCACCCCTATAGTGAATTGTGTTTTCCTAATTGTTGTATTGTGGTTCTTGATGTTAATTCTTGGTTTCTCTAAGTCTGTCATTTCATGTTCTTTAATATGTCTTTTGATGAATAACAAATTCTTAATTTTAAGTGGCCAAAATGATAAATCTTTTTTATAGTTATGCTTTTTGTGTCTTTTTAAAGAAATTATTCCTACTCCAAAGGAAAATAATCACATTTTCTATTTAAAAAGTTTGTCTTAACTTTTATATTCTTGCTGTATCTGGGATTGATTTTTGAATATAGTGTGAGGAAGGAATTCAGTTTCTTATTTTTTTAAAATGATTGCATTTTTTTAGTGTTCAGTGTATCGAACAATTATTTCTTTCTCCACTGATGTGGCCTGACACCCTGTCTTTCCTATGGTTTGAATGTATCTCCCAAAGTTCATGTGTTTGAAATTTAATCCCCAGTGCAGCAGTGTTGAAAGTTGGGACCTCAGAGATGATTAGGTTATGAGGGTTCTGCCCTTCTGAATCGATTGATGTCCTTATAACATGAATTTATCAGTTATTGTGGCAGTGGGTTTCTGATAAGAGAATGACTAGCTTCCTCCCCACTTCCGTTCAAATGTGTTCTGGCCTGTGCAAGGGCATGTGCCCTTCTGCCTTCTGCCATGGGATGCTGTAGCAGGAGGACCCTCACCAGATATGGGCCACTCAACCTTGGACTTCCCAGCCTACAGAACTGTAAATACAAACCTGTTCTTTATAAATTATCCAATTTTAAGGATTCTAATAGCATGAAACAAAGTAATATAGCCATTTGTAAATGTTACAAAATGTGTGGGTTTATGAGCTTTTTCATCTTTTCTGCTCATTAATTACCTGATCTTGCACTATAACTTCATAATATCTCCTGATGGTTTGTGGAGCAAGTTCTCTGTTTTCCTTTTCTTTGGAGGATCAGAGCTCTTATTCCATTTTTCTTCTATGTATAGTTTAGAATTATTTTATTAAGTTCCCTGTAAAATTTTGTTGAATTGAATTGAATCTGTAGATAAATTTAGAGAGATTGTATTTCTATAATATTGTCTTTCTATCCATGAACATGGTATATTCTCTCTTTTGGTCTTTTAATATCTACATGTTAGGTAAATGGTGGTTACCCAGTAAAGGACACCACCAGCCTGAATTTGGGGTTTTGAGTGAGACTCCCTGGAATAATGTTGAAGAAAAGTCTGAGTCAAGCTTATTAAGTTGATCTTTTTATGAGCAAGGGATCAATGAAGCAAGAATGGCTGAGTACGTGCCCACAGGCTGCTAATGTTCTACTGTGGGTGTACTGTGACCTCCCATGGCAGGTGGGGCAGGTGCACAGTGTCCTAGAAGGGTTGACTGGGTGGCAACAAGATGTAGGGGCATTGTTTTTGGACTCAGGTGACTGGGAACAGCCACTGAAGGAACTTGGATAGCTGGAGGCAAATGGGAGTCAGACTATCACTTTAAATGAAGTTTTATACTTGGATAGTTCTGATACATCTTTAGATGTTTTCTTATCTTGGAAAAAAGTGATTTTTGAACCATTGTAAATGAACTTTAAAAAAAGTTACATTTTCTAATTGTTGCCTGTATATAGAAATACAACTTAGAATATCAATCCTATAACCAGCCTTCTTGCCAAAGTCTTATATTAATTCTAACACTTGGATTGTCTTTTGAGTTTTCTTACATAATTATATCATACAATTAACTATACAATTATTTTTTCTCCCAATTAATAGAACTCTTATGTTTTTTCACATTGTGAATAGAAGTGGTATTGGTGGAATGTGTTCTTATTCCTAATTTCATTTTTTTTTCCAGGCTGTGCTCGAACTCATGATCATCTTCCTGTATCAGCTTCCTGTGTGTTTGGATTACAGGTGTGTGGCACTATGCCTGGCTCCCCATTCCTGATTTTGAAATGAATGATTCTAATAATGTTTGCTGTAGATTATTTATAGTTACTTCTGTTTTTCAATCACTTACCAGTTTTCTCCAAGCATTACTTTGGCAGCATGGTTTTTTATGTACTAAGTATACTTAGCATTGCTCAGGCAGGTGTCATTTCAACTAGTTGGTTCTTTTTTTTTTTTTGGTACCAGAGATCGAACTCAGGTCCTTGGGCTTGCACAGCAGGCAGCGAAACCACTGAGCTAAATCCCCGGCCCCAACTAGTTGATTCTTATATTAAATAAATGATAATTTTGAAAAAATTTGTCATTTTTATATTTCTTGTTATATTACCTTACAAAATTAACAAAAATATGCAATTTTTTGTTATTTTGTATTTAAATAATTGAACTGTTAAGTGGTTATATTTTCAAAATTCTTTGAGCTCTTCCCTAGTTTCTGAAGCAAAAAATATTATAGGTTGATCTTTTATGTCCTTACATAGCCCTGTGGTCAGCCATTTCTTCAGTCTTGATTTCTTTCAGTGGAGAATGGTATATGGAAACCAAGATCTGGGTACCAGGTATATTCACAGCAGATGATATGTCATCCTTCTTGGTTATCTTATTTTGGAGGCAATGCTGGTGAAGGCCATAGAGGTACCAGGCATGCATTTATGTTGAATCCCTTTGAGAGATTCCTGGGGGTGTTCGTTCACTTCCACTCCGCACTTCACAAGGTCCTGACTCAGTGCACCGTACATGCACAGCAATGGCATTTCTCATTCAGCTCATAGTGCAGCTGTTTGTGTTGAGTGCCTTGGCAAACTCCTGCCTCATCTCATTAGATTCCATGAAGATTGAGCTCTTCATACTCATATGAAAGCATAGCAAGTGTAGCTTGGCCTCTTTAGGATTGAATGTTCCTTCTTTGCTTTCAAGTTCCTTCTGGAAAACCTGAACAAATATGCTTCCAAGTAAACTTCAAGAATTTGCTGTTTCTGGAGGGGATAAGGGTATTCCTTTTCCCCTTCAGGCTGCACAGGGGGCTGGCAGGCATGCTGGCTATGCTGGTGGCCTTCTGTCCTATTTCTTGATTCTCCTCAGTCTCTGCCTTGCTCCTCTCAGTATTCTTACAGTAACAATCATTATGAACTGAATTGTTTCCTTCTTTCCCCTTCATATGTTGAGGCCCTAATATCCAATGTGACTATATTTGGAGAGGTGTTTTAAAGATGAGGTTAAATGAGGTCATAAGGGTAGGGCCCTAACCCACTAGAATTGGTGTCCTTATAAGGAGAGAGATAGCTGAGGCTGTAGCTCTGCGGTAAAACACTTACTTAGCACTCACAAGGCCCTGGGCTTAAGGCCCAGTATTGTGCATGGTCTGTGCTAAGGAGCAGTCTCGAAGGTGTCCCAAAGTTAGCTTAAAGATGGGAGGAGCTGGTGAGAAGCTTGGCTTAGATTGCTTTAGAAAAAGTCAATTCCCAAAACCACTGTACAAACACATCTTTACAATGAAATCAACACACAATACCAGACTACAATAATCAAAAATAAATACCAAGAAGCTTAATAAAGAATGAAATAATGAAAAGGAAAAAAAGAAAATAAAAAACTGGTAAACAAAAAGAGAGAAAATAACCAAAACACATGAAAAATAAAAGACAAGGAAAAGAGGAAATTAAGAAAAATGAAAATAAAATTAAAAATGGGAAAAAATGGAAAAATGAGAGAAAGAGTAAAGACAAAGAGAAAGATTAATAAACAAACTTGACAGAAGGTCCATATCCAAGAGAGAAAACAATCTGACTTTGACCACAATTCCGATCACTGAAAAATCAGCTTCCTCCGTGGGAAAGACCAAAAACCCAAGTCCAACCAGGGACTTGTACGGGTGCTCAAAATTCTGCAACAATGCTCCTCAGGAGGTCTTAGCAAGAAGAAGCGCTTCCTGGAGATGCCTGGTGATACTGAGAATTCCAAATAGCAGCAGGTTTTTGTTTATATGGATTATAACTATTGATATTAACCTTACCAGAAATTAAAACCTGTGAGATGTTTTAGTGTCTTCTTGATTTCTTCTTTGAAAGATTATGTTTTTAAATATTCAAGTATGTGGGAATTTTTTCTCTATTAACTTCCTTTTTTATTTTATTCATATTTCAGTTTGTATCTACAAGGTAAAAGGACTCTATATGGACAAAAAGAACTAAAATACCATTCTAAAATGAAAATCCTTCAATATCATTTCAGTGTTAAAAATTTTAATTGTCTCATATACTTTTAATATTTATTTATTTTAGTACTAGGGATTGAACCCAGTGTCTTTGCCCTTTTATCCCTAGCCTTTTTAAACTTGCTAAGTCATTAGGTTGCCCAGCCTGTGCTCAAACTTGGGATCCTTCTGCCTCTACCTCCCAGAATTCTGGAATTATATTTGTATACCACCATGCCTAGCTCCATCTTTAAATTTTTTACTTTTCAGATTATATGCTTGAATCAGGAACCTAATAAAGTCCATGTTTTGTGATGGCTTGTATGTCTCTTAATCATTTTTTGATATCTCTTTCTGCTCTTCCTTGTAATTTATTTTTGAAGAATTTAGGTTGCTAGTGTCCTACTGTTTGTACTTTGATGATTGTATTTGTGTCATGTAGATTAACAAGTTCTTCTGGGTTTCCTGTAAATTGACAACTGGATCTTGAAATCTGGTCAGATTTAGATGTCATTTTTGATGGGACTGCTTCATACTTGGGGGTACATTCTTTCATCAGGAGTCATAAGATACCTGATAATCTGTTTTTTTTGTGATGTTATCCAGTTCATTTATTTCCTAGTTCTGTTATCATGATGAATAGTGTAATGGTTAATTTTAGCTATCAACTTGATTGGGCCATGGAATGTGTAAGTAGCTGTTAACATATTGTTTCTGGATAGACAGTGGTACCTCAGGGTTCACAAACTTGATTTTTTCCACGATTCTGGTCAAAAACCGAGTTGGACAAGAACCAAATCAATTTCAATTGGTTGGGTTCAATGTTGACCTTATGAGAAAATTTGATTCAGTTCCTGTCCAGTTCCGTTTGCAACCAGAATTGTGGAGAACATTGAGTTTGTGGACCGAGGTACCACTGTATTTGTGTGAGTGTTTCTGAAAAAGACTAGTATTTGAATCAGTAAATTGATTTTCTTAGTGTATGTGTATTGCTACAACAGAATTCCTGAGACTAATTTATAGAGAACAGATATTTTTTTCTTAAGGCCAGGAAATCCAAGATCAAGGCTTTGTCAGGCTGGATTTCCTGATGAGGCTACATCATCTTGAGAGGCAGAATGGAGCATCCTTGCATGGCAAAATAGCTTTAAAAAAGTTTAAAAATAGCACAAAGCCTGTTTTATAAGGCCCTTAATTCCTTTCACAAGAGAGCATGGCTTAATTATATTTCAAGCCACACCTCCTAATAATATAACATGGGCAAGATGAATTTTGGAGGGGACACCCCATTTAAACCATGACATTGAGTAAAGATTACACTTCCTAATTTGGATAGGCATGAACCTCCAACCTGTTGAGAACTCAAATAGAACTAAAGAGCAAAGGAAAGACAAATTCTATATTTGTATTCAAAGTAGGACATCCATTTTCTCTTGCTCTGAGACATTATAGCTCCTTGTTCTCAAGCCTTTAGACGTAGATGAGAATTTTCACCACCAACCCTTCCCATCCTGTTTCTGGGCCTTGGAACTCTATACCATTGGTTTACTGGCTCTCAGACCTTCAAGGTTGGACTGAAATGACACCACTGGCTTTCCTAGGTTTTCACCTCAAAGATGGCAGATCATGGGACTCCTCAGCGTTCATAATCATGTGAGCCAGTTACTTGTAATAAATCTCTGTCTACATATCTACATAGTATGATTGAAAAATATGAGAATGTTTTAATTTTTAAAAATTTATTACTGTAAAAGATACATTGCCATCAATCCCCCTCAGGGCACTCCCCCTTGCTTTGAATATATTGATCCCATTGTTCTTTTCACTTTCTGAAGCAGTTCTGGAAGTCCTCTTTTTGAGTATCTTTAGTTGTGCTGTCATGGCTGCCTTGATGTCCTGAATCAATTAAAAACATTACCTTTCACAGTAATTTTGAGTTGGGGGAAGAGCCAGAACTTTCTGGGTGCCAGATCTGGTAAAGTAGATGAGAACACAGCATAATGTTTTTATGAGCCTGCCTGTCCATTGGATGGAAGTAATAAACTTCCAACTCAACTACTCTGTAGTCAGTGATGAAGGTCTTTATGATTCCTGTTCTTGAAAGTTATAAGAAGCTTTTTGTATAGCCTAATACATGATAATTTTCTGTTGTTTTTCATGTATGGATTTCAGGGCAAATTTCATTTGGACAAATGTTTCCCCAGTAACAAGTTACTTTGAAAGGTTCTAACTTAAGCCAAAGTAATACATTGTTAAGGGAGGTACTTAAGCATCAGAAACATTAATTTGACTATTTGAGGTCTTGTTAGGGCTGAATAACTACACTGTAGGTATACTATATACAATGACATCTACAGGCTCGCATGCATATGCATTCAAGACATGCTACCATTTTCTTAGTTACTTTCCCTGTTGCTAGGACAAAATACCCAACACCCACAATTTAAGAGAAGAGAGGTTTATTTCAGGTCATGTTTTCAATCTACAGTCGGCTGGCTCCAAGGCAGAAATGGCATGGTGGAAAGGGTCTGGTAGAGTAAAGGTGCTCACCTCATGGTGACCAAAAAGTAGAGAGAGAAGGGAAGAACTGGGGAGGGAAATATATCCTTCCAGGTCACACTCCCTGTGCCCTGCTTCTTCCTACCACTCCCTACCTCCTTTCAGCACACTGAGTTATAAACTTATCAGTGGGTTAATCCATTGATGAAAATAGCACTCCCATGATCCAATCACCTTCCAAAAGTCCCACCTCTGAATACATGAGACTTTAGGGGGATATCCTAGATCTAAACTAGAACAGCCATTATTAATATCATGTAATCAACTATCTCATTTTGTTCCCAGAAAAGTAGGGTTCCTTCATTTGTTCGCTCAACAAACATTTCCTGAGACCTTATTAAATGCTCTGAAGAGGCACAATTGTAAGTACTGGAAAAACCATACAACAAAGCACCTGAGTTTGTTGTGCTGTTATGGAGTGGGGCAAATACAATAACAAGTTAAGTCAACAGATAAATTGAAAGGATGATACATGATATGAAGGAAACAAACAGGGTGATGTGTTAGTGCAGTTGGGTGCTCCCTACTTTAGAAGGGGTGCTAACATTTAAGCTGAGATTTTCTTTGCAGGAAGGGGCCCAATATGCAAGGATGTAGGAAAAGGACTTTGTAGACAGATAGTACTACAGGTACAAAGTTACTGAGGTGGGACTAAACTCAGCATGTTTGAGGAATGGAAAGGCAATCAATGTGGGTATGAGTGAGCAGGCAAAGGGTGGTGGAAGGTCAGTGTAGAAAGGCAGGTGAAGGCAGACATGAGACCAGCTTTGTTGATGGATTCTGCACTATGTTGGGGCATTTTATCTATCACTTTGAAGATTCTGGGGCCCTGTAGCTGTGTGTTCATTCCACAGAACTGGTGCAGCTGCAGAATATGCTGTTCTAAAAATCAGTTTCCACATTCTGCCTGCCCCTGCTCCAAAGTCTAGACCTGTCCTCTTTGAAAGCCAATTCTGAAGCAAACATAGTACCCCGTAGCAGCCTGAAGTTTGTTTCTGGTGGCTGTAGCGCCTTTGTTTCCAGGGGCTGCTCAGAACTTCTGGAGTTGAAGAGCCAGCTGCTAGATTGCTGCTTTGTGTTCTGCCCTGACCTCTGGTGGATTTGGCCTGTTAAGACATGGACCAAGTGAGACTCTGGAAGCCTTTGCCTTCTCTCTCATTTTACTGGGAGTAAACAGTGTATTATGAGGGCTTCCAGTTCCTCAGGTCCTCTTTAGATTTCTAGGACACATGGAGGGATAGAATTTTAGACACTGCCATGGGTGCCAGGTAGCTTTTGACTGTCAGGCATGTTTTACGCTGATACATGTCCCATTCTTTGGAGTAGATAAAAGGAACCCTGCCTCTACCCAAACACAGTGGGTGCACCAGGAGTCAGCCTGACCAAAAGGAGCTCCAGCCTTGTGTTCTCAAACAGTGGTTCAGAGAGAGGACATGACCTAGCTCGGGCAAGTTAGCATTGGAACATGGTCATTGGGAGACAGAACTTAGCTTTTTCTTTGGGATCTAGAATTACAAGGTCCTGTGTACCTGGATTGCCATTCTCTGTTTCTTTGGCCTGAGAGTTAAGTCAATATTGAGGTGGATGTTGGGGTCTGGAAATGCAAAGGGAGCTGTCATTTAAGTTTTTGGTTTCTGGTTGAGCTAATACTTCTAATTCATTTCTCTTTTTCTCTGAAGGTAGTTACATTGGATTTTCGTTGCTTGCAACTGTAAATCTAATTAAGATGATAATCAATGCTGGCCACCATTATTAGAGAACTAAAATTAAGTTTGAAGTAGATATATGGTGACACTTTGCTTTATGCCAGTAACTGTATTTGTAATTATACAATGACCTGTGTGACCATTTTTAAGTATCAGTCTCATTGCATGAAGGCAGGAATGATATTTGTTTGACTCATGACTCTAGCTCACTGTCTGGCTGGTAGTTAAGTCCTCAGTAAACATTTGTGGAATGAATAAATAGTTACATGGTAATGTTTACTAATATGAGAATGTAATTTCCATTTTCTAATTTAATTTTCTGTGCTTATTCTTTGAGTTATGTTGAGGGATCAGGGGCCCAGTGAAGTGATGGCTACAACTTGGTTGAGAAAAAATAGTGAATCTCTGAGCAAAGAGGGGAGAAGGAGAGGGAAGAGAAGTCAGTATGGAAAAATGTTTAACCATTGTTGAAATTAAGTGGTGGCTATAGAGGTGTTCATTGTACTTTTCTTTTAATCTTTATATGCTTAAAAATAATCAAAATTAAAATTTATGAAAAGAAAAAGTGATTACTATTATCTGGATGGACACTTATATTTACCCAGCCTTTACAAAACTTCCAACAGCTGACATGTGGCTCACAGTTGCCTAGCATGTGTGAGGCCCTGGGGTTCGATCTTCAGTACCACAAAAATAAAAGAAGAAAGAAAAAGAAAAGGAACTTCCAGTTCTTCAATTGTAGGACAAATACATCAGAGAAAACCATTAACATTACCAGAGAAACGTTTATTTCTTAGCACAAAAAATCCTCTCAAGGCTCTTCAAATAGTGATCCAGTGGAGGCAGAGAGAGAACATAGACTTTCTCTTTCATCTGTCCCTCCTTCCTTTCCTTAGTTTTTCTTTCTTTTTTTGGTAAAACTAAGGGAAAAAAATCATTGCTGAAAAAAGTTCAGACTGTAAGGAAAGATGTAAAAGAGACAGTAACAATTGCCCATTCTATCACCACCTAAAATAGTGATGGCACTACTGTAATCTGTGTAACCACATTTAAACTTTTCTCATAACTCTAAGAAATAGTTTCCATTGTTATTCAGATTTTACAGATGAGGAAGTTTAAACACAAAGGATGTGAATAAGTTTCTTAAAAATGAAATCAAAGCTCTACCTGATAGGTGGAAGAGCTTGAGTTTGAAATCAAGTAATCTGATGTTGAAGCTTGTGCTCTTCACCATGACCTTACATGGCCTTGCTGGGAAAGAGGTCTTTCAAATCCTTTGGCTAAATATCCTTTCCTATGTGTATGTGCACACTTTCTCTCACACCTACACACTATATTCACACACATGATATATGTATATATACAGACACATGTATATACATGCCTCAAACACATATATGAGCACACATACATCTTACAAAACAATCATTTTATGTATTATACTTTATGATTCACTTTAAAAATGTATATAGGACAGTACAATGAACCTCATGGACCCATCACACAAATTCAACGATAATCAACTCAGGGCCAACCTTATTTCATCTCATTGCTACTATATAGATTTCCATTCTCTATAGATTTAAAACAAATAATTATTCTGAAACTGGGGATGGTGGCTCACTCCTTTAACCTCAGAACTCTGTTAATTTGTGGCAGAAGAATCTTAAATTTGAGCCAAACCTGAACAATTTAGTGAGATCCTGTCTCAAAATATAAGATCCAAGATACATCATGTAAAGGTACAAGATCCCAATGATGGATGTAACTGTATTGTATACCTATAATGTATCAATAAGCTTAATGGAGAAAAAGAAAAAAAAAAAAGAAAAGCTGGGGATGTAGCTCAGTGGGAAGGCCATGGTTCAATCCCTGGCAAAACCTCCACCCCTGTTTTTTTTTTAAACTTACAGGAAAATTTCTTGTATAAAGAACATTGAAATATACTTTATCCAAATCCATTAATTTTTAATATCCAGCTATATTTGCTTTATACTCCTTCACTTGTTCAGTCTGTAGGTGTGGTTGTATTTAAATGTATACGCATATATAAAAATATTAATTTTTTATACATCTTTCAGGAGGTTACATGGCTCAGGTCCCTTATTTATTTTTTCTTCAATGCCCATTTCCTGAGAATAAGAATGTTTTACTATATAGTTCAGTAAATGTATTAAATTCAGGAAAGTGAATTGATGTAATATTTATATATACAATTGTATTTGACAGGTTTTTGTTATTTAGACAGAATACCTGACATACACAACTTAAAGGAGGAAAGCTGTAGTTTTGGTCATAGTTTCAGAGGGTTCAGTCCATGGTTGGCTGGCTCCAAGGCAGAAACAGCATGGTGGAAGGACATGGCAGAGGAAAGCTCATAGCATCCAGGAAGCAAAGTGACAGGGGAGAGGCAGAGAGGAAGAAGCCAGGGACCAGATATAGGTCCTAAGGTCATGTTTCCTTTAATAGGCCCCACCTCCTAAGTTTCCATCACCTCCAAATAATGCCATCAAATTCTGATCTCATCAGTGGGTTAATTTGCTGATGAAGTTAGGACACTGTGATCCAGTTATCTCTGGAAACACTCACAGACACACATACTCGTCAGGCCAGTCAAGTTGACAATCAAGATTATCTAGTGCAACAGTCCATAGCCCACTTTTTTCAATTGTTCCAATAATGTCCTTTATACACTTTTCCACATTTTTTTTTTTTTTGCCTGTAGTCCAGAATCTAATCCAGGATCATGTATAACATGTAGTTGTCATGTGTCTGGTCTCCTTTAATCCGGGATTACTTTTTACATTTGATGTTATTAACATTTTAGAAGAATAAAACTCATTTATTTTATAGAATTTCTCTCAATTTGGGTTTATCTGATGTTTTTCTTTTGAGTATGTTTAGGTTATGTTTTCCTGGTCAGAATATTACTTGAGTGATATGTCTGCCTCAGTTTATCACATCTAGAGGTACATAATGTCCATTGGTGATGCTAATTGTCATCATTCAGTTAAAGTATTATCTGGTTTTCCACTATATAATCTGCTTGTAAATGTTTAATAATGCACATTTGTTTTATTTATGAAGCAAAAAAAGGTAGATCTACAGCATTATTTTGGGGAGTGTTACCATTACCAGTATCTTCTCTACTACCATGGAAGTCTTGTTATATGTCAGGTGCTATTTTTTTTTTTTTGTTCATCCAGAATGCCTCTTTATAAATTAGACAGTGCTACCTGTTTATTTTACACTATGGGTTTAAACCTTTAGTTGTTTCAGCTTCAGGTGAGTCTGTTCCTGGTGGTATCAGAAGTTTACATGATTTCATATATCATTGATTTGCTTCACCATTTCCCTTATGTGTTCACCTTCCTCCTTGAGGACAGACTGGATGCACTTTCTCTGGTAGGCACTCAGAGTAATGGTGGGTTTTTGAGGACTCAGAACCTTTTCCATCTTTTGCTGCTGATAGTCTTTTTTCATAGTAACCTGTTTGATAGCATTGCCCAAATGTCGAAGTTGATCAGGGATCAGCTGTAATTCTTTCTTCATGTCTCTCTCACTATCAGAGAGAACTGGGAGCTGAGAGTGAAAACTGTGAAGTACTTTTTTCATCCTGTTCATGATATCTTCTTGTTTTTCCTTGGCTTCCTCATATTTGTCAGCTAAGCGCTCAGCCATTTCCCATAGACTTTTTCTCTCTTCTCGACAATAATTGAGATCATCTAGTTGTTTCTTTTTTGGGTCACATAATAATTTGACCCTCTGCTGAATCTCCTCCTTTGCCAGGTCCTGCTTAAGAATGTACTGTTCTCTGAACACCTGGGTGGCTCTGCTGATGAGCTGGAGACACTCTTCAGGAGGAGGGGCCAAATCCTTTTCAGATGACTTCAGAAATGCTGGATTGGCAGCACTACATTGCAAAATGCTCCTAATATGCTTTTCAAAGGAATTGGGGGTTTCAGCCAGAATACGAAGAGGAGACTCTGCAACTTCATCATCATCTTGGGTGCAAAGCAAAGGAGGAGATGCTGGATGGACTGTACTTAGTAAAGGCCTTATAAGGCATTCATAGGCACTGGTAATGCAGATCATCGTGGGCCCAAGAATATCAGGAACTATCCAGAATCCTTGAATCGGAGCTGGCTGTCTGCATGGCAGTGGCTTCGTACAAAGGATGTGCTCAACAAAGCATTTCTGTTCTGCAGGAAGTTCTTGTAAACTATCTTTATCTTCTTCATCTGATCCAAGAAATTTGTGAAGTTTATGAATCCAAGTTAGCCCAACACTATGTACACCAGCTTCATGAGTACAGTGATACCTTGAAGGACACTTGAGATCTCTATGAAGTTTGATTGGACAAGAAAAGTCACAATCAAAGGGATCATCCTCTCCAGAGGCCAGTTTCAGGGCAAGCTCCAACTCAACACATTCAAACACATACAGAGAAGGAATGAGTTCAGGCCTGGAATCCCAGGACTTTTCTGGTGTGTGATCATCTTCTTCTTCCCCCTCTAGCACAACACAGTGGTACAGCATTCCTGATTCGGTGGCGATCACTAAGATGTTGGGGACACAGGGTAAGCAGAGTATAGCACAAGCATCATAACCATAGTTATCTTCTGCCGCAGGATGCATGGGCAACACACCCAACGGCTTTCCAATATTCCCAGGGCTTTGTAACAGACTAACATATGTAAGGAAAGTTTCCCCATTCTCATATAAGATGTACAGTGGGTATGCCACTACTTCATCTTTGCCTTTCTGTCCAAATATGTTCTTTGGAATTGCTGCCAATGGCCCAGGGTCAAATGCAACTGCTATCTCTCCCAGAGATGCAGTATATGCCCTTCCTTTATTGAGTATTAGACTTTCCTCTTCTGCTTCTGAAAGTAAAATCACCTTAGTGGGTGTCTGCATTCACGTAGAGAAGAAATTCTTATTACATTTTCTGATATTAACAGCATTATGTTAACCCAGCATTTCACTTGGATACCATGCAGCATGCTTCAGAGTCAGAGACGTAGAACTGGTGAAAAATCTCTCAGCGACTGGAGTGGCACTACAATTCACTGTTACTTTTCCACCTTCAAATTCAGAATTCTTCCCCCACCTTTTAGGTAATTCTAATACCATAAGTCCTTTAGTTCCTACAAGTGCTACATGATGTTGTGTCGGACTTAACAAAACTTGATAAATTTCAAAAAGGCGTGGGTTTATGCAAAGCAATCTCTGATACCGGGAGAGGGAGGGCTCCTCGCCGCCACTGCTGAGGCCCGAAGGCGAACCACTAAAAAGCAGCTGCCTTCTCCGTCCCACGGGAAGAGCTCACCGGGAGGCCGAAGACTAGGTTTCTCATCAGCAACTGCGGCGGCAGGGGAGGCGACGAGGCCAATGATGAAGAAACTGGTTTCTCAGCTTCTGCAGCATGCTGGTGTTTCAGTCCCTCCCGGAGCCGCAAAAACACGACGTGATTGGGAAGCCAGGTCTGCCACAGATCATTGTCGCTTACAGGTCCCTTGGCAGCCGCCATCTTCAGGTGCTATGTTAAATGCTTTGTCTGCTTTAGTGATCTCAGCCAACCTATGTATAAAGAGAATAAGTGGCTGAGGGTTATGAAGTAACTTGCTAAAGGCTGAGTGGAGCTTCAAACCTGGCTGGCTGATTGTTTTTTATTGCAGTTCTCTAATTTTGTATGCTCTAATTCTTTCTCAGTCTTAACCTTTTTAAAACAATGCTGCCACCAATATTCCCGAATGCACATCTTTATGAGTCCTCAAAAATCTAGCCCTTAGGTCCTTGTATAACAGGAATTAGTAAGACAGGAGTTAGAATTCTACTAGGCCGTAAGAACAGCAGCCCCAAAATGGAGCCAGGAAGCCCAAAATGGAGTCTGCTGAGTCACGACACTCCAAGACTCTTACAAAAATATCTGCCAGGTGTCCTTTGGCTTTCTGAGACCTCCCCAGAGCATGATGAGGTGGGCCATTGGGTCAAGGGTGTATGGGCCCTGCATGGACACTGTGTGAGCACTGCATAAATTGGACCCTAAAAAAATATGTAGTCTCTTAGATGGTAGAGACTATATTGCTTACATAATGACCAGAGCTGCCTTCAAAAATCTCTTAAAATATCTACACAAAGAGCCCTTGTATATATCCTACTCACAACTCCCTCCTGGGTAGTGGGAGCTTTACTTCCTTGCCTTTCTATCTTTTAAATAAATTTCCTTGCACCCTACCTTCTCTGTCCACAGTTTCATCCTTCATCACTTTGGGACATGACCCCGGTGTTCCAGTAACACCAAACTTCATTTTTCCTGATATATCACTGAGTCATATTTTTCTCTTTTTCAGTACTGGGGATTGAGCCCAAGGCCTTCATACTGAACTATATCCCTAGCCCTCTACCCCTTTTAATTTTTTATTTTGAGATATAATTTTGCTAAGTTAATAAATTGCCCAGTATGGCCTCAAATTTTCGATCCTCCTGCTTCAGCCTCCTAGAGTGCTGGGATTACAGGTAGACACCAGATATTTTTAAGTAAATAACCCAGGTGTGGTGGGCACATCTGTAATACCAGCACTCTGTGAGGCAGGAGGATTGCAAATTTGAGGCCAACCTAAGCAACTTGGTGAGACCCTATCTCAAACTATAAAAAGGACTGGAGAAGGAGCTCAGTGGTGGAGTGCTTGCCTAGTATGCACAAGATCCTGGGTTTACTATCTGGTCCAGAAAAAATGTCAGTTAAAGTCACTATAAATTCATCCTGGGACTGGTGGTGATTGCCTGTCATCCCAGCACTTGGGGGGCTGAGGCAGGAGGATTGTGAATTCAAGACCACTATGGAGTACATAGTGAGACTCCGTCTTAAAAAAACAAACAAAACAAAAGCTACTATAAAATTCACTATAGGATTTAATTATACAGTTCTTTTCACATAAGAAAGCTTGCAATATTCATTAATAATGATGAAAACAGTTGCCATCTGTTAAGCCTTTCTGAGAGGCTAGCGTTTGTTCTCCATGTGGTCCTTGCTGGTGTTACCTCATTTATGCACACGGTCCTTGTGAGAGGGGTGCTGTTATTTTCTCCACTTTATATACAAGGTGGCTGAGGTCTGTATCGTTTAATAATGAGGCCAAGATGGTGCTCTCTCACCTGCAGGTAGAACCTGCAGCTTTAGAACCCAACTTCCCTAGAAAGATGCTGTAGGGCACAAGTGTGAAGCTGGTCAGTGTGGTTACCATAGAAAATGGTCAAGCTAGAAAAACAAGACAGCTGGCCAAGTTCTCTTCCAAAAGTTTTCAGAGTTTCATATAATGTGTATTGGGTTGGAACAGAGAAAATTTAGAAAGAGATCTAGCAAAGTGAATTGTATTAATAAACTCATTAGCATTTTTTTATGTTATAGAGACTTACTGTTGTAAGCCAGTGGAGGAAACTTTGCTGTATACAAATTTACTTTGAAATTTAGTCTATGTGCTCCTCTGTTATGGATTGAATTGTGTGCCCCCAGCAGATATGTTTAAGTCCATCCCTCTCCCTCCCAGTATCTGTGAATGTGGCTGTATTTAGAAGTGGGCTCTTTGCAGGTATAATCAAGAGGAAGTTTTTAGAGGGAACCCTATGTCAGTGTCTTTTTAAGAAAAGGTAAATGTCACATGAAGACAGAGATACAAAGGGAGAGCCCCATGTGATGGCAGAAACAGAGCATCAGGAATTGATGACCAGAAGTTAGGAAAAGGCAAGAAAAGATTCTGTCAAAAGTCTCAGAGGAGAGTGGAGGAGAGGGGTGGGGAGGGGAGGGAAGGGGAGGAGAGCAAAGGGGAGGGGGTGAGTGGGGGGGGCTGGCTGATAAGCTTGATTTCAGACTCTTAGCATCTGCAACTGTGAAAGAATAAATTGGAATTGTTTTCAGCCACTCTGTTTTCAGTTCTTTGTTACAGCAGCTCAAGGAAATAAACACAACCTTCTATTCACTTCCAGGGCGTTGATAATTATCCTGAAGATTGGAAGCCCATTTGGTTCACAGACCCTCTGCTTTTGTTTATTCTCTCTGAGGTTTTCAAACTTCAGTGTGTGTAAGGGTTTTATATACAAAGTTGTGTGCTCATGTTCTTCAGGTGATTTATAGGAGTTTTGTAGATTATTTTGATGCTACACAATTTTCTTCTTATGCAGTCATTGAAACCCATTTCCTCCTCTTCTTTGGGTTATGTTTCTCTGTACTTTCTTTTTCCTGGGGAGTTTTTCTTGGAATATTTTGCTTAGCCCTTGCTAACTTTATTGTGTTCTTTGAGTCTATCGCAGTGGATTAATGTCTTTCTAAAATATGGCATTCCATACAATCACACGGAAATGACCTCTCTTTCCTTGGGCATTGACACTGTGCTTCCAAAAGTGAAATCTAACTTTGTTGTCACTGTTGTTGAAGTAGCTACGTGGCAGTAATTTAATTAAACCCCACATTTTATTTCTCTTTTTAATGTATAGCTTCTAAACCATATTTACCATATTCAATACCTTTTTAAAAACCATAATGTAGGCTGTCACATTGCTCCTATTAAATTTTATTTTATTTTTCTCTCAATCTCGCTCTCCTGTTTTCCCTGAAGTTTATTGAAATAGGCTTTGCTCCTATGAGAGCAATTTTCCTGTTATGGATATTTTTTTCACACAAAATAAGTAATTTTGTCTTTAAAAATTCTCTGTATTAAGAGATTGTTCTTGATTTTATTCCTTTAGGTTTGTGCTTTATTGCTTTAACTTTGTCCTATGTGCTAGGCTACACCTTCCCTCTCCCATCAATTCATGTGGCTCATGCTAGAGATTTTTCTTTTGCCAAATGGACTGTTGGACTACTGCCTTTCTGTTTCTTGAGGAAAATCTATGATTCTTTAATGATAATGATATTAAAACAGGTTTAATGCCTTTGGAATATACCAATCTTTTAAGAATAGGCATCAATCTGTGTTATGTCACTATAGATTTATCTATTTTGCAAATATCATAAATAGGATGATATAACATGTGACCTTCTGTGTCTGGCTACTTTTGCTCAACAGAATATTTTGGAGGTTCATTCATGTTGTGGCATGTGGCAGTATTTCATTCTTTTTAATGGATATGTAAAATTCCGCTTTATACTTGTTTATGCATTTATCTATTTTTTCCCCATTAAATTTATTGGTACATTTTAGGCATAAAATACAGTTACATTCATCATTGGGATCTTGTACCTTTACATGACGTATTTTGGTTCTTATTTTTTCCCCATTCCCCTGCCCTCCCTTC
>NW_004624733.1:31493543-31504438 GCF_000247695.1 Heterocephalus glaber | reverse complement strand
TTTAATTTTCATCAAGGGGCCTCAGAGAGGCCCTCTTTCTGTTGTTCACTTCTACTCTATCTTCTCAAGCTCAGAACAATGTCCTTTATGACCCCTGCAACTCTGCAGTGTAGATCCAGGTAATGGCTTGGCTTAGCTGGGGGGTGGGGTGGGTGCTGGCACCCATGCAGCTCAACTCCTGGGCCCTCTGGGGTGGTGGTACGGCACTGCATTTATCTATTGATAGTCATTTGTGCTATTTCCGGTTCTCGGCTACTGTGAATAGCACTGCTATGAATTTCCATGTACATAGCTTGTCTTGTTGTTATTTTATAAACTATGAAATTTAAGAGTGGAATATGTAATCACTATTTACTAGAAAATTTTTATTTGGTGATGCAATTTATAAATGGAATGCTGTCCATACATGTTTCTTTTCTTTTGAGGGCCTGCTCGCCCTGGGTTATGTTCTCATTTCTGGTACATTTTCAGGATGAGTATATCATTATTGTCATTATCATCTTCTTTTGGTGCTGGGGATTGACCACAGGGCTTGTGAATGCTAGGCAAACACTCTACCACTGAGCTGTATCCCCAGATCTTTTATTTTTTATTTTGAGACAATGGTCTCACTAAGTTGCCAGGTAGATTTTGAACTTGTGCTCTTCCTACCTCAGCCTCCTTATATAGTAGCTCAGATTGCAGACATGTCTACCTTGTCTGTCTTGTTATCATTCTCTTGATGTTAGTGATGGTAGCTACCAGTTAAGGGTCTCGGGTTTGATAGATACTGTTTATAATCCCCATTTTATTGATGGGGAAATGGAGGCTTATAAAAGTGAAAACACCTTCCCTAAATTTTATACCAGTAAGTGACAAAGCTGATTACAACCCAAGTTTCTGTGCCTCTAAAGTTTGAATTGTGACAATTATGGGCCAGTGTTTTCCTTATGAAGTTTTTTGATGTTCGCTTTTTATGGAGTAATGTCTTATTTTTTCAACGTGTATACTGCTCGTATCCATTCCTCATCACCTCCCCTCACACTGCCTTTTCTTCCTCTTATTCCCTTCCTTCTGTCTAGTACTATTTCCTTTCTACTTTCTTGTCATCTTTTTTAGGTTCCATGTACCAGGGAAAACATGTGATGTTTGTCTTTTCAAGTCTAGCTTAGTTCACTCAACGTCATGGTTTCTTGATCCATCTATTTTCTTTCAAATGACCAGATTTCATTTTTCCTGTCATGAAGGTTTTTGCCCCCTGATTTGGATACCTACTGAGTATCCATTAAACCATCAGCAAAGCCTGAAATCACTTTACCTGGTCACAAACCTAGTAAAAGTAATGCAATGGAATGGATAGAAAATATCAAATAGTAAGGGTATTATTTTATGAAATAATACATCTGTGAACCAGGTTATGTTGTAAGATATATTTCTTATTGTGGGCTTAAGTCAAAAAAATTTGAAAAACTGCTCAACTACTCCAAGCTACTCATGTCTGTTTCCAAAACTTTTATGTGTCTAGAAGTGCTTGCTAGTTTCTTCATTCTTAAGTATGTGAAAATTCTTCTTATCCTTTGAGTTCACAAGTCATAAATTCCCTTAAGTACAACATTTTTTTCCTGTTTTCACAACCATTACTGACTGACCCTGTAGGCTTTGTACAAAAAAATTCGGTTGCTGAGTGTTGAATGTTCTTTCAAGTTCTGTTTGCCACCCATGGGTACATAGTTTCCTTTAATTATTAAACAATCAGAAAAGGGCATATTTAACAAGTGCTTCATTGGGTGATAGCCAACATTGATCTCATTCAGCATACTGCACATTTGTTGTTTGCTAGCACCCACATCAGGCTTCAGAAGGAGACATGGAGGTTTGCTGACATGGAGGTTGTGGTTTGCCCTGCTGTCCCACATCTTGCATCCAATCACAGCTTTAGGCCTCAGGCAGCTTCTGGAAGGGGACTCAGTGGATATGCAGATGAGTATTCCACTTGGTGCCGTGGGAGCCTTGGGTTTTCTTCACGTCAGGCACCATCCACAGTGCTCTCTGGGGATCCTTTCAAAAGCCAGTTGGAAAACTTTTCCCTTAAAATATAGGTTTTGTTTAATAAAGAGAACATATTAAAGCTGCTAAGTTATTGTAGGAAGGCCCCAAAGTGTACTTTTATTCAATTAGAGTCAATTATAACCCAAATCTACAAAATAAAATTAGAGCTACAGATTTTATTTTATTTATTTATATCCTTATTTTTTGGGTACTAAGCATTGAGCCAGGACCTTTATATTGAGCTAGATCCCTAGTTCATTTTATTTTTTATTTTGAGATTGGGTCTTACTGAATTGCTAATTTGCCCAGACTGACTCAAACTTGCATCCTCCTGCCTTGCTCTCCAAGAGCACTGGTATTACAAGTGTATGCCACCTTCCACAGCTTGAATTTTAATTTATTTTAGACATAAGAATTGTCTTTTTGAAATGTTCAAAAAGGCAGAATATTTGTTTTTTATGACCATCTTTAGGTACATGTGTTTATTTTTTATTTTTAAAAATTTAATTAACATATTTTATACATTCAGGGTGCACAATGTGGTGATTTGATGTACATATGCATTGTATAACAGTTTTTTCATTGTCAGATGAATATGTGCAACACCACCCATGCTTTACATTAGATTCCCAGAACTTGTTCATCTTATAATTTAAAATTGGTACTTTTTCACCAATCTCTCCCATTTCCTGCATTCCCAGCCCTGCTAAGCACTATTTTAGTCTCTGCTTTTATGAGTTTGACTTTTTCAGATTGCATGTGAGCATAAAGCATTTATCTTTCTGTGTGCAGCTTATTTCACTTAGTGTAGTGTCCTCCAAGTTCATCCATGTTTTTGTAAATGGCAGAATTTGTTTCTTTATGACTGAGTGGTGTTCATGTGCATGTGTATTTATGTAGATAGCTCATATTTTCTTTATCTATTCATCTATTGATGGATATAAAATATAAAAAATGCTTCAGTGGACATTCTAACTGAGATAAGATGGTGTCTCATGGTGGTTTTGATTTGCATTTTGCTGATGTTAGTGATATTGAGCACTTTCTCATATTATTACTAGTTATTTGTATATCTTCTTTTGAGAAATAGATGATGGAAATGTTTTATATCTTGATTATGGTGATGGATACACTGAGGTACTTCTGTCAAAACTTGAGATGTGTCGGGCATGGTGGTGTGGACCTTAGTCCCAACACTCTGGGAGACTGAGACAGAAGGACAGGAAGTTTGAACCTAGTTTGGGCAATTTAACAACTTAGCAAGACCCTGTCTCAAAAAAAAAGAAAAAGAAAAAAAGCTGGGGTTGTAGCTCAGTCTGAAGGCCCTGGGTCAATTACCAGTACAAAAAATTATTGAAATGTAACTTCAAAATATGTGCCTTGAATATTAATTTTGCCTCAATAATGTTTATTTTTAAAAACAATAGAACATAAAACATGTAAAAGGAAAACTATCACTAATGAAACACAAATCTTTATGTTACCTAGCAACTTATATGACACCAATTACCTCTGTTTTAAAATTCATGGGCAAGAAGCCCTGTAGCACATTTAAAATAGATAACCATTACTTTTTTTCTTAATGTACTCTGCTAAGCTCAACATTTTTAGCCAAATTGTATTCCTGCTAGTCTTTTGTTATTAGGAGGATTCTGTTTTTTCATACTCCAATGAGCTGGAGCAATGCTTCTCCAATTTTGATGTACCTTCATATTACTTGCATGTTTGTTAAAACACTGATTCTGATTCAGTAGGTCTGAGTGAGGTGCAAGAGTCTGTATTTATAACAAGCTCCCATTGCTACAGTTCTGTGGGTCATACTTTGAGTAGCAAGGAGCAGGCTCTGTTTAATATCTGTTTTGATATTGTGTGATGATGGATGCCTGTAATCTCAGCACTCTGAGGATTACTCTGGAAGCTGAGGCAGGAGGATTGCAAATTTGAGCCCAACCTGGACAATTTACTGACTTAGTAAGACCATGTCTTATCATAAAAAGTATAAAGGGAAGGGCTGGGAATATATTTCCATTGAGGGTTCTGGGTTTGATTCCCAGTACTGCCAAAGTAAACAAGTGAACTGTCCTGAGGTGCTTATTTTTTCCTTTCTCAGTTTTCTGGAAGTCAGGCTTGATGGGGAGAGGTCCAACCACTAGCCATATCAATTGCATTAAACTTTGGCATAATTCTCTATTGTCTTTTCTCTCCTGTTTTATATATGAATTATGTTTTGGTTCTCCCTTCTTCCCTGTTGGTCCTCTGGCTGTCATGAGCTGAGATTGTGCCACTGGAAAAAAAAAAGTGGTGCATATAATTCATTGTTTAATGGAATCTTTCACTGTAATGCAATTAGCAGTGGGCATGTCTGGTTTTACTCTGGGCCAGCAGCATGGAAGGAGGTATTTAAATCAGTGAAATAGTATTAACAGTGAAAAATATAATTAATGCAGGGTTGCTGTTGAACAAAATCCCATTGTGTGTGGCACATGTGTTACGCCAGACAATGACAAGTATAGCCATTGTTCCCAGGGTTGATTTGCTGGCTGTCACCCATGTTGATTTCTGTCTGCAAGAGAGGCGGGTGTGGGAGCATTAATGAGAACCATTATGATCCATTTTTCTGTACTGCCAAGAGGTCCTGGAGGTCCGGCAGGGATTGTAGCTAAACATAGTAGCAAGGGACCTTGAGTTGATCATTGAAGCTCCCATTAGTGAAGAGGTGGAACTTTTCTTAATAGAAATTACTGTAAATGGATATAAGAGTCATGGGGGTAATTGACTAACCAAGGCTTAAGCATGTTTGTGGAAAGGAAAAGCCACAAAACAGTATGTCTTTGCCCATTATCCCCTAAACATAAATGAGTGGCAATTGCTGGCAATCCATCTTGGACTAAGAGTAGAGCTCTTTAGTATGTCAAATAGTGTGGAAATTATAACAAGGATGCTAATATTCATTGAATTTGGTAGATTGTGACTTTTATGAGTTGGATTATTTTCTAAGAAATCATATTCTACTTATCTTGAGCACATCACTTCTGTGGCTATCTCAGTGATACACCTTGATGGAAAAGTGTCTTCTACAGATCCTTTGAGAATGCTCTGCTATTCTTTCTACTGTTGGGTTGGAAACTTGGCTTGATGACCTGGAATTTTAAAATGTGAGCAATAGTGCCATTCGATCATATCTCAAAGTCTTCTTATGGAGAAGAAAATGGAATATCTTTATCAAAATCAACTATGTAAAGTTCTATACTCACATGTGTCTCCCAGGCCCTGGTGTTTGTGCAGTTAGAGAGCTAGGTTCTGTGGTTCTTGTCATTATTGGCACAGGTCACCGTGGTTGAGTTCTCCAGCTTTGTTGGGCCAGAGTAATTTCTCTCCAGAAAATGAAGAAATTAAACCTAATATGCTCTCCTAGCTTCAAGTATTAAGCATCTTCATTTTCAGAAAGCAGAAACATGACATTTGAATATAAAACATTGACTTGTTATTATGGAAACACCAGGTTTTGAACCAAACCTTTTCACCACTGTTAAAAATTCCCACCCCAAGCCAACAAACCTGCATTAATCAGTGGACTGTGTGAACAGGCCTTGTACAAATCTCTTTAAATGTTTGTAATTTGAACCCAGATATGGCAGGTCTTCTGTGGATGATTGATGCTCACACCATCTGCTAAGGTCCTTGGGGGAACTCCCAACTCCAGAATATGTGAACCAAAATGGAGTTTTTACTGAAGATTTCCTAATAAAATAGAGAATATTGTTTGGGACATAGACCATAGAAGAGAAAACTAATGAAACTCTCATCCCTGTTCTGTCCTCTGCCAGCCACCCCTCTCTTACTCCAAATAATCTTGGACTCCTTTATGTCCAGGCTCTTCAGCCTGTGCCTGTAGCATATTTATCCCATCCAGCTTAACCAAGCCTTAAAATTAGCCCCAAACAATCATCAAGCACTTCTCTGAGGTCTTTTCTTCAAAGATTCTCATTTAGTTATTCAACAATTAAAACCTTATTGAGCGTGAATGGGTTCTCTGGATATGTAAAGATTTTCTCCATGTTGTTATATATCCTGCCTACTTCTAAAACAGGCTGCGAACCATTCTTAAGGATTCCAGATGTACAAGACAATGAACATGAACAGTTAATTGCATAGGCTAATACCGGTGTCATTCATTTTGTTACTGATCATCCTATTACTTCAGGTCTCTCTTTCAGTAGACTTTTTCAGAGACCTTGAAATAGTGGAAAATGTTTTCTGTGTTTACCTTGCCTTTCTTCAACAGCTTGGCAGCCCCTTTCTCATACCTCTGCTGAACCCCATCAGCTAATCTTCCTAGAAGCAGTATCTTAGATTTTCAGTCTCTTTAGCATTTCTTAGCTGTCTGTATTGCTGTTACACTTGAAAGGTGTTAATGAATGACAATGATGTGATATGTCACAGTTGCAGGGCTGTTTGCATGTAAATAGGAACTCTTGCATTTGCACAGTCTGAGCCCAAAAGAGTGACTCCTTGTGGAGAATTTCGGCCTTTGTTGAGATCAATGAGGCCAGCATTTGGCAGTGTGTAACCAACATTGTATGTGGATGTTGTTACACCAGGGTGAGGGCTGGGTGCACTGCAGGAGATGGGTGGATGAGTGAGAACTAAAAAAGCACATTTGATAGATTGATCTAATTCTTAGGTTATGACATATCATATCATATAGCTTGTTCATATGAACTGCTCCACACCACAAGGCACAAATGTAATCATTATCTCGTCCTCTGTGTATTCCTGATGTTTCTAATAGTATCTGGTAGATAGTAATTGCTGAGTTCTTCTTTGTGAAGTACATAGATATACAGGTAGAAGGATTTCCAATGTTTGATTAACATGTTCCTCACATACACTGATTCCAAGCACATTTCTCTTCAGACTTTCAGGACCTGAAAATAGCTATGAATTCCAAGATACTTTCTCAGTTCCAAAGGTCAGGGCAGGGGAGCCAGTATTTTTTGACACCAGGGGAGACGGGTATAAATCCCTCTACTGTCGCACTATTTCTGTCTTGCTACCAGAGGGTGTCGCTGGTGAAGCTGAATTCTGCATAGTCCCAATAGGCTCATTCATCTGGGAGTGCTTCCCAGAGAGGAGCTATTTTCACCTCTCTTGAGGGTTAGTGTTTCTCCAAGAACATTCCACTCCCTCAGTGCTAGGCTGGGATACTGGTACTCAGAGCTCTGGCCATCATTGCTGCAGATTTGAGCATCTCCCTGTGTCCATGTGCACAACCACCTTCAAGGTCTACAGTATGAGAAGGCTCAAGCCTGGTCCTAGCTCCCTGAACTCAAAGACCTAGAATGCTTGTTTCCCTTTTCTAGAGATCACACTTCCAGGGAAGGCTATTTTAGAGGTTTTGTGGATCATTGCCAACTCCTGCCTATAGGGTGACACGGCTGGAAACATCTCTGGTTAAAGAGAAGTACTAGTGGTGGTGGTAAAGGTTGTAGTAATGTCAATTATATCATGCTAGGCATCGTATAAAAATCCAGTCCTTATAGTGACCCCACTATAATATTTCACCTCCATTATGGAGGTGAAGAAATATGAGGCAAAACAAAGGAAATCACTACTCAAAGGGTGGTAGTAAAGGGTGGTATAAGGATTAAAATTCAGTCTGCATGCCTTTGGAGTATGTGCTTGTAAACACTCGACAATTACTCTCTCAGCTATCTTACTGGATGGGTACTAGTATTGGTTCCATTTAGCAGATGAGGACACTGAGGCTTAGATACCCTCAGATGATTTTTCAGGACTCTACAAAACTGGAATCTGCTATTGATCAGCATAGAGTAGCTATACACTTGAATCATGTAGCAAGGAACTCAGAGGCTTTGGTCTCCACAACTCCTGCCTCTAACAGACTCCCAGTTAATCATTTATTGTACAGTGATGCAGACCTACAATTTGAAAGCCCTCCTCTGTAGAAATACCTCCTCCTTGGAAATACCATCAGACAGAAACAATCCCACTAAACTTCTATGAAACACAAAAGCAAAAACAATAACAATAACAAAAATGCCCATCCAGCCCTACTGAAGTCAGACACAAATATATCAGACCTTAAAATCCCCTTAGAGAAAAGGCTATAAAAATATTCTAGGTTTAGCCTATTCCTTAAATCAAAATCTAATTCTCCCTCCTGTACCTATAATATTATGAGGTTGGTTTAAAACAGAACCAAGTCTTTGGGAGCAAAGTGGGATTTTTTTTTTGCTAAAGAGAAGAGAGATTAGATTTAAAAAATCTTGAAAGGTACATTCAAAGCTTTGCCTTCTGAAAAATCAGTGAGATAGCTCTAACCAGCAAAGGAGTGTGGTACTCCTCAGCTTTAAAAAATAATGTCCCTCCTTGCAAAGCAATTAGAAACTCTTACCACCAGTTCCAACCCATTGATACTGATATGTCTTTGGGGATTCATGTTCCTTTTACAGTAGCTTCATTTTCCCTGTATGTCCCTAATCAATAAAATTGGGCTGAGCTTTAATATTAAGAATTTTTCTTAGGAAAGCAGTAGATTTCATTTTATTTTCTAAATGTATTAAAGCTATCAGATATTAATGCTAGTTATTAAACTTGAATTTTAAAAGGAACTCTCATAAGGTTGTAAAGAATAGTATTTAAAGGGCCATGAATTTAGCTCAGTGGTTTCGCCACCTGCTGGGCAAGCTCCAGGACCCGAGTTTGGTCCCCGGTACCAAATTAAAAAAATAAGAATAGTATTTAAAGAGTTTTGCTTCGTGCTTGGGACATTGCAAGTACTCAGTAAGCATTAGCTGATATTATTATCATTGCTGCCACACCTAGTATTGTTTTAGAGGTGATGTTCCTGGTTAGACAGTCAAACCTAGCTGCAGATCTTCACTATGAAAAAGAAATGACTTTGGTGACTAAAATTACTGTAGGCTCTGGCACATAGTGACCATTTAGAAAATTTAAGCAAAGTATCAATATATTATAGGAAGCTGTGACAAAAGAGACCAAAATGTAATGACTCAAAGAAAAATAAATTTATTTCTCTTATGTTAGAGTCAAGTGAAGTCTCAAGGGTTAGGGAAAGATTTTCAGACAATTTGGCTATGAGCGTATATCAAAGATTTATTATAAGCATGCATATAAGGGAAATGGACTTGAGAAGCCTATGTCCCAAATTCACTTTTGTCAGGGACATTTTAGAGGGTAGTCAGAGTATGGTTAAGTAATCATTGTGAGATACACAAAAGGGAAAGTCCGGTTAAAGGTCACTAGGCTCTTGATTGAAAGTTGGCAACTGAGTGTGGGTAATTGGGCATATGGGTAATTGGTTTCTTAGAGCAAACCTTAATCCCAGTAAAGTTCACAGAAAATTATGTAAGGATTTTATCAGGAATACTAACTTCTCAGAAGGAGGTTGTGAAACAAAAGTTTCCCTCCCCCTTGTCAGGTTTAAAACAACTTTTATCACGTGCAGGACTTGGTCATTGTGGTCAGTCCTGGTTGATTTCAGCTCTGTCATTTTAAGTACAGTGCATGGGTTTAATGTCATTCTAGTTATTGTCAGCATCCATGGAGAAGTCCAGCAATGGAGATACCTTCTCCATCTCCCCCCAGCCCCCGCCCTTCTTCTGCAAATGAACCAGTGGTTGGAGACATAGTTTCTGGTCACACATCATGAAGAGCTTAGTGACATGACCACCAAACTGCAAAGGTGGCTGCATTCAAGTTCTACCTGTAGATACATTCAAGTTCTAGTTGTAGATATTTTACTATGGAGAATAAATGGAATTTGGGGATAGCCAGTGGTCACTGTCATTGTGAAGTATATGCCTTGCCTTTCAGTTCCTGCTGCTTAGAGCAGGAGTTGGCTAGAGGCCAATCCTATCCATCACCTGTTTTTGTTGGTTAATGGAATTGGGGTCTGAAAGTATTGTATTTTATATTTCATTTTGAGAGATGGTGTTTCTAAGTGTCTAAGTTGCCTAGGCTGGCCTTGGACTTGTGATCTTCCTGCCTCACCTCCTAGACTGCTGGGATGACAGGCCCATGACACTGTTCCAAACTCACAACATGTCTTTGTAAATAAAATTTTACTGAAAAAATAGTCATCTCATTAATATATTTATCATTTATGGCTGATTTCACATAACAGTGACAGAATTGAGTACTGAGATAGAGACTTTGGCTCACAAAACATAAAATATCAACTATTTAGCCTTTTATAGAAAATGGTATCTGACTCCTTGTATTACTCAGTTTCCCATCACTAGGTCAAAATACTCAGTGCCCACAATGTAAAGGATGAGTGTTTTATTTTTTATTTTTATTTATTTTTTTTTCAGAAGTGAGAAAAAAACATTTTATTTTTACAAGAAACTTGTTTTGTTGCAACAGACGTGGTAGAGGGAATGGATAAGAATAAAACATGGATTTCTCTGTAGGGAGAAGTTCATGTGGAAAAGAGAAAGAGGAAGTTAATATTTCTGTATTATGTAGTACATCTTGTTAATCAATATAAATTAGTTTTTAAGAAAGCATATTCATTTCAAATTTAAAATCATACTCCCTCATCGAATAATCTATAGCTAGCTAATTATTTTTTTATGTTTTAAGGTAGATCTTTTTTCTTATATACCAAAATTGATTATTCTACAGAGAGCCAAGCTCCCTTTTATAATTTTGTCAGTAATTCTTTAATAATGTTTTTCAATTTGTTTGTAAACCTAGTACTTTTTTTAAAATTAAATTCTTTTATTGATACATTGTAGGTATACAACACAATTACATTTCTCATTGGGAATTGTACCTTTACATAATGCATCTTGGTTTTTATTTTTTCCCCATTCCTA
>NW_004624733.1:31474377-31488118 GCF_000247695.1 Heterocephalus glaber | reverse complement strand
GGGACAGGGGCCGGGAGCAGTGGTAGGGATGTTGGCCCAAAAGCCCTTTCCTGTGGGCTGGGAGCAGCGGGAGGGATAGTGACCGGGAAGCCCCTTCCTCTGGACGAGGAGCAGTGGGATGGTGGCTCAGAAGCCCCTACCTCTGGGCTGGGTGCAGCGGGACTCAGTACCTTGGTCTTGTGGTCTGGTGACCTCTGTGTCTTTGTAGTGTGGAACCAGGTGGCTGCCTGTCTGCAGCGGGGTGATTTGGCATCTTCTGGGTGACTCGGGACCTCGGTAGGGCGTGCACAGACCTGCCTGTCTGGAGCGGGCTGATTCAGCATGTTCCGTGCCACTCGGGGGACCTTGGTAGGTCGTGGGCAGACCTGTCAGTCTGCAGCGTGGTGATTCTGCGTCTTCTGCGTGGCTCAGGACCTCGGTAGGGTGTGCACAGACCTGCCTGTCTGCAGTGGGCTGATTCGGCATCTAATGAGTGTTTTAATTTGGCTCATGGTTTCAGGGGATTCAGTTCACACCCTTTTGGCCTCAAGGCAGAAATGGTACAATAAGAGCACAGGGCAGAGGAAAATTGCTCAACTATGGCACCCAGACAGCAGAGAAAGGAGGAGCCAGGGACAAGAACATGCCATCCAGATTATGTCCCCAGTGACCCACCTCCCACCAGGCCCTACTCCTAACAGCACGTTCAGCTACTGGACTCTCTAATGGATTAATCCACTGACTAGTGTAGTGCCCCATGATCTAATCACCTTTTAAAAGCCCACCTCTGAATACATAGGACTGTAGGGGGGCATTATCCCTGTATTAGAAAGCATTCTGTCTTGCTTTCAGAAGTGGAATTTTTGGATTAAGGGATATGTGCATGGACAATTTTAGTAGATATTACCCTTTGTATTTGCACTAGCAATGAGTGAGATTGCCCATTCCCCAGCATCCTCACCAACACAGAATGATATGAAACTTTCACATGTGACCAATTTGATGGATGAAAAATGGTATTTCAGTTAGTTTTAATTACACTCACATTAGTAAGATTGAATATTTATTATGAATAAAACTAATATTTAAGAAGATTTGTACTTCCTTTTCTGTGGCTTGTATGTTTTGCACATTTATTGACAAATATCACTTGTTGATATTGCCTAACAATCTTTAGGAGCTTTTTCTGTGTTAGAGAACTGATCCATTTGTGATATCAGTTGCACAGATCTATCTCATTCTTCCCTCCCTGCTTTTTTGTTTTGACACAGGGTCTTTCTATGTAGTTTCAGACTGGCCTTGAATTTGCTTTTCTCCTTCCTCAGCCTCCCAAGTGCTGGAATTTCAGGCATAGTCAACACACCCATTTCCCCATGTATTTTGACTTTGCTTCTGAAGATCTTTGCTGTGTAGGACTCTCTTACTTTTGTGTGGTCAAATTTAAAAGTCTTTTCTTCCATGTCTTCTGATTTACACATCATGCTTAGAAAGCTTTCTTATCCCAAGATTGTACAAAAAAATTCTTCCATTTTTTAAAAAAACTTTTGTGGCTTTCATTTTCTACTTCTAAATATTTGTGCCATCTGTAATTTATTTTGTTTTATGATTAGAGGAATGGATTTGATTTTTTTCCCCAAATGGCTACCAATTGTGTGAATGCCATTTTAAAAAATAATACTTCTTTATCATATATTAAATTCCTAAATAATTTTAGGTCTTTTATTTCACTATCCCATTTATATATCTATTTATGGGCCAGTATTATGTTGCTTTAATTAATGTAGCTTTATATTATATTTTCATAACTGTCAAGGCTCATTTTCCTGCATTACTTGTTCCTAAATAAAAATTGTCTTGCCACTTTTACTTATTTACTTTTCCATGTGAAACTATTTTAAAAATGTTGCTGCTGATTTTTTATTTGAGTCTCATTACATTTATATATTGGCTTGGTAGAAGTGACATTTTTATGGTGTTGACAATGGGTTGTTAATCATGGACATGGTATACCTTTCCCTGTGAAGAGTTGCTATTTTTAAATTATCTTTTTGATTGTTTTTTCTTTTATTATTAGTGTCTAAAATATTGAGTTTCATCGCATATATTTTGATCATATCTATTCCACTGTTACCCTTCCCTTCCCTCTTATTCCTTAATCTTGTCTAATAATAGTTTTTTTCTACTTTCATGTCATTTTTTTTGCTTTTTGATTATTTACTACATTTTTCTGTGACATATTTCAGACACCAGGTCACTTGGTTTATTTCATAAGGTGGATTAATTTATTGTTTTTATTACTGAGAAAAAAACGTTTCCCCAAGTTTAGAAGATTTAGGAGCTAATCAATTTCTTGTCCAATGATACCCATAGAACAATCACAGTGTAGAATAGGAAATGATAAATTTATAGGTTTTTGTCATTGCATTGCTGTCTATAAGTGTTTCATAGAATAGGAGCAAGGAAACCATGACACAGAGGGAGAACAACAAGATATGGAAGACAGAGCTGGACAAAGAATTAGAAAATGCTTTTTTGGGTTAAGTTTTCAGGAAGCACACTCTGAAATAGGTTTGTAAACAGTACAAGGGAAGATAGAAATAGAGTATAGGTGTATTCTTGTGCAACTAATCTTTGTGGAAAACTGTGGCTAATTGTACTTGGACATCTGGGAGAAAGTGTGGAACATGCTTCAGAGTTGTCCCACCTAAGGAGTAAAGCCTTTGGGGTTTTGAAAAAGTCTGACTTGTCCTTGATTGAAGATTGCTTTGGATGCCTTGGATCCCAAGCACCTTGACTTGCCTTGCATGTGGGTTGGTGTATCAGTCAGTGTTCACTAGAGAAACAGATTTAATATAAGATATATAAATATATAAGGATTTACAAGGTAGGCTTTCAGTGGCTGAGTCAGGTGTGGAAAAGTGCAAATGGGACATCTGTATGCTGGAGATCCAAAGGAGCTAGTCAAAGATCAAAGGCCTGGAGCTCACCATACTGTCCCATGCAGGTCCATATCAAGAGGCTGAAGAGTTTGTGATGGAAGCCAGGAAATGATGTCCAAGGTGAAGGTGAAGATTAGAGCTCCTCCAAAGAAACAGAAGGGAACTTTCCTTCCTCATTCCTCCTTTTTATTCCATTTAGGCTACAAGGCTATTGGTTGGTACCACTCATACGCTGGGTGGGTCTTCTGTCTTCAGTGAATCTATTTAGCCACACCCAGAACTATAGTAATCCAATTAGTTGGGCATTTCTTACTCAAGCTGACACAACAGTAAACTATCACAATTGGGCATGTATGATTAGCAAAAGCCCTAGGCAAAGAGTTGGACATGCTAGCAAGTTGGAAGCATTATTATTAAGTGTCTTTAGAAATTTAAATTTCTGCATTCTTAGCTACCGAATACCATCTCTTATTAGGAGAGATTTGGGGAAGTTGATATTTTCAGCTTTTTTTTTTTAACCATCTATAATTCTTAGGAAATTTTGCTGTCACCCTCACCTGAGTGGGCATGTCTATGTTCCTGTCTTAGAATTTTCCCTTCTCATTTTCATTTCCACTATGTTGTTGGTCCAGACTCTGTATTTATCTCAAAGTAAGCATTTATTGGTTTGTCAATAGCCTACGATTTATTATTGGAGTTTGTTTCAATTTGTATGAGCAGGGCATGTCAGACCTCTCTTTTGGTCATCAGGATTTGAGAAACGAAGAGCTCATTGCCAGTTAATGGTAGGAGTTAGAATTAAAATATTCATATATGAACAGAGGAACACATGATAACGGTATTCAAACAAAAATCATGAATGAGCTTGTTGACAGAGAAGAATATAGAGAACGAAAGGGAGGTACAGTGAGAAGAATCCCAACCGCAGAGGTGCCTGGTTTCTTATTTTTTTCTAAGTTTTGGTTGTTCAGATTTTCCCACTTTACCATGAAGCCTTTTGTTGTCCTTATAATAGCTACTCCAACCCTTTATGTGAGCTGATATGAGTTACTATTACTGTATTTGTCTTGAAATTGCATATGTCCACTTAGGAGTGACCATGTCCCTCGTCATTTCTGCAATCCCTTCTCCTTCCACCATACCTGAGAGCAGCTGATCTGACAGTCTCCTCCCTGTGCTGTTCCCTGCTGCTATGACGGGCTCTAAGAAAATAAAATCCAGAAAAAATGCTCTCATTAAATGGAGTATGCCTGTCTTTCCCAGAACAGGCAATGATAACATCATACAGCTCACTCTGTAAGGAAGCTAAATTTTGCCTTTTCAAGAAAAGAGGAAACCTGATTAGATCCTTTATAGTCCTAAGCCCTGTGCTTTACCAAGGGTCCTGGGGTTAGATGGAGAAAGTGTTAGCAAGTTTCCTTTGATGAAACTTGATGTGACTCTTTAACTTGGGTTTTCACCAACTTGAGCTGCTTTGAAGAAGGGTGTCACTTGCCATTCACAGAAGAATCTCAGTTGCTCAAGTAAAAAAAAAAGAAAAACAAGGAGTCCTAACTCAGTCCATCCACACTGAACACAATAAGAGCCATAAGCAAGCTGCGTGAAATACATGCCGCAATGAGACTCCTACAGGTATTTGTTGAAAATCTTCTATGTCTAATCTCTGCTCAGTGCTGGAAACATAGAAGTAAGACAGATGTGTTTCTGCACTCAGAGAATGTAAAGTCTATGGGGGAGGTGAACACTGAAGATGTAAGTATCATGAGTGCTACCAAAGAGAAAGTCCAGAGAGCATGTTGGGGAAGACCTCCCCAAGGAAGCTCTGAAACTAGAGATCAATGTCATTTACAGAAGTGGCCATGAGCCAGGATTCAAATGTTTGCCTAATGTCAGCTATCCTCTAATTCACCAATTCACCTCTACTTCCCACCACCTTCTTTCAGTGCTAGAATGAGATACTGACTTTTAAAAATATATTTTGGCAGCTATGCCTGGTGGCATGCACTTGTCTTCCTAGCACTTGGGGAGGCAGAGGCATCCTGGGAAACATAGTAACTTAACGAGACTCTGTCTCAAAATAGAAAAGGGGTGGAGATGTAGCTCAGTGCAAAGACCCTGGGTTCAATCAGCACACCAAAAACAAAATTGCATGGGAAATAAAAGTGAAGTAGACAGTATATTTGATTTTCTTTTCATAAGCCGAATTGTCTTCTAGTAATGTTAAAACTTGGAACTCTATATTTAGAAAGTGGGAAAAAATAATCTTCATTAGAAAACAAAGACATGTCTAAATTATTCTCTGGATGACCTATGTGATGAGCAAAGAAGAATATCAAACCACTGGGGGATCAGCTGTGCCTGGAATCAAAAATACTGGGTGAAAAATGAATACTTTCATTAGCTGCAGTATGCAAGCTTTGCTCCTAGGTCCCTGTTAGGATATATTGGGGCAAGTGAAGGAAGAAGAAGTGAGACACTTTTGTGTGCCTACTGTGTGCCAGGTGCTCTTCTAAGAACTGGGGATGGAGAGGGGAATAAGAGAGAGTCTCAGCCACCCAATCTGATTCAGCCAAAGAGGAGCTTGAATGAAAGGAGGGTTTAGGAGTAAAAACAAAGCAAAACAAGTTCCCCACTCACTTAATTATTGTGTTAGCACCTATTGGTACATGAATGCAGTTCTTTCTCTAATTATTTTTAATTATTTAATTTTATTAGTATGTGTTTGCAGTATGTGATGGTTACATTCATCTTAGAGAGTGTACTTAACATATTTTGATTCTTTTTACTTCTTTTCCCCTCTCCACCTACCTCCTTCCCTCTGTCTCTAGATCTCCTTTCCTCATTTTGTTGTTATTGTTAATTTTTAATAGTTCATTGTTGTGACATATAATGATGATTACATTCACTATGGGTAGTTGGTACATGTATATTACAGGTTAAATCTTTTTATGTCTCCTTCCTTTCCGTCCTCTCCTGATCCTCAGTCTCTTGGTCACCTTCCCATTTGCAAAAGATTTATCTCTGTTTCCTTTTATCAGTCTTTTATTTTGTTGTTTATTTGTACTTTGGATAACTCAAATGAGGAAACTGTATGGTATTTACACTTGTGTGTTTGATTTATTTCACTTACTGTTATGATTTCAAGGTATATTCATTTTTCTATAAGTGTCTAAAATTTATCTTTCTTTATAGCTGAATTGTATTCCATTATATATAGATACCACATTTTTTAAATACACTACTCTGGTTAACTATATGCTTTGTAGCAGGAAACAGAGCTCTATGGGAAATTAACTCAGGTCAGGAATATTTTTAGTGGCAAAAACTTGGGTCTGAGTGTTGTTCTAGAGAATGACATGGGGTGGGTCATTATACCCCTATACCCCAAGGTTTGGAGCAGTACATGGATATGAGTGCCTGAGTGTGGGCAGGAGGAGGGATCTATTTAGATATGGAGAAGCATTTCTCACTTTAGGCTTCTCCATCTTGGGCTTCCCAGTTTTGCCAATGACTGTCTGTGAAATTACTGGTCAGGTCACAATGCTGTTTCTATAAAAAGGGGATGGTGGAGAGGGGGTGAAAACAGACATGAATTATTGTCCTAAAACAACAAACTTGGGTATAGGCCTAGTGCTACTGAAAGGGTCCTTTTCATGATGCCTGGGCAGCTTCCTTTGCTTCTTAAGTCCTCAGAGAGGCGATTGCAATTACTTTTAAGCATGGATCCTGGCAAGTGATACAAAAGTCCCATGATTTATAACCCCCCAAAGTTTATCTTGCCCTGGGAAAAAAGAAGACCTTGGAACCAAAGCTTCCCATTTAGAAGCCAATAAAAACATTTTAAAATAACACCCCCTCCTCCTGCCTGCTCCATAATGAGAACTGGAGAGATTTAGCAAGAGATGGGGGCTGTGGGTAGGACTTTTGAAATCACCAGTGATTGAGCTTCAAGGTCCAAGGACTTTGTTGTGGGCATTGGAAGCCTAATGATTTATAATTAACTCCAACAAGAAAAACCAAATGCCATGCACTTTCCTAACAGACTACAAAAATAACCACATTGTCAGTGTTTGCAAAATTGGAAACAAATGTCCCAAGGAACATAAGAGCTCCATGCTGTTCTACCCAAGCTTTGGAGGAAGAAAAATACTGGCACTCCATCATGACCACAAATGATGAGCCAATATCGTTTGTCATGGGAAATTCATCTAGGCAAAATCAGATTGCACCATTAGCCCTCAATGACTCTGAGAAATAACCATACTGAAATGCCTCAAATTAAAAGCAGCCAAGGGATGGGCTTAACATTCTCTCTTCTAGCTGCTAAATTTTTTATATTTGCCCCTCCCTTCTTTATATGTGGAAGAGCTGAGAGAAAATAAATGTCTAGCTGTACTCTTGTTCCTGAAACAGCCTTGATCAATGCGGTTCTTTTTTTTTTTTTTTTTTTTAAAGTGGGTATGGAAAAGTGTAATGACTATGCAAAGTATTTTGGAACTCTGAAGTGGTACAGAGGGCATGGTGACATTAGTTGAAGGATCATGGCAGGGGGTGGCTGCTGGTAATTTGGCAACTGGATTAATAGCCTTAGTTAAAAAAAGGTTTTTTTATATGAATTCTACCTTATGACTAACCTCTTTATTATGCTGATACAGAATATGAAAGGTTTGACTATGAAGTTTACTCAGGAGAAATTACCTGTGGAACCCTTTTGATGCTGTGAAACCTCAAAGTCATGCAGCAAAGGACAGAGTTAATATTCTGAAATAATAATGAATTAAGTCCAGACATTACAGTAAACACTTTACAGGGGTCTCTTTTAGTTTGAACAATACTGTGAAATAGTGTTTCTCATTTTACAGATGAGAAAATAAAGCCTCTGAAAAGTTCAATAACTTACCAAATTTCAGCGAGTGAGAAACAGAATGGGGGCAAGAACACACTATTACTTAACTCTCAAATGCATACCCTAAACTATCTCTTAAGGGAATTTGTATGCATTTCCCCCCTTTAGGGCAATATTTTCCAACCTGTGATTTGCCAGTTCTGAAGAGCTGTAAAAAATTTCAGATGACTTTGCCATTATTTCTCAAATTCTGCATATTATAGAAGTGAACACAACCTTTTCCATTCCCACATCTCATAATCCTACCTGTGGTTCTATGAATTAAGTCCTGTGTCTCCTCTCAGGGGACCTAAGATGGTAATATTAATTGAATGAGAAGGAATGTAGTGGAATGAACTTTCAAATCAGCTAACTCAAAGGTAGTAGCAATAAAATGTGAACTTAAAAAGCATGTGGGAATCAATTGTATGGACCTTTTTCAGTATATGTAAACTTTGTGTAATAAATATGTAAATGTCCTACATATTTTCATGCTTGTATACTTCTAACAGACCTGGTTATAGCCTCTTGGGAAAGTGCTGGTTTAAGACTCTCTGTAAAAGTCACCTATGAGACTAAGAATTTCTACTGTTTCTGCCTAAAACATTGGATTAATTGAAGGAATTCTTGTTTTTGCTTAGTGGAAATTAATTCTTCCTATGGGAAATATTTTTAATGTACTAAAAGTATCTGAACTTCAGGAACTTGAGCCTTGTATCATAGCTGGCTTCTACCTCTAGGGAATATAATCTATCCAAGCTGTTAAATTGTTGTGAATAGCAATAATAGAACATTTTTATGCTTTTCAGGTTATGAAGCTAAAGCATATCAGATTGCTGTATGTATGTGCATTTGCTCACATTTAAAAACTAAACATCTCACAACTCTTTATAGATTTATACAGGGATATTTATTACAGATCTGAACTCGGTAAAGGCAGCAATCTTCCGGTGATCTTCATCAAGCTGTTTCTTCTTTATCCTCCTACGTAGCTGCTTGTTTGGCACTTCCCATTTTTCATTTTCCTTCTTTTACTCTTTTTGCCTTAACAGGGATATAAAATGTCAAATACGTTTGAAAAAAATCCAATGGTAAAATCTTCAAATAGGAATACAATTTGAAGGCAATGCTGAAGTTAAGTAGCTAAGATTTATTTTTTTTTTTTACATTTCTTTGCTAATTAGGCTGAATGTTTTAAATTATGAACATGTGCAGAGTTGTGAGGGATTTTCTATGTAGAGACAGGCTTAATTCTAGCAGCTCGTGATAGTTGAGTGTTCAGTTTTCCAGTGGTCACAATGGACACCATCAACAACTCATATTTTTAAAGTGCCTTTTGCACAGATGGCAGTATGGAAGAAAGAATGGGAGAAAGTTAGAGCTGGTTAGAACTTGAATGTCATCTAAATTATGGGTTTTCAGGGGTTTTTGGGGAAGGAAACAAGTAATATCCAGAAGTTTGATAGATAGCCGCAAGCATCTGTGTACAGTATACAGGAGTGAAATTGTGGATACATGAGGAGCATTTTTCTTTCTTAGGACAGAGCATTTGTCTGCTGGGAGTGATAGGTATGCAAAGCTCTTAGCATTATAAATTAAAAGTTCTAGGTCTTGGAATGTACCCTCATTTTATTGTGGGAGGACATGAGTTCCAGAAAGCTGAACTGAGTTGTTCAAGGTCACAACATGAAAAAAGAAGTGGAGAAGACACTTGAACTAAACATTCTTTTTCTAGTACAGTACACTGTCTCATGTTTCATGGAAGGCAGAGAAATTATCTGTTTGCTAGTAAAAAATCCAGTGAACTCTATGTTTATGTAACTGTGTGTAAAGTTAGTGTACATGTAAGGAGAAAGTTGAATACTTTATAAAGGCTTATTAAGGTGATCAATTCCAAGTGGCAAATTAGGAGTATGAGAAGTAACTGCAAAAGGTTAATATAACAATGTTTGTAAAACCAAAGATTCTGCATGCACTCAGATTTTTTCAGAAGTGTCTTTAAAATCTCATTACTGTACTGTGTAAGGAAATCTAAACTGGACATTGCATTATGAATTTAGTTTCTACAAAAAAGAAAATAACCAATTTAAATTAACTGATCCATTATCAGTGAGTGAGAACATATGAGTAAATGAAAAACTGTGTTTATATGTCTAATTTGTAATTATGATTAAATGGCTTAAAATTGTTTTGTCAACTGTCAGCATCAATCACATGAATATGAGGATTTACCATAATGCTGCTAATGTGCCTGTATTCATCCATACCAATTTAAATGTTTTAGCTTTTTGATTTACAATTTTTATCAAAGTTAAGAAACATTATTGTAAAGGCAGAATATATGCCTTCCTATTGAATTCCAGTTTATTATATGCTATAGTTACACAGCAAAATATTAACTTTTATGATTTCACTTTAGAGTTACTATTAATTCATATATGATAAAGATAATTCAAGTTTTTCCCTCAGAAAATCTATGCAAAATTGCTTTGCATTTCTGTTCAAGTGAATATAGTAGTGTTTCCTTATCTATAGGACAGTGGTGGCAAACCTATGGCATATGTGCTGCAGCGGGCTGTTTGTGTCATTGAAAGTTCTAAAAGGTTTGGCATTGTTGCTATAAGGGATATGTTCCAGGAACCCAAGATATGCCTGAAACCATGAATGGTACTGAACCTTATATATGCAATTATATATTTTTTTCCTTTAAATACCTACCTATAATAAAATTTAATCTATAATTTAGGTGCAGTAAGAGATTAACAACAATAACCAATGGTACAGTAAAACAATTATAATAATATACTATAATAAAAGTTGTGTGAATATAGTCTTAAGATACTGTATTATACAAGTGGGTAGCATATGCAGTGTGGATACCAGTCAAAGGTATACTTTACATCCTGGACAGAATAGGATGACACAGATTTCATTGTACTATTCAGAATGGCACACAATTTAAAATTTATGAATTGTTTATTCTGGAATTTTCCATTTACCATTTTCAGACTGTGGTTGACTCAGGGTAACTGAATCCTCGGAAAGTGAAACTATGGATAAAGGGAACTACTGTATAGCAGTTTCTGCCTTCATGGAATTCACTATCAAAAATCTCACCTTACCATCATTTTCTTGGAACTTTGCACTTCTTTTGTCATGAGGAATCATTTATTATTTGGCTATATGGATGTTTTTGGAGTTGTCCTGTGTAACCCACCAAGTACATATTGATATTTGGTCAGGCTCACATCCAATAGGATGTAATTAGCTGAGATGATCAAAGAATTCAAGAGATTAAGCTGTTGGTAGGAGGAGCACAAGAAAGATATTTGCTGTCCCTTGTTTAATCTCTTCTGCTGAGGTGGTGTGAGGTTCCAGGTTCTAATTTCCTAAGAGGTGGACAGAAATCAAAAGGGATTAGACGGTCTAAATACCCCCTATGGTTAATCTAGAATCAGAGATGCTAGGATTTCCTCTAATCTAAATCCTCCTTGGCTGTTCAGTACTATAAAGAATTCATTTATAGGGAGGATTTGATTCTCTTTCTCTTGTAAGTTACTTTTCTCGTGGGCAATTTATTTGCAGAGAAACTAGACTTCAAAGTTCTTCAGAACTTGGGTGGTCCAATTACCAGTCCTTTGTTGAAAATTCTGTTGCCTGTTAGCAACAGCAACAAAGTTCCTATTCTCACTCCTACGTCCCAGGCCTTTGAAAACATGCAGACTTCTGTGCACATGCCTCTTTCCACTTCCTCCTGTTACTCTTGCAAACTGTGGGTGGAAGTTCATCCTAGAAAAGTGAATGCATAGGGCATGTCTTTGGGCATTTGATAAGCTCTGGGAAGCTGCCCCTTCATCCTAATCACAAAAACGACTCTTTTTGTCTTGTCTCAAGCCCGTATTTCCATCGTTAAAGACTCATCACTCCATTGATTTTAAAAAGCATTTTATTTTATTCAAATATGGAGAAATCATACTTTAATTCAATTACCATCTTTGTGTGCATTATAATATTTATTTGATCTTAAAATATATTTCCTCCTCAACATTTTAACACACGAAATATTCAGTTAGAGTACAATGTATTTGCTCAATGTGATGTTTCATTATTATTTTTGGGATGCTATCTTGGAACTGCTGATTCGTTGTAAAAGGGATTATATTTTAGAATCAGGAAAATACCATAGCTTCTCAAATTAGTTTCTCATTTTGACTGAATAAAGTTGTATAACCACAAGATCACTGTGTTAGTAATGGGAGAGGCATTAAGTGTGAGGAAAGTGGGGGAAGATTCTTGAAATGGGAGACTTTTAGAGAGAATATTGCCCACTTATTTGTATCCTGGATTAAGCTTTTGTCTTGTATTCATCTGCCTTTAGCTGAGGATTTACCTGAGTATGAAGAATCTGGTTCTGTTTCACTTTTATTATCAAGAGCAGTTATTTATTGTCTGCTATATAAAATTACAAAGAGATATAAGGCACAGCCTTTATGCTTCAGGATATGTTGTTTATTGAAAATGGAGAGTTTTTGTGACTTCATTAGTGTAACAGCGTGATACTTCACATGCCATACAATTTACCCATTTCCAGTATACAAGTCAGCAGATTTTAGTATATTTACAGAGCTCAGCAATCATCACTGCAATCAATTTCGGAACATTTACCTCACTCCTTTCTCATACTGTTCAGGAGTCATCCCTTATCCCTCTTTCTCTGACTCTAAGCATCATTATTCCATTATCATTTGAAGACCAAGAGTATCTCACAGTTGTCTTCTAGGAGTGAAAAGTTTCAAGAAGCTTTTTCGGTACTGGGGATCGAACTCGGGACCTTGCGCTTGCACAGCAGGTGCTGGAACCACTGAGCTAAATATCCTGCCCCGCTCATTGATTTTTAAAATCAAGCCCATTGGCATTTGACCCTGGACAATTTCACTGAGTGGTGCCAACATCATTCTTTGGAAATCTCAGAGAGGTCTGACTTGTCCTTTCTTGCCAATCCTTGAGGAGTGGGGAGGTGAGGTGTGTTTCTGTCTTCATGTGATGGCTGCTGAAATTCAAAGGGAGGGTAATTATTTTTCACATCTGAGGTCCTAAAGTCTTCCAAAAACATTTATGATGATCTTCTTATGAATCTAACCACCTGCATTTGGCTGAATCAGGATGCTTCTGAGAGATTTTGGCTCTCTATTGATTTTTGCCAACAAAACTTCAGGTTATTTGACTGAAAAAAGTTTAATAAAAAATATAACTATTTGGTAAAAGAAAAAAGAGTAAGCTGAATATTTCTCAACACTAATTCTAAGACCATAATAATTTTGGTTCATATTTGCAACTGCTTTGCATTCTTTATTTATCTTTATGAATTTTTACCATTTAAAATTTAACTTGGCAAGGCTTCTGGGTCAACATGCCACTGCTCCCAGCGCAAAGGAGAAGGCTTCTGGGTCACTGTAGCACTGCTCTCCGCACAGAGGGCGTGAGCCTCATGGGTGCATGCCTAACCCCCCCCCCCCTTTGTTGAAATGAGAAGACACAGAAATAAGTCTCAAAACCAGATTTCCAGATCACCTACAGCAAACCCAAAGGGAAAGGAGATAGAACACTCTTGATACTCAACCACCTGGACCCACTGAACTGGCAACAAAAGGGGATCTGGAAAAAATGAAATCAGAAATAATTTCTCAGATAACAGCAGAGATTGTGCCTATAGTGCAAGACATGATTAATAAATATAGAAAGGAGCTGAGGAACATGATGGAATCCCAACATAGGAAACAAATAGAATCCATAAAACAGATGGGAACAGATTTCCAGGAGATTAAAAACTTCATTGAAAGTTTACACAGCAGAATGAGCCAATGTGAGGATAGAATTTCAGATATAGAAGATAAGATTGCAATTAGTGACCAGGAAAAGAAAAATTGCTTTAAAATTG
>NW_004624733.1:31415929-31468912 GCF_000247695.1 Heterocephalus glaber | reverse complement strand
AAATAGGAAGAAAAGGGGCAAAGGGGAAGGAAGTGGGAGGGGTAGGGGAAAGGAAAGAAGGGAATGGAATTAATATGAGAAAATGAAAACATGGAAACAAAGTCTTTGTAAATAAGGAGGGATGGAGGGGTTAAAGGGAGGGCAGGGGAATGGGGAAAAAATAAGAACCAAGAGAGATTATGTGAAGGTGCAAATTTCCAATGATGAATGCCATTTTATTGTATGCCTAAAATGTACCAATAAAATAAAATTTAAAAAAATTTGACTTGGCAATTTTCCTCTCTTATTTACTGTTATATTTCAAATTCATTTTATCAGGCCATTACTCTTATTCTTTGGTGTTTTTCGAAGTGGAAAATTATAACAATTGAATTTAGTTGAAACATTGATCTATCTCATGGCTCAAGGAGTGATGAAATAAATGTATTTGTTTCAACATATATATGATAGAAACGTTTCTTTCTCAAATAACTATAATGTATAAGAAAAATATTGGACAAAATATTTTGGACGTAAATGTACATCAAGGTATATTAGTGTTTGCTCTGGGTGGGTAGAATTGAATAATTTTTTTTACTTTTATTTTGTAAATCAATTCAACAATATTTTATTAAATTCCTGTTAAATGTTAGCCTTATCCTTTCAGTTGGGTATATAGCAATGTAGAAGCAAGACAAATTGAAGGTGTATACCAGCAGGTGTAGGAAAGCCAACTGAAATGATTAGGTTAGATATATCATAGGTTAGAAAGCCACAATTACTGCTGAGAAAAATACAGCAGGGAAGGAGGCTAGAGTATGCTAGATTGGGGTTCCAATTTAAAATAAAATCTTAAGGAGAAGTCACTGTCAAGGTAACTTTTAAGTAAAAATCTGTACGAAATTTGGGCATGAGCCAGATAGATATCTTAGATATCTGGGGAAAAAGTAAGCCAGCAGATGGAATAGCAAGTACAAAAGGCCTACCAGAGGAGCACCCCTGGTGTGTGCATGTGTGTTTGTGTGTGTGTGTGTGTGTGTGTGTGTATAGGGGGTGTGGTTTACAAGGAGCAGAGTGGCAGTTGTGGAGTCAGGCATGAAGAGTAGGAGAGAGCAAGTCAGAGAGGTAATTAGAGAATCAGATCCTGTGGAGCCTCAAAGACCATTATGAAGACTTAGATTTTATTCTGGGATGGAAGTCCAGTAGGAGGTTCTGAGCAGAAATAGGACATAATACGACACTTTATATGCACCACTGTGATTGTGCCATTGGGAATAATCCATAGCAGGGACAATGGTGGAAGCAAGAGATGACTGATGAGAAGTGATAGTGACTTAGATCAAGGTACTATTAGTTAAAGTTGTACATGGCAATTGGAATACTGCTATAATTTGGAGTTAGAATCTACAAGACTTGGATATGTATATATGTGTGTGTGTGTATATATATAAATATTATATCTATATATGATATGGGATATGAGGTAAAGAGATTAGTTGGGGATTAATCCAATTTTTAGGCCTGAGCAGCTAGAAGAATGGAATTGTGTTAATTAAGATGGGGAAGTCTATAAAGAGACGAAGTTTGGGAGGCAAGGCCAGAAGCTGTTTTGGACACGGTAAGTTTGATATGCTTATTAGTCATCTAAGATGTTTCTCTGTGAAATGCATTGTTTTTGAAATTAGGCAAAAACAATAAAAAGACATTTAAAAAGGCATTCTATTGTGGGCCTGGGTTGCTCTAACAAATCCTTTATTGCTGGCATGAATTGTGCTGTTTCTCTGTTCAAATTATTTTTAGTCAAACCATCTGGAGCTGGGGTATGCAGGGGGTGACTCTGGGTAACCACAAAGCCCATTTGCTTCTTAGACCACCCTGTTTGGAATAAAGTCAGAATAGCGAGTCTCAGATTTTATTGCCATCTTGGCTATCAGGGCTATTAGCTCGGTGACCCCTGTCTCTTTAGTGTCTCACTTACTTTTTTCTTGTTGCTGAGACAAAATACCCAACACCCAAAGTTAAAGGAGCAAAGGTTTATTTCAGCTCACAGCTTGTATAGGTTTCAGTTCATGGTCAGCTGGCTCCAAGGCAGAGTGGCATGGCAGAGGGGCATCGAAGAGGAGAAAGAGCCTATAGCAGAGCAGGTAGGAGACAGGGAAGCAGCAGATTCTTTTTATATTCAGTCCAAGCTATAAGCCTGTTGATTGGTGCCACTCACATCCAGACTGGGCTTCCATTATCCACACCCAGAACTATAATAAACCATTTAGTTATCACACACCCTGAATCCCAGTATCACACACTCTAGATCCAGCCACCTCCGAAAAGCTCCATCTATGAGCGTATGAGGCTTTGAGGGGATATCTCGATGCAAGCCCTAACACTTGGTCTTCTCCTGAAGTTTCAAGCTTCCAGAGTAACTGAACACCCAGTTCTCAATGTCCCTCATGGTCTCAGTCTAATCATACCAATTTTGTTACCACTGTGTTGTCATAAATCAATTCACCGTATTTTTCTTGAACATCTATTTTGTTCAAAGCACAGTACTAAGCATTTTGTGGACAGTAAAGAAGTCAAGATGTATCATTGATGGTCTGAGAGGTTGCAATGTGTGGGGCAACATAAGTATGTATAACACGGAAGTAATAATACATATTGAATAGAGAGGAAGAGAGTCCAGGGCTCTTATTTTTGTAGTAATGAACTAGTTGGTCTCAGCACTTCAACCTCTAAAAATATTTAGTATTTGTTGTTTTTTTCCTGATTATAAAGCAACAGATCTAGATATAGTAAACTTGAGAAAATAAAAAAAAATACAAAAACCCCAACAAAACCATGTATAATCCTATCTTGTCCAGAGATAGAATATTACAGTTAATTGTGTATCTTTTTTCATTATTTAAAAAATTTTATTATTGGCATTTTCCTACATGATTAACATTCTTTGGAAGAATGCTTTTTAGTAGCAGAATGGAACTGATGTACCACCATTGATTTAGTGGCCTCTATTGGTGAACTTTTAAAAGTTTTCATAACTAAGTTTTCCCTTTCTGGGCTATGTAGGTCTGAAGCTTTTTTAGGATACCTGGAAGATAGTAGAGACTCAGGAACATGAGACTCTGCTCACATGGAATGCATTTGGGCAGGAGGAGTGCGGCCACTTAATTTATGAATAACAGCACTTAATTGATCCATATCCCTTTCTAGTCTTGCATACACATAAGCTTAGCAAAGACCATGGCTGGAAATTCAACGGACAGTATTGTGTATTTGAAAAGCTGCATGACATTGGTAGACTTCTCTAATGGTAGACCAAGAAACTCTGAAATCATGTGACAAACATCAATAGTTGTAACTGTTAAGGGCCTCTAAAATAGAAACACCATAGGATCCTTCTTAAAGCAGTGAATGACCAAAGGAAAGTGGAAAAAGTGAATGGTATAATAGCTTTTCAAATAATGTAAATAAGATTCTTCAGTGAGAGTCCTTCAGGAGAAAGAGCTTAGGAGCAGAGAAAAGAAACAGGACAAAATTGAAAAGACAGTGTTATATTGTCTTATAATTTGAAAACCAATTATACCTTCCAAGGCTGATTTGTGAAGCTTGTCCTTCTTTTCTGGCTATTCCATGGTTGGTCCATGAAGGTTGAGTATGACTGAGTCCATAGGCTCTATAGGTGGGGACATGGCCCAGGTCTGTTCAACCAGTCCATTCCATTTCACTAGTCTCAGGGAGACCAATGCAGGCATGACCCTGTGACCAAAGACTGTCCAATGTGAATCTTCCTGGGCCTTTTTTGGAAAAAATTTGGAGGTAGAAGGAAGGAAGGAGGGAAGAAGAGGGAGGAAGAAGCGCCTTTTTCATTGAGATTGATGAAAAAAGAGGATGTAAATTTAGTACTAATGGCCATCTTTCTGTCTTGTGACGAGAGCCTGTTTGAATGAAGCCAACACAAAGAAAGAAGAGCCCAGAAATGGAGACACAGTGATTCATCATGACATTGTCCAAGATCCCGAGTCCTGTCAGGCCTAAAAACAATCCTACCCCTAGTTTAAATAAATTATTTTTTTCTGTTTTTGCCTGTTTGTATTGGACACCAGAAATATTTTGACTAATTGAAAAATAGCTATGAGAATAATGACCTGTCATCAAACATGTGTGGGAAACATTAGCCATATTAGTTTGAGTTGTCTCAGAAGTAGACTCTACAGTAGGATGTGTGTACAAGTAGTTTATTTAGGAGGTGGGAAATAGGGAAGTAAGACAAGGAAGGGAAGACATTCCATAAAGAGAATCTTGTCAAACCAGCAAAGAATGTGAGTGACTAGACCTTAATTCTATAGGGAAACTGTGGAGGATTAATGTAAAATACATGTCACACGGTTACTGAACTAAGTAGTAAGGAAACCAGAATATTTATACCCCAATCCTCATATTTCAGGCCTGTTTTTTTAATTTTAATTTTAATTTCTTTTTGGTCCTGGGGATTGAACTCAGGACCTTGCACTTGTGAGGCAGGTGGTGGAACCACTGAGCTAAATTGCTGGCCCTTCAGGCCTGTTTTAAAACCAAGCAAAACAGCCACTTAAACAGAGACAGAGAGAGAGAGAGAGAGAGAGAGAGAGAGAGAGAGAGAGAGAGAGAAATGGGGTGCATACACCAGGGAGCTACAATAAGCAAGTACCAACTAGCATTAGATGTCAGACAAAGAGGCGCAGATACAGGCACTTGGAAGTCAGCAGGACTCAGGGATGGGGCTAAACAAAGGATCACCTCTTAACTTTAGGACTTCTTAGAGCCTTTAATATGCTAATGTAAATTCTGAACATCCAAAAATGAAGTTATGGCACATAGTATTTTCCAAATTTCTTTTTACTATAGAATCTTTTCTTTATGGATTATTTTTTGTACTTGTATCCAATAGCATATGCTTTCCCCTTGTGGTAAAACCTTGCAGAATTCAATATTATCTATCTGAAAATTTTGAAGAAATCATTGGGTAAAATTTTTAGGTTTGGCCAACAAGTATAATGATTATATTTTTAAAATTTAACAAATGATGATTGTAGATGATTCTACTATCTCACCATTGTTTTAACTTTGAGACAACGAAGACCCAGAGCATTTCAGTTAGTTGCTTGAGGCTGTTAATGAGTTTGTGCAAAGTCAGCCCTGGAGTCCAAACTCAGGGACTTTCCCCTCAACTAAATCACCAACTAACTGTATATCAAGCACTTTAATTTAAATTGCATTCAAGGAAGTACTTTCTGTAATCTTTCAGATGTGTTGCCAATCTTCTCTAGCCATGATTTTTGATTGATAAATACTCCCTTTTTCTTTTGGTACAGGAGATCGAACTCAGGACCTTGTGCTTTCAAGGCAGGCATGGTGCCACTGAGCTAAATCCCCGGTGGGTAAGTATTCCTTTTAACAGGTAGCAGAAACTCCTGGTTTTTGTTTTGTTTTGCTTTCAGCTGAATTTTGCAGACAAAGGTTTTAGGCACTGTGTAGTATTTCCCTGGGGCTGTCTCCTAGGCAGTCTTTATTCTGTAGACTTGGGATTTGTTCTTTCTTGTCAAGAAGTTGATGTTTACTGGAACTTGCATCTCTAGATCGTGGTCAAAATACACTTAAGCTCATAGCTGTCAGTGAGTCAGAGAGACTAGGTAGGTCAAGAACTCTATTTATGGACCTGCTAGGGGATGATTCCTTGTGCTACTGAGCATGATTGAAAGCAGTAGTGCAGTTATATTTCTATTAGGCAGTTTAAGACATTCTCAAGGTCTTGGCAAATGTGAATATAATAGTTGTAACCCTACATAAAAGCTTAGCATACTGACTTTTAATTACCTAGGATACTTTGCCCAAGTAGGTAGATTTTTATGTCCAGGGACCTGGCCTTGGTTCTTAGACTGAGAGGGAAAATGAGCAGGTATTTCTGCAGAAGATAAGATCAGGGAATGATTGTTTGTTCTAATACTTTATCCTTTGTTCCTAGTGTGATAAATAGCAATGAATAGGTGCTTTTTTTCTTGCTGGCTTTTCCTGACCATCAACCTTTTTATGCTTCACCTCTCTTATAAGTTCATATGTATAGATTCTCACAAACCTGAGGTATATCACTGGAGGTCTGCATTGCAAAGGCAGTAACACAAGATGTTCTTATGATCAGTAATACTGCAAAATGTGACTTCTCTCCATTTCTGTTTATCCTTCATGATAAAGGAATAGAAACATGTAGTTCATTTGGTAACAGTTGTAAAAATAGTTCTGTTTTTCTTGAAATAGTAATACAGATTTAGAGGCTAGTTTTCATTAAAAATGGTGGGTAGAAATGTCTATAATGACCTTTATTATGATTTACGTATGTGCACTATGTATAAATAACAAATATTTAACCAACTATTTCCCTTTTCATTTCTGGGATTTTAAAATTCAGTACTAGATTTTAAATGATATTATCTACAGAAATGTAGGGGAACTGTCTTAAACATGGTTCTTTATTATGTAGCTCTGGCTGAGCACTGGGTCAAATTATATACACTAAACATAACTCCATAGAATAAAATCTCAATACAATATGCTAAATTCATAGATGATAAGTTTTATCGTACAATATTAGTATTCTAATGGAAAGGCCATTACCATTAGAAATATCCTTTGAGTTTTAGCAGTCACCATGGATTCAGAATGGTGGTCATCTTGTGATGAACACAAAGTAAAAGAAATTTTGTAACGTGGTCTTTATTTGACTTTGGGTTAGGCACTACTAAGAAGTGTAAAGACACACTTTAATTCTTTTGGTTTGGTCCACTCTTAAATGGCTCTTCTCAAAACAGTAATGAACTGTGGGCACTTTTCTGAGAAGAGCAGGTTGATACAGTAGAGCAGTGAGGTTATAAGTTAAGACATATGGAATACAGTTCTGGCCCAAAATTTCTTGAGGGATGTTGCTCAAATAGCCAAACTTCTCTTAGTATCAGTTATCTCTTCTATAAAATGGAAGAATATGACATATTCACCTACTTCTTCTGTGGTGATAAGGATCAAATGAAATAATGGAAGTAAAATATTTTTATATCTTACCTCATAAAAATACAAATATGACATATTATTAATGCAACCTTAAATAATTCATCATCTATCTCATCTGTAGAATGGAAGCAGGAATTGTTTCTGTCTTGTTGGATGACTTTGAGAAGTAAATGGAATAAAATATGTAATACCATCTAGAATAGTTCATGGAAAGTATTAAATGCTCAATAAATGTAGAGATTACAAGAACAATTTATGAGACAAAAAGACTTCTTGATCTTAAAGTTCCCCCCTCCAAAGTTTTTGCTTGTAATATTTTCACTAATCTAAATTTGTCTTTATCTTCAGTGTTAAAAATGTCATTTTGAGCGAGTTGATGAAGAATGTGAACTGGGTATATAGTTCTCCCCAGATGGGCATTAGTTGAGAGTGGGAATCAATTATATCAGAGATTCTCAAAGTGTGACTCAAAACCTGGTCCTCTATTATTCATACCGTAACATCCATACTTTAGTTTCTTGCATAAATTAATAATAAGATACAGAATTAATAATTATCCCATTGAATGAATACAAACCAGACATCACTTCATTGGTGTCTCATTGAAAGCAATAAAGCAGTAAAGGTTTTGTGAGGATGAGGAAGGTGGTCTTGGACAATCAGTGGTGAGCACCTTGATAAAGTGATCCCTGGATCAAAGAGTCTTTGTGATTCCTTGGATTGGTCCTCCATTGATTGTAGTTTATTGTGAAGTGGCCCACCAAAAATAAATGTTGTAGGTAAATATTAGAGAATATTATTTGGGCTTAAACAGGGAAGGCAGGGGGCACTTTCCAGAGACCTGTATATTTCATACTTGTACACTGATCTCACAACTTAGGTATCTATGTTTTATTTTGAGGGGGGAGTGAGAGGGCAGAAAATCCTAGAGAGAAAATTCAGTTTTTCTAGAAAGCTAAAAGGTCCTGGAAAGTATATAATTTTTCTCCAACTGAAGATAATTTTTTCTGGATGACTGTATCATAACAGAGAGTATCCAGGTCTTCAGGTTTTATGTACCCAAGGGTTATGGTTTTAGCCTCGCCAACTAAAACCCACAAAGAAAGCTGTTAGAAAAGACCCAATCTGGGTCAGATGTGGTCTGCTGTAGCAGGGGATCTGTAATGGGCCTATTTGGGGTGAGTTCATAGTCATCAGCTCTCTACAAGGTGGCAGAGACTGCTCAGTATAAACTCCTTCCTCAGTATCCACAGGAAATTTGTTCCAGATCTACTTACAATACCAAAATCTTTGGATGCTCAGATTCCTTATGTAAGATGGTGTAGTATTTTCATGCAACCTACACACGTCCTCCTTTATACTTTAAATCATCCCTGGATTACTTATAATACATCACACAATATAAATACTATGTAAATAGTTGTTTTACTGTGTTGGCTAGGGAATAATAAAAAGTCTATACATGTTCAGTACAGACACATTTTTGTTTTCTCCATATTTGTAATCTGAGAGTGGTTGAATCTTTGGATGTAGAAACTGAGGAGAGGGAGAGCTGACTGTATTACTTCCTTTCTTGCCAAGCACAAAGTCAAGCTGAGTTTCTTAGTATTCCCTGCCCATAGGATGTGGGCATGCACTGATTTCTGGTCACTCGCCTGTGGGTTGCAACCTACCACCTCTACACTTGGCCTGTGGGACAGACCTCTTCTGACTCCCCGTTCTACCTTCTTTGGACTGAGTTGAAGCCCAGGGAATTTTGGAAGCTATGGACTGCAGATAGCAAAGCCCCAGATAAAAGACACATGTGCTTCTTAGTTGCCAGAAAACTGCTTAAACTTTACATGAAACAAATTTTTGCTGTGTTAAGCCTCTGAGATTTTGGTGTTGTTAGTGTGGTTAGCTTGCCTGTTGAATATACAGAGGACAGCAACTATCATTAAGCAGATGCTCTTCTTTCCTAAATGGAAAGGGATGGCTAGACTTGATTTAATAGTGCATTCTACAAGGAACACAATTAGAGGCGGGTAGTAAACCACAGGTGAGCACAGGACTCTTCTGGAGGAAGACTTCTGACATAGGAGTTCTTTTTCAGGAGAAGCATGTCACATAAACCCACAAAATCTATTTGGATGAACTCAGGAGATGATTAGCCCTGCATTACAAACAAGTGAACCAAATGCTTTGCCAGGTGTACTTTTAGGAATATGTCTCCAACATTTTTTATAAATTTTCTGTCACTTAAACATCCTCATCATTAGAATTCTTAACCAGAGTACTAGAAAAATATCTCAGGATGTTCCTATAAAAATTCATGTATGTTACCTGGAAGAGGTGGTACCAGGCTAACCACTAGTAACATCTAGCTTTTCAGACTCTGAGATGAGCATATGATGATGCTTGTCTCAGAATCAGGACGTAGTGGGCGAGGGGAGTTGCAAATATTCAGAACGAGTGACAGCTATCTGGGTAAGAAAGATCTATTTGGGAGACTACAATTCAGGAACCCCTGAGCACCTAGGAAGGGGATTAGCAGAGGAAGTGGGCTTAGGAAATTGGCTGATGGGGAAGAAGGTAGGAAGGCAAGCTTTGCCCCTGTTCTGAAGTCTGGCTTATAAAAAAAATCTCAGCTTTTCGTGAAAGAACTTTTGGGCTTTACTTCAAAGTAGGGTAAAAACTGACTTTTCCAGAAGCTTCCTAGCAAGAAAGAGTTCTTTTTTTCTTTATGGATAGGCTAAATAAGGTGTATTTTCCCTTCAATTTATGAAGTCTTTTTTGAGTATGCCATTAAGCAGCTGGATTCTATTCCTTTAAGTATCTTGGAAGGAATTCAGGGATATTTAAATTTCTGTTTTGGTCAAAGCCTAGAACTAACTGATGTTGATATTAATTAGCTAATTTCAGCTCACTCAAAAAATGGTGAATTAGAAAAAGAATTGCCTATTTTAAAAGATTTTTCAAAATAATATCTGTTGTAGCAAAATATTTGTCCACACCACCAAATATTCCTCTACACTATCCTCTTCTGTGGCTCTCCCAATTTTCCCCTGTAGTGGTTCAAAATTAAGGTTCAGAATATCTCAGCCTTACATAAAGATAAAGAAGAAGGTAAAACAAGAAAAGTGACAATCTGGTCCTTAATGTACAGTTGCTGATTTCATACACACATGTTGGTTGTTAGTGAGTCACAGATACATTTTGTGTTTTTGAGTTCTGTGGTAATATGTATCTATTTGTTCACTAACCTAATTATTGAAGCTTCTATTTTTGAAAGAGCCCTCAATCACCTTTTATTATCTATCTACAGATTGTGAGCTCTTTGAAGGCGGAGACATCTTCAACTATAACATTGTTCTGACATAGTACTGATAACATGATAGAAAATACTTAGTGAACCAATTAGTTATGAATCCCCTCTCTCCCTTTCAACATGAGAGACCTAAGCAACCACCATTATTAAATGCCATTTTCCTAGTAAAAGATTCCTCCAAAAGGCAAATTCACTGAGGCTGAGAGTTGAGGTTTTGTAACACATGCTTGCTGACTTGATTTTCTCTGGGTGTGCCAGCTGATTTTCTTCAGCTCTAGTCTGATTTCTTGGAGGGCTTTGGTACAGGTAAATGTTTATGTTTTGGTTATACATATTCATCTTGCATTTTCTAGGGGAAAGACTCTACCTCATCTTTAGGGACTAACAAGCCATGCTGTTGTATGGACCACACTTAACTGGATTTCTTAATTCCTAAACAATAGCTTCTGTCATGACCTTGTCCTTACCTCCTTCTCTGTGGGCTTTTTCTTATTTCATGTTTCTCAAGGCAGGACAAATGAGAGTATCAGGCAAGATATTGTCAGCTGTATGTACAAAGAAACCCAATGGAAGATGGAGTAAACAATCTGGACATTTTTGTTGCATTAAATGATAAGAAGTTTGGAGACAGTGTAGTTGTAGATTTGTTTCATTTGAAGGGTCAACCCAGTGAAGTGCCTAAGTTATTGCCATATTTTGGCTTTGGCTTCCTCAGAATATTTGCTTTTGTCCTCAGACTGACATCTTTGTAATTGCTATAAAGCAATAGTAGTTTTTTTTTGTTTTTGTTTTTGTTTTTTTTGGTACTGGGGATCAAACTTGGGTCCTTGCGCTGGTGGGGCAGGCAGCGGAACCACTGAACTAAATCCCCGGCAGCTATAGCAGTTTGAAGCATCACTCCTCACCAGCCATGAGAGCTGAAAAATGGGTTTCTTTTTTCTTCCACTTTTGATTTTAAGAATATAAAAATCTTTCACAGAAATCCTTCTACAAATCTCCCCTTAATCTTAGTGGTTCAAACTGGACCACATGTTCGTCATGAAACCAATCACTGGAAGAGAATTTGAAAGGCCATGATTGGCTTAGATTCCTTGAGATTTACCCTGGGAAGGGAGCAGGGGCCTTTTCCTCTGAAGCATGAAATTAGAGTTGTGTCATCAAGGAAGCAGAAGGGTGGCTTTCACAAGAAGTAAAGAGGATATGATTGCAAGCTTCTGAGGGAAACTTTGACTTTAGGAATAGAAGTGGTAATCATTCAGCCCCCAGTGGGACCCCTAAGTCTTATACCACTGCAACTTCTGTCCCTTAGACCCTGCCATGCCCTGCAGACCTGTTGTTTGGGAGTGACTTGTTTTATCCATGGGTGTTCACTCCTAACCTGAGCCTTAGGATTTCCTGGTGGGCAGTTACAGGATTCTTGTTTTAACTTAAGCTTTGTAGAAAATGGTAAAAAAGAACCAGAAGTTCTAATGCAGAAAACACACCCCAATCTTCCACTATACAAGTATCGTTCTTCAGTGGTGCCCTTGATAGAATCCTACTGTTTATGCTTCTAGATGTTATAATGGAAGGTTTAAAAAAGTACATAATCAGGACATGGTGGCATCTTTGTAGTAAAGCTAGAGCCTGGGTCCTTTCTGAGTGATGTTTCCTTAGATTCTCTAATCCCACACACTGTAGCCATCCAGTGCTAGCCTAGACTTCAGTGACACCCAGAACCAGACCAGAGGGTGTCTATCTTGGATATAGCATAGAAGCTATTCGACTTCAAAACACCAGACAATGATGAATTCTTTTCCAGGACATCGCACCCGGTTTTTTTTTTTTTTTAGTAAAACATATTAGTGTTATTATAAATCAGTGAACATAGTTCATAATAGCAATAATGCCCTTGAAACCTGTTAGCCCTGCCATCTAAGAATGGTATGCTAGAGCATTTGCTGCCTTTGGCTTCACCTTGGGCTATTAACTAACAAATCAGTTATTAGCTGGTGGTAATGACCAATTTTCAAGAGATGATTGCTTAAATATCACCCACCTTGAAAAGAGAATTATTGCTTAACCGAGAACTGAACTCTTATTTTCAACTCAGTAGAGCTAACGATCTTATCTCACTTGGCTGTTTCCCCTCACCTGACCCCCTTGCCTCACCTGCTCTCCTCCTGCCTACAAGGTGTGTTTGGATCACGTGGATACATAACTGCTTTCCGCTCTGCCTCGGTGACTTGAGTCCAAGAAAAGTTCCATATTTAATATTTATTCACCTACTAGTGGTGGATGAAGACAGATGGTAATGAAATCAGTCTTGCTGAGAGTGACCACAATGGTAATAGATTCTTTATGATGTCCAGGAATCCTGGACTCTTCGTCTCTGCTTAAATGCATGTTGGCGCCAACTCTGCCATCATATGCTTTAGTATTCTTGTCATCCTCCTGACCTCTCCTTAGGCCAGCTGTGCTCAAGGCATCAATCTGTCTTTCTCCTCATATAAATGCTTTAAACACCTATAGCTACAAATGACTCACCAGGAGAGATTTTTTTTTCAAAACAGGGAAAACAAGATAAAATTAAGGAACCTCTTCAAAGCTGGAGGAATGGCTGGTACTCCTGTGAGAGCTGGTTTTGCTGGTGTTGTCTCTTGCCTGGAACTGGTTCATCTAAACAGCTCCACTTACCCAGGTTGGGGGATTTCAGAATTCCTCCTTTCCAACATCATTTTATTGGCTGGAAATGAAACTGGGAGAGAGACAACTAGCTCTCTCTTCCCTGATGACAAAGAAGGAAGAGATGGGAAAGGGGAGATGTAAAACAAAGCTGTTTTGGCAAAGAATCATGCCCTGTCAAATGAGTAAACTCAGCTGATTGCACTGCCAATAGCCATATCCTGGGGCAGGCGGAGCTTTTTAAGCAATCTGGCAGCCCTTTTTAGTAATAAGAGGTAAATCATTCTGACATTCCTTGCTATTCAAAGCATTAATCATGTTGAATTCCTTTGTTATTCTGGGGTCTGGATCAAGTGTAATTCTGTAGGAATTCTATTGTAGTCTAGTATTAATTAATCTCTGTTTTATATAGAGTAGTGCCAAAAACCTTTCTCTGCAATTTGTTTGCATGTATGTCAGTTATTAGCTCTGTACCTAATATGACTCTAACTGGGGAACTGCCTCTCTCCCTCTCTCTCCCTCTCTTCTCTTCCCTCCTTCCCTCCCTCCATCATCTAAGTCTTGGAAACCATCATTATCCTTAGATGGGAACTAGGGCAGCTCACAGGTTAAGGAGGACTTTGTTCCATTAGCGCATTATGAAAGGTGAGGAGTCAAAAAACCCCACTGGGGTTCAAACTCTACCTCTGTTACTTTTGTGTAAGTTGTCTGAATGCAGTTTATTCATCTGAAAAATGGATATTATCATGATTCCTGTTATTCCTGATTTTCTGGAGATGAAACAATCAGCTCTCTAGTGATGAAAGAAGCTGGCAAGGGAGGGGATGAATTTGATGGGATGGATGGTTCTCAGTCAGTGACAACCATAGAAGTCTTTCAAGACATAGGGTGTCAGGATAGATCACTGTTAGCATCACTTCCAACCTGAAGAGTTTGAGTGTTTGCAGTATAAACCATGTACGGGCTCTAGGAAACACCTGCCTGTCTCTTGGCTCTTCCTTGAATATGCCTAAGCAATATTAGAGGGTCAGCAGCTGAGCTTCTTGGCTTTTCAGTGGTAAATAATGAATGTTGCTCAGCTGCCAGCACACTCTGAAACCTTCTGTTTTGAGATGTAGAAGGAAAGGAGGAAAAACCAATAAAAATATCCAATATGCATTTATCTGATCCATCATCTTTAAATAGCTCCCTTCAGATTTCAAAAAAGGTAACTCTATCCCCTCTCCTGGCTGGATCTCTGCATCCTGCCACAAAACAGTACTGTTGGCCCTAGATTTTGACCTGGTATAAAAAGCAGTATATTTTTATGACCTGGTAACAGTCACATTTCTACCCCATAAAATATTAAAGAAGGCATGACAGTGCCTTTAAGATCTTTGAGGCAGGTGCTATCACAATGTGCCCCTTTATTATTTATTTATTTGACTATTTCTGTATAGTGAGGCTTAAATGCTTTTCAGGCCAAATAATTAAATTCCATTATGGAAAGTGGAGATTGTTGGCAAAATGTACTCACTGCTGCTGTTAGACCCTTGAGTCCCCAGGGAAAAACTCCATGGAGGGAATATAAAAATCTGGCTTATGTTTATATGTAAGATATGCAGTATGACATATATTGCACCCACAGGAATGATGCTACATAAGAAACCAAATGCGGAGGGGGCTGTTAGCCTGTAATCTCTTACAGCAGGATCTGCATACCAGGCCAGTGGGTGAAATCTAGCCCACTGCCTGTGTTTGTATGTCCTATGAATCTGGTACTGTTTTTATATTTTAAATGGCTGAAAAAGCCCCAAAGAATGATATTCTGTGTCATAAGAAAACTATATGAAGTTAAAGTTCCATTGACCATAAAAAGATTTAATAAGCACACAGCCACCACCCACTCATTTACATATGGCCTATGGCTGCCTTTGACCAGGACAAGTTGAGTGTTTGCAACAGAGACCCTATGGCTGAAAAGCCAAACACATTTCCTATCTGGGCTTTATAAGAAAAATTCACTGACCCCCATGGTAGAGGAATTTGAACAAGGGCTTTGGAAAGGACATAGCACTGGAGCAAAATGAGTTCAAGGTCCTTTATGGGGTTGATGCATTTGGATATGGACTCTTGGTGGTGATTAACCTGATTATTTTCTGCAATGAATAGGCTAAGAGGACAAGCATACTCTAAATAGTTTTGGGATCTCATAACTTGCTCCTAGGGTTATACACTGGTGAAATCATTTTTCTCCATCTCCAGTGCCTCACTCTTTCCATTGCTGCCACTCAAGTCTAAGGCATGACCATCTCATGGAGTCTTTGGGAAAAGCTTTCTAACTAGTCTGTTTCAATACATGGCTAATAAATGGCTCAACCTGTATATAATAGCTGCAGTGATGTTTTAAAAAAAGAAAACAGATTTTTGCATGAGTATATTCTCTACTTCATTCAAATTTGTGCTCTGATAATGTCCTACAGGAAAGGCTTTTTTTGCTTATTCTTCCTAGAGTAGTCCCCACCTCATTCCATCTTTATTTTTCTTCCTTTTTATTGCTGTCCTAGCATTTATCATTGTCCTATGTTTTCTGTGTTGGTTTACTGATTACACTTTGTTTCCTCTACTAGAAAGGTAGCACCTTAAGATTAGGCACCTTACAGGATACAGTTTTGTGTAAAAAGAGTTAAGTATGAAAGTATATATAAAGTCTCAGAGAATTTACAAAAAACAATGATTGTTATGAGAAGGTAGCAGTCAAAGATGGGATGGAGTGAATATTTTCATTGTACATATTTATATTTATTTTTTCTTAACTTTCATATCCTGTAAATATATTAGCCATTCCAAAACATTAAAAACAAAACAGAAATCTTCTGTGGCATTTAAGATAGTTCTCTTAGACATGCTGGCGAACTGTGATAAGAGGTATTTTCCAGTACCTCCATGACACTGTCTCCCATCCACATGCTCTTCTTACACTGTGACGAGCTTCATGGCATCGTGAGATGGGTTTATGTTCATCCCCTTGAAGCTGGACAGTTCAGTAAATATAGCAGAAGTGATCTATGAGAGTTCTGAGGGTAGATCATACAATGTGAGCCAGCTTCTACCTGATCCTCTTGGGGTACTTGTTGACAGAGCCCAGCTACCATGCTGGGAGGAGATCCAGACCACAGGTCAAGGCATTCCAGCCAGTATCCCAGCTTAGATCTCAGCTACAGTGAACCACCAGCTGCTGAGTTAGGAAGCCTTTGAGGAGGCCCTGGCTGCAATCACCATCTAACTGTCACTGAATGAAAGACCCAGAGAAAGAACTGTTTTGCTGAGCCCAGGTAGCTCCCAGAAATATGAGAGATAATAATAAAAAGATTGTTTTGTTAAAAAAGAGTAGGTACTTTGACTGACTGATTTATTAGGGTATTTCCAATATCACGCATGAGTATGCAAGAGAAGTTCAATGAGTGAATAAATAAATGGATCACTCTTCCTGGTAAAAGTCCTTGTAGCACTGGTGTCATATTCTGTCTGCCTGTTTCCCCAGAGATGAATTTTTATTTAAAAAGTCCATGTTCTTGCTCTCAAGGAGACCTGTGGCTAGTAGGAGACACAGACATTAAACACTCCTTGGCATTCAAATTTCCTGCCATATGCACTCTTCCTCCTGGATCCTGTTCTCTTGTAAGCTTAACCTGGTTATTTTGCGTAGCCCATTGATGGTTAGAAAAAGTTTTCTGTCGGTAGCAGACACTGTCAGGCTCTGGCCAGATCCCCTTGGGTCCATTTCATGCTCCTTTTCCTGATTGCTTTGCTTCCATGAACTTCTGCCTGTCACTGTCTTTGAAGGACACACTCGGCTACTGGAGTAGCTTACCTCAAACTCCCAGAGAGATGGATGCCTGGGTTTTACCCTCTAGAGCGTATTTTTAGTGAACAATTAACTGACTTGTTCAGGAGTTTGAAAGCATAGTTTTCAACCGGCACTCCAGGGTATCCTGTAGGATTGGCTGAAGTTACTCTTCATGAGAATTTGCCAGAAATCAAGTGTGTTTCTCTTCTCCCCCTTCCTGCATGTTCCTTACTACTGTCTCCTGCAGGCATTTTTTAAAAAACAAATCACTTTCCCACAAATCTTTCCCCTCGGGTCTGGTCATGAGGAATCCCACCTAACACCATGTTTTCATATTTTAGAGTGGTAGATACACCTTTAATGTGAAGAAAGAATACAATGGGAATAGCAGCCATTGTGGCAAGGCCAAAGTCTAATGCAGCTTTTTGGTGGGTAGGTGGCATGAAGTACAAGATAAGAGGACTTGGAAAAATTCGGTAAACCCTCTAGGCAATTAACTATTTTATAATATGTTATATTATATATATAGTATGTTATATGTTAATATGTTATTCCTTAGTAAAGGAATCAGGTAAAAAGAGGAATCTAGCAATACCTTTATGTGGGTAGGTGGTGTGAAAAAAACACAAGCATGTATTTGGTTTTAAAGCCTGTCTAAGCAGGGTACACAGAAGGAAAAAGGATGATTTTACATTTAAAAAGTTCCATTTTAAGGTTCATTTTTGCAGATGTGCTTAAATCCCCTGTAGCCGTCACCAAAATGCCACCAATCCTTTTTATCCTGCACATGCTGACAGCTTATTTAAAATCATCATGCCCCCAAATGATACGGGTTTTGTCTTCAACCAGCTGGTTCAATTAGTCAAGATTCTGAAAAAGTTAACTGGAAAATTCTTTTATCCCCATTTGTTCAAGTCTGCCAAAAATTCTAAGTTAGGTGGGGATTCTGAGAGCAACAGATTTACCCAGCCCCAAGGCCTTAGGGTTATTACTTTTTGATGGCCTCCTGGAAGGCTGGAGGAGGCTGCCAACATGGTTTATCCACTGGACAATGCCAACACCAGGAGAAAATGGGGAGGAGAGTTTTCATTCTGTTAGGCTGTTTGGAATGAACAACCTGTTAAAGAGTGGTAATGGAAGAATACTTTCCACTGTTGCTCTGCCATGACACTCGCAAAGTCATGCAGTCATGTTGGCTTTGATTCTCTAGTATCTTGGTGCTACCTGGATGCCTTTACTTGAGTGATAAATGGAATTAGTTCCATGTTTCTTCCCTTGAAATTAGCATATTAATGTTGCAGATTGATAATTCTCGAAAGGTGGATGCTTGAGTACACAGGCAGTCTTCTTTAGGGCTCCCACGAACAGTCTCTTCTCCAGTGATCCTCACCATGTTCACACAAGTCACAGGATTTAAAATGTAAAAAGGCACCATCTAGTTTAACCTCCTCATTTCATCTGAGGAAAACTAGGACTTAAATTGATGCCATGATTTGATTCAAGGGAAGCCTGTGGGGGCCATAAATCAGAGGCTGAATATATAAAACAATTTTTTATTATACTCTCATATTTTAAGGAGGCAACATGATGGTGTGAGAAAAGGGAGAAGAATCTGTGGTTTTCAGTCAATAGACCTGGGTTCAAATCTTGATTTTCCTAGTTAAGTATTAGTTGGGTCAAAGTTCTTGAACATTGGTTTCTTCAGTTTTAAAAATTGAGATAGAAATAACTTCCTGCCGAGGTAATTAAAATTTAGAACAATCAGTAGAAAGGGCTTTCAGAGTTGGCCCATAGCAAGAGGTATACTACTGTTTGTTCTTTCTTTTTTCACCCCAGCTAATTAATGGCAACCCTGGTTAATGGCAAAACTGATCTCCAGTTCTTCTGATTTCTGGCTTAGTATTCTTTCTATCCCACCTTTACTGATTCCTTGATTCTTACATATACTGGAAAATTTTCTTTGTATGACTGGATTGATGAATAGCATTGTCTGATTGTAAACTTTTAAAAATTAGAACTATAAGATCAGCATTAAAAATTACTGCCAGTCGGGTTGGGAATTTAGCTCAGTGGCATCGTGCCTGCTTTGCAAGTGTGAGGTCTTAAGTTTGATCCCTGGTACAAAAAAAATTACTGCCATTCAACACTTACAGAATATAGTCAGATTTTCATGGAGAAAATGAGGAAATGGAGTGGTTTAGTTTAGATATAGAGTAACAAGAATGGTTTGTAATGGTAGAATTTATTATTGATTATTTAATACATTCAACATATATTTACTGAGCAGCTGCATTAATTGGGCACCAGAGGAGACTCAGGTGAATAGAGCAGATACGGTGCCCTATTCTCACCAACTTAGTGAGTGAAGTCGAGGAAGACCTGTTCTTTAAGAAGTAAACCCTGACTTGTCTATAGTCTTTTATGGTGAAAGATATGGCAAAATGTTGATTGAGTTAGAGGAAGCCCTAGTAATCAAAATATGAAACTCACAAGAGATAATAAAGGCTGAAAATATAGCTTTAGAAAAACTTAGGGAAATCCCTTGAAGGCAGATAATCAGTTATAAGAGGAAAAAAAGGAAGTTTTGGGGGTATTTCCAACATTTGAGGTTAGAAAAGATTCATTTCCACAAATTCTTTTGGCAACAGGGTAGAGTAATGCTAGCTTCCATTAATGAACACTCACTAAGCACCAGGTCATATGTTGAGTACTTTACATGCATTGTCTCAGTCTTCACAAAGTGGAAGGGTAGGTTTCAATATTATCCTCATTTTTAACAGATAAAAGAATTGAGATTGGGATGCTAGGAGAGGTTGCAAACAAACCAACCAACCAGGATCAATGACTAGGTCCAGATTCAGGCAGTCACACTTCCAGGGGCCAGAACATTATAGCATTTCCCAGCCCTGCTTTGGAGTGACACACAGCTGCAGGATTAGCTCTGTGGCTACAACTACGCACACTTTGACAATTGCTGAGTATCCCTGTAGCTGACTGTCTTTTTCTGTAGAGTAGGCTTTATCCTAGGGTTGTGTAAAGGATGATATGAAATAATATTAGTGAAAGTGTGTGACAAATCTGCCAGACAGGTAGGATGATCATCTGTCTTGGTTTTCTAGGGACTTTTCCATTTTTATCATTCTAAGTCTTGCAGCCTCAAATAACCTTCAGTTCTGGGCACCTTGAGACAGTTGGTCATCTCCATGCAAGTCCTGTTCCAACTAACAAAATATTTGAGCAAAATGTTAATAGATTTTGGAAAACAGGAAGCGGCTGCCGGAGGCAAACGAATTTCAGCTGGAGTTTGAGGCCGCTGTCAACTCTTGTGGGCTGAAAGGCATCAGGGAAAGTCTCCCTGATAATGGCTGTGAGAAAAATCGGGGAGTTAGAACAGAGTTTGGAAAACAGGATGCTTGCCAAGCTCTGGTACTAATGTTTTGTGTCTGTGGGCCTTTATACAGAGCCTCTTTAGAGGTGCTCAGAAAGAGGTTGGGGAAGAGTATTGAGTTCAAGGGCAGAAAGAGGGAGAGAGTCCGGTGGCAAACTTTTGACATCTTAATATACAGCTTTTCCTGTTTTCTTTTTTGTGGAACACATTTTGGTGGATTTGAATTTTCTACTGTCATTGACTGACTAACTAACTGCATGATATTTCTATTTCACTCCTTTAATCCATAGTCACTGCTTTCATAAAAAGAAGTGATAATCTTAATCTCCTGAAACATGGTTAGGATCAAAAAAGAAATTATATTGGCATGAAGGAAACATTCAATAATTGTTGGTTACTGTTATTACTGCTACCATACTATTGGTACTATTATTCATACTATTTTTATTAATTATTGTATTAGGATAGGGTTGCCTGATTTTGCAAGTAAAAATACAAGATGCCCAGTTAAATGTAAATTTCAGATAAACAATAAATATTGCTTAGGATATACATGCACTAAAATTTATTTATTGATTACTTGAAATTCAGATTTACCTTTCATTTTGCATTTTATCTGGCAACCATATGGTAGGGTAACTAATTGTTCTAATTATCCCAGGTCTGAAGGATCTCCCAGGACACAGGACTTTCAATCCAAAACTGGGACAGTCACAAGCAAATGGGCAAAATCGGTCACCCTGTTAAGGCAGCAGTCTAGTAGCTTTTTAGGAGATCACTTTTTTTTCCATTTAGTTTATTGGTACATTTTAGGTATACAATATAGTTATATTCATCATTGGGATCTTGTACCTTTACATGATGTATCTTGGTTCTTATTTTTTTCCCATTCCCCTGCCCTCCCTTCACCCCCTCCACCCTTCCCTATTTACAAAGACTTTGTTTCCATGTTTTTCCTTTTCTCATAAATGATAGTGATAGGAACTTTCTCCTAAACAGTCACATGCCCCATGGATGCAGTGTTTTGCATACATGAATTCAGTGCTTTGCTCTTTGAAGCCTATCCACAAATTCCTGGTTAAGAATATAGGCTCTGAAAAATCATTCGGGCCTGTCAATTGTGTAATCTGATGTGACAGGAGCAGTTACACAGTTAATGAAAAAAAAAAGGTTAAATCAGAACATCATAAAAAACACATTTATACAGTTTATTTTAACCTAAGACACATGAAGTATGTGTTCATTTACTCATCATTTGATGTCTGGTCAAGGTCTTTTTCTAGCTAAGTGTCTGTGATTGGAATACTTAATCTTTCTTATACTTGGCATTTCATGATGCATCATTATGTGTGAATTCTAGTTTTTATGTTATTTTTAAAATTGCAGCACTGATATAAAAGAAACTTGAGAAGCAATCTCAGTATAGAATCCTTCCAGAAGTTTACTGTTAACCCCTTATCTTTTATAGTGATCTTCTTTTGAGATCAAATCTGACAGTAATTTCTCTAAAAGTGTACCTTTATCAAGTATGTACAAAGAATTCAACTGAATTTTGATAGAAGTGACAGCTGGATTTTATGTTTATATTTTGTCTGTTTATAATGAGTTAAATTACATAACCATGATAGCAGTACAACTGCCACAAGCAAGGTTGGTGATAATCAGTGTTTGGGTATCTATAGCGTGGATTTATCCATTATGTGAGTAAGTAGAGGTCATTTAGTGTGGCTTCTAATGCAGCTTCCTGGAGAGCATGTGCTGTCTTCTCTCTGAAATCCTCAATGAAATTCTCATTCTTCACTTTTAGTTTTCTGAGTGGATTCTTTGGGGCAATCTGAGGAGGGGCCGAACTTCAGATCTGGATTCAGTGGGCAGCAGAGATGGTCCCCTGGACTTGGGAGCCTGAAAAGAGGTGGAGATATTGAATAAATTCTGAGAAATTACAGGAATCTTGGGGAGATGAAGGGCTTCTCCCCTATCACAAGAATTGGAACTTTGAGGCAATCCTACTTTGATTTCAAAGGCCAAAGAAGTCCCATATGACATTATTAAGAAATAAATGCATTCAAGGAGCTTATATGTTAATAAAAGAAATTCTCCTACAAGTTTTTATAGATGTGTACACATTCTGAGCAGATAAAATGGAGGTGACTTTCTAAGTGGCATGTTCTCTTGGCCATGGATTCTGTCCACAGGCCATCAGTTATTAGCCCCCGCTTGCCTTCTTTGCAGCCTCTGTAAGCCTGTGGCTTGACCTAGCCAAGGGGAGTGACCTAGCTGTGATGCATGCTGGTTTGGTGTGGGACTGCTTCTCTCAGTGAAGTCATGTCTTGTCATACTTATTGAACACCTTACGATTATAACTGAACCACAGTTATAGGTCTGCCCACTTCACATCAAACAGTAGTCACTTGTGAGTCTCATTCTTGGGAATATTAAAAGCTGGTAAAAATGCAGATTTGGTTGAAGTGGAGGAGAGGGGACTTCCTTAGACTCACAGTACTTTAGAAGGAATTACATTTTCAGATTAGTGAAAAGAAAGCAGAGCTTTGAATAAAGGGAACATCTTGCGGATTTAGAGTGGGGGCAGGAGTATTACTTTTTTTTTTGTGGTACCAGAGATTGAACTCAGGACTTTTCGCTTGCAAGTCAGGCAGTGGCACCACTGAGCTAAATCCCCAGCCCTAGGTGTATTACTTTTAAAGGATTGGAGTGCATGAAGTTATGTGAGAGAGAAAGTAGTTAACTTTGAGGACTTGGGCCTCAAAAGGACAGCATGGATTGTTAGATGCCTAGTTGGGAGGGTATGTTGTAAAATGTCAAAAAAGTGAGTAACAAAATGCTGGAAAAAAACCACCTTAGTCTTTATGTTTTTGTACAATGGCTCTGGCCCAACCATTTGCCTCCATTGACTGGCCTGATTTGGGTAATTTTTTCTTTGTGCTTAGCTTCTTCTTATTCTCTGTGACAGCTAATAACTGGTGTTACAAAATTCCTTTCTTATATACCTGATGTATATCCACTTCCATTTTCCTCGAACACAAGGAAGCTCTGGTTCTCCCATATGAGCACTGAAGGGCAAATCTATATTTATATTGGGTTGAGCAGAGTCTGGAATGACCACGTGCTGGCACTGTGTACTATGTTTTATTTGATGTATGTTCTACAGATGAAATCCTTGGGCAGATGTTGGTTTCATTATTCAGGTTCTGAATTCCCAGGGATCCTGGACTGTTTTCCATTAATAATAAGAATTACTATTTGAACAGCTAACCCCTAGTTGAATTCTTGCTATTAACAAGTATTAAACTAGACACTTTCTATGTATCACCTCATTGGATCTTCTCAATAAAACTATGAAGTAGGAACTGTTATTTTATGGAAATCGAGACTTCCTAAGGTTAATAATAATAAAAAAAGAAAGCTGATAAGAGCAGAGCCAGGATTTGGACTTGGTTCGTCTGATGTTAAAGCTAGTACATTTGATAACCATGTGAAAACATTGCCTTTTGAGCACCAAAAGAATTCTAAATTTGTATTCTTTGTCCTAGAGAGATCCCAAGGAATATCTGCAGACTTGCCTGAACTGAACTTGTATTGTCAGCTAAGAAGCAATCAATTGGGCTTCATCCAATATGTGAGGAAAGTAGGAATGGCTGCTCCATCTTGGAATTGCAGTGTCTAGGTCAAAGCAACAGACAGAAACTTCCAAATTTTCTGATGCTAAAAAGACACTAAATAGCCCAGGTCTTTTTAAGCCAAGCCTGTGGCAACCATAGGAACAATGCAAGGAGTGGTCATCTGAGAAAACCCACCCAGAAGTATGAGGGGAAACAGCAAAACTTACGGTAGAATTTTTTTCAGGGGCAAGCTTGTGACTTATTGAAATATTTTGAAATTGTAGTAGCTTTTAATCTCATGTACTTAAAAGAAAAATTATGCTCTTTTTCTCTCTAAAACAACCTAAGACCTCCTGTAACTACAGCTAGAAATTCAGTCTCTTTAGTGCTTGAGACCATCTCTTCCCCCATTGTCAGAAGGGCTAAGGGAGTCTGCAGGGAATTCAGGATAAGCCCAGGGCAGACTGCATGAGTGCACCTTGGTCACTGAGATACCCATTAACCCAGTCCATATGATGTGATTTCTGCTCTGTTGTTTTTGTTCCACAACTGAAACAAACAAAATCATTGTCAGCCAAATGTGGCCATGCATGCCTGGTAACCCTGGCACTCTGGGAGGCAGAGGCAGGAATATCACATGTTTGAGCCCAGCCTGGGCAACTCAGCATCTTGGTGAGATCCTGAATCAAAATAAAAGATACAGGCTGGGGATTTAGCTTAGCTCAGTGGTTTCGCTGCCTGCTGTGCAAGCGCAAGGACCAAAAAGAAAAAAAAAAAAGATATAAAGTGGCTGGAGATGCAGCTCAGTGCAAAGCGAGTAGGGAAATCATTGTCAAAACAGAAAACTGTACAACCATTCCTTGCCGAAGTCTTGCCATCTCTCTGAAATGCTACCAATCAGCCTCCTTGGTCTCTTCTTAATTTTGAGAGAATTTTTCTTTGTGCATCTATTATAGAAGTTTCTTCTAGCTTTCAACCCTGTGCTATCAGGACTCCTAGTACGTACAGAAGGGATTTCTATGGAAGAAAGAAATTTTTTTCTCTCCTATGTTATGTCTCAGGAATGATGTGGTCCAAGGGCTCAACAGCTGGAAAGAGAACTTGGTTGCTTTCCATTTCATTTGACCTCTTCTTATTTATATTGGAAGGGTCCTTGTGATAATTCTAAAAGCTCTAGACTCAAACACTTCTTACTGCTATCAGACGAGAAAAACATGAACTTTCTCTTCCATCATCTCCCCCAAAGCCTTTATGATCCTTGTTTTAGTTATTTTTTTTTTGTTGTTGCTAATTCAAAATATCTGACACCCAAAGTTAAAGGAGGAAACGTTTATTTAGCTTACAGTTTGTCAAGGCTTCAGTTCATAGTGATCTAGCTCCAAGTCAGGGTGGCGTAGCAGAGGGGAATCACAGAGGAGAAAAAGTTCATGGCAGGCAGAAGACAGAAGGCAGAAGACAGAAGGCAGAAGGCACCAAGCTGCATGCAACAAGTGACCAAACTAGTCTTCTTTCTGTCCCTTATATTTTTATTACTCGTACGTGGGGCTCTCTTAATTCTAGCCAGAACTATGCCAAACCACTTAGTGGACTAATTTACTAATCACACACCCTTGATTCCAGCATCATACCCTCTAGATCTAGCCACCTCTGAAAACTCTGAAAACCCACCTGTGACCACATGAGGCTTTGGGGAGACATTTAGACACAAACATAACGATCCTGATTAGGTTAGAAGCTCATTTTCCTACCAGTTTCTTAGCTTGGAGAATACAGTGTTTTGGTTAGCCGAATCTGAGTTAACATCAGTGCTCACTTCTACACCCTAGCACCACAGCTTGAAGTGGAATCAACTCTTCACAAACCTAATGGACTGAGAGTTGGGGGGTCCAGATAAAATGTGGTATGCTATTACTTGGAAAAGAATATAGAGACAGGTGGGAAAATAACAGACATCTGTGCCAAGTACATGAGTGGTGAGGATATGGTTTCACCATCATATCTGACATATATTGGATCCTCTTCAGAATTCCTATCTAATGTACTGATGGCAAAAATGCTTAACTTCATATAATGGAATAGGACTTTTGGAAATCAAGTCCGACAGGGAAAGTTGAACGTTCTGTGTTGAGGACTCCAGCTGTATGTAGAAGTTTTGGAAGATGAGAGCAATAACTAATCAGGTGCCTGTGTCTTGTCAAAATAATAGAACTAAATGCTCTGTGAAGGCAAGGATTGCATCTTATCCTGCTTGGTTTTACTCACAGGCTCTCACTTCACAAATAAAGCACATAAGAAATATTTAGTTATTGGGATCATTAAGGAATTGATGACACGAAATGAAAACTACAGCCCTATTCAGACTCGATTTGTAGTCTCAAAGATAGCAGCAAATAACAATTATTCCAAACATTGTCTGTAAAATGGGACTGATCAAATATTTGTGCTAGATTGTTGTGAAGCATACATATGATATGGAAGGACTTTGACATTGTCAACAATTCATAAATATGATTATTTTTATATTATCTTTTTATGGGGTCAGAGAGCTAGCCGGGGTCTTGTACATGCTAGGTGAGCACTCCATCCTCTACATCCCCAGTCCTTATGTTTTTAATCATAAGCACTTTTCCTGTTATCATACTTTATTCTTCTAACATATGTACAAGAAAAATACCACTTTAAAAATCTTCATTTTAAAAATGAAAAAGCAGGCTCAGAAAGTTTAAGCCACTTAGTAGGGTCATATGTAAGCCAGGATTTTCCTCCTGACTCCAAATTCCATGTCCCTAATTATGATTCTGTTCTGTCTTCCTATCCTTTAATATACTAACTGAGAAGATATAAGTTCATTCAAGTCTTGAATTCCTGTTTCTGTGTGGGTGGGTAAGGCAAGGCTCTGGGAATGTGAGAAGAAACCAAAGAATGCCTTTCCTTCTGTAATGTATTTATTTTTTCCCACATAGTGTGGTTCTGCAGAGACCCAACAGCAAGGCTTTGCTACTGAATGCAGGTGAATGTGCAACATTAGACCATTCACTTAGACCAGAGCCTCTGATAAAGCCTCTGGCCTCAACCATCTGGATGGGGAACTGCACGGTGCATCTCAAAGCTGTGACTGCAATAATGATGGTGATTACCAAGCCAGTTTTGTTTAGGCATGGGCAGTCAGAGGGGATTTTATTTAACAGTTAGAGAGATCATTTATACATTTCAGGCACTGTTGTAAGCATGTTACCCGTATTACCTCATTTAATCTTGTGAAGAATCCCTTGAGGTAGACCATCATCTGTGCTTTTATTGTGAATCCAAAATAAAGAGGCATTTACAGAGTGCTTACTCTGTTCTCTATGCTGTTCTAAGTTCCTCAGATATGCTGGGTTACCTTGTGTAGTCCTCTCAAACAACCCCACAAGGTAGATAATATTACCTTCATTGCCTGTTTTATAGGCAAGGAGACCAAAGAATGGCAAATGAAGAAACTTACCCCAGTGACACACAGTTGGTAACTGGTAGCTTTGGGTTTTGAACCCAAGCACTTTCAGTGGGTTCGGTCCTTGCTTCGTCAGCTCTCAGGCAGAAATGGCATGGTGAAAGAAAAAATGGCCTGGTAGAGAAAAGCTGCCCTTGTCATGGCAGCCAGGAAGCAGAGAGCCCAAGGGATAAGCCAGGGACAAGAATAAACCATTCCAGGTCATGACCTCAGTGACCTGCCTCTTTTGACCAGGTTCCACCTCCAAACAGCACATTCAGCTATGAACTCATCTCATTTTATGAGAGGTGTAGTAATCCTGTGACTCAGTCACCTTCCAAACACAGGAGACTTTGTGGGGGCATTTTAGATGATAAAGGTAGCTTTGCCTAATGTGAACATTACTGATGCTCAGCTTAAATTCACAGATGAATTATCTTGAAGAATTGGCTTATATAATTAGAAAAATAGGAAGCATTATAAGATGTTGACTTTGGACTTCAACAGATAGGAGCGACTTACTAGCTGTATGACCTTTTACAAATTGTTTTGCTTCTTTGAACCTCCATAAAACAGGGGTGATAATATGTGTACCTCATGGGGTGTAGGTAGCAAGAATTCAATGAGAACACCATATGAAGAATTCAGATAGTGCCTGGAATGAAGAAAGTGATCACAAGTAAATTAAAAAAATTTATAGGCAAATATTTTGCCATAATAGGATTTTCAAAGTTTAGGTATCCCATTAAACATGCCCCATTAACACCGTTTTTATCTTCTTTATTTTGTAATTAATAACTTGATTATGTTGTCTGATGAATGGTAGTCTCTTACTGAACTGTAAATGCCACCAAACTATAACTCCATTATTCTGTGAACTCTTTATGTGTATATTTATATGACCTAGTCTTGATGAAGTGGCTTTATTGGGTACCTGAGTATCAAGAGGGGCTATCTTGTATTCAGTCATAAACAAATCTTGGATATTTTAGAATTTAAAACATTTACTGAACAATTCTGGATATAGGAATATTGGTTTACAAAACCCAACTGGGTGTAGTGCATACTGCTTAGCATAGGGCTTAGCACTATTTTTATTAAAGAACAAAGAAAGAGAGAAGAATGAAGAAATAGCTGACCTCCTCCATGAAACTGAGAAGATATCCCCTCCAACTCTTGCCATCATAAACATTAAACAATTTTTTTATGGTGGCATTTTTAGCCCATTCTGAAATGTATTGATTTGTTTCCTGTGAGTCATTGTCTATTTCTTCTGTGTTAGAAAACATATTAAATATCCATGTGATGATATAAATATATATGTGTGGGTGGATGGAGAGTGAAGAGTTTTCTTTCAAAGACTAGGAAGGGAAATAGCTTTCTCATAGGTTCCCACATCATCAATCAAGTCATCACATCCTTAGTCTATTGCGTTTTCTCCCTTGAAACAAAATTGAATAATCCCTTCCGGTTTTAAAGCTTGAGAAAAAGAGTTTTAGAAAGTTGTAGAGCTGGCCCATTATTTGGGGTACTGTCCACTTTTTTTGTAGCAGGAAATCTGGGTTGAGAGAAGGCCGGCCGCTATTTCCACTGAGGGCAGTAGAGGGCAGACGTTGCCACTTTTGCCTACCCAAGATTTCAGGGCAACATTATGTTTATGCAAACAGCCTTTGACATAATAGCTTTGAAACAGCTGAAAATTGAATTGTGCCTTGAGGCCAAACATCTAGACCCACCACCTTTGTTATATTCATCTGCCACAGTAAATTGGGTTCACCATTGGCTCTGGGAGCTGCTTTTTCCTAGATTCTACCTCCACAATAACTTTTCGTAGGAGAAAGACAAATGTTGCTTCCTCACAGGAATGCTTGGCAAGGTTTCATTTCAGACTCTTATCTGAGGAGAAAGAGATTGTTGTGTGGATTTCTCCAGCCAACTGAAGAAAATAAAATAAAAGGAAAGTGGAGACCTAAACCAAATCCATCTAATTCTGGAATCTCTCTGTGGGTATCCATAGCTTTTTTGCTTCTCCGCTTAATCTAATTAGGACTTCGCCTCCCGAAATAAATACCTAATAAAGAATGAACCTATTAAAAGACTAAATTTACTACACACCCGTTTGTGTGAACCCTCTGCGTGTTTTCTTGAAGCAGTAATGCCGATGAAATTGAACATTGTTTGACTGGATAATGGTCTCCCGCTGTAAGACAGATTATAGAAAATAAACGTCGGGGGGCGGGGGGCGGGGGGAGCCGGCTGCTTTATTGAATTCCATCGATGATAATGCCATCACCTGAAATAGCTGCCTGAAAAGGGTATAAAAGGGAGAGAAACAGCAGCATCCAGAGCCAATTTGCAACTGGGGAATAGTTCATTTTCTTGGAAGTAATTTTATTCTGCGTTGGGTTCACTGCCCTGGTTTGGGGGCTGACAGAAAGTAGATTTTTAAAAGAGAAATCTGTTTGTGGGAATTGCAGGTGCTTTATATAGGAGGGCATATAGGCATTGACTAACTGGATCATTTGTTTATCAAATATTTCCTAAGACTATTTAGGAAGTATGTTAGGTACTTTTTAGAAGCTGGGATATGTTAATGAGCAAAACAGGTGTGCCATTACTCTCATGGAACTTGAAATCTAGTGAATGAGGTAGAATTCATTCATTAGCAAATATTTATTAAGTCCCTACTTTTGATCAGGTACATAACCATAGAATAACTAAAATTATAATCTGTATGAATAATAGGAAGGCAAAGTAGGAAGGTTGCTAGACCAGCATGTATGCCATTTCTTTGAAGAATAGTTTTTTTTGTTTTGTTTTGCTTTTTTGGTACTGGGGATTAAACTCAGGACAGCTTGGGAGGTGAGCGCGGCACCACTGAGCTAAATCCCTGGGTCAAGAATAGTTTTAAGAAAAATCAAGTAACATCAAAAGGACACTCAGTTCAGTATGGAGTTTAGCAGATTATAGCATTTACAGTAGGGCTCTTTTCTGGCAGAAGAAGAAATTCCAAGACTCTCAATGGGTGTTTGAAATTATGGAGAGCCCTGAACCCTATATACACTATTTTTACCATACATATATATCTATCATAAAATTTAATTTAGAAACTAGAGACAGTAAGAGATTTACAACAATAACCAATGATAAAATAGAACAATTATAACAATATACTTAATAAAAGTTATGTGAATGTAGTCTTTCTTAAAAAGACAGATAATAGGAAACAAAGAGATAGATCTTTTGCAAAAAAGGGAGGATGACAAATGGAGGAGGAAGGGAGTGGAGGAAAGGGAAGAAAAAAGAATTGAGTTGTGTTATGTACATGTGCCAACTCTCCATGATGAATATAATCATTATGTACTACAAACACACTAATAAAAATTTAAAAATCTTCTTGTATTTTTACCTGTTTCTTAAAGGAAACACTTTACAGTTCCTCAATGGCAAATCCAAATTGCCAGCATCACTACTCTTGTGCTTTGGAGCTGTTTTAAAGTAAAATAAGGATTGCTTGAATACAAGGACTGTGATACCACAGCAGTCTATCTGATGACTAACATAGCTAATAAGTGACTAAAGGGTGAACAGCATATATGGCATGAATATGCTAGACAAAAGGCTAATTCACATTTCAGGTAAGACAGAATTACAGTGTGAGATTTCATCATGCTACTCAGAATGTAGGTACACAATTTAAAATCTCTAAATTATTTGTGGAAATTTCCATTTAATATTTTCTGACTGTGGTTGAATGCAGGTAACTGAAGGCATAGAAAGTGAAATCTGGGATAAGGGAGGATTTCTGTAGTAATATGCTGGTGAGTTCGCTCAGTGGGCTCAAGTCTAGGCGTCAGATTTTTCTGGGACATGGTTTTCTTTTTTTAGGATAGAAGTCTGGTTCCAATTTGTCTAATAGGATAGATGTTTGAGTAAAATGAGAGAACATGCACTATAGTACCTTGTAGCAGATGAAAATAGGGATTCTTAGTATGGGATCATGGTTTTCCAGGGCTTACTCACAAGGATCTTGATAGACAAGTCTTCTTGATAAACAAGAGGAATATAAGTTGATCAACAGTGAGCAATTTAGTTTTTGGACAAGTAATAAAGTATATGGCACAGCTGATGTAATATGTTGAATGAGTTCAGGGAGAAGAAGGTAGGGCCTGAAGACTGGATGGGGTTTAGAAAGAGAAAAGAAGGACTCCAAGGCTGGTGGCCACACTGCCAGTTGACTCCATTGGCGACTGGAACCTTTTAGAAGTGAGGCCAGGGGATGTTCTGGTGGGTGCAGCTCAGGTTCGTGATGGTATCCTTCATTGTAAGGTTGGTATTTTACAACCTGCCTTTCAAAGTCATTTGTGCGGTTAAGACCTGATAGGAAATGAGGGGACTATTCATTGTACTGAAAGGACGATGATGAAAACCAAGGCTTCTTGAATTTGTATAATGTAGGGATACTTTTGAAAGGAAAAAAATTCTCTCAGTTTCAGAGAAGAGAGTTTCCTCTTACTTAAACTTTGCAGGTTGTCACTGCTAAGGATAAGATCTGATCTTAGAGCAGCTAGATATTTTTTCCTTTATAATTACCATTGAAATGAAAACACAATTAAAAATGTCATTGAAACTCTCAGGCTCTGAAGAAATATGGAGTCCTCAAGACAAAGAGGGGCCTCAGTGAGAGGAACACTACCTCAAGTGAAGGAAAGTTTATCAGTGTGATTTTAGAGTGCTGTTTTAGATCCTCTAAGGAAACATTTTGGGCATTTCCTTGCCCTTTAAATTAAGCACTGCAGGATTAAGCACTTTCAGGGTCCTCACTCACCTTTCCCATTTCTTCAGTACGTCTTTTCAAACAAGTAAGAGTCAAACTGCCCCTGATGAGCCCTCACCCTATGTTCATGTGATGACTCCTATACAAGCATGACCTTAGCTTCTGTTGCAAGGTACTGTGACTGTCCTTACTGGCAGTTCCATAAGCCAACTTTACACTTTGCTGAAAGATCACTATCCCTGTTTAGAAGGCTACTGTGCTGCCTCAGAGGGTTACCATCATCATCTGCCTCGGCATTAACATCTTCCCTAGCCTCATGGAGGAATCAGGCAAGAAGTAGCGAAGTGGCGAAGTAGCCATTTTGAGAAAATTAGATTCTGAGCATGGATTCTCTAAGCTCTAGAGAGCATCTTTATCTTTGAGTGATTCCTCCTGCTTTTGGTATCCATGCATCTTGGGCAGCAGGAGAAGAAAAACGGTTAAGAGAAAGGCAAAGATAGAGTATAATACATGAGGAAGAAGGAGGAACAACATGTGGTACAAAGGAGAGAAATTCTACATGTTTCCACGTGGTGCCTCCCCAAAAGACACTGGGCAGTGGAACTCATATGTTCACTGCCTGCCATACATGGGCTGAGGCACAATGCACCCTGATGAATAATGGGAAGGAGTATCTATTTACAGAATTAACTGAAGAATCCAACTGTAAGCCTTGCATCCTAATGGCTATAGAAAAACCTGGCCTGAGACATTATCTCAGTTCCTTTAGCTCTCACTGCCTTTCCTGCTATCTCCACCTAAGGATTTGCCATGATTCTAGGCTTTTTCTTCATATTGAATAGAAGTGGCCCCATTGGTCCACATAGGTGAATATCACTACTTCATAGCTCTTTCAGCTGCTGGCTTTTGGGGTTTAGGACCCTTTAGAAGTCCCTGTGTTCTTGGTGGAAACTTCCCTAGCCTGCCAAATAGCTATACCTTGAAACTTTTCCATTGGTGCTGCCCAAAATACCACCTCTTTCTGATTAGAGGAACTTTCTTCTTCCCTTCCTACTCTTTTTTATTTTCAAAACTGCATCTCTCTTTCACTTTGGTCTTACTGCTATAATCTCTTCAAAGTATTGGAGCTTTACAAAGATGGAAAGAACCATTTGACAAGCAGCTTCTGCTTTCTATCCTGTAAAATTCCCTAAGGCAAGGAATTATTAATGGCCTGAATATGTGGAAATGGAAAAGAGAGAAAAATGAATCAGAACACTAATTAATTTCTTAAGTTTTTTCTTTCCTGATTGTATAAACCAGTCTTCAGGATCCGTTTAGAATATGATGAAAAAGTTGGAATATTTCTCTAATTTTCTTATAGCTCTCTTGAAAAAATTGTTGAATAGACGGTACTTGCCCATGGTTCAGAATTCAAAAGAATTCAGAATCCCACCTTCATTCCCCTACTGTCCCTTTCTTCTCCCTAGAGGCAACTACTATTACCTGTTTCCCTCTTTTTCTGCCAGAACTATTCTGTGCATATGCCATCATATATGAATACGGTATGACATTCTGTACCATTTTTTGGTTTAATGTATGTATACATTTGAATTTTTATCTAGCTAGTTACACAGTTATCTCTTTAATATTAGTAACTTCATGGTATATTCTACCATAAGTATTTATCATATTTTCTTTTATTATGTCTCTGTTGTTGGAAATTTGGGTTGTATCACCTTTTGCTATTATGAAGAGTAATACAGCTGCAGATGGTGGCTTATGCCTGTAATTCTAGCTACTTGTGAGGCTGTAGATTGGGAATTCAAGGCCAGCCTAGGGAATTTAAACCTAGGGAATTTATTTATTTTTATTTTTTTTTGCTTAAATTCTTATATTGGTACATTTTAGGTATACAATATGTTTACAATTATCATTGGGTGCTTGTACCTGTACATGGTGCATCTTTGTTCTTATTTTTTCCCCATTCCCTGTGCTCCCTTCACCCTCTCCACCCTTCCCTACTTACAAAGACTTTGTTTCCATTTATTCCTTTTCTTTTAATTTTTCCTTTCCCTTCTTTTCTTTCCCTTTCCCCTCCCACTTCCCTTTGGACCTTTTCTTCCTATTTCAAATGATCAGTTATTCATTTTAATCCTTATTTACACTTTCAGTTTCTCACACCAGAGAAACTATTTGGTATTTACACATGTGTGTCCCATTTATTTCACTTAAGAGTATGGCCTCAATATGCATCCATTTAGCTATAAAAGTCTCTAGTTTCTCGTTCTTTATGGCTGAGTAGTACTCCATTTTATAAAAAACCCACATCTTTTTTATCCAGTCTCCAGTTGATGGGGCATTTGGGCTATTTCCAAGCTTTCACTATTACAAACTGTGTCACTATAAACATGGGTGCACATATATCGCTGTGGTATGGTTCTTTTAATTCTTTGGGGAAGACACCCAGCAGGGGAATAGCTGGGTCAAATGGGACCTCCAGTCCTAGTTCTTTGAGGTATCTCCATACTGATTTCCACAGTGGTTGCACCAGTCTGCACTCCCACCAACAATGAAGAAGGGTTCCTTTCTCCCCACACCCCTGCCAGCATTTTTTATTGGTTGATTTCTTAATAGTAGCCATTCTTTCTGGGGTGAGGTGGAATCTCAGTGTTGTTTTCATCTGCATCTCTCAAATGACCAGTGATGTTGAACATTTTTTCATGTTTATTTGCTGCTTTTACTTCTTTGTCTGAGAAATATCTGTTCGTTTCAGATTCCTGTTTTTGAATTGGGTCTTTGAATTTGGGGGTGGGTCTGGTTTTTTTCAGTTCTTTATATATTCTAGATAGTAGTCCTTTGTCTGAGGAACAGCTGCTAAAATTTTTTTCCCACCTTGTAGGTTGTCTCTTAGCTCTATTGGTGGTTTCTCTTGCAGTGCAGAAGTTTTTTCTAATAAGATGAGATCCCAGTTGTTGATTCTTTGTGGTAGTTCCCGTCCTACTGAGGTTTTGTTCATAAAGTCTTTTCCTATGCCAGTGTCTTCAAGAGTTCTACTTAACTTATCTTCCAGCAAGTTTAGTGTTTCTGTTTTAATATTTAGATCTTTAATCCACTTTGATCTTAGTTTAGTGCATAGTGATAGATATGGGTCTATATGGGTCTAGTTTTTTTTTTTTTTCATACCAGGAATCGAACTCGGATCCTTGCACTTGTGCAGCAGGCGGTGAAACCACTGAGCTAAATCCCCAGCAAGGGTCTAATTTTAATCTTTGGCAAAACCTAGGGGATTTAATAAGATACCATCTAAACAACAACAAAACAACACCACCAGAACTCAATGATACAATAAAAATGCTGATTATTGTACACATACATAGATAAAATTTCAGCATAAATCACTAGACTAATTATGGGTTAAAGGATAGGTTCACTTTTAGTTTTGTAGCTATTGCCATATTGCTTTCTCAGAAGTCAACCTACATTCCTATCAATAAAGTATAAAAGTATTTGCTTCCCCACTTTAAATACAAGATGAAATTTCAAAAAATCTCTGTCAGTCTGATCAGTTGAAGGTGATATTTCTGTGTAGTTTTTCATATTTGCTTCTCTTATATAAGAAAATCAAGGGCATATGATAAATCTATAAGTCATTTTAGCTAATTGTTAAGTAACCCTGTCCTTGTCTATTTTTCTTTTGGTAGCTGGATTTTTCTTACTGATTTCTAAGAACTCTTTCTACATTGAAAATATCTTAGTGTAGAATATATATTGCAACATAGTTTGCCTACAAGTTTTAAAATTTAACTCAGACTCTGTTCCTGGTATTTTCTTTCATTCAGAATTTTGTGTACTGAAATTTATCTATACTTCGTTTGGCATCTAAGTTCTGTATGACACACAGAAATGTTTCCTCCACTGTAAGATTATAATACTTCTCTCCATATTTTCTTATAGAACATTTATGGTTTTACATTTTGTACTTTAATCTTCGATTCATCTGAAATACTTTTTGGTTCAGGGAGTGACTTTGGAATAAAACATCTTTATTTTCCCAAGTGACTATTCAGTTTTCCGGATACCATTTTACAGTTCTTTAAAAATTCTTTAGAATGTATGCTGTTTCTGAATTCTGATTCAAGAATCTGAGTGGGAATAATTGACAGGTAGCTTGGGTATCCTAGATACACAAGTAGTGAATGCCTGCCATTGATAAATCATGAAATGAGCCCCAGGGGCACGGGTGGGAGAGGAGTCTATTTCCATTTCCTAATTCTTTTTATGGACTTTTATAGCCTTGAGAAGAATGGGCTGGCTTTAGAGTTAACACTCTTTGTGCTAAACCTTAGCAGCAAATGAAAACCTAGTTAGAATTGATAGTAAATAAGGTGTAATGAGCCCATGTTAAATGTATACTTTGCTATCATGTGGGAAGGCCATTTGGTGTATAATTTTTTTTCTACTATAAATTATTGCCCAATATTTCTAAGAAAAAAAATTGTTTCCACCAGAATATCTTGGAGGTGATTTTTATCTCCAGAGGCACGCATTCTAAACTGTTTCCTTTTTGTTTTTCCCCATGGAGTGATTTACTATACTGGTTGCATTTTTTCCATAGTCAACTCTGTTATACTGAAATTCTTTGTCCTATGTCACAGTCACAAATCATTTATCTTGGTTATTTTTGGGGAAAAGATGCTTTCCAATAAGATGGAGTCATTCTTTCTCATAGTCTCCCCACCATCCTAGTCTCTCTCTGGGCCTGTGCCTATATGAGGCTCTCAGGTCATCAGTCACTTGATGACTGGCCAGTTCATTGTAACGAGCTTCCGCTGGTATTTTTGATTGTGTTGATCAGGCGTTTGGCATTGTGCAGACATAGTTTAAAAGCATCTCTCAGATAATAATCAGATGCCCAGGAAGAATGCATTGCTCTTAAGACTTTAAATGGAAAATATGTGTGACAGAGAGCCATCTAAAATAAACGTTTATTAGAAATTCTCACTGGGGAAAGGAACACATTCCCTAGGTCAGTTGTTCTAAAAATGAACAAGAATAAGCACACCTGGGAGACTGTTAACCGTGCAGGTTCCTGCATTCTGGCTCTAGAATTATGATGACTTAAGTCTGGAATGATTCCTGGGAATTTTTGTGTCAACAAACTCCTCAAGTGATTTTGTTGTATGTTGTCCACAGGTGCCACTTTGAGATTCTTAACAAAAGAAGTTCACTGGCATTGCTGGTTTTTAGCAAAGTAGGTTGAAGTCCAGGATTGACCTTGGACTTGCTCCCTCATGTTTTCTCCATGTGCTTCTTGTCTCTTCTTGGTTTGCATTCTGCTGCCACCTTAACTGCTTATCCCCAAGTGCTTTAGCCTACTACTTAGCAGCTCTTTGGGCCTCTGCTCCTTGCCCTGTTGCCCTTTTGAAAGTAAAGGTCTTGTTTGCCATCACTTGAGAGTCCTGATAAGAAAGGCATTGCTTATTCCACTGAACTCATTTCGCTTCCAACTAGTGTTGTTCTTGGTGTTCCCACCATGTTTTATTTAGTTAACTTTTAACAAATACCTGTTTACTAAATGCTAGGAGCCAAAAGATAAAGCACACAGCTTTTATCTTCAAGGAACTCATGATCTAGAGAAGGGTTGGCAAGCTTTAAAAATAAAGGCTCAAAGATTATTTTTGGTTTTGGGAGATATGTGGTATCTATTTTAACTGCTGTATTCTGCTATGAGAATATGAAAGCCACCTCAGACAAAGTAAATACACAAGTATGAATGTTTTCCAATAAAATTTTATTTATAAAGATAGGTGGTGGATTCATGGACACAGGCAAGCAATCAATTGTATATGCTGTGGTGAGGCTGTAATAGAGGCTAGTAACAAGGATGAAAATTATGCTTCATCTCAAGAAACAGCTTTGATCAGTTGGTAGTAACTGTTTAGAGTACTAGGTTCATTCACTATTTCCTCAGCAAATATTTTCTTCTTTAATGCCTCTATGTTCCAGGTTTAGTAGAACAAGTTACTATTGTGAATTAGTTTTATTTTCCTAGGGTAAGGAGTTGCAGAATCAGGACTATGTATCTGACATCAATAGGCTATGTCTTAAGGATGTACAAGTGAATAGGGAATGTTCTACGTGTATAAGCTCATATGAGCAAAGCGTTCACAATTTTGAACTGATCTTGTAAAGTATGACTATTATGCCCTTTCTACAGATATTAAGGAGATGTTAAGGAACATGCTAAAGATCACTCGGCTGGTGAGTTACAGAGTAGTAGCTTCAGCCCATATTTCCTGCTCATAAATTCAAGACCTTTCTACTACATCCAGGCTGCTTTTAATAATGATTTATAGTACAGAGGTCATGGTTTGAACTGTACTATAAACCAGAGGTCAACAACCTTTAAAAAGCAGCTTGCCAAAATTCCAGTTCCTTTTTTTCTGACAGGCCTGGACAAGGTCAAAACTGGGACACATCATGACAACCTTATCCCCAAGGGGTGTGAGAAACAGGGCTGTTGAGTTTATGCTGCACGTGTGTGTGTGTGTGTGTGTGTGTCTGTGTGAGCTCATGTGCATCTTTTGGTGGTGATTGTGTCACCCTACTGAAGTCAGAGCCCATGGAATTGTCTCAAAAATGTGTTTCAGTCAAAAAACCTAGTTAAAAATAAAAATGTCAATTCAAAACAACTCAAGTTTTTATTTAAATTGCTCTAGAATCTTTAAAAACAACCGCATTTTATTTTTGAAAAATTGTACATATTTAATGTATTCAACTTGATGAGTTTGGAGTAGGTATGTAGCTATGAAACCATCACCACCATCAAGGTATAAACATCCATTATCTTCCAGCATTTTTTCTTGCTCCCTTTTCCCTTTTTTGTTTTGTGATAAGAATACTTAACACAAAATCTAACTCCCTTACCAATTTTAAGCATACATTTTTATATATAGATACTATTATGTATAGCAAATTTCAAGAACTTATTTATCTTACATAGCTGAAGTTTTGTGCCATTTCACCATCCCTTCCTTTCTTCCCCCAAGTCCCTGGAAACCAATAATTAGCTCTTTGTTTCTGTGAGTTTGATTGTTTTAGATTCACATGGAAGTGAGATCATACATATTTACTTTTGTCCGCATGGCTTATTTCACTTAACATGTTCTTCAGGTTCATCCTTGTTATTGTAATTGGCAGGATTTCTTTCTTTTATATAGCTGAATAACATTCCATTGCATGTATGTATCCTATTTATTTTCTGTATCATTTCATCTGTTGATAGACATTTAGACTGTTTTGAGGTTGGCTGTTATGAATAATGCTGCATCAAATATGGGAGTCTAGATATCTCTTTGAGATTGATTTACTTTTTTGTTGTTTATGTAGCCAAGAGGTAGAATTGTTTGGTCATATGATACATTTGTTGTTAATTCTCTTAGGAATCACCATATTTTTTTCCATAATGGTTGTCCTAGTTTACATACTCACAAAGAGTTTGCTAGGGTTCCCCTTCCTTCATATCCTTATCAATGTTTGTTATAATATTTTTAGTAATAGCCACCCTAGCAGATGTGAGGTGATAGCTCATTGTGGTTTTGATTTGCATTTTCCTGATAGTTACTGAGGATGAGAAGTTTTTCATGTATCTGTTAGCCATTCCTATGTCTTCTTTGGAAAAATGTCTATTTAGGTCCTTTGTCTATTACTAAATATGTATATCATTTTGCAAATGTTTTTATCATTGTATATATTGATTTTTCATTTTGTAAATGTTTTCTTGTGGTATAGAACTTTTTTTAGTTTGAAGCTGTCCTATTTATTTTTACATTTCTTATCTTTATTTTGATGTCATATCAAAAAAAAATTGCTGAGGCTAATGTCAAGGTGATTTTACCCATGTTTTTCTAGGACTTTTAAATACTCGTGTTTAACTCTCTGTGTTTGATGTAGGATTAATGTACAAATCTTGTGTGTGTGTATGTGCATACATGCCTGTATTTGCACATATTATGTTGGTGTGTGTGCCTACATGTGCCCGTGTGTTTGTACATACTGAGTTTTCTCAACATTTATAGAAGAGACTGTTTCCCAAACGTTAAGAAAGTGATACTAATGCCATGAAAGTTCTTCTTTAAAATACTCATTACCTAACTATCTAAATCTCTTGTACATTGTGGGTTTTTCTTTCCTACAGTTTTATAAAATTTCCAGAAAATCTCCATCTCTAGTTCCAGCCTTTGCTTCCTTTGCTCATCTACCCTTCCCCTCCTATTATGAAATTTAAAGCAGCAATCTGATGATATCAGAAGCTGTATCAAAGAGCTAAAGCCAAGTAATGAAAGCCAGAAAGACTTTTTGGATCAAGGGAGATAGTAGACCTGGAAATTCTGGCTGATATTTATATGTATATCTCTATCTATATCTGTGTCTATTTCTATATCTTCCTTTAATCTGTGTCTCTGTTGATCTCCATCTTTACTGAGGAGGATTCAGCTGAGGTTCAAAGGAAAACAGCTGGACCCCTGATGATACCGTACTCAAATACCACATTATTTCTGAATTTCCACTTGCGTCCTTCAATAAAGTCCCTTATTGTTTAAGCCAGCATATTAGTTTGGTTTTTGTTACCATAACAAAATACCTGAGGCTGGAAACTTTATAAAGAAAAGAAGTTTATTGAGGTTACAGTTCTGAAGGCTTAAGAAATGGAACCTATATCAGGTTAGCTTTGGTAGAGCTCATGGCAGATGGCATCACCATGGTGTGGAGTGCATGAAGATCAAATCTCCACATGGGAATCCAGAGAGAGTGGCCAGCATCCAGGTTTGTTCTAACAACCCTTTTGTGAAAACTAATTCAGGGGTCTCATGACAACTTGCTTAATTCCTAAAAGGATGTGCCCACAATGACCTAAGGGCTGGGCCTCTTGAACGACCTGGCAGAGTACCCTGACCAAACATCCAAGATGTGACCCTTGGAGAACAGACCACTCTGAACTGCAACAGCCAGATTGGGTTACATATGTATCACTCGCAGGTGGGAGGATTCTAAATGTTCCAAGGTATAACCTGGTTTCACATCTGTCCTCTTACATCTATCCCCTATCTTTCTCAAAGTCTCTTCCTGTTTGACTGCCTGTGTTTGTCTCCTCTACCTGGTCTGGAAGTATATATCTTCTTTTCCAGGCTTTTTTTTCTTCTTATCTTTTTAAACTGCCTTCATTTGAGAAACAATGTGATATGAAGATTCAATAAAGATTTCCATAAATTACATGCTTTTCCCCTACATCTTTCAATGGACTGTGTATTCTCTCTTGACAGGTCTATAGCAAGACTCCTAGAGCATCGTATGTCATGTTGTCTCCTCCTGTACTCACAACATTCTATTCCATTACTTTGTTTTCTTCATAACACTCATCATCAACTCATTGGAACTCTAATTAATTTATTTCTACATTTATTGTTACCTCTCTGGCCTTTCTCTCCTACATACTGGATCCTGAGTTTAAAGAGAACTGTCTTGATATCCTTCACCTGAAATATAGTATATACTCAATAAATATTGCTGGTAAACATTTTTGGCTAGTGTGTTAAATCTCTTGAGGCTTCTTGAACTTTTGTAGTTAAGATTGTGTTCAGACACCAGTATAAGGCCTGTGGGGAATACTTCTTTGGTCATGTGACCTTCTTGGTATACATTTAGTCAAATAGACAGGTAGGTGAAGGATCTCTTTAGTGTTATACTATGAACTGATATTAGCATTTGTTGTATCTCTACAAACCTCAAGAGATTTGGAATAATCTGCAATATTATGCATCTATTTCATGTAGTCACATTTTTTGCATTTCAGATTTTTTACAGGTTATAATAGCTTTTTTTGTTTATGGTACATAATGATTACATTTCTTGTGGGGAGTTGGTACATGTATATAACACATCTCAATTCTTTATTTTGTCCCCTTCCCTCCCCACTCTTCCCCTCTGCTCCATTTCTTGGTCTCAGTTTATGACAATGACACATATTTATCATTAGTAACACCAAACAAACTCATAGTCTTGCAAGGGTAGTATAAAATTCACCTTCTAATTCTATCCCTTAGAAATTATTCCTATTACTTTTGTGCATGTACTTTCCAATACAGAGTGCAAATATTAGTAAACTTGTATGAATCATAATTTTATAATGAAAATGGGGAAAGGAGAAATGCCTGTTGAATGAATGGATGAATGTTTATTTCTGTGTTCACTTCCATTTTCCAATTGCAAATATAGTTAGGCAAGAACATGGCAACTGCAACCACAGCAATGGTCATCGTTAAGTCTTACTCATCATGCTGTGTTTTACTGGCTTAATTTTAAGCCTCACAAATACTCTAGGATTCTGTTATTATCATCATTATTTTAATGAATCAGAAACCTGAAGTGCAAAGAAGTGAACTTGCTTTGCAGTAAGTGGCAGTTTCAAAACTGTCCAACAGCAACCTCTATCTTCTAGCTTCTGACCCCAGTTCTCATAGGAAGTCCCCAAGAGAGTTCAATAGTGTTGGAGGAGAAACAAGCAGTATTTGTGCCTCTCTGGGGTTTATCCTGCTGTAAGGTCATGGAATATAGTCCTGATAACTTTCATCCCAATTCCCTTATCCCCTCTCACTGGAGAAAGGAATGAATTGGACTTAGTGTAAATTATATTAATCCACGTTCCTTAAAACGGTGGCTCAAAAAAAAAACTCAGAAGGGGGTATAAAAATTGAACTGTGCATCTCTGAAATTCTCATATCAAATTATTTTTTTAAAATAAGTATGTTAATATCTCCCATGGCACAGGGACTTTTAAGGAGGAGTGGGACCTGATGCTAGTTCAGGGAGAGAGAAGTTAATGATGTGATGTGGCAGCCAGCGAAAGCTGGGACTTCTATTCTGGCTATTAATGATAGTAATATGATGATGATAAATGAAGTATATTTGTTGGATTTCATCAAGGTCCTAATTACAATGTAAACACAAATGAAGACGCTTTCTAACAAAGCCACCAGTGTGTGAGTGGTCATCACTAATTACTGGCCTACTGACTGCACTCTTACCTGAGTAAATGGAAGCAGCATCACAGCTTCTTCTCTGGGAAAAGAATAGGCAGACCAGGTGGAGACCTCTATAAGCAATAAGTAGCCTTTTGAAATGCTACTCTTAGGAAACTAAATTCCTAGTGGGTTAAATATTGTGAATCAGAGAATTTCATAATTTATAGGACACTTGGAAAGTATATTTTAGGCCTTTCTGAGGTCCAAAAGGGAGAACTTATTTGTGCTGTCTCATAGAGTTGCAGGATCAAACTAAATCTACAGATCTCTACGGACTGTGCATTTTCATCTATTCAATGTGCCTTCCCTAGAATTTGGGCTATGAATTGCTTTGGACCAGTGCTTCATTGGAAAACTATGGATTGTTTAGAGTGTACCCTTCCAAGCTGTTTGGTTCTAGACTTCTACTGCCCTTGAGCATATTTTATTATTCTGTAAGTTATAGCTAATGTACAGGAAGACGAAACAATTTTTGTCTCTAGATAGGCCAGTGAATTTTGTCTAGAGAAGGATCAGTCCTTCTCCTTTGTGGAAAGTGAGTTTTGTTTCCATTTCTGCATTCATTTCAATGTTTTTAACTCCATATACATTGTACATCTTCAACTTCTACTTTGAACTATTGTTTTATCTGCCTGGTTCCTTCATTTAAGTAATACATTAAATAATAAATAAAATCTTCCATGTGTTATTTGATAAGTGTGAGTCATAATTTAATAATTTTGATGGAAATTATCCATTAACACTATAATCCACATGTTTTTAGACACATTCAAGAACCTTGGGTTATAATTTTATTTTTCTGGTGGAATTTTTCCATTAACACTGTCATCTTCATATTTTTGGACACATCTGAGAACTATCTTTTACGTATTATCTTTGAAACTGAATTTAAAATACAGATCTTCCTTGACTTACAATGGGGTTATGTCCCAATAAACTCATTGTAAATTGAAAATATCATATGTCAAAAATGCACTTAGTACATTTAACGTACCAAACACATGGTTTAGTGACCTAGTATACTGTAGAGTATGGGTATTGCCTTTTGTGATCATGTGGCTGGCTGGGAGCTGTGATTGGCTGCTGCTGTCTAGTATTGTAGAGAGTATTATATCGCTTATTGGAGTCTGGGAAAAGATCAAAATTCAAAAATTGGCATATAGTTTCTATGGAACGTATGTTGCTTTCACTCCATTGTAAAGCTGAGAAATTGTGAGTCTGGGAACACCTGCATTTAATTTATTTTAGAAGGACATAGTATCCATGCTATAAATGGAAGTGATTTGTCACAAATAGAATTAAGTTAAAAATAAATGCAATAAAAATAAAGCAATGTTATTGAGTTCTAATTAGAAATTATATTTTTTTGGAAAGCTTTGAATGTATTGCCTACTTTATCTCTGTTATAAGGGAGTATAAATAGGAGTAAGAGGTCATTAGGGATAGAGCAGAATCAAAGTAAATCTCCTTGCAAGGGCCTAGTCAGAAAGATTGAAAGACAGTGGAAAACGAAATAACCTTTCTTACATGGAGATGCAATGCTATTCAGTGACATATTTGTGTGTCATCTAAAATTATCTCCTATGTCATATAAAAAAGCATCTTGAGTGTACAGAGAGGTGTATCAATACATTTTAGGAAGGATTGCTTTAAGTAATTAGCTTTTTGCTAATGCTGTACATAAAGACAAACCATGACTTGTGTCATCTACAGTAGCCCATGATGAAAAATGTTGTTTGTAGTTAAGAACTAGAATGGATTTTATAGCAACATTCAGTTATGTAAAACCTTAGCAGAAACATACTTGTAAGACTAAAAATGCAAAAGACTTCTGAGTTGCTGTGACAAAGTTGTGGCATTATTTTTCTGCAGGACTAGCTACTTTCATGCTTTTGCACAGACTCCATTGTAAAATAAACGCAGATAAAAACCACATTCCATTGACATTAGGGTGAAAACTGAAGCCAAAGAGAGGAGTCCTGTGGAAGCAAAGTACTTTAGACAATTGACTGTAGGATCAGGCAGCACTATGCACATCAGGGAACTCCTTAGACTCCACTAGTGCTACAGCAGTAACTGTCTGGTGTGACTCCCATCTCTAGGATTAGCCTTCTTCAGGTCCTGCTCTCTATAATCTGTAAGCCAATAGACATCCTGGATGTGGCTACCCCATAGATGCCTCTAATCCAAGAGATCTGGAAACCAACTATTTCCCATCCCAAGTGTTGTCTTCCTCTGAAGATCTTTAGCTCAGTTAGTAGTGTGTCTATCCTCCTAGTCGCTTAAATCAGGAAACAGATAATGTCTTATTCCCAATCCCCTTCCATTATAAAATTTCAATTGATTGTCAAGTCCTTTGGAGTCCATTGCTTCAAAAAATTTACATTTGCCAACTTCTTTCCATTATTGCCATTATGTATGTTGTCATATTTTTCTGTCATCTGGACATCTTCACAGCTTCCTAACTAGTTGCTCTACCTTTAGGTTTCCTGCTCCAACTGAAGTCTGTTTTATGTATTCTTGTGAATATATTTCATAAAATCTTCCTGAACTAAAACTATAGCTCTGTATTGCTCCAATGATAAAATGTATGTCCCTTGCAGTTTTTAAGTTTATAAGGTCCTTCATTGTCCAACCCTGCTTCATCCAAAACTGAATTTTGCATCCTCCTTGCTCCAGCACCTTGACTCTGCCTCACTCACAGCCTTTCCCTTTTCAGTTTATAACATCTCCATCCTTCTATGTGCTCAAGCCCAAACCTTGGAGGCATGCTCTTTCTCTCATATCCCACAATCAGTGTTAGGAAATAGTGTGGACTTGGCCTTCAAAAAAGATGCATATTCAACCACCTCATAATGCTTTCATTGCTACACTCCAGCCGCTGTGGTCTCTGGTTTGGGTTATGGCAATAACCTCCTGATGAGTCTCTTGGTGTCTACCCAGCATTAGGATCTTTACAAACTGCCATTTTCTCTGCCTCAAATGCCTGTTCTCAGATATCTGCACAATTATCTTCTTTTCTTCCTTAGATCTTTGCTAAACCTTCTCAGTGAAGAACACTGTCCACATGCCTAAAATGAAAACTTCTTTTCCTCCACCCCAGATGTGGCACTCCCTTGTTCCCTTTATTTTCCTGAGTACTTAGTACCTTCTTATACATTATATGTTAATTCATCTATTATCTTTATTTTTTATTGCTAGTCTTTCCCCACTAGGGAGAATTGTTCATAATGGCACTCTGTGAGATATGTATGTCCCCTTGTGATCACTCTAACTTGCGGAGGGGATGAAATGTTCAAGTGGACAATAGATAGTGGGCTTGGGCCTATTTTTCCTCTTCCAGACCATGGTCTTAGGAGTTTGAGGTCTTCAGATCCCTGTATCCGCTGAGAGGAGATCAGGATAGCAAGGTAGGGAATCCATGTACAGAGTGCCATATGCTTCCTGCTTCATTGGGTGGCCTTGTACAACTGTCCTGATTATTCTGAAATTATTTTTCTAGCTTAAGAATTCCATTCTTTAGAAAAGTCTCTAAACTGCAGACTTAAAAATTCCTTTCTGTTCTTATGTTAACTAAATTGAGAAGCATAGCACATCAAGAAATATAGCATAATAATCACTTCTTGGCCTTTTAGCTAAGATCAAGTGAAGATATATAGCATAGTAGATAAAAATGTAGGTGCTGGTATCCAGCTGCTTGGATTCTAGTCCTGGCATTACCACGTATAAGGTGTTTTACATTGAATTTCATCTTTCCTGGCTCAGTTTTTATGTCTATAAAATACACACAATAGTAGTTTCCATTGCCAAGAGATGTGCTACCTTTTCTAGTATGTAGGGATTGGGAATGGAAGGGTATGGGCAGAGATATTGAAAGGAGACCTTGACAAAGGTCTCTTTCCTGTCTAGAAGGGTGTGCATACATGGGAAAGAGGAGAGAGCAACTGCCATCTCTTGTCTAAATGGCTAATTGGCAAACTCTGGTTAACAAATGCTAGTTGAATGAATATATCTGGAAAATAACACTGTGCTTGCATCCCTGGAGCCTGTGAAGGTGAATTAGATCCCTAGGTAGGAGAGCAATTTGAATTTATAGAACCCTTTTTTCTCTAAGTCTATCAAAGTACTTACATACAGTCAATTCCTGGTTTACGTGTGTGTGCTTAGCTATGGTAGATTTTTTAATGTCCTGCTGTCTTTGTGATGCATGTCAATTTGGTTTTGGGCTCCCTTTCTTTGTTCTCATCTTGGGGATGGGGTGAAGGCATAATAAGGCAATGCAAACTCATTTCAGTAGCAGTTTAAAAATAATGATGAAGATAAAACTGGGGTTTTGAAAATATATAAAGAGTTCTCCACAGCAGAATGAGAATGAGTTTTGTACTGTCTGTTCATTGGCATTGTTTACATATCACTTCCCTTTCTACAGTGTGAATAATTAATGTGGGGAAGTGGAGAGAACCTCAGATTTAGAATTGGAAACATCTCGGTTCAAGCCCAAGTTCCTCCTTTTTATATCTGTGTTCCCTTAAGCAAGCCCATTTACCTTCCTGCACCTCAGTTTCCTTACCTGCAAGGATGGGGATAATCATGATTGTAGTAATAGCGATAACAATGCTCTCACCAAGAGAGGAAGCCAGGGGTTAGAAGTGAAGCCTCCAGTATCAGACTCAGCCGAGTTCATCACAGCTTTGGCACTTACTGGCTTAATAATTATGTTTTAATCTACCCAAACCTCAATTTTCTTGACAATAAAATAAATATCATGATAATAATATCTCGTCAGAATGATGTCATCAGACATTACTGAATGAGTTATTGGCAAAAGATTTAATACACTGTGTACACCATGGAGGATAGTATACAGTTCATACCTCAGTATTGCAAAATCACACTTTTATTAGCTTTATAGAATTCATGTGTGGATCAAGTGAGGCATTGATTGTGAAGGTGCTATGTAAATTTAAGTAGTTTTATTGTTACAATTAGTATGTGACAACTTTATAAGGATTTAACAAATAATTAATGTGCTTATATGCATGTATGGCATCTATCTCCAGCCTTCCCAAATGAGTCCAAGTGATGTTGAATAATAGCTAAGTGACTGTTTATGGTCAGAGCTACAGCAGTCTCAAAACTATATCCTTTGGTTTCCAGACGGAAAAGAGTTGAAACTGCATAATATTGTTCTCCATGATAAAGGGAAAGGAAGGATTGTAAATGAATCAAAATCATATTTATAGTAGAGAATTCACCAGAAATAAAAATTAATGACAAAAAGGAATTTGGACCCACAAGCTCTTTCTAACAGCAGAGGTTCAAGGTTCAGATTGCCTGATGCTTTTCCTTCATACTTGGGTATTAAAGATTTAAAGACAGATAAGCCTTAACTATTTTTGTTAAGTTATTCTTAAGAATTCATACTTTTCTATCATAAACAGGTTGTTTCTTCAATATGATATTTCTAAATGACTTGCTGGCATAAGTGAAAGATATTAATTTTGATATATATATATCTTAGTTCACATTGAACTACTTTACTAGGTCAAATAGGTTTTCAGTAGATGTCCATGTAAACTAATTATGACTATGATTAACAATAATTGTATTTATTTCTTTCCAGTTTTACTTGACATTTCTTTTTCTTGACCTGCTGCAGTGGGCAGGACCTCCAGAACAAATCTTGATGTTAGCAGGGGTAGTGGCTTCCCTGCTGGTTCTGCTTCTTGATTTTAATAGGAGTATTTTTAGAGTTTCACTATCATGGATATTTGCTGCTTACAGTATATTATAAGTAGAAAAATTAGAAAGTTTTCTTTGATTCCTAGCAAAATAATTGTTCCTAGTTTGATTCTTTTTATCTCCTTTAGCAGAAATTATTGTTCTCATATATTTAAGGCCACTTTCCTATTCTCCCTGGGCTCATAAAACCAGGGCTGAAAGGGAGTTGGGAAGTATGGATTAGTCTTAAGTAACTACAATGTCTTGTTTAGATTCTTCTGGGTTAGGGATAGTACAGAAATGTCAACTGGACTGATTAAATAAACCACTGAAAAAATGGATACTAATTTTTGAGCTCTCAAGCCAAACCCGAATGCTATTTTTTAATTGAGTGATAAATCAAAGAAAAGCCCTTTTCTCTCTCTTTAAATCATCCGAGAAAATTAGTTCAAAGCAATACTAAAGCTATATATTTTAAAGTACTGTTGGACTAGAACAAAGTAAGAATTTCAAATGTCTCTAAATTCAATTTTCTGGAGACAAGTATTTCTTTATGCAAAATCCCTGTTAATAAGGGAACATGATGCTCAAGATTAAGGGTGGCCAGACTCTAGAAGTGGCAGCAGGATTCCAGCTCCTGCTTCTGATGTTGTTGTGCCCTGGGGACCCCTTACCCCACCATCACCCCAGGACTCAAGCAGAGCATGAAACTTGGTTGACCTGATTCCAGGAATCCAATTCAAGCCATCACTTCCCAGGAAGATGTAAACTGTGTGGGCACATACATGCCATCCACCTATAAGCCCCTGTCATCGTGACAAAACTAATGGCTTTAGCTATCTCTACTTTTCCATGTAGGTGCTGTCCCAGGGAAACGTTGTGAAGCAGGCTACAGTTTTGTGTGTTTTCTCCCTCTGTGTTTCAAGAGATGGTAGGCCTTGTTCACCTCTGCACTCTGAGGACCTCCTCTCCCCAAGTACTGTGCACTAAAGTGGTCTCGACATTGAATATTTTACTTTTTTGGGGAAGGTTTCTTTGACTCTTGTTCCACCCCAATGTATCTTCTGCTCATTTATTTTGCATACTGTATTCACAGCTGTTTCAAAACTAAAAATAAAATGATTTCTGCATTGTTTTTCATTTATTGGTTCAATATCTGTCTCCACAACCATACATTAAACTCTGTGGAGACACTTACTTGGAATGTGAGTTATTCATATCCACGTGCCTTACAAACACAGAATGGATAGCTGGCCTGACTATCACAGAGGGAGAGCTCTAATATGGCCTTTTCTATAGTAGTGGTTGCTGTCCTTTTGAATATGACCATTATCTGCTCCTTTTCTCTCTCTGTTTTTTAATATTCATCAATATATCATATCCCTCAGGACTATAATTTTAACTATACTAGATGTACTTTAGGGTACACCTTTAACAACACCTCTAAGTTGTGTAGTGCTGAATGTTAAAATCAATTGATCTAACAGATGAAGTACAACCTTGTTTTTTTCAAATTCAAGCTCTATCCACAGTCTGATTTCATCATTACATCGCACTTATTTCCTTAAGATGACTCTTAAATTTCACCTGAAAACTTTGGATTTCTTGCCCCTTTACCTTTGCCTGAATTCCTCTCTAAAAGACTGTCATTCCTCAGCTAGCTCATGCTCACCATGATTCCATAAGCAGTGAAAATCTCACCTCCTTCAGATGGCCTTCTCTTGCTTCTGATTTTTTTTCTCCTTCTGAAGAGACCTCTTAGCACTTACTCTCTGATACTCCAACTTTGTGTATAATTTTCATGGTGATGAATTTAGTTCTGTTATAAGTTGTGTTCCCTGCGAAGCAGACTGAGATGGAGTTTAGTAGGATAGAACCCTTATTAGGGAGGGCATGGCATGCCTTGTCATGACTTGGTGTACATGGGTTGTGATTAGACATGTATTTGGGGTATAGATGATATGCATTTGTAATGGCTGAGCTTGATTGTGGTGATTGGGGCCTGAGGAGAGAAGAAGCTGTTTGAACATGTGTATATGTTGTGAGGAGTGTGTATGTGTGCATGAGTGCATATGTCCATGCTTGGGTGAGTTTGGTGGCCAGAGTACAACTGTCCCAACTGAGGTGTGGCACTGGCATTTGCATGGTGCTGGAGGTTGACTGCAGGTCAGGAGCCCAGACTCAGAGCTGTAGGCTCCTCCCCTCTGGTATCTCAAAGACAGAGCAGGACCCAGCCCCAGCCCTAGCAGCGTGAAGTCCCTCCACTGCAACAGACAGCAGTATCAACCATAATTAAAGCTAATTACTCCACGGTGCTCTGCATGTGTGTTGGCCTCCAAAGTACCCTGCAATGAGCAGGGAGGCAGCCGGGCTGTTTTTCTTCATAAAAACTTATGAGGAGCGCTGAGCAGATTAACAGCTTTAATGACAAAAATTACCGCTTACAACACTGACTTCAAATCAAAGAACAATATCTGCAGACAGATATTTTCATGGTTTTCATAACAATTCATTATAGGTGGCACCAAGGGATTACATTTTTATTTCCCTGGTGTCATCTTTCTCAGACTCAGGTTCATTTCTCTTAATGAGGCAGAGGAAGATAAAGGGCAGAGACAGTGTCTCCATGGTGGCTGCAAGCGAGAGGCATTTAGGGTCACAGAGCCGTCAGAGCAGGAGGGGAGGGGACTGAGGAGAGAGACTGATGGGAGCAAGAGGCTTCTTGCCATAATGAACCAAAATTAAGACATAAATTCTCCCACCTTTGTTCCGACAGCTCCGACTCGGGGATTCAGCTTTTTAATGAGGGATGGATCAAAAGCAAAAATTATTAGCTAATTAATTGTACAGAGAACAAAAAAAAAAAACTTGCAAGAAGAATTGGGAATGAGGAGTGGTCCCATGACAGTCTTTCAGAAGCAGGACAGAAGGGACAATTTTCAGGCCCACATGATAGTGTCAGGGAAATGTGGACAGGTGTGTGCTAAGCTGGTTCCAGGTTGCCAGGTCTGGCTGGGTAAGGTGGGAAGTGGTGGAGAGCTGAAGCACTTACTGGGAGGGGCCTTCCATGATGTTTACATGCTGCTTTCCTTTAGATTTGGGCATGTTGGTTAAGCCAAATAGAGCAGAATCTTTTGCACAGTCTAATGGAGTGTTTCTCACAGTGTGGCTTCTGGCCCCTAAACCACTGGATCTGCTGGCACTCAAACTGTGGTGTTCATAAGGATCACCTGGATGTTTGAAAAACTGTAGTAGTCTCCAGGAACCACCACTAGAGAGTCTAATTCACCATGGCTGGGCCGGGGCCAAGAGTCTGTGTTAAAAATATAAGTGCCAGGTGACCTTGCCACCCACTAGAGATTGGGAGCCACTGACCCAGTGCTTAGGATTCAGAACTATATTTTGTTTTGCATCCTCTTCATATTTGGCATGTGACTTTGAACTGTGTGCTTTCTAGTCTGTCTCTGGGTCTTTCTCTTTTTTTTGTCTTAAATTCTTTTATTGGTACATTTTAGGTATACAATACATTTACATTCATCATTGGGAACTTGTACCTTTACGTGGTGTATCTTGGTTCTTATTTTTTTCTCCATTCCCCTGCCCTCCCTTCAACTCCTCCACCTCTCCCTATTTACAAAGACTTTGTTTCCATTTTTTCCTTTTCTCATATTTATTCCTTTCCCTTCTTTCTTTCCCCCTACCCCTCCCACTTCCCCTACCCCTTTGGACCTTTTCTTCCTATTTCACATTATCAATTATTCATTTTAATCTTTATTTACACTTTTAGTTTCTCACACTAGAGAAACTATTCAGTATTTAAACGTGTGTCCTATTTATTTCACTTAAGATTATGGCTTCAATGTGCATCCATTTAGCTATAAAGTCTCTAGTTTCTCATTCTTTATGGCTGAGTAGTACTCCATATTCTTTATCCAGTACACATCTTCTTTATCCAGTCTCCAGTTGATGGGCACTTGGGCTGTTTCCAAGCTTTAGCTATTACAAACTGTGCCAGTATAAACATGGGAGCGCATATATCGCTGTGGTATGATTCTTTTCTTTCTTTCTTTCTTTCTTTCTTTCTTTCTTTCTTTCTTTCTTTCTCTCTCTCTCTTTCTCTTTCTCTCTCTC
>NW_004624733.1:31400639-31415829 GCF_000247695.1 Heterocephalus glaber | reverse complement strand
TCTTTCTTTCTTTCTTTCTTTCTTTCTTTCTTTCTTTCTTTCTTTTCTTTTCTTTCTTTCTTTCATCAGTGCACCAAGGATGATAATACCAGTTGAGAAATTACACTGAGGTGAATGGCTCATTTGCTTTCACTGCTTGAAAAACCCAAATTAAATCTTAGAAATCCTGGTATACTCTCAACAATCTATTTCAGATCTCTAACAGGTTTTTAAATAAAAATGATAAAAATACAAAAATATATTGCTCATCATCATTTTTTTATTTTAAGTATTGTCTTCAGTTTCATTATTATTATTATTTTGGTCTTGGGAAGGTATAGAGTGTTAAAAATTTTAATTGTGGAACTCCAGAAACAGGGATAACAAAATGGTTGTGATAGAAATATGAGAAAAGGCAGATGCGTCTGTAGTGCATTTAGAATGTAACAAACAACATCTTGATTAAAATTTGTGAGACTATACATCTCCTCCTATCAATTTCAACAGGTCAAGGAACATTAACACTGCAACTATCTGTGAGGTCTAATGCAACTGCTTGTGATTATCATTGAATATTAGCCAATAAAGGATCCTGCACCATGGGATTCTGATTGCATCTTGACTGTGTTCTGGACATGGTGCTAGGAGTTGATATTATGGAAATATATAAGACTCCTTGCCAAGAAGAAGCTCATGGTCTAGGGGAAAATAGCAGGATGAGTATAATTATAACATCATGTGGTCATAAGCATTGGGTGCCTTGGAGGTGCACCTGTTCTTGGTAGGAGGTAGACAGAGGTAATGTAGAGGGACTGGGAGAATGTCACTACTTTGGAAAGCATGGAGACTCTTATTGGCAAACAGACACTTGGCAAAATAGTTCAATGGTTAAAGACTGTGGTACATCTTCCATCTCTGGTTTCCACTTCGGTGTTCCCTGAATCACATGGGGACCAGTGACTTACATATGCATGGAATCATCTGTGGCTCAGGACCTCTAGAACGTGCTCTTCTCATTAGTCTCTTCTGCAAGGAATGTCCTCTAACCGCTCACCTTGCCTGTGCTGTGCTCTCATCTCTTGTCTTTCTTCTGACATGATGCTTTGGAACAATCTTAATTTTCCTTTTTCTTTCACCTATGTAATTAAATAGTTACTAAGAACTACTACATCTATCTCTAAAATGTCTCTTGATGATTTTCTTTCTTTCTCTTGACTTTTCTATCATTGTATATTGGATTCTTATCATCTCTCATCTGGATTCTTTTCTTTTGGTACCGGGGATCAAACTCGGGTCCTTGTGCTTGCACAGCAGGCGGCAAAACCACTGAGCTAAATTTCCAGCCTCTCATCTGGATTCTTAATAACAATCTTATTTTTATGCCATTTGTTACATTCTCTGCTTGGCCTAATGTAATGATATTTGAAATAGAAATATATAAAGTCACTCCTTTTCATATGTTTGTTGTGTAAGTACAACCACTTCTTGGTGGTCTTAGAGATGCTATATATTCTGACTCAAATCCAGTCTTTCTGGGATCATTTTCTGCTATCTTCTATCTTCAACTGTGTGAAAGATTCAAGTATTATCTCTAGTTAGCCATTTGTCATTGTCGGATGACACAGTGTACTTCCATGCTTTCATGCTTGACTAATATGATTCCTGCTGCCCGGAATGCCTTTCAGAGAAATTTATACACCGACTCCAACCTAGCAGAGTTAAAAATAAGATTAGAAGCAAATAATATATCCTTCATTATGAGTCTATGTGATAGACAAAGGGTAGATCTTATGGTTTAGGCAAGTCCTTGGTCTTAATCTTTCAACATATCTTGTCTCACTACATTATTCTAACTACACCACATGGTCCCATGATCAAATAGTGTGTGTGGAGACATTGGATATTTAAAGTTGCTTTTGTGAAGTGTTTTGAGTCTTTCTGGGATTCCTCAATTATGCTGTTGGAATTTAAGTGCCAAAAAGTTTAAAAAACTTAAGTGTTCAACTTTGTTTTTCAGGTATTACAAATTATAATAGTAAACATTTATTGAGGGCTTATGATGTCCCAGGCATAGTTCTAAATTACTTACGTGAAATGAACTCATGAAATTCTCACAGTAATATTATGAAGTTGTTCTATTATTATCACCATTTTAAAGGTAAGGAAGTGGACTCATACAGAGATTTAATAAGTTGTCTAGGAAATGGTGGCCCCCTCTGGACACCTGAGTTCATGTAAACTGAGCCAATAATTATATACAAGTGGATAGAGAGCTATCTAGTGGGAGTATTAGATAAGCATCAGCATTCTCTTTGGCCTCCGTTATACTCCTTTCCAATTCCAGCAAGGTTTCTAAAAGATATATGTACACAGGGCCAGGCCAAGGACATCTTATTACAAGCTTGGGCTTAACTTCCTACCTTAACAAGACCCTCTGTGACACATGGAGGACATCTTTTTCTAATGTAGAAGGAGACCCAGGCTTAGAATCTAAGCTGGCAAAGTGCCCTCCTATACCCCCTTTTCTGAATCATACCCTCTTTATCTTGCCACACCATTGGTGAGAAAAAACAAGTTATAGAAGAAATAAGTCAGATATCAAAAAGAATGGAAACAAGGATTTGCTGCTGCCTAGAGCAGAACTGAGTCAGGCCACTTGGTGGTGGAGTTATCCAGACAACATACCATAGTGCATGTTCTTATTTAAAAAATGTTGATATTCATATCATATCTGTCTCTGGTGTCATAGCAGATGAGCAAACAATGCCAGTTTGTAAGGGGTTTCAATAAATTCTTATAGAAATGAATTTAAGATTCTATAAGTAGAGAAACAGCAGAGGCTTTATGCATAATGTTCATTGAAGCCATTAATAAGATTCTTTGAAATATCCCAAATACTCATAATTAGTGTTTATGTAAATTATGCTTTACTCATATAATAGAATATTTTGCTGTCAGTAAAATGTTTTTTTTCACAAATAATTTTTAATGAAGTTAGAATTTTTAATGATACAGGATTAAGTGGAAAAGCAAGATACATGATTATTATATAATGTGTTCTCAGCTATGGAAATTAGGCATTAATAGTCATTAAAAAAGAATAAAGATTATCTATATGTGCTTTGAATAAAGATAATCTATACTGCTTCTTTAGAATATATTGTTAAGTGATAAAGCAAGAAGCAGAATAGGGCCTATCGAATGATACTATTTTATTATATATATATATACTTTTTGGAAGACTGCACACAAAAAATGTTACTCTGGGGAATAAAGCTGGAGGTGGTAGTGGCTAGGGCAAAAGAATGACTCAATTTTTATGAAAATTTTTATCTTTAATTTTTTTTATCATGTCCTTATACTTTCTTTTCAATGATAAAAGACTCCTTTTTATAATGTTCTAGCTATCATCTATCTATAGCTTAAAGTAAATCTACTAGTTAGGAATAATGGAAATAAGGGTGAGTTTGTAGGCAATTTAATTTTTCTTCTTTTATCTTTCTTTAGAGTTTCTAAATGTTCTACTATGAGTATATCTTATTTTCATAGTTTAAAAATGTTAAACAAAATTAAAAGACTGAAAACCAGCACATAATGGTATAGCCTTTGTCCTGCTTCTAAGCAACCCCAAGGTTCCCTCATGGATCAACTCAGGGGTCACCTCCTCAGAAAGGTCTTGTTCTGAGCACTTGGTTCTGGGTGTGCCTGCCCTATTATCCTCTCCATCATGCCTGCTTGGGCTCTTCCATTGCATTTTCATGATTATTTTATTTAGTGCTGTGTTTGCCTGTTTTAAAATCTGTACCTCCTTCTGGGTATGTCTTCTGATCAGAGATCATATCTGATTGTTCCTTATACTGTAGCATGCAGCCTGGGTCCTATTGCATAGTACTGACTCAAGAAATATTTGTTGAATTATTAAATAAATGAATGGGTACTCATCTTCATGACTTCCGCATCTCATAATAAACATCAAAAGTCTTTGCATATAAGAGACATCCACAATGGTCTTATGTATTAGTAGGATGGCTAAGCATGGTCCCAACAGAGTAGGGAGAGTACAAGGGTGGGCTGCATGATAAATGGGAAGAAGAGAGAAGGGCCTTAGACTCAGGACAGGTATGTGATGGTGGTATGTGGTCCCCCTCATTTCTGTGGTGACAGTGTGTGGTGAAGGCTCCTTATAGTCACATATACAGGAACATAACAAGAGTAGAAGTGTATTAACAACTGTTATTCCAAACCATGGTGAAAGCTATGCTTCCCTTTCAAGGAAGATTATGAGGTATCAAGCAAGAAATGGTAGCAAAACGTTTAGAAAGCTGAGTTCTTCTAGACCTGGCTGGCCAGGTGAGCTGGATGTGTCTTTGTTGTAGTTACTTCACCTTGTTTCCTCATTTGTAAAAGGAGAACATTGAGTGAATAATCCCTGAGGAGCCTCAAGGTGAGCCAATGAATGATGTCATAAAGTAGGGGCTTTGCAGGTCTTGGCTGGAGATACTCTTCAGTGTGATTTCCAGCCACTGTCAAAAGGTTCCTAACTTTAGGCATGGGACAAATACAAGATGTGAACCTGGTCATGGACAAATGGCTAATGTGGTGTGATAAAAGACAATCCCAGCAGCTTTCCATAGAAAAACTTCAGATTATGCAGTGATCTGAACCAAAGAGATGCATGAAATGGGTCACATATGTACATAGATACATTCTGGCTTTACTATTTACTATATGTGTGACCTTAGGAAAGTTTCTAAGTGTTATGTTTTTGTCTCATATAAAGTGAGGACCATAATAATAATAATAATAATAAATATTATAATATTATAAATGTTATAATAATAAATAATTATAAGTATTATTATTATTATAGGGGTTTCTCTAAGGATTAAATAAGTGGAATCATGAAAAACACTCAGGATGGTGTCTGATTCTTAGTAACTGCTCAATAATCACCAGCCTTTATTATTTAATGGAGTATCAACTACAATTAGAGTGAAGACCATGTGTGAAGGTCACATGGGTTCTCCAGTGTCCTTCAAATAGAGTTTCTCCTAGAAGTAGTTGAGAGTTCTTTAAGGAACAGATGTTTTGCTTTGGAGAAGGATGCCTTGCTTCTAAATGTCCTCTAAAACCTGGGACTGAATAAAGGATTATTACAATTTGCGTATACTATTACTAAAGTCACCATTTTTACCCACTAAGTGCTTTACTTCTACCACCTCCATCAGGCCCTACAACTACCCGTAGGATGTCACTGGTCCTCCTCCTGTGCACTGGGGCTCGGAAAGGTTACTCACCCCGAGCAAACAGCAGTGGCAGAATGAGGACTGAGGTCTGGCTGATCAAAGTCCATGTATCTGACCACAAGACTCTATAGCTTTTGTAACTGTTGAGCTTTCTCTGAGTGCTATATTACTGTAACCCCAAACAACTCTTTTCCCTTCTCTTTGTGGCAGGCCATGAGTGGCAGAGGCTAGGAGTCAACCTTCTGCACCCTCTGTGGGTTTCCTGGGTTCACCTTCCTTCTGCTCTAGCTCTGCACACTGTCTTTAATTCTGAATCATCTTCATGATTTCAAAAGAGAGAATGTGACCCCAAGATCAGGGCTGTGAGGGCTGTCCACGAAGCGTGGGAAATTATCAGTAAGAGGAAAAAAGAAGTGTTTCTGTCTCAAGAATTGTTTTTGTAAGGCTCATTTTCTGATGTGCAGAGCACATTTTTGTTAATCAGTTCTTGGTGGCAGCACTGAGGAGTGTGGAGGCAGGGCTATTTTATCTACCCTAAACAATTCATCAAACAAACTCAAGGGATTCAAGATTGTCTGTAACAAAGAAAAGTCAACAGTGCTCTGTCTGGGGTCAGATACACAAACCATTTCTTTGAAAGGTAGAAGAGGTCATCTAGATGTTCTGGGGATGTCAGCAAGTACCACTTGCTTTCCCAAACACCTTCTTGACCCCAGGGTGACATGGAGGTTTCTGAGCTTGTTTGGGAGGGTTGGTGAAAACTAAATATATGTCAAGGGCAGGCAGAACCTGGGCACTGTACAGATCCTGGGACTTTGTGGGGAAGACCGGCTTGGCCTCTGGGAAAACATAGCAGGGCGGAGACTTGGTCTCCTCTTGGAAGGACCCCTTGAGAACATATTAGATTTCCCTTTGTTTTGGCGTAAGAAGTTAACAGTGATGCCAGGGAGTGTTCCCTGAGCACTCTCAGAGTGCCACAGGTGAGGCAAAAGGCCTGAGTAATCTATCTCATTTCATCTTCTCTGAAGTCCCAGGAGCCAGGGACACTTATTATCTCCAACTTTTGAGCTGGCAACTGAGGCTCAAAGGTGCTAAATATCTGGCCAGTGTCATCAATTAGAAACCAAGGGAAGTGAGATCAAGGTAATCTGATCCAATCCCATCCTCAGAGGCACAGAGGAGCTGTGATTTGCTCCCAATCACAAAACTAGTTAGGGGACAGGATTAGGATTAAAATTTGTGCCTCTGACATTCCTATTTTTCTGGCTGTATCACACTTTGATTTAAATTGTCAAAGACATGATAGTTACACAAGAACAAAACAGAAATTGAAATGTTCAATTCATTCAAATTAGCCTCTCAGTGAGGAGGCAAGTTCAGTGATCTTCCTTAAACCATGTAAAAAAAACAATTGAGCTGAGACTTTTGTTGTTGTTAAACTCACTTAAAATTATTTTTTCTGACTGTGATAGTCACACAGACCCATTGTAGAAAATTTTGAAAATAACCAAAATGAAATTAATAGTGATCCATAATCCTACCACCTACAGATTTAGTGTTTTAGCTCTAAGACCTTAGCATTTTAGCATGATTTAAAAAGCACAGCTGATCTCATGATATATTTACTTATGTATTTATATATTATTTTATTTCCAACTTGAAATCATATTAACACTGAAATGATTGGCATTTGGAAAAATTTTGAGGCCTGCTATGTATGTGTGGTGTTGTAATTAACTAATAGTGATTACTATTGGTGTATGGATGAGGATTACATCAGGGCAACATCAAGGTTGCACTTTATTTGAAGATACTTTGGTACAAATTTTATTGCCAAGAACAAGGCTGTTAGGACAAGCTGAAGGGTTACTTTCACATGCTGATGAAGTTTGCCTGGTGAGCTGAATTTGAGACAGGGTTTTCCTTGCTGTCAAAAGTTCACGTGCCTGAAGTGTATGAGTTACCTCTCTGTAGGTACGTGGATGCTCCTATCTCAGGGGATGGAGGGAATGAACATAGAGATGGCTGCTCCCTTCATGAACTGAGAGCAGGACCCTGTCATCCTGGGGAATGAATATCATGCTTTGCAGTTTGTTGTCCCCACTGTTACTCATTCCTTGTTTGTCTGGATGCTTATTTATCATCTTGAGGATTGTCTTCTGCATAATCAAGAGTGGAAGAGAATTGCTGCCTTAAGGTAGAGCCTTGTCTACCTTATGTTTATGGTTTTACTGAATCATCGATAGTGATTATTATTGGAATTCTAGTGATAAAAGGGATCTTCACATACATCCTAAAGGACTTAGTTTACAGAACAGACAATCTCATGCAGTGTGGATAACAAGGTCAAGTCACCAGCTAGTGGCAGAGCCAAGCCAATGTGCTAGTTCTCTTGTTCTTCTCTTTCCTTGTTGATTTGTTTTAAAAGATGTGACATTACATTTTACATTTTTATTTTATTCTAGTTCATGACCAAATAAGAGAATAGCAATAGTTAATACACTGTGTATCAACATCTTCAAAATAGTTATTCAGAGTACAAGACATAGATCAAACAGATTCTCTCTTACAAAGAAAGAACAAACAGATAATAGCACAAGAACATTGATGAATAAATTTAGAATGTGATAGACACGATGTACTTAACAGAGAAAAGCATTGTAATTTATGTTTTACATCTTGATCTCTGTCTGTTGTGATCAGATTCCAAAGTAAAACTTGGATCATGTGGGCAAAGAGTCATCGATTAGTGAATTTATTTATTTATTTTTTGGTACTGGGGATCGAACTCAGGACCTTACACTTGCAAGGCAGGCACCACTGGGCTAAATCCCTGGTCCAATTTATTTTTAATCAAGGTCTTAAAAGTTTTAGAAGTAAAATCATGTTTAGTTATATAAAGATAGCTAACACTGAGAAAGTATTGTTCTAAGTTTTTATGTGACTTTGAATCATCTAATTATATAAGTATCTTGTTAAATAAGTATCAAAAACATATTTTTCCCCCATAGACAAGAAACTAAGGCTTAGATAAAGTTAATGGAGTTGATGAAGGTCAAAGTTTATCAACAACACTTGTCTTTCTAATTTAGAAACCTGTGCTCCTTTTCTTTTCCTTTTTCCTTTTTCTTTTTTCTTTTTTTTTTTTTTTTTTGAGACAGGGTCTTGTTACGCAGTTCAGGCTGGCCTTGAACTGACTATGTAACCCAGGCCGACCTCGAACTTGAGGTGATCCTCCTGCCTCAGCCTAGAAACCTGTGTTCTTATATATTCTGCTGTCCTGCTTCTAGTCCATGTTGCCCTATGCATTAGATGGAATTCAGAAACAAACTGATTTATGGAAAATAATAAAAGTGTGTTAAATTTGATAAATTGAGACATAAGGTATTCTCTACTCATTTGATCTTTGAATTTATTTTATAATCAATGTCTTATAAAGTTTTAAGGTGCCTGTTTTCAATTGTATGAGTTAATTCAGTCTTGCTTCACTTCATCCAAAACTTTATCTGTACTCAGAATTTCCCTGGCTCTGTCCTGTATTCACAGTAAAGAATTAGGGTGAGAATGACTGAAATTATTTGTCCCAATAAGCTACCTGGTTGCAGGTCCCCTATGTTTAGGAGTCTTGATGCCACTTAGGTCTATTGTTATGCACTGCTTTGGACTGGCATTTGAGATGTATGATGTTCAGATTATTTTATCCAAACCACAATCTCTGGGGCCAGGGATTTAGCTCAGTGGTTCTGCTGCCTGCCTCGCAAGTGCAAGGTCCCATGTTCAATCCCTGGTACCAAAAAACAAAACAAAACAAAAAATGAAACAAACCACAATCTCCATTCAGTGGAAAGTGGGTTTCAGAGTTGGCTAAAGTCATGGAAGAGAAGGGACAAAGTTAGTAGCGGACAAGGATAACTGATTTTGGAGTCCTGCTTATGAATTCAAGACCATAGTCTTTTTTTAAAAATTAATTTTATTGGTACAATTTAAATACACATGAAGATCACATTAATCAAAGGGAATTTGTACCTGTACATGGTATATCTTGATTCCTCTTTTTCTCCGAATCCCCTCCCATACCTTCTACACCCCTCCTTATTTACAAAAGCTTTGTTTTCATTTTTTTCTCTTTCTCGTTTTTTTCTTTTCCCTTCCTGCTTTTCTCCCTCTCCCCTTTCCCTGTTTCCCTTTCCTTTTGAACCCTTTCTTCCTATTTCACATTATTATTATACATTTTGGTCCTTATTTACCCTTTCAGTTTCTCACACCAGAAAGACAATGCAATATTTACATATGTGTGTCTGATTTATTTCACTTAAGAGTATGGTCTCAAGGTGCATCCATTTACCTAGAAATGTATGACCATATTCTTTTTGAGTTGCTGGCTCTGTTTCATCAGGAGCCACAGTAACAATTATTAACATGCATTTGCTCACACCTTCAAATGTGTTCACATTGTTTGTAAACTGTCTCTCTGAGGTGACTCAGTAATCTGGGTCATGTCATAACAAAACCATTTTTTTTTAAAAATGCAAAAACAAAGGCCTATTCCCTACCCTCCAAATCAGGTTCATAGCCCTCTGAGGACTTGCAAATCCCCTGTTCTCCTAGAGCTTAGAGATGCTCCTTGGGAGCCAGTTGTACCATTTTATGGCTGTCTTTGACCACAGGATGTAACTCAAAGAAGGTAGAATGTCATTAAAGGCATTAAAACCTTCTCCTAGAAAGCAGGCCCAAGGTATAGAGGAGCTAAGGGTACATCACAAGAACAGCTGTAGGGAGCTGGGGAAAGGAAGTAGAGGGCCTTTTCAGGCAGGCTTTCTATCACCTGAGGTGAGGACCTCCATCTTACTCCACTTGGACCAGTAGACATGGCTACTCTTTGCCAGCCTGCTGCTTGTACCGACACAGGAAATTATGTTATGAGGAAACTCAGATCCCCAGAAAACCAAGCAGAGAAACAGTTATTCTGGCCTGCAGACTGCTGAATGGGAAATATAACCAATTTCCTGTTTTTGCTCCCTTGATCAGATAGGACTCACTTGTATTCTAACAGATGAGCTCAAGGCAGGTGACAGTAAGGGATATTTCTGGTTCTGGTGATGCTCAGAAATATAGTCTGCCTAGAGCCTTGTTTATCATTATCAAGGCAGCTTTTTTTTTGTTTTAAAATTTTTTCTTTAAAAATAATACTAATACATGAACAAACAAACAACTCTCCACCAAGCCCATTTCCCCAGGCAGTTTGGAAATTCTAACGGGTTAGGAAAGAGATGCTTGTCTTGGCCAGAAGTACCTCAGAAAGATGATAGCCCATGGGAAGAGCATGGGGCTGGGTATCTGAATCTTTGTGTTCTTAGCCTTGGCTCCCACAAAAATCTGTGGGGCATGTTGGTTTAGTCTTTTACCTCCTGTGGCTCCAGTTTCCCCATCTTATTGTAGGATTGGTTCTGTTTAACTCTTCTGAAACCATGTAGCTTTAAAATACCAAGCATTGATTTCTTTAGTGTTTTTATGATGTCACTAAATAACTCCTTCCAACTCTCAAGACCACTGAGAAATACTGTTTGGAAAAATGTACTTATCAGCCGCTAACTCAGTGAAACCTTGTGAACTTAACAGAAAAGACTCCAAGGGTCATTGAGAACCACTTTTGTAGATTAATATCCACACAGAGATCTGAAAGCTGAAAGACATTAGGTGGAGTGTAAAAACAAGTAATGAAGCAGGCTGGAAGAAGGTGAGACCTCATTCAATGGCAATCAAATTTTTCTAACCACCTTAATCCTGATGAGATTTTTATTTATGGACAGTTACTTTTATATGTGGAAAATAGCCTAAGTTCATTTCAAATATTTTGTAACCTGTATGTTATGCCTTGTATCTAGATGTCCTTCCAAAGCCTTATGTAATCATAGGTGGGGCTTTTCAGAGATGGCTGGGTCTAGAATGTGTGATGCTGGGATCAAGGACGTGATGCTAGGATTGACTCATAGTGCAATGCCAGGATTAGGGTTGTGAGTGCTACCTACCCTTAGGAATAAAATATAAGAGACAGAAAGTGGGCTGTGGTTGTCATCACTTGTAGCTTGCTGCTTTGCTGCCTTCTACCTGCCATGAACTCTTTCTTCTCTGCAATGCCCCTCTGCCATACCACCCTGCCTTGGAGCCAGTCAACTATGAACTGAAACCTCTAAAAACTGTGAGCCAAATAAACTTTTCCTCCTTTAACTTTGGGTGTCAATTATTTTCTCTTAGCAATGAGAAAAGTAACAAAGACATGGTAGAAATTGTCTCCAAAATAATAATAAAAATGCAAAGCTATATATGATATACACAGAAAGGAATGTGCTTTGTGAGTGCTGTGTTGAATTTGCAAGCATATTTAAATATCTTCAAGCTAGAAAATAAAACCAATTCAAACAAAACTAAATAAAAACAACGAAAGTACTTTGACTCTGTCTCCTTAAACTACTTCTGTTTCTCTTTCTTTCCACATGATCTTTAGAAGAATAGATGTTAAATGTTACCTTTCCTTTAGTCTTATGTCGCTTGACCCCAAATTTTAAGTCTGTCTTTAAGACTTCCTTGGATTTGGTCATTATTAGACCATTTATTTGGTATAGCTCCATGGGGCTGTTCTCAGCTAGCCCTTATCCTACTTGTCCTCACAAATCTGTCATTATAGACAAAACTGCCTTCTGAAAATTCTTTCCCTCACACACTTTTCAAAGCCCCTTAAAAATTATATACTGAATATATAATATTGGTTCCTTTTTTAAATTGAAAGACAAGCAGCATAAAGAAATACACAAATTACCCATACACTAGTAATCTAAAGATACCCTCGATTGAAATGTTAGTGTATTCTTTTTGGCATATGCAAGTAGCGAGAATAGAATGAGAAGAAAGGAGAGCAAGATAAAGCTAGAAAGAGGCAGATGTCAGACACACAGGGCCATGGAGATAGTTCCAGAGATTCAGGACTTTATCCTGAATACAGTGAGTAGACAAGGAGGGAATTAATTAATTAATTAATTAATTAATATGCTTACAATACATAATAGTTGTGCTCATATTGGAGAATTGGTACATATATGTGACATATCTTGAGCATTTTTGATCACTTTACCCTCTCTTTACCCTAATCCCCTTTTCCATCTCCAAAAAATGTGCTTTTTTGTTTTCTGTCATCTCTCATTTATTTTACTCTTTTATTTATTTATATTTTAGTTTTCTTGTATAAGAGAAATCATGCAGTATTTAACGTTCAGTGTCTGGCTTGTTTCACTTAACAAGATCAATCCACTTTCTCAAGTCTCAAGATTAATCCATTTTCCTGTAAATGACAATGATTTCATTCTTCTTTATGCATGAATAATATTCCATTGTGTATATATACCATATTTTCTTTATCTGTTCATCTGTGGATGTTCATTGAGGCTGTTTCCAGAGCTTAGCTATTGTGAATTGTGCTGGTATAAACATGGGTGTACATGTATCACTATTTCATGATGTCTTTAACTCTTCGGGAAATGTATACAAAAGAGGTATAACTGGGTCAAATGGAATTTCTGTCTTTAGGTTTTAAAGGCATCTCCATGCTGATTTCTATAGTAGTTGTACTAATTTACCTTGTCACCAACAATGTAGAAAGATTCCTCTCCCCCTACATCCTTGCCAACATTTCTTACTTTTTGTGTTCTTGATGATAGCCATTCTGACTAAGATGGAATCTCAGGCTAGTTTTGATTTGCATTTCGTAAATTGCTGAAGATGATGAAGTGTTTTTCGTGTGCTTATTGGTCATTTGTACTTCTTTTGAAAAGTGTCTAGTCAGTTCATTTGCCAATTTTTGATTGGGCCATTTGTTTTTCTAGGATTAATTTTCTTCTAGATATTATTCCTTTATTAGAAGAATAGCTGGCAATTTTTCCATTCTATAGATGGTCTCCTTGCTATGTTGATTTTCCTTTTGCTGTGCTGAAGATCTTTAATTTGATGTAATCCCATTCGTTGACTCTGATATTATTTCCTGTGCTATTGGGGTTCTGTTCAGGAAGTTCTTTGCTGGGACTTAACGAATTTCATTGTTTCTCCTATGTTTTCTCCCAACAGTTCAAAGTTTCTGTTTTTATACCCAGGTCTTTGCTCCATTTTGACTGATTTTAGTACAGTGTGAGTGCTATGGATCCAGTTTCAATCTTCTGCATGTGGGTAACCAATTTTCCCAATACCGTTCATTAAAAAGATTACTTTTCTCAAACATGTTTTTGGCCCCCATGTCAAAAATCAGATGGCTGAAGATGCATGGGGTTGTTTCTGTGTCTCTGTTCTATCCCATTGATCTAGCCATCTATGTTTGTGCCAGTATCTTGCTGTTTTTGTCACTATAGCTTTGTAGTATTATTTGAAATCTGAAATTGTGATGCTTCCTGCTTTGCTCTTTTTTGCTTGAGATTGTCGTGGCTGTTCTAGGTCTCTTCTGGCTCCATATAAATTTTAGGATATTTTTCTAGTTCTGTGAAGAATATTGTTGGTCTTTTAATAGAAATTGCAGTAAGTCTGCAGATTGCTTTTGATGATGTGGCCATTTTGGTTTTATTAATTCTGTCTATCCAGGAATGGGATGTTTTTCCATTTTTTGTCTTTCTAAAAAAGTTTTGTAGTGTTTGTTATAAAGGACTTTTGCCTTTTCAGTTGGATTTTATTCCTAGGTATTTAGTTATTTTTAAGCTTTATGAATGGAATTGTTTTCCAAACTTCTTTCTCAGTGGGTTCATTAGTGGTATACAAGAATATAATTGATTTCTGTGTGTTCACTTTTTAGCCTGTCATTTTGTTGAATTCTTGTATCATCTATAAGAGTCTTCTAGTGGACTTTTTTGGTCTTTTTATTTAAAGGATCCTATAATCTGTGATTAATTTGATTTCTTCTTTTCTTATTCATATCCATTTCTTTCTTTCTCTTATCTGATTGCTCTGGATAAAGTTTCAAATACTGTATTGAACAGGAGTGGTTAGGATGGACATCCTTGTCTTGGTCCTAATTTTAGAGAGAATGCTTTCAGTTTTTTCACATTTAATATGATATTGGCCATATGTTAAGCTTTTATGAATTTGAGGCAAAGTCAGCCTCTACCTATTTCTTCAGGATTCTTATCATGAAGTGATATGAGGAGAAATTTTAATAAGGTCAAGGGAAGGTCTTATTTGTGTTTTAGAAAAATTACTAAAGCCATGGTAGGAAACAGTTTGTGCACATTCTCCATGTTTGTTATTTACCACTTCTGGAATATTCTAAACCTTATGGCAATATTTTCCTCCCCTAAAGCATTGTGTCATATATATATATGGTATTCACTCAATGCAAGAACTGAAACTAGGTCCATTTAAACCTTACCCCTCTTTCAAACAGCTTGAAGTGCCTAGCTGTAAGGGGTGATCCAACTATACATCGGATGTTTTATTAAAAGAAATTATTACAGTAAAAGACACATTGTCATCAATCCCCCTTAAAATAAACCAACTCAGTTGAATCTATTATTCCTATCATTGTTGGCAGATTCTGAAGCAGTTCTGGAAATCCTCTTTTGTGAGTGTCTTTATAAGATGTGATGAAAAATACAGTGAATGCTGCTGAGTGCCATCCAGTGGAAAGGCAGGCTTATTAAAACATTACAATGTGCCCTCATCTACCTTATTTAGCACATTGGACACTATCTGACTTCTGGCTCTTTCTCAAAGTTAAAATGGCCATGAAAGTTAAATGTTTTGAATTGATTCAGGGCATTGAGGAAGCCATGATAGTGCAACTAAAGACGCTCACAAAATAGGACTTCTAGAACTGCTTCAGAAAGTGGCAAGAATGATGGGATAAGTATATTTCAAGAGAGAGGGTATATTTTGAGGGGAATTAATGATAATGTGTCTTTTACTGTAATAATTAAAAATAATTTTAACATTCA
>NW_004624733.1:31363658-31395254 GCF_000247695.1 Heterocephalus glaber | reverse complement strand
CCAGGTGGTTGAGTATCAGAGTGTTCCATCTCATTTCCCTTTGGGGTTGCTGTAGGTGATCTGGAAGTCTGGTTTTGAGACTTATTTATGTGTTTTCTCATATCGACTGGGGCAGGAGGCTGTTAGCGCCTGCACAGATTACCTCCTCTGAGCTGGGAGAGGTGGGACAGGCGCGAGGAGCAGTGGTAGGGATGTTGGCCCAAAAGCCCTTTCCTGTGGGCTGGGAGCAGCAGGAGGGATGGTGGCTGGGAGGCCCCTTCCTCTGGACCAGGAGTAGTGGGATGGCGGCTCAGAAGCCCCTACCTCTGTGCCAGGAGTGTTGGGAGGGATGGTGGCCTGCAAGCCCCTTCCTCTGGGCCAGGAGCAGCGGGACAGAAGGTGGCCCAAAAGTCCTATCCTCTGGGCTGGGAGCAGCGGGTGGGATGGTGACCCGGAAACCCCTTCCTCTGGGCGGGGAGCAGCGGGACTCAGTACCGTGGCCTGGTGGTCTGGTGTCCTCTGCGTCTTTGTAGTGTGCAACCAGGTGGCTGCCTGTCTGCAGTGGGGTGATTCGGCGTGTTCCGCACGACTTGGGACTTTGGTAGGGCATGCACAGACCTGCCTGTCTGCAGCGGGCTGATTCAGCCTGTTCCCTGCGACTCGGGACCTCGGCAGGGCGTGCGCAGACCTGCCTTTCTGCAGCGGGGTGATTCGGCATGTTCTGAGTGACTGGGGACCTCGGTAGGGCGTGGGCAGACCTGCCTGTCGGCAGCGGGGTGATTCGGTGTCTTCCACACAACTTGGGACCTCGGTGAACTCTTCTTGATGTCCTTTTATTCCAATATTTTTCAGTTCATGAGGCCATTTTTTTCCTATTTTCAATGAATCAGGGGAACCTTGGAGAGCTAAACATACATTTTTTAAAAAAAAATCTTTACTTCCTCATTAAACCTGGTAAATTAGTTAATACTAAAATGTAAACTGAGGGCCGGGGATTTAGCTCAGTGGTTCTACCACCTGCCTCACAAGTGCAAGGTCCCTGGTACCAAAAAAACCCCAAAACACACAAAAAAACAAAAATAAAATGTAAACTGATGTTGGGTCCCCTCCCAGGATAACAGTTTTTTAAAAACTTCAAACTTATGCAAAAGTGAAGAGAATATTGAAGCTCTATATACCACCAGCCAATGCAAAATTAACTGAAGGCAATTGCTGTTTCTTTTGTACTCCCACTCACTCTATTTTAACCTGGAAACCTTCTCTGGGCAATTGCATTGTTATAGACAAAAATACAGTGACACAAAAGAATGTATATTTCAGGGAAGAAGTGCCAGCATTTGTAACAGATAGAGAAGAACAATTTTCATAGATGCCATTTTAAATAATTATGTCACCTATAAGGAAATTCAGTTCCTGGATTGAATATCTGGAGTGTATATAAAAGAACATGAAACAAATAATGATTTGGGAAGACAAAGGTTGCCATAAAGAGGGGAACAATTTCCTGGGGGATTTGAGGTAGCATGTTAAATGGAGATTAACCTATCCTTTTGAGAAGAGGTGCTCAGCAAAGGAGATTATGCCAAATGAAATGAATTTTCCACCCCCAAAAGTATTTGATGCCAGAAAATATGTGGGAGAAATTGGCTTTCTGAAGGACCCAGGAACCCAGAGAGCTGAGGATCGTGCTGGAGAGCAGTAGCAAAAAAGACAGCATTTTTTTCCCTCTGTGGAACATATTTAAAGAATGATAGTACTATGCAGCTCAGTTTTATGAAGCAATAATCCAGTTCCCAGATGGATAAACTATAAACTTGACAGCCAAGTCATTTATCCCAATGAGGTGCCTGATCATTACAGAAGAAAGTAGGGGATTGCCCTGTTTTAATGATTTTGCCATGTGAGCTTAAATGGGTGTAATGTACTCAGTGTGGGTTCTTACCTCAAGTAGGGAAGCTGGAACTTTGAAACTAGGGAAAAGATGGATGTCAGTGGGGTGGGCTGGATGCTATGTTTGGACACATCTGTGTGTGTGTGTGTGTGTGTGTGTGTGAGAGAGAGAGAGAGAGAGAGAGAGAGAGAGAGACCATGCCAAGGAAACTAAATATTAGAAATCACCCAGCAGGAGTGGAGAAACTCATAAAGTTACAGGTTTTGTTTTTGAGGTCATGTTCTCACTATTCTATCCAGGCCTGTTTTGAACTCTTGGGATCAAGTGATCCTCCTGAGTAGCAAGGATTACAAGCATGAACCACTACACTTGGCCAGAGTTTATACTCAAAGGAAAAAATCAGACCATAATTCTTTGTACTATCTAGCTTAGCAAGCAAGAAACCATTTTCTAAACGAAATGGAGAAAGAAAAGTTAGGACAGTTTTGGGGCTCCAAATACATGCCAGCATTTAAAAAGATCTTATCTCATTTAATCCTCACTTGCCAATATATAGTGTAAGAGTTATTCTCTGTTTTCTATAATTGAAGGAAATGAAGCTCAGAGAGGTTAAATCATTTTGCCCAGGTAATCAGGGCTCATGGGCCGAAGCCAAGATTGCCTCACAGTAGAGTTACAGGTAAGAGCCTCTGCTGAAATCTGACCTGGTACTAAATGGAGTCTCTCCCGGGCCCTCTTAGTGGTTCCTGATTACAAAACGTTCTACTGGGCAGTAAAGAAAGAATGCTTAACACTTTTTTTTTCTAATGGGAGTTTTGGAGCCTGGAAGGCAGCTTCCAATTCCTTGTAGAGCCTGAATCTGACTCTGACCTGAGCATGTAATATTCTCCTGCAAAGCACTGCTTTTAGTCTTCCAAGCACCTATCATATTTCTATGTGCATGGTAAGATACCAATACATACTGTAGGGTAAATATACATGTGAATGGAAATATCATCTCCATGTGTATCTCTGCACACAGAGAGCTGTATCGTACTGTATTGCAATATTCTGTAGGGTCAATTCCAGTTACCTTTTCTTTTTCCACATTTCTAGAGCACTATGTTCATTCCTTTTATGTTGTGATGAACTCAGATTCCATAGTTTGGTTTGGTATTTAAAAATTGTGCCTCTTTTTTAGAGCAAATCCATTTAAAGACATGGACTCTGTCTTAAACTACTTGTGTCCCCCTGAGAACGTACCGCAGAATTGCATGTGAAGGTGCCCAGTGGACATTGGTTGAACTGAAAAGTCTAAATAGATTTGAAGAGGCAGAAGGCACAGAGACTAAGTGCAAGGGCCTCAGAGAGACAAACAACTGTACTTGAAATCTGGTTCTTACCACTTGCTAGTCTTGAAAAAAGTTATCTCTCTGAATCTCATCTTCCTCCTCTGTAAACTGTGGACAACAATGGAAGCTGCCTTGGAGATCATTAGAGCTTAAATGAGACAGAATGCCACAAGTACTAAAACCAGTGCTTCCCATATGATCAATGCTCCACTAAGTGTGAAAAGAAAAGGGAATGCAGTCCACCAGGAAGCTGAACTCAACTGCAAGGGGTGTGGGACAGGGAGGAGAGGGTGCAAGAAATCATTTAATTAGACCCGACAGTGATAACTTCTGTAAGCAGGGATTTCATGCAAAAGCCAACTGGTTTCTAGAAGTCATAGCCATTGTCATTTACACTCTTCCCATGAGTCTAAGATACTGTCAGTCACCTCTGTCTTCTCTCCCTCACTTGTGGACTGTTCTTAAGTCTCTAAGGAACCACAGTTCTTCCCTAGAGTAGTTAGAGAACCCTATCTATGGAATCCCCCAACCCAGTCCTGCCCCAAAGCAAGAGAAGAACTGTGCAGTGGAAGAAAAGGAAAGGAGACCAAACCTATATGCGTGTGGTACCATAAGTGTTTACCAAGGAGTATATGGTGCTGCATTTTGTGGAAAAGTGGGATAGTCAAATAGAAAAGCAGATAATAAAGAAATAAATACTATATTTAATGTGATGTAAATAAGTGGTGTAAAGAAGAAAATACAGATGGGGTAAGGGCATATCAAGTAATACAAGCACCGTTCTAGATAATGTGGTCAGGGGAGGCCTCCTGGATATGGTGAGCAGAGATACGTGGTGCTGGAGCTGGAAGTGCGAAATGGAACCTTGAAAGTTAGAATTTTTTTCTTGAGAGACAAGTGTCTTCTCCCAAGTTCCTCAGGCCTAGGCATAACTGCTACCCCTTCCTTTCCTCGTCCCAGATAAGTGGACACAGAATATGCAGATGTTGGCTCCAGGAGGAGGTTGAGTCCAGCTTTGTTAACATAGGAAAGGGAGAGAGTGTGGAAAAGGGCTGAGATGGAGGAAAGGAGCTTAGAGGTGGCTGTTGTCTCATTGCATTCCCTCTCCTCTCTGTTCCTTTGCACACCTGAAACAGTGACACGTGGTTTGTGGCAAATGAAACCTCTTCTCTTTGGAGATAGCTTTGACTAAAGCTTTTTTCTTTTCATCAAATATGCACCCCCCATGTTGGGAATAGTGAGGAAGTGGACCTGAGCAATCAGTTACAGTCTTGAGGGTGTGACTCACACTGAAATCTGCAGGAACACATTCCAGACAGAGGAGACAGCAAGTCCACTGTGGTGACCAACATGGTTATTGTGAATGAGAAACTGCAAGAAAGCAAATCTCACTGACTGGCACGAGAGAGGGAGGGGGTGATGGAGATGGGATGGAGAGGCCCCCCAGAAGCCAGATCATATAGGATACGGTGGCCGTATTGACTCTAGACCAAGGCAAGAGTCTCACAAAGTCCTAATCACAGAAAGCATAACTTCCTAAAAACAAACTCCGGGGCTTCCATTACAGTACTTGTAACTCAGTGCTCTGTGTTAACACAGCAACCCATACCCCTAAACTCCATTCTTGTGACAACTCTGCTCAGACCTCAAGGAACACTTTTCCATTCTCTTACCCTATGTTTTCAAAGCAAATGCTGTAAAAGTTTTATTGGGGTTTGTGGTGCTGCTGACCTTGGAAACAGGTTATTGACCCTGAGTACTGGAAGTATTTGAGTGGATGAAGGAAAATGGAAAGACAAATTAGTTGCATAAATTCTTCCTTTCCTACCTCATATATCAAAAAATTTTGGCATAATGAGATATTATTTTATAGTAGTGTTGCTATGGTTTAGATCTCAAATGTCCCGTAGGTGACTCATATGTTCAGAGGTGGGGCTTTTGGAAGGTGATTGGAATGTGAGGGCTCTAAATTTATCAATGGGTTAATCTATTGAAGAGATCATAATTCGATGGCATTATTGTGAGCTATTGGAAACTTAAAATCTGAAGCTTAGTTGAAGGGAATGGGAATAGGAAGGAGGTAGTGACCTTGAGAATTATATCTTCTCACAGGCCCCTTTCTTTGGGTTCTCTCCCTACCTCTTTGCTTCCTGGCTGACATTAGGTAAGTAAATTTCCTCTACCTCACTCTTCTGCAGTGATCTTTCTGACACCATGAAGCAATGGAGCACATTGGCCGTGGAATGAACCTTCTGAAACTATAAGCCAAAATAAATGTTTCCTCAGGAATCTCATCACAATGATAGAAAAATGACTAGCATAAGTGTCAACAATTCATTTTCTTGCTTTTCTTCATATACCAAAATATGATTCTGAAAGTTCTTATGAATTCATTCACATATGGTGACTGAGGAACATTTTAGAATAGTAAAATATTCATATTACTCTTAAATTTGTATATGTATTTTTATATTCTATTTGTCTAATGGTAAAAAGTGTGAAATATGGTACTGAATCCTTTTCATTTGCAATGATCTTTCAAACCAGGATTATGAATAGTTTCAGTTTTATAAAATTATTTTAAAAGTTTTAATTAAAAAAATTTAAAGTAAGTAAATTTAAGCTTTATTGGCATTCACTAATATAATTCATATAGCTAGTTTGAATATTTTAGAAAAATTTTTCTTTGTAAGAATGAAGTAATTTTAAATGTTTTGATTTTGTACAGTTGCATTAAAACTTTTGATGAAAATTCATTCAAATATTGTATACCTTGAATAAAATTACCTTGTAATGTTTTAGATCATTACTACCACTGTAACATAAACCATGTGAAATCTTGTTTATAATAACATAATTGTTAACTTTGCTAAATTTAAGGCAAGTATAATGGATAATAACTTGTGAATATTTACATATTTATTTTATCCTTCATTCAAATATTGCTGGCACATCAACAGAATACCCAAACATGTATAATAATGATTATTATATTAAATGATCATTCATATTTTGCCCACCTTCATGCATTTAAAGTTATACTTTTACTTTTTTTATCATTAAAAAGCTGTGGATTGACACATTTTTATACTTTGCCACTAGATTTTTATCAAGTAGATACAGAAAATATTTTTAAACTAGTTTTAAAAATATTAATTTAAAATTTAAGCAATAATAATACATTCAAACAACAAAAAGTTTTAAAATAGAGTGTGTGGAGCTTAATTTGCACTCTTGCCCTGTTCCCTGCAAGTGTTACTAGCACCTTACCTGTAGGCTACGGTCAAAATTGGGTTTTATTCTGTGTATGCTAGACATTTGTTGGAGGGTTTGGGCAAGAAATAGATGACTTGATGTATATTCTTAAAATGATTCTCTGGCTGCTGGTGGAGAATTGATGAGACTAGTGTGAGAGACTAGTTAATCGGTTATTACAGGGTCCAGGCAGGTTGAAGGACCAGGTTAGAGTTGAATTGCTGAGAAGTCAGGATCTGTTTTTTGAAGGAGGAGCCAAAAAGATTGGTGTATGGATTTGTGTGGAATGTAATAGAGAGATTTAAGAATGACTCCAAGTCTGAACAATAGGCAAGTGATGATGCTATTTATCTTTTATCTTTTAGGATTATTGTGAGGATTTATTTAACTGGAATGACATGTAAAATGCTGAGTATAGTGCCTAGTACGTATAATAGTTGCTCAATAAATAGTAGCTGTGATTGGTTAATATCTCCTTATTTGTTCATGTCTAGAGCCAAGATAGATGCTGACATTATACTGTCCCTCCCCCTACAAAGGAGATTGGCTAAAAAGTCAAATAAGTTGGTTGTGAATCTAATGGATTGCAAAAGCCAGCGCAGTACTTGAGGAACATTTCCTTATGAGAGGAGTGTGCAGAAGCCTTTTGAGGGCAACTAACCTGGGGTAGGAGTTGGTGTTTGCGAAGTATTGTTTGAGTACCCGAGATTTAATCTTTGATATCTGTAGGTGTGTTTTATAAGAGGAATAGGTAAAAATGTGACTTCTTGGAGGCTGGGGTCAGGATTCTGAGTCACTGGAGGACTGAATCAGTGATGAGGCCGAGTCATCAAAAAATCAGGTGTCTTTTGCGGAAAGTCAGCTCAGATAGCTGCTTCCTGTGCTTGTAGGTTTCCATGAATTGCATTTATTTAACAGCAATCTAATGTCTATGAAGTATCATTTTCTATGCATTGTGGGCCATTAACAGCTGTACTTTAAAAAAAATTCCCCCCAAAGTCCTTAGAAGTAAGTATAGTTACCCCTAGTTCCCATTTCAGGAAATTGAGGTATATCCCGCATAAGTAACTTGCCTAAGGTTACACAGCCAGAAAGTAGTGGGACTAGGGCTCAAATTCAAGCATCATAACTTACTTATCTTCAGTTCAACCATTTTGTTTTATAGATACCCAAGCTGAAGCTCAGAGAGGTTAAACATCTTGCCTAAGCTCACACAGCTAGTTGATGGTAGATTGCAGAACCCTGGAACCTCAGCTCAAGTCTCTTCTACTGTCCTAGGCTAAAAGGATTTTTGCTTGCTTGTCAGAGTCTTGGCTTGTTCAGGCAGTGGACTCCAGGTCTGGCACAAGGCCTGATTTTGTCTTGCTGGTTTAGAAACAATGGGTTCTTTTATGTTTTCAATCTGTTTTATGGGTCTTGTTGAGGGGAATTTGTTTGCAGTTCTCTGCTTGGTTTCCCTATGTAATCAACAGCAGACTCCTGCAAACAAATGAATTCTAAAAGTTCTCTTTTCAACATTAGAATTGCAAAGGAGTTTGATGGAGTTAGGGCTCCCTTTCGTTCTCCTCATTCTAAAACTATAAGGGAAAGGGATTTCCAACATAAGGAAACAGAGTAAACTCATTTCTAATTTGCTTCTCCTCAAAATGCACTGCCAAAATGAGAGAATCACAACTAAGCCCTGGCTCCATAGGCCAGGGGTCCATTTCAGCTGCTTCAGAGGATGGAGGAAGGGGCAGAAAGGTAATTTAGTTAGAGCTGGGCTTGTCTGGGAGGAATATAGAAGACAAACCTCCAAAAGATATGGTCTATAATCTGCAGCAAATATACAAATTTCCCTGTGTTTGTTTCCTAACATGCAACGGCCTTCTTGCAGATGAGTTTTTTCCTAAATAATTGTATCTAAATAATTTGTTTAGAAAGAAAACAACACTAACTTGCCTATTATCACTCACTCCACCCAAAACTACTATAGTATTTTATTGAGCTCTCTTGCCAACTTTTGTTTTAACAATGGTGAGATTGAAGAAGCTAATATTTGGTAAGGACTTTGTACCCCTGTAAAATATTTTTATTTGTTTTTAGAAATCAAGAACACCAGGGAGGATTAAAAACAAAGCATCGGTGTTTCAGACAGGGTAATGTGCCCCAACCAGGGCTGCTGGGAGGTAAGGGAAAGTACCTTTAGCCTCTTGCAATATCTGGTAAAGTGGTCACTTTAGCTTTGCCCTCTGTGAGCCACGTTGAGATGGTGGTGCTGTGTCTTATCTAAGTAAATAAATGGCAGGGCTTGTCTGATCAGAGATTTAATTTTAAATACGAGTATCCAAATTTCAGATTTGGTTTTTAAAGCCCAGAGGATGTGATTGCATTCTGGGGACATAAGATGGGGCTAAAAACTTTCCAAAGTTCCTATTCGGTGTGCCTAAACTCACTAGCTAGGATCACAGCAGGGACCGCAGACGTCACACCTGGAATCTGGAATGAGCATTATAAAGTTGGCAAGGCTGAAAAGGCATTAGTAAACATTATTAAGAATTCCTTGCAGGCAATTAGACTCCAACAATATCTTTGGAGAGGGCTGGATTTTTTTCCCCCTTTTCTTTCTTTCTTTCTTTTTTTTTTTTTTGCATCTTTATTTCTATCTTGCTAATGAGAGAGTAATGAGCCACATACTTGTTACCTAGAAGGAATATCTCGGCAAGGCTCTAGTGAACTTAAAAACAGTATTTACAAACTGATTATTGTTTGCACTCATTATAAATTTTAAATTAGAAGGAATTGTAATAAAGAGAACCAGGAAACTAGTTGTGTCTCACTCAGATGTTTCATGGTCCCTTAAATGGTGAAATTCTAAGATTTCTGCCACCAACAACTGGCTAGGAGATAGGCTTGGACTCCGTGAAAGGATGTGTTTCTGAGCTCTGCATTTGTTTCTTCCCCTTGTTTGTTTTACTAAACATGATTATCCTGACCCACATTCAAGGCAATGATGTCTGGAATATAGCATCAAATTTTTCTTTCTCTATGGAAAACAGCAGACTTTTATGCATTCTTCGCTCACCCACACCCCTCCATCCATTCCTCTTTCTACCTCTGTATTGCTTTTTTGAGTTCCTTTCCCCAAAAGAGGGAAAGATATATTTAATAACACCAGGATCATGACCTTGGCTGAGACTTTCCCTTCCTGCTTCTAGGGATATTTAGGAGCAGGGACACAAATATGCTGACCCAGTGGTGTGGTCCCTTCACAGAAGCTCCATCCTGAGCTCCAGGGCCATTTAGGGTCAAGAAAAGATGCTTTTCATCTCTATTCTTTCTTTTCTACCTTTTAATTTCCTGTATTGTTTCTCTTTAGCCATGATGGAAGTGCAGATCTTCCATCCATTATCACTTTTGCATAATCCTTGGCTTACTTTAAATTTTGTGTTTTATTTTGGTTTAGAATCTGAGTATTCTTCTCATCTACCTGTGGAAGCCCGTCTTTGTTCGTTATGTAATTTCCATACTTTTGCTTCTTTTTAAAAAAATTTTTATTTTATTGGTACATTTTAGGTATACAATATAATGACATTCATCATTGGAAATTTGCACATTTACATAATCTCTCTTGGTTCTTTTTTTTCCTCCTTCCCCTGCCCTCCCTATTTACAAAGACTTTGTTTCCATTTTTTCATTTTCTTATATTAATTCCATTCCCTTCTTTCCTTTCCCCTCCCCCTCCCACTTCCCCTTCCCCTTTGCCCCTTTTCTTCCTATTTCACATTACCTATTATACCTTTTAGACCTTATTTATACTTTCAGTTTCTCACACTAGAGAAACTATTCAGTATTTACACATGTGTGTCCTGTTTATTTCACTTAAGTCCATACTCTTGCTTCTGGCCAGGCAGATGGGGGACTGCAGCCACACGAGACAGGAAGATCATAGGGAAGTAGTCACCTGTCCCAACTTGCCCTTGGGGCTTCTGGTTTACAGGAATGGTAATTCTTACCAGTGGTCACTGTCAGTCTCATGTATGCTTAATTTGGATGATAAATTATGTGAGTTTCCTAGTCCAGTGGTCTCAGTGTGTAGCCTCAGAACCAGGAGCATCGGGCCCACTTGGGGATTTGTTAACCTCAGGCCCCGTGCCAACCCTACTGAACCAGAAAGTCTAGCAACAGGGCCCAGCCATTTGTGGTTTAACAAGCCCTTCAGGTGATTTGGATGTATGCTAAAGCCTGAAAACAATAGGCCTAGCCTGGCACTTGGCTAGATAATTTACTCACATTCATTCATTGGATACTTGTGACAGCTAAGGAAACTGAGGCTTAGCAAGGTTAAAAACAGAGATGGAGCAGGGATTTTCATCTAGGCAGACTGGAAAGCACCTGCTCAAGTGTTAGTAGAATTGATGCAAACTCTGAAATGCAAATGCCATGCATCACCTCTATAACACGAGTGGATTTTGTTAAACTACTTTTCTAATGGAATCTACTGGAGGTCAGAAGTAGTGAAAGGGACACAAAAGTCTTGAAAGGGAGACATTGGGGTCCAAATACTGAGTTTATCCAGGAAGCAGATGAACTCTGTTAACTGAAAAATAAAACAGACCAAACCAAACAAAACCAAAACAGCATGATTTTTTTTATGCAGAGCAACTTGGTGCACTCCCATTGTGATAGCCAACCCGACACCATCTTGTGCTTCAATGTCATTTTGTACTTGTGCTTGAACAAAGTGCTTGCACATGAACAAAGCACCCAAAACCCCCACATCCTGCTTGGCAGTAAACTTGCTACAGTTGCAGAATGTTCTGTAGCTCGCCTAGTGTGTGTGTGAAACTTCCTTGTACCCCCCACTAACCTGGCATGGTTCTGCTTCTGTAAGATTCTGCTTGCTCTCCCCTGAGCCCTTCTCAGCTGAAAGCATGATTTAAAAGGAGAAATCAAACTGCTTCCCATTGCCGAGGGTGCTAGTCCCCCTCGGCCGCCGGCTATAATAAATGGGCTCGAATCTGGCACAGAGTGTGGTGCGTCTCTATTTTCCGAACTCACTTGTCCACAACACCATCTCTAAGATGTGTAGGAGTCCTTCCATTCTGTAATCTCTTGACAGTCACCACATGGGGATGTGCAGGGGATTTTACCTGTTCCTTTGTAGGACATTAAATTAAGTCAACAAGTGGCACAAAAGTAGGCACAGACTGTTCTTATGTAGTTTCCAACTAGGAATATGCTTGACTTGGGAGTCCAGAGTCTGGTGGGAATTACAGGAGATGCCTGGTAAATCTGGAAGTTAGAAAGCCTTCATTGATTTCAGAGAATAAAGTCAGGAATAATGATTCCTTGTATTATGGAGTATAACACACTAGCTAAGAGTATAATGTTTTGGAAACACATAAGATCTGATTTAAATTTTAGCTTGGCCTTTAAGCTCATGCCATCTTGGGTATATTCTTGACCTTGTTTCTACCATCCACCAAATGGAGATTACATTTCTGTATATCTCACAGAGATAAATTGTGAGGATTAAATGAGACAATACAATGTAAGATCTTAGCCTAGTACCAATAATACGATAAATGCTCAAATAGGTGGCTATTTTCCTGCTTTCTATTTAAGTAGAAGTTTTTATTGATGAGGTAGGGATATGACAGGAAAGGCTATTTCATATTTTGAAGGAGTAGGTATGAGAGCAATTTGAAGGGCAATGGAAATCATTAGGAAGGACACAGGGGCAAAAGAAGAGCCATAGGGTCCTGGGAGAGAGGATGTTTCATAAAGATTTTTATAAGCAAGGCACACAGTCACTCTGAATCTAGCACAGAAGTGGCCTCAGGTCATTTCCAAATTTGAAACGAACTAGGACCGAGAGCTCCAAGGCATATTGTGAATGTACGAGGCTAGCCTGGAAGGTAGGCTTTACTTTAATTACGGCATCTGAATTTCAGATGAAACTTAGGAAACAGGTAAAGTAAAAGTGAGAAACCAGACAGAAGCAGAAATTCATCCCCTCCCACACACAAATAAGACTTCACATTTGTCTGGGTTGTTATGGGTTTATGAAGTACTTTTATACTCATTACCATTTTTTAGAGCACAAGAGAGCAGCTGGGTAATAGAAACCCGGCAGGCTAAAGAGAAAGCATCTGCTATTGGGAGCTAGAAGATCCATGAGGGAGAAGTGCATGTAAGGACAACAGAGGACCAGCTGTGACATACCAGCATCAACAAGGCGAATTGTAATCAGATGTATTTTTTGAGCCTCAGTTTCCTCATCTGCTAAATGAGAATAATTATGGCGTCTACCTCAACAAGTTGTCATTAGGATTGGATGACACAATGCATGTGAAATATTTCATGGCAAGTATTTGCATAGTTGTGAGCTGCTCCATGGTGAGGAATGTTAGATACTCAGTGAAGAAAGGCACCTGGAAACAGATTCTGAGAATAGTGGTGAGAGAAAACGTGTGAGTGGAGCTGAACAAAAACAATGGTCCCATTTGTTATTTGGGGCTTAATTTTGGAATTAGCAAAGCTGAAAGCTAGACTCCTTGTCTACCATTCTTTCCTCTGCATCAAATTTGTTCTCTAATTGCTGGGCCTCATAACAGACCTCTTTTCTCCTATAGACATCCTCCTGGCCTCCATTTTGTCCATGAGTTCTAATGTAAGACACCACAATCTTTTTTTTTTTTTTGGTACCAGGGATCGAACTCGGGACCTTGCGCTTGCGAGGCAGGTGGTGGAAAACACTGAGCTAAATCCCCAGCAACACCATATTCTTGATGAGAGATATCAGGTCTTTGCAGAGGATTAAACAGACATCTCTGGTTCAGAGAGGGAGAACTTTTTGCCCATTTCTGAAGAAGTTGGTACTTGTTATAAATACTCTCGAGTGGCCAAAAGTTTGGCCAGTTCTGGAAACTATCCCTGGAAAGCTTTCTTGGAGAATAAAGGCATATTTATATTTCTGGGTAAGCTATCATTGTCTTTTAGCTGGGGGATAGTACTCATTAGCAGTATTCTCTGCCTTTTCTCATTATGATCACCTTTGAGGTACCCAAGTTTACTCCTTTAACTTTCCTACCTATAGAACTCTCATTCTTGAGTTCAGACCCCATCAAATGTTATAACTGACTTCTCTTCCATCTACCACTCATCCATCTATCCATCCATCCATCCATCATCTTTTGTCAACATTAACATTTACTTGAAAACAAAGTCTTTGAAAATAGAGAAGGGTGGAGGGGGTGAAGGGAGGGCAGGGGAATGGGGAAAAAATAAGAACCAAGGTATATCATGTAAAGGTAGAAGGTACAAGATCCCAATGATGAATGTAACTGTATTATATACCTAAAATGTACCAATAAACTTAATGGAAAGAAAACCATTTACCTGATATTATTAGATTTTATGCCTTGTTCTGAAAAACATGGCTTCCGTTGCTAACCTTTGTGGATTTTTGTGACCATTAATTCTGATATGTCAACTTAATTGGATTAAGAAACAACAGATTAGCAAAGCAAGTTCCTGGGTATTGCTGGGTGGGTCATAAAGGCACAGTCTTAGGTATTATAATGGCCCCTTACCCAGTACTCTCTGTTTCCTAGTTGCCATGTCCTAAGCATCTTTGTTCCATCTTGCCTTCTGTCATGAGGTTTCTACCTTGGAGCCTGCTGACTACATACTGAACCTCCTGAAACCATGAGCCAAATTAAACTTCTCCTCCTTTAAGTTGTGGGTATCTGGTATTGTGTTCATCCATGAAATACTGACTGAACTGATGATACTTTGATATCTTCCAGCTCCTTTCAACTTAGTAGATTTCTGAGTCTTATTAACTTGGTCTTCTAGCTTATGGTTATCTAGGCTTATGATCTAACACGGGCACCCTCAGTTTGTAGGAGCAAGGCTTCTTGAGTCCTGAATGAATTGTGGAACTTTGGAAAGAAGATCATTTTAAGTCAAGAAGACAGATAGCTTAGTGGTCCAGTCTTGAGAATGATTTCTGACAACTAGGGCTTGATTGGCCTTGTCTTTGCTATTAATTAGTAGTAAAGAAAGAAAATATGCTGGTAATCTTCCTCACTGCATATTTCTGGGCTCTTTGCCACAATCACCAAGTTACAGAACCCCCTTTGAAAGGGCTAACTTCCTTTGTCAGGAAACCAAGACAGTCAACCACAATGATGAAAGGCCAATCTATCTGTGAATCACTTGTTTTCACTCTCTGTGGAATAGGTGCTAAGGACTTTACATAATAGTGACTCTTATAATGTCAGATCTTGTCATGAAGAGGTAAGGAAGAAACTTGATTCCTTGGGATCCAAACCACTTTTTTTTTGGGGGGGGTATAAGTGCAACCTTTACTTGTGTCTAGGAATCTGTTAATACATAGCAAGAGACAAGATTGTTAGTCACCCATCCTTTCTTAAAACAAAACCAAACCCAAAAAACTATATGGTCATCTTACGATGTCTAGTTTTAGGAATTGCTTCATTTTGACACATACCATGCCCTACCACTGACTCTTGGCAGTATTCAGACCCTCATGGAAACTCAAGGCTCTTACAACACCAAGTCTTCCAGTTCTGTTTTGGTCACCATCTACTGACAAGTCTTGGCCCCAAACCCGAATGTGGCCTTCCCACCTGTTCCCTGGTTTTCCTGCTCTATTTGTGGTTTTCATAAAGACTCTAAGCAATTAGACTGTTCAGTTGTAGCACATGTTAGTGTAAAATTATGGAATTTAGGATTTTAATGAGCTCAGGTGCCTTACAAAAGAATTCCCCACAATCCTGTCCCACCCCTTGTCCATAAAATTATATGACTTTAGAATTGGGGCTTTATTCAGCCTGGACTAAGGCATTTTATTTAAAGAAAAAAAATTGACCAGGGGAAAAAACCCAACACAATTATATGCAGATTTGTTCATAAATCAGTCACTGCAGCAGCTGTGCAGCACATGTTGGCAATTCAGAGTTTGTTGCTAGAACTTGAAAGATAAACATGAACCTGCTTCCACAGAGAAAAATCTGTTCACAGCGAGGAGCTGACCCTGTTCTTTAAACAAAGCTCATGGTGTGGAAGCCTGCTGTGCCCTGCTCTGTGTTGCTGCTTGGTGGTGAGGGTCACATAAAGAAGAGACCAAAGAATGAGAAACAATTTACCCAGGGCACGAAGGAGTCAGGAACAGACCCCGAACAGTGGGCAGAACTTGATTCTTCCATTCAACATTCCAACATCCAATTAGCGAGGTCAGTGGAGCAGGTAGATTTTTCATGTGTATTTTCAGAGGTGAAAGATCCTTTACCCTGGAGCTGAGTAATGTAGAAAGAACTATGCAATTTATGATGAAAAAGTAGTCCTGAGACTTATGTCCTTTTAAATATACGTGTGTGTCCTCAGAGTTTCTTCCGAGCTCTATGTTTGCCCTCGGTATGTGGAGAAGGGAAGGACAAACAGAGAGGATCCATCTGTCTCAGGATTCACTGAAAGGTTAACTGCTTTTGCTCTGGCCTAGTGCCAGCAGTAACTCATGGAAAGGTCCACCTGTTTCCTTGGTCCAGGTATTCCTTGTGGAACAGAGTGTGGTATAATGTATTTCTTAGGTGACTTTTTGTAGGAATGGGTATCCTGGGTCATCCTGTCCCTTTCTGCTTCAAATAGGGGAGACTCTGTAGGTAATGGTGAGGACTGCTGTGTGGCAGTATGCTAGGGGCTGATGCAGTAGTGCGATCACTTAATTAACCAGGACTCATGGTGTTAGAAACTTTTCTAAAACAGACATGGCTTATCTCCTTCCTTCTTTTGCTAAATAAAAGGAGAGGGCTTTCAAAAGATATCATTATCTTCTTTTCCTCTAGAAATCTTACCTGCCTTGTTGCTCCACTGAGAAGAATTCATTGTATGGAGCCACAGAGGTGCATTCCTGTAATCCTAGTACTCCAGGAAGCTGAGCCCAGAGAATTGCAAGTTTGCGCCCAGCCTGAGTAACTTAGCGACTCAGTAAGACTTTGTTTCAAACAAATTAATAAAAGGACTGGAGATGGTAGCTCAGTGTGAAGGCCCTGGGTTTGTTCCCCAATACCACCAAAGGGAAAAAATGTTAATTGTATGGGGGCCCCTTTAGTGAGTCTCAGGTTAAATCCATTAGATATTTCTGTCTTTCAAGAATGTTACCCGTGTATAGTCCTCAGAATAAAGTGCTGGTCAGGTGGAAAGGTCTTTTCAGCACTAGATGATTTCCTTAACTTACTAAAATGTTAATAAGCCTAGAAGAATGACTTTTGGTATTGTTTCTGGTGACCCCTGTTCATTCTGTCACCCCCAAGAGACTAAAGGAGAACTCATCTTCAAGACACACACAGACACACGCACTCATATATACACATGCACACACACATATGCACTGACACACAAGTGATGTATCATGATTAATAAATGAATGGAGCTATTTGTTATTTATTATTTAAGCCCTCAATACTGGCTGGTCTGAGTGATACATGAAATATAGGCAAGTAATTTATTTATTAGGAAAAATAATGATTTTTTCCCCTATAGCATAACCCCCTCTGACCCAAAACAGCAAGAGCTTTATCAAATACAAATACGATGGCTTGTAATTTTAGAGTCTTCTAGAGCATTGTAACTGACAACCTTTTTAACATAAGTACATTGAACAAATAATTTATAGGCATATTCTGGGAATATTTTAGGGTGTTTTATTACTACTTCTGAAAGCTATGGCATGTTATCGATTTTGGTATATTAATATAACCTAAAAGGGAGGGCACATACTCAACTTCTAATCCACATCAGCTTTGACGGCAAACAATATATTTTAGTGAAGGGAGCCTTGAACCAAAACAGCAGAGGTTAACAATTACACATCATAGCCAAAAGTTTAAGATAATGAATTTCACTCATTATAGAACTCCCACATTGGGGACCGAAACAAGCTTTCTGTACTCAGATTTTCATCGAAATTTCTCAACTACCATTTATCAGCGTGAGCTTCTCTTTCTTGAGCCCATTTATTGCCTGCCACTTCCTTGGGATTCATGAAGCTTGCTTTCTGCTGAAAGAATTACCATTACCCTTTTTCCAAAAACATTTTAAAGCAGATTTTAGGGCTTGTTTCAATGAGCTTATGAAGTTCTTCTTGTTTCTATTTATTATTTCAGGTAGTTTCTAGATGATTAATGCTTGAGTTAGCATCTTACTCCTAGTTGATATTTTAACCCTCCCATCTCTTTGTCTAGACTCAAAACTTTTTTTTTTTTTAAACATGGACATCATTGTTCAAATTCCTGATTCCGGTATTTAAAATGCTCCCTAAATTGTCCTCAATATCTGAGGCCTTCAACAAGAACTCAGTGCTTAAGCCAAGTGGGCTTCTTACTGTCTCTGAAACTCATCCCTGCCTTTGAGGCCGCAGCTTCCTCTATCTGCTCTGTCCCTCCCTGCTCTGCCTCTACTCGTGCTGTTTTGTGTGTGAAGAGCTTCCTGACCCGTCAGCACATAATTATCTTCTCTGAAGCTCTGTACCACTCAGCAGCTCTCCCTTATGATTTGGCACTTTTACACGAGTGCCCTTGAATTAGTCCCACTTTCTCTTTCATATATTTCATTTATCTTGGATGGGCGACCTGTATTTTGAGGAAAGGAAGCATTCAGTAACATTTTCTTCATAGCCCCATTTCACTTAGGATGCAACTGAACAAATATTGGCAAGTCAGTATATACTAAATTCAGCAAGTATCACATTTAAAGTATATTGAAATCCAAGAAAATTGACAACACTTGGAGTGTAGTTTACCCTACCTTTCTCTAATGATTAAAAAATTGTGGTATGATCAGTAGTATGATCAGGAATTTTATATAATTCTGTTGGGATTAATTATTGTGGCTGATTTTTCTTTACTTTTATTATTTTTAATTGAAATTTTCTCATTATAAATACTTCCATTAGAAAGATCTGAAAATTTGAGGGAAAAAAGCTAAAGGAAGAAAAGAATCTCCCATAATCCTTTCACTTAGAACAAGCACTAGTATCTTGGTGTACATACTTCCATAGTTATTTTCTGTGCTTATGTGTTGGTCTATGTATGTAAACACACATTTTTACATATTTCACTACTACCTTTCATTAATTCCATAGGATAACTTACCAAAAAACAAATAACAGGGAACAAAAGAACACATGTAACACAGCGACAAGTGCAAATGCTTATATATGAGTGTATCTGTGTAAGTACTTTAAAAAAGTATCACACACTGTGCATTGTTTAATAAACTATTAAACATGTCAGTAACATGGCTTTAATGGCTGCTTAGTAATCCCTTATATTTTAATTTAGTTAATCAGTTAATTATTATTGGACACTTAGGGTTTAAATCTTTTCATTTCTACAAATGATACTGAAAATGAGCTTTCTTGTAAGTAAATATTTTGCACATTTTTCATGATTTCCTCAGGATAGATTCCTAAAAGTGGAATTTCTAGGGTGTGGACATGCATATTTTAGGACATCTAAGGCATCTTGATGAACTGCCTTTCAGAAAGACAGCATTGGTTATAGTACTATGGATGGTAATTGAATTGGCTGCTGCTCTGTCATTTTAAAGTTATTCCTCTTGAACTTGAAAAACAAAGGCTGAGAGAGCAAGATAGGGTTTATAATGAAGGGAGGGAGAGAGAGAGAAAGGAGAGAGAGAGAGAGAGAGTGAGTGAGCATTCTAATATAATATCCAAGTGTACTGCCTCAATGACAGACCCAATATGCTGCTTACCTGCTAGAAGTCAAAATTGGTTTCTAAGGAACCAGGTTTCAACTCCTCAGCCAGGCCTTTTGCAGTCTGTTCTCAGCCTCTTCTTGAGCCTCTCTGGCCCTGCCCTTGTCCTACATTCAGTCACATTAGGCTCTTCCTATGCCAAGCATCTGAGCTCTGCCAGAGCACACCATTCCTCTTGCATCTCTCATATCCATCTTTGCACTTGGGGCGATGCTCGCCTCCACCACAACAAATGAACATGGCTGTGGATTAATTGTAATTCAAATGATAATAACCTGTGCATTTGTCAAAAATGAAGTAACACAATTATGACTATTCTGTAGCCTTAATTGCTTATTGTGATGTACATAGAGTAGCCAACATTCTCCCTATGCTAAGTAGTTTGTCACGCACTTGTTTGAACTGACTAGACACTTTTCAAAGTAGAAGTACAAATGGCCAATAAGGACATGAAGAAAATGTTCATCATCTTCAGCTACTAGGAAAATGCAAAGCAAAATTACCTTGAGATTCTACCTTACCTCAGTATTCCATCAAGAAAACAAAAGAGGTTGTGGGGAAAAAAGGAATCCTTCAAATTGTTGGCAGGAGTATAAACTAGTACAACTACTATGGGTATCAGTGTGGAAATTTCTCAGAAAACCAAAAATAGAAATTTCATTTGACCCAGCCATTCCTATCCTGGGTATATTCCTGAAAGAGTTAAAGAAGTCTTTAAAGTGCATGTATAGTGATACATGCACACTCATGTTTAGAGCAGTACCATTTATAATAGCTAAGCTCTGGAAACAGCCTGGGTGGCCATCAAAAGACAAATGGATAAAGAAAATGTGGTGTATATACACAATGGAATGTTATTCATCCATAAAGAAGAATGAAATCATTTTTGTTTTTAGGAAAATGGATGGATCTTGACACTATAATGTTAAGTGAAATAAGTCAAACAGAGAATTATATTGCATAGGTTCTCTTATATGTGAAATACAAAATACAAATAAAGAGCAAAGTAAAGGAGAGATAGTAGGAAACAGACTTTTTGGAGATTGAGAAGGGGATCAGTAAAAGGAGGATCAGGGAAGGTAGGCAGGGGGTATAGAGATTGAAAATAATCAAGATATGATATATATACCAATGCCCTGAAATAAATGCAACTATTATATATTGTAAACATACACTAATAAAATGTGGTACATGGAAAATGGGGGCTAGTATAGTGTTGGGCATGTGGTAGGTACTTAGAAAAGGATAAAAAACTAGCTATTTTATAGAGATGGTGCATATAATATTCCTAGATAGAGCCTGGAGCACAATAAATGCTGTTACTAGCTTTTATGTGGATGAAACCTTATTGTGAATGAGCTTGAAATCCAGACTAGAAGTTTAAGTGGATGGGGAAGATTTAGTGCATTTTGAATAAAAATATGACATGAGGAAAATATGATTCTAGAGAGATGAGTCTCTTATGAGACAGACTCAGCTGGGAAGAGACTTGAAGTAAATTATTCAGGAAGTGGATGCAGCACATAAGGTGTGAAGGAGGACTGGATAAGATTTTTTGTTTCTGTCTCTGCTGAACTTTAGTATAATTAGTAGATGGCATATGCATTCCTGAAACAAACATGTGAACAACAGAGGGCCAGTATTTATATTTCCAAGCCCCAGTTCCTATAGACATGTAATATAAAAAATATAAAGAATCCGAAGATCTAGACTTTGAATTTCTCTCAGGTCTCTTGCTTTATTTCTGTTGGATCCACTTTGATCTCTTAGGATCTTGAAAACAGGAGTCCATTCCATGCATATGTGGCTGTAGTTTATGTTGGCCTACCACTCCTTTCTTATTCCTGGCCATAATAGATTGTGTCCTCTCTGCTGCTCTCCTTGCCTCAACCTTGGGGTGAACAGAATATCTAAGCTGAACCTATCATAATACTTTATCCTTTTAGTGATTTGTGACCTCAGTCAGGCCAATAAAATTCTTCCTTGAGATTTCATATCTGGAAATGGTACCGGGAAATCTATTTTTTTTCCTCTGATCATAAAGTGGTAAGAATGTGAGGCCAGAGATGGTTTTGAAATTTGAGAGAATGATGCTGTCAGTGACAAGCAGGGATAAGTGATAGGAGAGGAAGGGGAAGAAGAGAGTATGGGAGAAGAGAGAGATCTGTAGTTCTCCACCCTGGCATTCTCTGGAAATGCCCTGTCCCCAAGGTTTTTCCTTCTGTTTTGTAAGCTACTCCAATGCCCTTCTGATAAATTCTTTTTATTTAGCCTAGTTCAATAACGGAAATCTGATGAAGAAATTCATAGTATGGATATCTTTGGAATCTTATAGTGTCCAGAATCCCTGTAAAGATTGCTTTGTACCTGGCAATGTTTGTTCAATTACTGCATAATAAATATATATAATAAATAGTTATTGAACATCTGCTGTGTATCAGGTACCATGCTAGGTGCTGAGAATAAAAGGTTGACCAGCAAGATTCCTGCCCTCTAGATACGTTTAGTCTAACAAAACAGGTTGCCAAGTGTGAGAAGGGAAGGTGAGTGTAAAGGGAAATATTATCTGACATAATTTGGGGGAGTGTTCAGGTCAGACTCTCCAAAGAAAAGAATCTTTATGCTGGAGCTTGGAAAAGGAGTAATCCAGGTGAAGAGGATGAGGAAGAGTGTCCTGAACAACATCTGGAAGAGGCAGGAGAACAGGAAAGAGGGAAAGAGAAAGGAGGGAGGGAGAGAAAGAGAGAGAGAGAGAGAGAGAACTGGAACTTGGAGTGGTAGGAGCAGTGTTTAGGTACATTCTGTATAGCTTCGGAAACATATGGAGGAGGTCTCTGAGTTATCCTACCACAGACTGTATTTAGTACCTTCAAGCAACCTGCCCAGGGGGCCACCACCCTTCTGTGACAGTGCAACTTGCAAATAATATCTGGTGCTCTGAGACTGTCTCATTGGAGTTAGGGAGGAGAAGGTAGGGAGATTAGAATAGACATTTATTTATTTTTCATTTAGCTTGGTGTGGGCTGACTGCTTTTCAGGATCTGATTATTCCCTCCCCTGGGTCCTGTGGTCAGACAGCCGCTGTGAGGATCTGTTACCATGGGAGACATTTTCCTCCAATGAGGGGCTGTGCTGCTTGTTTGCAGAGTGGCAGATGGAGCAGCTAATCGATACAGCCTGGGAGGTAGGCGTCCCCGCCCCTAGTGGCTCCACCACACAAAGAGATCTGGACCCCAGGGGCTCCTGGAACATAGGGCAGTGACTGGGCCTTTGATTGGAAAAGACCTCACTCACCAGGGGTTCTGGTCCCAAACAATGCCCTGTTTTTTACTAAGGTGGCCTCTGCATTTCCAGGATTTTTACAGCCCCTGCCAGGGAAAAGCTTCTGCCAAACCTTACACAGCTCTGTGTGAATGATACTGAATATTCCATTTTGGTAAAAATCAGCAGGCTTTTTTTTTGGTGTTAGAATTATCTGTGTTCAAATTCAAGCATTAGATTGAATGGGGAACAACTGAAGTACAGACCTGCCCTCGAGGACCTCAGGACCACTTAGGAGGGTTCAGTGTGGTCACAGAATAGTCAAAAGCCAACCAGCCATCCATCCAACTCGTTTATTGAGACAACTCAAAATGAACATTGGCAATATGCAAGTGTTATGCTGAGGCCTGAGGTTACAACGATGGCTAAGGGGTGGGTGTTGTCCCCAGCACAGTAATTAACTGTATGTTATCTAACAATGGGAATACCTAGGACTTAACTGAGGTCCTCCTCCGTACCATCTCATTAAATGTTTATAATTGGATGAGATGGGTTGCCATTGTTTCAATTTTTGGATAAAGAGACAGATGAAAAGCAGGTAGTGACCTTTCCCATCATTGTCCTGACTAGACTTTGATTCTAGGGCTCTTGCTGATCTACAGCTCAGCTTTATTTCCATTGGTGTCACAGGTTTTAGCATTTATGTATACATGTACTTTAACATATGTATGCATATGTAAATTTTATTGGCAGAATATATAAATGCTTGAATTTTTTTTAATTGCTTAAGATTAGATGGTGAGGAAAAATTATTCCTTGATTCTTTAATCCCAGTGGATGAGGTTTAAGGAAATCTGGGCCCTCATACTTGTATGTATTGTAAGACTAGGCCATACATCAAATTGAACCTCAACGTTCTCATCCTTGAGTAAGTATATCAAGTTGGCCTTGTGCCAACCTTACAGGATCCAAATGAACATCTCATAAAGATGTGATCTATGAACTCAATAGGACTCAATAGCATACATGACAATCATTATCTGGGGTTCACGGCTGTTACCATGCATATTTTTCTGCTGTTTGAGTCAAGCAGTTAGTGGATAAGAAGTTCTTGGAATTTGAGAAGGCTGTTTACTAAATAAATAAGGAGCTTGCTCTTCCCTTTCTGTTTGCTAGAAAAAAAAAAATGAAATAAATCAAAGCCAAGTTTTCATCATCTCTCTCCTTCCTCTCTTTTTCCTTTTAGTTTTCTAAAGTTTTGTTCCACAATGTGCCCCCTCCCACCACATTGGTAATTTATTTCTCTAAGCCGCTATGCATATCAACAGTACTATTTTAATTAGCAAGAAGCAAACAGAAGTACAGAGCTAGAAGGCTCAGCAAGGGAGCCCACCACTTGCAGGCTTTAATTATTTATTGAGATAAATAAAATTAAATATTTTTTCAGGAATCCAGAGCAGGATCTGAAGTAATTACACTGTCAAATTCATCAAAAATTCTGTCATCAAAATAAAAACCTTGATGTCATTTAATAATTTATAATACAAATACACAGAAATTGTAAAATATTATAAATAGAAAACTGCAGGGTAAGTGATCATGAATTAGTTAGGGGTTATGCTCCAGAAAGAGGTTGTCCTGAGCAGTATAAATTTTTAATCAGAAATTTTTTTGAGGCCTAATTTAGAGTATGCAATATACCACAAACTTTAGAATACCAAGGGCACAACAAAACAACAACAAATTCCTCCTGCCTGGAGATTTGTAAACACCGCTTTTTTGAGAAAAACCTGAGGTCTCAAGATGACTGCAGGCAAGAGGAAGACATGTCCTCTTTGATGTCCCATACCACCTGTGACACTGAGCATGCTGTCTACACAGGTAACAAATGCATTAACCTTTATGTAGTGATCAGCAAGAGCAAATGGAAAAAGTCTGGTTCATTTCCACTAAGAGAGAAAGGCAGTCTCAGCTATTGACTCTTGTAAAACAATGTGTGATTCTGGAAACCATATGGTTTCATCCCAGTTTGAAATGGTTTTGATCTGTGGAGTTTCTGTATGGAAAAAGCCTGAAGCAAAGAGAGGAAGCCAGATTTTTCTTTTCCTAATTTTCCCACAAGTATTCTTACATAAATGTGTCCTTTTCTGCCTTAGGAAGCCGTTTCTGGGGACTTACCTATTTCTGGACAGCTGAGTAGTAAGTCTTTATTTCCCAGGAATGAATGGGAGAAAAGCAGCTCCACTGACCTGAAATGAAAAGTGTGCTTTCAAGACAGTTAATTAGAGATAAGGCAAGGACAACTTTCACTCAGGGACTTAAGAGGTTAGGATGAACAGTAACATGGTGGAGTGAGACTTTTACAGCAAAGGCAAAAATGATCCCTTTTCTGCTTTTAACCTTTCAAATGCTTCCTCTTTTGCTTAGGGTTCAGTCTACACCCTCTAATAGACATTTTAAGGCTCTGAAGTTTCCGGCTCTAGTCAGTTTCTCCAGCTTAGTATCTCATCACTCTCTGCTCCCAGGTCATAATTTTCTCAGCCCTTCCATGAACACAGGCACATTCTGTTTCCTTTCCTTGCTGGGAAGTTTCTTCCTTGTCTTTCAGGGCCAAATTTACATGCCCCCTCTTCCAAGATGCCTTCTCTAATCACAGATGCCATCAAGTTGTCTTGTTAAATCTTCCATGACACCTTGCACATCTCCTTTATAAACTCGCCAGCTATATATATATATATATTTTTTTTTTTGGTATCGGGGATCGAACTTGGGACCTTGCGCTTGCGAGGCAGGCGGTGGAACCACTGAGCTAAATCCCCAGCCCAAGCTTTGCTATATTAACAGTAAACTACCTGCAATATTGTACTTATTTGTTTCTATGATGAATAGACTCTCAGTGAAGGAGAAATCATGCATGGGATCTTTCTTTTGGCCCCATAAGGAGACCTTTTATGATGTGATTTGTAATGCATAGTCCCATACCTGTCTCCTTTCTTCATTCTCTAAACTTCTTTGTACTCCCCAGTTTATCCATTGAAACTGACCTCTTCACTGTTCCTACCTAGCTTCCTTCCACCTTGGGGTCTTTCTCTGGAAGTCTCTTCCTACAGATATCTTCAGGATATGTCCTTCATCTTCTCATCACCTTCACCTTTACCTTTTTCAGATTTCATTTTCCCAGATAAGTCTTCCCTTTTGTGAATTCTAATCCATTACCACCTACCAATACTCTGATTTCTCTTTCATACTTTTTTTTTTTTTTTAGTTCTCCTTAGCATTAAGCACCACTGTGTATTTTACTTGTTTACCTTATTTGTTGCTTGGCTTCCTCTTCAGATACAAACTCAATGAGGGCAGAGATTTTTGTCTGTTATTTGTTGCTATATCATCAGTGCATAGAGAATGACCTGGTGCAGAGAAGACATGCAGTAAGTATTTGTTGTAAGAATAATGAAAGTAACTATCATTACATGAGAGTGAACATATGAAGGGCTCATATTTTCACCTTGTTATGGGAAACCCTGTTATGAGACTGTTGGAGCTGGGAGAAGATGCTACAGTGGCTGGGGTACGGGTATTGGGAAGAACTGGAAGAGATCAGTTAGCCTCCCCATACTTCCCAGTGTGGGAGGACCAAGCTTGTGTGAGGTCTCAATGCCTATGGCTTTTTCTGAGAAAGATTCATGGTTGGTGGGATAAAGTTGATCCTATGAAAAATAATCGTTGGGTAGGAAATGATCATATGTTGTTATAGACCAAGGATGACAAATGGGCTTAAATACCAGCCCCAGTTCCAACTGATTGGTAGTGGTTGCTGGCAAGGGTATGTTGAGAAAGATTCTGAGGCTGTTTTCTAGGTCTAGTGGAAGAGTATTGTGATTAATTGACGATATTTTGAGTTTGGAAGGTGTATGTGGCAGCAATTGTATTATGCTCAGACTAAACTCGTCATTGCTATGGGCAATGAATCCACTATGATTGGCTTTGATCTGTCATGATTCATTCTCTGTGGAGATGGCCATGGGTTCCTTTTCTGAAATCATGGTTGTATAGCAAGTGATTACCCAGACAAAATTGGGGCTTTGGCATTAAGGAAGAAGATTATAGAACTAATATTATATCTATTTCAGTGACTTTAAGCTAGTATATTCCCTCTTTGGATTCTGGTTTCCCCATTGATAAACTAAAGATATCATGGAAGATGGCTTCTAATAATGAGATTATTATCATAGAGCCTGTGGACATTGTCCTCTGATGGGGTGGAGTCCAGATTTCCTTAAAGGGGCTTGAGTGATACAGAGTTATTGTCTGTGCTCTAGGGTGCCACTGGCTTAGGTCATCAAAAACCTTATTTCATCAGTTTCCTGACAGGCAGACCCATTATGAGTTCTGACTCCCATAAAACTTTGCATCTTGGATTTTACATGCCCAGAGTGAATGTGGTCTAGGTGAGGGCTGTACGTGTGGCGTTCCGTTAGCTTTTAGTTACATATCAGATTGACTTTAAAAGTGCTTTCAAGACTTATAAAGTGCTATGTGCTTGGAGATTTTCCCAATAGCTCCCTCTTCTCATATGCACCATGCTCCCAAATCTCTGCATCCCCTCACAATTTGCCTTGACTCAAGGCACTTTATTGGCCAATTTAAAATAAGCTAGTCCTGAGGGCTCTTGGGCCATGAACTTCAAACATAATTTATCATCCTCATTATTAAAAATAATAGAAATGATGTGGAGTTAGGAGTTACAAAGCCAAGTGGGAAGACCTTGTGGGACTGAAGCTGATGTCTTCTCTTCTCCTTTCCAGGCACCAGTTTTCTTCTGTGCAGGCACTGGTTGCAGACTGCCTGGCAGTGAGATGGGCCCATCTGAGGAAAGTGCTGGGAATCTTATTTTATTGGGCCAGGGAGACACATATGTAGCCAAGGCCTGCAGCGGCAGTGGAAGAAGGCTGGGCAGAGATCTGTAAAAATTGATACAGTTGAAGTCATCCTACATTACCTGTCTATTGGGATCCCTTTAGCAACAATCTCCTCTGCTCTACTATGTGCCCCCATAGGATTTTATGAACTATTTGTAGCTTTTCCTCTTGCTTATGACTGAAAAGAGGAATCCTAAGTGGTGTGGGATTTCTTGACTAGCTGTGATGAGATCCTTTTTTAATCTTTGTTTTTCCTTTTTTAGTCTTGATAGTGTGCTGGGGTTCTGAAGTCATCTTATTCCTAAGAGCCACACTGCTACCACACTCTCATCTTCAGAAGGAATGACTATTAAAGAGAATCATTTCAGCTTTCACCCTACTATGGTTCCAGAGTTGGGTTTATATTCCTAGAAGGTATTTTGGAAACATTGTGTTTGGAACAAAGTGGTCCCCAAAGATGTCAAGGGCAGAACCAAATCATGAGGTTAAAATGGACATAGGCTGTCACTGAGCTGTTACAAAATATCTTGACATTTGGTAGTGTTAGAATGATTGGTAGAATCACTCAAAGAATGCAAGAAGTCCTCTGTAGCTTCTTGTATCCATTGAAACAAAAGAGAAAGAGTAGATTGCCCATTCTGCAGAATTTTGATTGTTAAATTAAACATATTTTGAAAGTACACAGAATATCTCTACAGTTTAATGAATTATAAGTTAACACCCTTATAAACACCATTGAGATACAGAGATTAAACCACAAGAAGGCTCTTCTGTGCCCCATCCAATCTCACCCTATTCCTTCCCCCAAAATAATCATTATCCCAGTTTTCTTAGTAATCATTTCCTTGCCTCCAGATGTACATTTCTGTACATATTTCTGTATAATATGTACATATTTCTGTACATATTGGTTGACGCTTGTCCATTAAAACAATGAACATGCCCTTTAAGTGTTCTGTGATATACAGATTATTCAAATAGCTCCCCTCCCCACCTTCTTTTTTCTTTTTCTTTTTAGAACAGGGGATTTAACCCAGGGCCTTCACTGTGATCCACATCTCCAGCCATTTTTAAAAAGTTTTTATTTCAAGACGGGATCTTGCTAAATTGCTAAGTTGCCCAGGTTGGGCTTGAACGTGGGATCTTCCTGCTTTAGCCTCCCAAGAGTGCTAAGATTACAGGTGTTCACCACTGTGCCTGACTCTCTTCTAGCCTCCACCTTTTTCTTATAGTTTTTCTTTTGACCTTTAGAGTTTTCCTTTAATGTGGGTATCATTGAATGCACACTGTCTTAGTTACTTTTCTCTTGTTGTGGAGACAAAATACCCAACACCCACAAGTTAAGGGAGGAAAAGTTCACTTAGTTTACAGTTCATAGAGGTTTCATTCCATAGTTGGCTGGGTCCAAGGCAGAGTGACACACTGCAGAGGGGCATCTGGAAAGGAGAAACAGCAGTTCATTTCAGGCCAAGACAGCAAAAGCAACAAGAGGGAAGGCAAGCCTCTTTTTTTCCCTTATATTGTGTCCAGGCTATCAAGGTTGGGGCAGAGCCAAGCCAATCAGTGTACTGATTTAGTAATCACACTTCCAGCATCACACACTCTAGATTCTGAAAAAGACTGTAAGTCTTTTTTTTTAAGATCCATCTAAGACTGTATGAGGCTTTGGGGGGACATCTAGACACAAACTATAACACATACTGTCTGCGTAGTGCAACAGATTCTCTGTTCTCCATATTTTTGGCAACTTTGGAGCTGTATTTAGAGACTTATTAGATTCAAGTTCAATCCATTGGGTAGCTGACATTGAGTTCTTTTACTAGGGGGAACTTAGTGTCTGGATTTTGCTTTTTCTTTTTTTTAAATGTTAACATCAGCCAATGCTCAATGCCTGGGTCCATTAAGTCACTGGGCATTGCTAAATAGTAATATTTAATTCTTTTTTATTCATTAAGTTTATTGGTATATTTTAGGTATACAATATGATGACATTCATAATTGGGAACTTGTACCTTTACATGATATATCTTGGTTCTTATTTTTTCCCCTATTCCCTTGCCCTCCAATCCCTCCACCTCTCCCTATTTACAAAGACTTTGTTTCCGTTTTTTCCTTTTCTCATATTTATTCCTTTCCTTTCTTTCTTTTGCTCTACCCCTTCCACTTTCCTTTCCCTTTTGACCTTTTCTTCCTATTTCACATTATCTATTATATATTTTGACCCTCGTTTACACTTTCAGTTTCTTGCATCAGAGGAACTATTTAGTATTTACACATGTGTGTCCTATTATTTTAGTGATATTTAATTCTATTATTTCCCTTTAATTTATTATCTGGAAGACTTTTCAAGAAATGTTTCCATTCATCTACTCTTTTTTTTTTTTTTTTTTTTTTTTTTTTTGGTACCAGGGATCGAACTTGGGTCCTTGTGCTTGCGAGGCAGGTGGTGGAACCAGTGAGCTAAATCCCCAGCCCTCATCTACTCTTTGATTACCCAGTGGTATGGTTCATCTAGGAGATGCATGATACATGTTTGATTTTCTTCCTTTTCTTGAAATTTTCAAGTTAATGAATTAATTTCTATTATCCTCTGAAGGCAATTATTTTTAAAATGTCATTATAAATTCAAGGACTTGGGCATAAATTAATGGTTTTCTTAATTGCACTTTTAGTCTGTACTTTAGATGTCTTTAATGTTCTGGATACATGGGTCAGCATTTATTCTTGTGAACATGGCTATCTACCTTCTTCCAAATCACCCAGAAAGGTAGCAGCAAAAGTCTCTATGAACTTCTCAGACTAGTGGTAGAGGCTGGATTTTAGTTTTGTGTCTCTCTAATTTTGGATCTAGTGGCAGGTTAGGGCTAGTATGGTCAAGAGTATATGGTGCTCTAGCTGAAAGTCTTTGAACATTTATGGTCCCATTGTCGAGATTTTGTCACTTTGAAATGGATGCTACTAAATATCTTACTTATCCAGTTTTTCCCTCCTGATTCCATATGCATCAAGCCCCTTTCTTATCCCCATGTCTGGCTTTCCCTGTGCTTTGACATTAGGAAAAGAATGTCCTTGTCATACAGTAATTTTCTTTTTGCTCAATAACTAGGTTTTTCAGTAGAAATGAGTAAATTGACATTTTGTCATCAAAATTGTATTTTATGTTCTTTTTAAAGAAAATGTGAGCTCTGGGAATGCTTTCCTTATAAACTTAGTTCTTTCAAATTGGTTCTGTCCAGTTTTGGGATAACTCTACACTCAACTGTTCTTTTTCTTTTTTTAAATTTATATTTATATTTATTGGTACATTTTAGGTATACAATACATTTACATTTATCATTGGGTGCTTGTACCTGAACATGATGTATCTTACTTCTTAAGGTTTAATCCAAGGGAGCATTTTATGGATTTGAGGTAAATGAAGAAATGCACATTCTTTTCAAGTTGAGTCCACTCACCTATATGGCCCCAAGCCGGGCAATTGATTCCTCATTCTCTTCCCACAGCCAGCAATGAGGTACCACTGTTAGAAACCAGGTACCTCTTGTTGGCAACAAGAGCTGCTAACTAACAAACAAGTCATTAAGTAGAAGTAATAATGAATATGACCAAATGGCTCTGTGATCTTAAAAAAAAATCACTTCACAAACTTTCCCCCCTCCAAATGAAAAAGAATGCCTTTCTGATTTTTGAATCTATAAATAAACATTTAGAATCCACAGGTGATCTAAAACACATTCTTATTCCATCTCTCTATAGGTGAAAGAAGGCAACATTTTTTTTCTCTCTTATTCTCTTTAGTAATTCTCTTGACATAAATACACTACTGTAAGTACATGTCTTTATGTATGCTTTTTAAAAAAGTATTTTATTCATAAATCAATGCCCTTTTGATTTTTACTCTATATGAAAGTCACAAACATATTCATATTACTAAATTTCATAAGTTTCTTTTTTTTTTGTATCAGTAACTGAACTCAGGACCTTGCACTTGCAAGTCAGGCATAGTGCCACTGAGCTAAATCCCTGGCCCCTTATAGGCTTCTTTTTTAAAATTTTTAAATTTTTTCTTAAATTCTTTTATTGGTACATGGTAGGTATACAACACAATTACATTTCTCATTGGGAACTTGTACCTTTCCATGATGCATCTTGGTTCTTATTTTTTCCCCATTCC
>NW_004624733.1:31329199-31361907 GCF_000247695.1 Heterocephalus glaber | reverse complement strand
TGAAGTATGCTGCTGGGATCTCAATTGGAATTGCATTGAATCTATATAGCAGTTTTGGAAGTAAGGCCATTTTCACTGTATTAATTCTTCCTACCCAGGAGCAGGGGATGTCTGTCCATTTTCTGATACCATAAACAGCAACATTTTTGTTTCACATTCTTGCCCTTTCTTTGCTTACCCTGGTTGTACCTAGGCTAAAGTTACAAAATTACTCACTAATAATAATAAATCTAATTTTTCTGTTATCTAGGGGGAATTTGTAAAATTTCAAAGCCCTGTTCTCCTTGACTGGGTGAGTCACAAAAAAAATAAAAATTAATGAAAAATAGTAATAAATGCTGATTTCTATAGTCCAGTAGGCAAAGGCCAAATTAAATGCCTTCACTTTGGTGGTAGAGACCTGAGAATTGAAAACACTAGGGTGAAACAACTGACCATCCATTTTTAAGTATAAGTGAAGGATAGAGTCCATATGACATTCCATTGAGGAAGAAAAATGAGCAATTACATTTGTTTATTTCCTTGCTTGAGGCCTGCGGCTGGGGCCTTGTGTGTCTATAGCAATTGGATTCAGCTTTTGTTCAGCTTTAAGCTGAAGTAAGACAAAAACCTTAAACGTGCTATAAAACACCAAAATAAAAAGGGGATTATTGGTGCCAGAATTAGAGAAATAGGACGTTATTCCACTTGTCCCTCCACGCTCCAATTACATGCTTCTCTCAGTCAGGGGAAAAAAAAGATTTAAAAATCAGAAAGCCCTGGGTTTATTTTAATGGGAAATCTCTTTAGATTGGGCATATTTGGAGAGCATTTAATTGCTAAATTAAGCATGTCTTGAGGTTATAGGAATCAAAATAAACCAGTCCCAGATAACCAGACTCTTAGTATCATGTTATATAAACTTGTAAGTTATTTGAGAATACACCTGCCTGTGTGTATAAAATCCTAAATACCTTAATGTACAGGTCCCTCTGTGCAAGCCTCTCTTCAGAATGCTGGTAACTACACAGAACTGGTTTCTCCAGAAGTGAGTTGTCCATCACCAAAGGTGCTTAACCAGGGATTCAAGAGTCATCAGTCTGTGAGAGTGTACCAAGGGTTCATTTACACCTGGGGTAGACATTTGAGCAAGATTAATCTTAAGACACTCTCCAATTCTGACAAGTTATGTGTTAAAATGCAGACATTGAAAAAGAAATTCAGGGAGCCATAGCAAGCTCTTCTAAGAAATGTGTTCCCAGGGGTGTGAGTACCAAAGAATTGCTTTTGGAAACTAGGATAAAAAACAAAACTAGAAGCAAGTGTAGTCCTATTGGGAATCAGTTAGACCCTGAATTATCTAGGTTTTAATATATCGGTGTAACTCCTGTTCTACTAATTTCTCTTATGCTATGTTGTGGCCAGTTGATAAAGCATTGCCGTCTGACCTTCAGTGAAAGCAGAATAACAGAACAAAAGAGCTACGCATGTTGAAATCTGAGATATCTAGTCTTGGCTCTAGGGAAAAGGGAAACAGGAAAAGGAAGTATGCAATGCATAGCCAAATGTTGATTTTTCTACCCATTGCTCAATAATTTATCTTGAAGAGAGAGGTGGTATCTTTTTAAGACATTCAGAGTCCTTTTAGGATGCGGAAGTTTCCCGTAAGTTACTTTATGAGATACCCTGGAAACTGGTTTAAAACTGGCCAGCTAGAGTACAGAATTTAATTTTTTTTTTTGGTACTGGGGATCAAACTCGGGTCCTTGCACTTGCGAGGCAGGGGGCAGAACCACTGAGCTAAATCCCCAGCCCCTACAGAATTTAATTTTAAAAAATCTGTTCCCACTTAAGTATATCTGAATATTGAAAAATCATGGGTTTACTAGAACAATATCAAATGCATTGATAACAAAAAAAGGTATATTAAGCATCTGAAATAAACCATAATATATTTCAAAACAAGAATGGTAAATATGTTACACATACTACTATTTCTCTATCTGCACTCATGGTACACATCACTAATTAAGCATAAGCTTCTTTAAACTTGCGTTAACTTCACAACCTTTCTTAGCACAGAACTCCAGGCAATCTTGTCATTTAACTGATCTTCTGCTGTCTTTCAAGAATGGATCCATTGAGGCATTCATCCCCTCAATGACAAAAACAACTCTTGTCTAAGTTGCCAATGACTTTATTCCATATTGTCCAGTCCAACCACTGATTATTGGGAGGCATCTTGATTAACTTATTAGCAGTTGGTTTCTTTCTTTTTTCTTATTATACTTTATTCATTTGGCTTCCAAACACCAGATTCATGTGATTTCCTCATACTTCATGTATGTTTCTTCTAAGTGTCCTTTTGTGGTTCCTTATCACCATGATTTCTAAATACTAGAGTGCTCTAAAGCCCTGACTTCTTTGTTTATGTTCACACTCTTTATGCTTTCATCAATCCCCTTGTTTTAAAAGCTGTTGGTGTTCTGATATTGACCGAAATGAAGGGCCAGGGATGTAGCTCAGTGGTACAGTGCCTGCCTGATATTGACCAATTGGTATCTTCGGCTTGGCCCTCTCTTCTGAATTCCAGACAGCCAGCTGCCTTTTCTAAACTTCATCGAAGTGGTTAATAGGGGTCTCAGACTTAACATGCTTAAAATTGAATAGTAAAATTTTGCCTGTCAAACCTACTTCTCTCATAGTAAGTTATCTTGGTTGTTGAAGTCAAATGTTGGAGTCATTTTGTTACTCACTGCTGGAAAATGGCCAAGTGAATCCAGGACATATTGGGGTGAGGAAGCCTGCAAGTAAGCCTGCAGACCAAGCTGGCGGATGAGCATTCTAAAAGATGATCTTAACACAGGTCTTAAGCTCCTTTTGTCTTTAGGCAAGGGGAAAAGAAAAAGGATTTAGGTTGGGCCAGAGATTTAGCACAGTGGCACTGCGCCTGCCTCACAAGTGCAAGGTCCTGAGTTTGATCCCTGGTTCCTCCAAAAAAAAAAAAAAAGGATTTAGGTTAAGAAACGATTGATGACTATAGACTTCTGGGCACCTCTCTGGTGTCTGGAATGGGATGTTGCAGAACCTGTTGGCTGATAATCTGTTGATCGTGATGTCCCTTTGACTTTTGATATATGCTACTTATTTTTACTTTTTCCTCATCAGTCCTGAAGGGAGATGAGAGAGATTAGGGAAGCTTAAGGCAAAAATCTTGTGCAGCTAGTTTCAGGAAAATATTTCTTAATTGATGAACAAGGGCTACATGCCCTTCTGGGCATAGGCTTTTCCTAGCAAAGGGTAAATGGTTAAATATAGTATGGAGGATGTGGAGCTACATTTTCTTTGAATCATAAACAGGAGTACAGTCCTGGACATTTTATTTTCCTGCCTCCCTCCCTCCCTCTCTCCTTTCCCTCCTTTCTTCTTTTCCTCCCTCCTCCCTTTCCTCCCTCCCCTCCCCTTCCTCTCCCTCCCCCTCTCTTCCTCCCTCCTTTCCTCCTTCCTTTTATTTCTCCTCTCTCCTTTCACATATCTACTCCATTAGCAAATCTTGTTGCCATAATCTTATATACCTGGAATACAACTACAGTACCTCTTACCAGCTTTACCTCTATTACACCTTTGAGTCTCTGGTTAGGTACCTCTCATGGTAGACAATTTACTTCCAGAAAAAACAGGATTGGATGGGGACCTGGACATTTAAGTTATGTGTGTTGGGAGGATAAGTACACTGGTGGGTATGTTTTATTGCATAACATAGATTTGCATCATGGGCAAATCACTTCCAGAGATGGACATGATGGACAGTTCACTTCTGAGAAGACAGCTCCCTCCAGCGTTGGTATTCTGAAATTAGAGTTGAATGGGGACCTGGGCATTTATGTATGTTTATAGGTAGCGTGAAGATAAGTGCCTAGGTGAGTATGTTTTCTTACATAGCATAAATTTTCATAACAAGATGCTCAGGTTCTTTGGTTGTGTGATGTTGGTTCCTTCATCTGATTATACCATTATCCTCCCAACTGGTCTTCATACTGCCACCTTTGCCTCTTGTTTGAATCTGTTTTTCACACAGCAGCCAGAATAATAATTTAAAAACAGATTAAATACAACTTACTTCTCCTTTCCCTTCCTCTAACCTTTCTGGCCTCTTCACTGTTTTGCAAATTCATCACTCATGGCTCTTCCTCATGGCCTTTGCTCTTTGTCCTCCCTTTGCCTGAAGCATTCTTTCCTCAGGCTTTGGCAGTTTCACTCACTCCGTTCAGGTCTCTGCTCACTGTCCTTTATCAAACTGGCCTGTCTGGATGAGACTATTGAAAATAGCACCCCTTCACTTTCTGTTCTTCTTAATTTGTTGCATTTGTCTTCGTAGCATTTGTCACCACCTAGCATACTATATTTTTATTTAATTCTATTTTTCTCACTCCTACCTCTCACTACTAGATTGCAAGTTCCATGTGAATTCTGTTTCATTCATTGCTGTGTCTACAACACCTAAAATGATGCTGTCACAGTCAGATTTCCTGGAAATAGACCCTGCAGCTAATATGCCGGAGGTTTACTGGACTTGTCTGCAGGAGCAAATCCTGTGAAGAAGTGCTGACACAGGATTTGGCAGAAGTAGATAGTGAATGAGTGGTGATTGCAACAAAATCTGCAGCTTTGTGACAGGGAATGGCCCTTGGGTTACCTTGAATTGAGACCAGAGGAGAACTTTATACCCGAGAAAAAGAGCAGTCACTAGATGTAGGCTGCTACCAGAGGAGGGGCATCACCTTGGACACCTTCCTTCTGCTAAGAGCGATCCTCAGAGAGGAAACTCAAATTAAAACCTTTGTATCCAGTGCTCCCAGCGACTGTGGGAGTCAGTATGCTAGTCTTAAGTAGGGTTATGGGTGATGTTCCATAGCACCCTCTACGAGGACTTCGCCAGTGATTGATGTTCAGAAATATTTGTCGAATGCCAAAGGTTGAAAGACTAAATACTGTCCTGGTTCTGACACTACTCCTCGGGATGAAGCATTCTGCTCTCCTATCCCCTTGCTTTGACTCTGATGCCTGGTGCACCCTGAGAGCCCTGCTCGCCATTAACCAACCATTTGCAATGGTTTCCAAGGTGAGGACATGGGCAAGGGTCTGCAAAGAGTAGAGGCCGGGTCAGAAGTCAGAGTGGGCCTTTTGACTCTGGAAAGCTGACACCACACATGAAAGCAGGCTGCATCTCTCTTCTGTGTCCTTGGGACCTGGATGGAGAAGAGAATGTTTGCTGGGAAGACAACACATTGCTTGAGTGTGTGTGGGGGTCTTACTTACAGCGTCTTCAAAATGGAGAAGGAGCCATTAGGCTTAATATAAAGAAGCTGAAAACTTATAGAGCCTGTGATTCTAGAAGTTATATCAGACCCCAAGATTAGATCATTTTCAGGGCCTCAAGCCTTAGGCTTCCCTGAAATTCCCAAAGCAATTTAAAGCAAAGTTGTTATTCATGCATTTACTCACTCATTCATTCAGTTACTCACAAATTCAGCCAATTTTTGTTAATGTCGGATGTATTCTAGGTATGTGGTAAGTATACAGAATAATTGCCTTTGAAGAAATTCTTATGATGGTGTGTGTGGTGGCACATGCCTATAATCCCAGAATTCTTGGAGGCTGAGGCAGGAGGGTCATAAGTTTGAGTCCAGCCTAGGTAACTTAGTGACTTAGCAAGATCCTGTCTCAAAGTAAAAAATAATTGGAGATATAGATCAGTGCGATGAACTTGGGTTCAGTCCCCAGTACAGCCAAACAAACAAAACAAAACAACTTGTGATATGCCAGGGCACTGTGTTGAGCAATTTACCCTTATGAGTTCATTTCACAGCAATTCCATAAAGTAGGTGCTATTTCCCTTACTTTTTTTTAAGAGAGAGCAATTAAATCACTTTTTCAAGGTCACACAACTAGTAAATGGCAAGACCTTGATTCAATCAGGATGTTTGAGTTGGTAAAAGACTAAAATCTTTTATACATTCTGTACAAGCAAAGAATAATTAAGCATGCTTCCTATCCTCAGGAAGCTGCAGTGCATTTGGGAGACAAATAAATAAATGAAACTGGACTACTACTAGGGGAAGGGAGTACACCTTAGTCCAAGTCTGAAGGTTTTATTCTTTCTTATCTATTTGCATACTCTGAGGATGGAAGATTTTAATATTCTAGTGATTTAATCAGGATGCTTTCAGCTGCAAGTAACAGAATATCTGTTAGAAAGTGATTTACACAATAGAACTATTGCATGTAACGAAAGTTCTGGCAGTAGGGGTTATCTGGTTTGGTTGGTGCTATAGGGCATTGAGGTCAGGGCTCTGGATCAGATTCCCCACAACACTTGCTCCAACTCTGTACTCAACTATTTTGAAGGATAGGGCTCACACTTCCATGACAAGCAGTAGAGAGGATCCCACTCCTGGACCCTAAGAAGGTGGTGTGAAGATGCCTCCAGGAACTGAGTGCGATGAGCTGCCTCAGTTACTTTGCTTTTTTTTTTTTTTTTTTTTTTACCAGAAACCTCCCCTCAGAAAACCGTAGCCCTGGGGCTACCAGACCTGGGCTCAGGTTTCATATGGACAGGTTGGGAATGGAACAAGGGCTGCAGAGCTGCCAGTCTGAGGATCCAGCAGAGAAGCTGACCAGAACTCCAATTAGGGGCTGAACGTGCTTGACTTTGTATACATTGGTGTGAAACTTCTTTGACCAGGACTCCCTTCAACAGCTAGGTAAAGGAGATGAAGTAGTTCAGGCACAAATAGAAGAAGCAAATAAACACGTTAGTCTTGAAAGACTAACAGGGATGCTCTCCCTTCCCATCTCCAAATAACTGTCCTCAGGGGCTCTCCCTCCCCATCTCCAAGTAACTGTCCTCAGAATACTTGAATTCTGTCTTAAAATGTTCAGAATTGTAACATAGGTTATCCACTAAAACATACTACTTTTAATAAAAATATTATTTTGGCAAAATCTGTGGGGTTATATAACACAAAAGCAGTCTCCTTTGTTTTGAATGGTCTTTTAAAAAATTTTATTAGTACATGTTTGCAGCACATAATGATAACATTCATTGTGTGGAGTTGGTACATGTACATCACACAGGTCTTGACAGAGTAAGTGAGCACTAGCACATTAGTTCTGTTATTGCACCACACTCAGATTCTTGTACTTGACAAGGAAGTTGCCCTGTATTTCTTCTTCCTGGAAAGGAGTGTTACTTACCACTGTGAACATCTTTCACTGGGTTCATGAACAATGTAGCGGAACTGAGTAATAAACAGAATGCTGTCAAATATATATCTTCCCATAATAGATCCTATACCTTAAAATGCCTACAGGGAATCACTTTTTAAAGTCTATAACATGCAGTAGTTTTGATACGACTGGTTGAGCCATACAGAAATGATTAAAAAAAGAGTAATAAATTCAGATTTTACACCAGGCACCAAGCATTAAGCCAAAATGAAACTACCATACTCAAATCTTCTACAGCTTAGAGCTAATTAGACCTACATTTCCAAATGGCATGAGCATCATGCAGTGCAGCAATTGTTATAATAACTATATCCTCATCTAGTGCCGGGTGGTGATTTATACCAGCTATGCCTGCCAGGGGTAATGGGCGTTCTAGCAGGAAATCTCTGGGGGCTTTAGAACAAGAATAGGAGTTTTACCTCTGGGCACCTCTCCTCACTGGACTCCTGGTAACTACTGATTGTTGGCAGGGCAAAAGTACAGCACAGGGGCCAGTCATATGCCTGTGAATTATAATTGCTACTGAAAATGGTGTTTCAGATAATGACTGAGTTTTACATATTTGAGAAGAAGGGATAATTTGTGCTATATCTGGGGTTATTAGGAGGATCAAATATGATGATGTATATTAAGTTCTTTCCATAGTGCCTAGCACATAGCAAACATTTAGTAAATGTTAGCTTTCTTTTAAACAATTTTTTTTAAAAATAAGTACTCCATCTAGAGTTGGAATATATGGTTTGTTATACATTGACTTTTGGCTCTACAAGGAAGCCCTATTTCAAGTGATCCAGGGTGGTTAGTGATTCTGGTGTTCTGAATTTCTCCTGAAGATTACACAAGCAAAGGTAATCCAGTGTCTGTGTTGATCCTCGCTGATGTCCCATGTGTGTAAATATGCTCTGTTCTTACCTGAGAAAGACTGTATAGGCTCAATTCAGTAGAAAGTGGGTCTGAATTCTCTGGTCCTCCCTTTCCTTCTTGAAAAGAGCCTATTTTGCTAGTAGTAGGAGGTCCAAATTACCTGCAAATGGGGTGCCAAGAGGCAGGCATGTTGGAGGCCAAGTGGGATTCCTCACAAATGCATCCAAAGATATGATCCAAGAAAGACTTAGTGTGGACTGTCTTCCTTGGGAAACCAGATTTCTCCATGATGATGTCAATAACAATAATGTGAGTCCTTCTCAGATTCATTACTAACATCTTAAAATGAACTCAGACATAAGAAATATTTCTTCTCTGTCAAGATCTGTGCCAAGCCTTTCATAGGTGTGATATTCTTTAACCCTCTCAGCAGCCCTTCAATAAGAATATTATTAGTCCCATGTTTGGTGTGGTTACATAGCATAGCCATTAAGACACCTTGCTAATAGGTAGACAGAATTCTAATACAGTTTTGTCTCACACCAAAAACCATGGTCTTGCCCTTGTTCCCATGTCCCCGCTGTGAAGACTGTGGGACTGCATTTGCTCATCATCCATAGATGCTCTTGAGTTTGTAGTACATGACCTCATGCTTTTTGGCTACCAGTCAAGGAATGAATCAATCCCTCCACCAGCCTTGATTGATCTCCTGTTTTATGCTTAACACCACACTAGTTAGAATGGGCATAAATAAAAATCATGAGACATGGCCCCTGGTTTCAAGGGAAGAGCTCACTTGAAGCACTTAGTGACTAATACCATACAGCATACAGTCAGAGCCTAAAATAGCAGCATCAGGTAGCTCGCAGCACTGACTTCCTGTACTCCATACCCAGCATCTTTACTTCTGTCTGGCACTCTTTCTTATTGTTCTAGATATGGTCTTAGGATTCTTCTCACCACAGCACCCCAGGGAGTCATATCCATTAGATTTAGTCACCATTTCTCCTCTAAGGGTTTTGTGACTTAGAAGAGCAGGAGGTTGGGGAGACCTTCAAGGATCAGTGAAGGCTTTATGGGAATGAAGGGTTCAAGGCAAGCCTGGAAGGAGAAGGAGGGTTTAGGTGTAGGACTGCACAGAAGGATGATATTCCAGGCAGACAGGAGTGCATTAGTAAAGTCCCCGAGTTGAGGGTGAGAGAATGGTCTCCTGGGTACATGGAAAGGAGTAACTTTCCTGATGTGGATGCTCTTGGGGCAGAAAGAAACATTTTTCACTTGCTTTTGACCTATTTTTGAGCAATACAGCCTATCTCAGAGATAATAGGAGAATAAGAATATTAGCCCCTATTTATTGAGGTTATTGTGCTAGTCCTACTGCTTGCTGCATGCATGTATTGCCTTCTTTTATTCTCAGAACAATCCTGAAAGGTAGGTATTTGGATTATTCCTGTTTTATAAATAACAATAACTAAAGCTTAAGAGGAGGATGTTATATAGTTAGTTACACAGCTGGTAGGGAAGGTTGCCAAAATTCAAAATCATCTCAGTGACTTTACCAAAAAATACCCGATACTGTAGAATTTTTCTTCCCAGAATGTTGCTCCCTTGCACATGGGCACAAATATGTGCACTTATAAACTCACAGTGTCCATATCTCTTCAAATACAATCTCACAATATAGACTCCCACATATATAAATCACAGGTAGGTGCATCCATACACATAGCACACATGCGATACACACATATTTTCATACACTTGTACCACAGGTGTATATACACAGGCATGTACCATATACACAACATTCTTCTGGGAAGTCACCACTCTGGGATACCAGGGGTAAATATAATGACCCAGAACAGGCCAGGCAAGGTTCTCTCAGTGTTTGGATCTGAAGCAGAGACACATAGAGCAAAAGGAAGCACAATCATCTAGTAGGAATACTCTTGAGAGAACATCATAAATGACTGATATCCTTCAGCCATCCCTTGTTTTTGTCTTTTTTGTACTTGGTTAACCAGCTCTTATTTTTTGGTTCTGGTGCTTGCCCCCAAAGGGCCCTAATTGATATAAATGATTTCTTCACTTTAGCAATACAAAGTTATTGCAGTGATGGGTCCATTCCAGTGAGAATTGTGGCCAGTGAAATGCTGAAGGCAAGGAAGGAACTTTTGTGGCTTTGTTACAACACTGTCCATGAAGTGGGGTCATGAGGTAATGGAGACTGGTATATGAGGGGTTTCTAGAATTTACAGTGATATTTACAATTGGGATCAGGACAGACTGCCCTTGTTCTGAATCCAGTAGTTAGAACATCTGGTCTGATGTTAATTTTCTTGGTTGTAGCTTGCCTTGTGTTTTTTCCTCACTCCCCTTTCTTTCTGGTACTAATATGGTGGCAAGGTAATATACTGCTCCTCCTCCCTTCAGTTCTTCAGCAGATATTTACTGGAGCACTCCACATAATAGCATATACTCTAGGGGATACAGAAGTAGCTTAAAATACAGAGACTGATTAAGAGCTGGGAGACAGATTTAAAAGTGTCGCTCAACCCTTCATTTTTTTCTTTTATAGCAAAGGAAACAGGCTTGAAGAAGTTTGGGAACGTGTGTAGATCACAGAGCATAGTGTTAAGTCCGTGATCACTTAGGTCTTGAATTCCTAGGTCAATGCTATTTATGGTTCCTGATAAGACACTTGGAATCCAGATGGGTAGATGAGGCATGCAAACAGAAATTAATCAGCAAACCCAACCCTGCAACTGGTGTAGGACAATGCTTTCTCAGTAGAGTAGTTCTGCAGAAACCAAATGACCCCAACACAAATTAATAGTCTCAAGTCTAAGCTGGAAACTTGATGCTTCTCAAAGTCTTTCTATAATATTGTGCTTATTACTTTCATTCTTAAGTTGAAATTTTGAAGGTGACAATCCACAAGGAGAGGTTGGGATCTGTTGAACTATGTAAAGTATAGAGACCACTTCACACTTGTAGGCACAGGTAACCCCAAAAGAAAAAGGGATAAATGCTGTGTATGTAGTGTCCTTTAATACACTAATTCTGCCCAGTAGAGAAGTGGAGATCTCGTACTCTTGCCGTCTCTTTAATCAGATACAAATTCTAGCTTTGAATTACTACCGTGAGTTTCATTGATCCTGCAGCATGACATAATGAGTCATATCTTTTTTCCTGAAATTTAATTTTTTTATTGACTTCTATGGCACCACAGTAACTTGATTTTCATATTCCTGGTTTTTCCTTCTCAGTAAGTACTCTGCATATTCGTCTTCATTTACATTTCCTTTAAATGTGGGGTCCCACAAGATTTTTATCTTCTTGGTTTGTGAGCTCTTCCTATTCAGTTGTATTATGGTCGCCATTTGTTGTTTTACTCTCTTGTCATCAGTTCCACCCTTTTCCTTTACTTTCCTTCTTTCTTTTCTTCCCTCCTTCCCCTCCCTCCCTCCTTCCTTCCCTTCCTTTCTTTCTGGCAGTATTGGGGACTGAACCAAGAACCTTTACATTGAGCTACATCTCTAGCTCTTTCTTAGTTTGAGACAGGGTCTTTCTAAGTAGGTAAATTATTCAGGCTAATCTCAAACTTGTAATGCTCCTGCCTCAGCCTCACAGAGTGCTGGGATTATAAGCATGTTCCACCCTACCTGGCCAGGTTCCACTCTTCTTTCAATTAAAGTAAATTAATTTCTCTTGGTGGAATTAACAAAGCCTGTACCACTACTAGTATATGTGATTCTGGTGTATTGGTAAATGTTTAGCAGTGAGGTTCAGGTGCAGGTGAAAAAGCCATGATTTGTAGCACTTCATTGCTATACATACTCCTATTACAGTCGAAGCCTATTAATCCAATAACTATTTGGTGAGCACCTAATAGATGCCAAAGATCAGAAATCCACAAGATAAACAGAACCATGGATTTCAGATACTCATGGATTTTGTATTTTCATGGATTTTATGTGCTCCCAAATTTTATATTCTAGATGTAGAAATAAATAATAAGCAGTTAAATGCATAAGTTAATAATAAGATAAATTCAGATAATAAGTGCTATAAAAATAAAGTAGGATAAAGGTGACATGAATGAATGAGGCAGAGAATTATCTCAGACAGTGTAATCAGGGAAGTCTTCCTGAGAAATGGACATTTGAGCCAAGACCCAAATGAGAAGTGAGCCATGTAAGAGCTGGGGAACAGCCCAAACATGTTTTTAATGGGAAGTACCTTTTCCAGGAGTTTACCAAATGTGTAGGATGTTAGCCCAAAGATACTAGTATCTAGTGTATTTGTCCACCTCGAAGGGAGGGAAACACTGAGATAGGAGACGGAGAGAGACTGATTCCCACAGGTCACATCTGAGCATCTGGACATCCTTATCCAGCTCTGTCTAAAGCCAGCACATTCCTGTACTTTTTATATAAGCAAGGCAGTAAATATTACCTCCCTCTTCTTTTGGTTAAGATAGTCTATGTTTAACTGGTGTCTTCCAAGAACACATGGCTTCAAATACTATGTATATGTGAATGACTCCAAAATCTCTCCCTAGCTAGATTGACTCTGATTGTAAAATCTAGACACATATATAAAGCAACTTATTGGGTTCTGTGCCTGTAGGTTTTTTTGCAAATACCACAAATATAATATGTTAATATTATATATTAATTAATATTATATAATTATTTAATATTATATAATATTTTAATTTCTTATCTTTCCACCCAAAGCTCTTCATTGTGTTCTATTTCTGTTCATCAAGCCAAGCCAAAACCCTGGGTATCTTCTACATTCCTTTCTCTCCTCCAACCTTCTTAAAAATTAACCATTAATTCTCATGGAATGTACCTTCCTTTTCCCAATCCCACTGCCCAAGCATAGGAACTAATTTCTCATTTAGATTACCATAGTATCTTACCCTCTGCATCTAGTCTTCCCTTCGTTTTGTTTTATTTTCCACTATGTGACCAGGATAAATATTTTCTTTTTATTTTGAGCTTATTTAACAGTAAATTTGACTTTTGACTTTGTTTCAGTCAGGATTCTCTGGAGAAATGGAATATATTGTGGGCATATGTGTCCGTGTGTGTGTCCCCATTCATTTGTAACATACATATAAAAAAATTTTTTTTAAAAAAGAATTGACTCATGAAATTGTGGAGTCTGGTAAGTTTTTCAGTCTGGCTAGCAGGCTGGAATTTCAGGCAGGATTTCTATATTATAGTCTTGGAGTATAATTTTTTCTTTTTCTGCAAACTGTCTTTGCTCTTAGGGCCTTCAATTTATTGAATGAACCCCATTTATATTATGGGAGTTGATCTCCTTTACTTAAAGTCAACTGATTGTACATATCAATCACATCTACAAAATGCCTTCATAGCAACTAAACTAGTGTTTGACGGGACACTTGGGCTCCATGGTCAAGCCAAGTTGACACATGCAGTTGACCATTGTAGACCTACGCCAGCATCATGGAGATGGCCACCTCCAGACACTGAGAATTCCTGAATGATTTCAATAATTTCTCTGAAGATAGACTAAGGAGCTGAGAGTCCAGTCAGCTGAGTGTTTATTGTTGAGTTAGTTCCTGGACTTTATTCACAGGGCTTTCTAATTCCCAAAGCCCAAAGTGAGCAGTAAAGTTAATTTTATGGGTCTCCACCAAGATTAAAAAATAGATTATAGAAAATATCAAGGGGAATCCCATGTGGCAAAAATGAGTACTGTTTGACTGAATTTTTTGTATCAATTATGTGTATGTGTAGGGCATATTATATAACACCTTTCTGTGAGTAAGAGTTAAGGTAAAAAAATGTTGAAAGCCCTGGTGAAGCATATGGTCAGTATTCACTGGTGATATGTGTGGCAAGTCATTCTTTTCTCTTTTATTGTCATTGACAGTGCCAATTGGACATTTCTTCATCATCTGGTCTCCTCGAGTCCAGTGGTTATTGAATAATGAAAGGAAAAGAGAGGGAGAGTTCAAACAAGGATATTAAAGCCCCATTTCAAAGTGCCCCAGTATCCTCCTGCTTCTCACCAGTTCCTCCTCACCCATCCCTGGAGTCCCTCTTTGCAATTTGTTGGACTCTCTGTTTCCTGTTCTGCAGGGACAGAAGAAGCCAGAAGTCAGATGTAGGGTCAAGCACCCCACAGAGCAGATAGCAATAGCAAAGTGTACTTTAATAACTCTCAGCTCTCGAACCAAACTCAAGATTTTTAGTGCCATTTCTCCTTGGCTCCCTGGCCTGAGGGGAGATCTGACTGATGGGTTTGAATATCCATCAACAAATAATAAATAATAATAATAACCTGCCTGCCTCAGGGTTGTCGGAGCCAGCGAGGCTGGAGTTGCTGATGCTTTCTTAATACAACCTCAAAGTCAATTTTAAGCTGAAACCAAAGCAGCTGTGCACTGCACAAATTTCTCCTTGGCACAGTCTTTAAGTCTGTTTCCCAGGGTTGGGACCCATTGAGGTGCTATTGTGACATTAATGGTTTGTCCATGGTCACCCTGGATTCCCAGGTCTGGATTCCTGAGGTCTTTTCTCCTCAGGGACAACTGTCTCAGGCATGTTTCATGCTTTCAAGTGTATTCTTATCCCTTTTCTCTTCCAGGTTATAGCTTGGAAAAGACCCTTGGATGTGTCCTGTCAGAACACACCCTCCTTAATGATTAAGACCTTGGGCTTTGAGGTCAGAGCCCCTGAATTTGAATTTGAATTTTGCTCTTCCATGTGCCCAGGCACAGGTGTTTAAGCACATTACTCAACTCTGAGTTTCAGTTCCTCATGCGTGAAGAGAGGATAGCATGAACAATGGTCGTTATAGTTGATAACATTTATTTAGTGCTTATTGTGTTCCAGGTAGAGTTCTAAGCACTTTACCTGCCTTATCTCCTTTTAACCCTCATAACAATTCCCTAGGGAGGTGATATAATTGTCTTCAGTTTACAGATACAGAGATCGCTGAGGTGAGAGATTAAGGAGCATGCTGTGAATCACATAGCTCATATGATAGGACCAGGGTTATATACAGGGCTGTCCCCAGTTTAGTCCAGGCCTCTGTACCTGGACACTAAATGGCAGTAAGCATGGGCATTCTTACATCCAGGCTGAGGGACAGGGGAAATTTCCTTCTAAGATTGTGATTAGCCCAAAGTAAATACTTTTAATTCCAAGTGTTCAGGTTCAGGGAGATCACTGATGCAGGTAATTAGCCTAACACTGCCCAAACTACCTGGACAACTGTTTCCTACTCTACTCCCTCTGCAGACCAGTCCCATATCTCAGAAGCAGGTAGAGGGTTTACATCTCCCAAATGTCAGCTCACTGATGAAAGCCTACATTCCAGTGGTCTTTACAACACTCAGCATGTTGAAAAGTGTAGTGAGTTTCAGAGACCCCTTGTGTGAATAGACTGCTTGAGGGACTTGGCTCCCCAGCCCCTCTCTCTGCCATCTCTGTAAAGTGAGATCTACACCTTGAAATTCTCTTTTAAATTGCCAGTCCTCTTGACTGAGGGAAATTCTGAGACATTAGCTTCTTAGTGAACCTTTCCAGCCCAAGCTGGAATTAGATGTCTTGGGCCACTACCCTGGGCTAGCCTGCACCAGGGATCCATGTGAAGACTTGCTCTGGAGTGTGGCTGGGAGAGGGTATTTCTTTCTCACCCCTGGTCTGACATTGAGGGCATCCTCTTGTATGGTGGACAAGCTGGGATCCAGCCTGGGCATCTTGCCTTTGCTATTTCCACAGACTGCCTGACACCCTACTGCTCATTTCCGAGCTTCCCAGAGATGACTAATTTAGCTGGGGTAGGAATAAAAGTACCAGCACTCTCATCTTATTCATTTGGGCTTCACATTTGGCAGCTGGAGTTAGCGGGGATCGGGAGAGTGACTGAGAGATACCGTAAACCCAGGATATGTCACAGCTTTTATGGTTTCCCTGTGAAGGAAGCTTGCTGGTGCCAGACATGAAATGGCCAAAACGCCAACCATGGGAAGCACATTCCGACAGGACTCCTGGAAAATGATTCAGCCACACTTCTCTAAATCCAATTTAATGGTCCTATTTTGATAATGTTACATATTTATTTGCTGATTAGGAGAAAAACTACCACCTCATGAGGTCTCCCTGCAGGTGCGCTGAGAACAGGGCTACCAGTGGAGCTGCCCTGCCTTTCCTCCTTCCTGTGGCTCAGGTCTTTCATGTGAGAATGTAGCCTCAGACCTGCTGGGATGTTTGAAAGGGCTGGGATTGGGGAGCGGGGTGTCAGGGCTCAAAGTTCTAAACAGGCCAGCTGGGGCGGGAGTGTGGTAGTGAGGAAACATTATCTGGTGTGCTTCTTTGTTTTCATGGCATTGCCTCCTATTTCTCAGACCAGCAGAATTGCCAAGCTGTAAACGGCACACCTTACAAATCAGCATCCCCTGACGTGGCTGGAGCGTTCATTACCAGCTGTAAAGGTACCCCGGCAAAGAGGTTGCTGTTCTGTAGCCCAATTTTCCATCACAATAACCCAATTAACTGGTGTGTGTGTTTGTTTTACAAAGCTCCAAGCTACCATAAACCATACAGATACACGGGCTGCAGAAAGCTCTGTAATTAGGACAAGGTGTACAAATTAAACTACTCTTTTTAAACTTCAAACCAGCTAACTTCTGACATACTGTACTGCTGGGGCTTCTGGGACTGAACCCAATTAACATCTTAGTATTTTATAAGCATCATTTTAATTGCATTTGTATGCAATCTTCTCTCCAAGTGCCTTTCAAGGTGCTAGTCCTTGTTCAGCTTTTATTACTTTGGTGATTTAAATCTTCTCTCTCAGAGGTTCCCGTTAATAATGACTGCTGTTACTTCAAATGCTGGTCCAACATAAAACTTGTCTCTCAGTAGAATTATGTTTTAAAACAGTTACATTTAACTTTATTATTAAATTTTAAATTTTTTTGTCTGTTTGAACATTATGCCCTTAAACGTTTTATCAACCTGCCAGCCCTTGTGATGGCTGGAAAGACATATTCTCTTTAGGAGCTAGGATGATAGTTTTTAGTTCTTCCCTTCCTCTGCTCACCTTTTTTGTGGATTAATGATGTTTGGTGCCATTTTATGCCATGGTGGTGAGGGGGAATATGAAAAGTAGATTTGGTGTTTTTTAGTTTCCCAGTGGGTTTTGGAGCATTTCAGGGCTGAGACTGGTTTCTTTTCTCCTGTGCAAAATATTACAGGGTACTGAGAATGCATGGCACAAGATAAAGCATATTTATGTATTTATTTAATTTTTTTGGTGGTCCTGGGGGTTGAACCTAGGGTCTTTTCATAGAGCTACATAACCTGTCCTTTATATATTTTTCATTTTGAGACTGGGCATTAAGTAGCTAAATTGCCCAGGTATGTCTCAAACTTTTCATCCTTCTGCCTTACCCTGTCAAAATACTGAGATCACAGGCATTCATCATCACGCCTGGTAAGATAAAAAATATTTTAATGCAACATTTAAAATACATAAATAAAATCAATAAAGTATGATCCATAGGCCAATTGCCATTTTTTCAATAAAATCTTTTTTGAACCATAAATAGAATTAAAGTAGGTACAGGGAGGGCCGAATGCACAAGTATAGAATTGTTTCTCATTTTGATTGAAAATTGTGATGTTCTATTCATCATGGATTTTTTACACTCATTTCTATTTTAAAAATCCTGCGTTAAAATATTTTTGGTCTTGATTGCTGAGATTTTGGCAGTCTCTTGAATTTTGCACACAAGTGAATGCCTCATTTGTTTCTCCTGCCATCTAAGTATGAAGAAGACTTTAAGGGGATTTTAAAAAATGAGGAAGCCCCGAAGGAAAACTTTCACCCTGTGAATAAAAAAATACAGAAACTGCCAGTCCTGTATGTGTTTCTTTGAAGCACCTGGGCCAATGGCAGTGTCTGAGTTTGTGGGACAACCAAATGACAGACTCTTCCTTCATCACCCTGCGCCACAAAGTGTCTCTATAATTTTTCTCTAATGCCCCTCATTGCAAGAAGAAGTTAGGAAAAATGACTACTAATGTGTGCAATTAGGATTTCTGTTATCTGGATAAAAATACACAGTCTTGAGCAGGCAGTGAGATCCTCCTGGAATATTTTAAACCTTTTTGCTTGATTGAGTGTCTTGTCAAACAAAACTGGCAGCCTCTCTCCCAGAGCTGCCTGAATCTATGCAGATATGATTTCTATCATACCTTTATTATGTGTAGTCTGTAATAAGGATGAGCACATATAAATCATTGCTGGATGGCAGTTAGGATGCAATACTCAAAGGAGAAAGACATTTCTGCTTTCAAATGTCTAGTGATTTTGGATATTATATAGCAAGCCTCCCCTGAACTGCACAATTCTCAATTCTACTCAAGCTCTTCTATGGAAGAATAAGACTTTCATATCTTTCTTTCCAAGAATCACTAGCAAGATAAGATTCTGTCACTAAAACCAGGGCACCAAATCTTTCTGGCTAGTCTGAAATCAACATTGCAACAGAAAAGAGGATCTTTCCATAATTTGATTCAAAAGGCTGACATTGAAGGAGGGTGGGGCAGTCAGAATGTCTTACCTGCCTCTCTGTGATAAAAGGATGGTTTGATAGGAAAACAACAAAAACAAGACCATCCTGAAAATCCAATTTGAGAGCTTCACACCTAGTTATTAATATTAATAAATTGTACTGAATACTCACTATGTGCCAAGCAATGTACTATCACATTTAAGACTCAGTAGGATGCAGCAACGTATGTATTATTAAAATACCCATTGTACAAATAAGGGGAAATAAGCAAGTTAAATACTGAGTCATGGTCAGTTGAGTCAGGATCCAAACCCAAGCACACTGGTATCTGATCTGACCTTACTGCCTAACCTTGGACTGCGTCATATCTCAGATCTGAGGAGGACTCGAACAAGAATAAAGTAGCTGACCATCAAAGCAAGTAAGTGCTCAGGTGATTTCGGGGTCCCACTTCAGCCACGGTTAAGAGATGGTCATGGGAATTCTTTGCCCAGGTTGTGGTATGTGTGCTCAGATGTGGCTGGGAGAATGGTAGTGAAAGGCAGGGGACGTAAATCCCAGACAGCTGTGAGGCAACATTTCTTTTTGCCTTGACTGTTTTCCTTTTCAATGCCTTCCCTTCCTCTTTCTTAAGGAACCTTGGATTTGACTGATGCAAGTTGTTAGGGCAGTGTGCAAGGAAGGTGTCACGGTGCCACACACATAGAAATTGACCATTGGAAGCCTCATTGAGGGATCAGGGTCCCCAGGGCCCAGCTAACCTGAGGTTGAGGGATCTGCACGTTGGCATTCCTTCAGCAGAGTTCGGGAAGCTGTGTATCTGCCTGTGAGTGCCATGAAGCCTGGGACTATCTATCCCTAAGCCAGGAACAGTTATTGGTTGGATAAATTACTAGGTACACTGCTAGTGCAGAAGAAAACATTCTGGTAAAATACTTCCCACCAAGTTGCTATAGATTTGAGTCAATATGAACATGTGAGACTGTCCTTCTTTGGGGCATTTTTGTCTTTAGGAGTAGGAGATCTTTTGGGGCAAGGGACTTTTCTCAGCACCTATCATCATTCAGAATAGCTTTTTTGCTCTGACAGTGCGAGGTGAGAGGTGAAGCCTGGCAAGCCCAAAGGAGAGGGAACAGTGAGATAAGGGAGGAGGCTTGGAGCAGGGGGAAAAAACAGGCAGAAGACAAAAAGGCAGGAAGAGAGGAGCCTTTCATGACTGGAGTCTTTGAAAGAGACTGAGGGGGAATGACTATCTGAGCACAAACTCAGGAAGTTGCTACAGTATGCACTATCTTACACCTTATCTGCAGGCAACTCCTGCTGGATAAGGGTGTCACTGTGGTTTGTCACTTTTGGCTGCCGTGGCCTGAGTGTCTGTATTTGGACTTCCCTGGGCTTTCTCAGAAATCCAAATGTCTGGTGCAGGGATTCTGAGAACTGGGAACTGAGTTTTTGAGTTGAGATCCAACTGGTAAGATGCATGAAGATTGTAATTCAAGTCTATCTTGCTCTCTTGATGGCTGGGGGACAATGGCATTCTTTAGTTTTTAAAAGGGAGATGGGCTGAGCATGGTGGTGCATGCTTGTAATCTCAACACTCAAGAGGCTGAGGCAGGAGGATTGCTGCAAGTTGGAGGCCAATTTGGGATATTAGTGAGTTCAAGTCAGCCTGAAGTACATGGTGAGACCTTGTCTCAAAAAATAAAACAACGTAAAATGGCTGGAGATGATCATTTCTTCCTAGACTACTTTCCAGGATTGTCAAAGGTGATCCAATCCTCATAAAAATACTTTGAAGGCTATAAAGTGGATTCAGGCATCGCACATTACTATTATTCAAGGTAGCAACATGATTTCATATCAAGAAGAGGAAGCCTGTGTAGAGGTTAGCTTGTCTTTTCTGTATCTCCTGGCAAGGTTATTTGCCCTTAAGCAATTGATACTGTGACTTGCAATTCCCACAGTGAAGCTCTCTAGGGTTGGACATTCCACAGCCTCATTCACTTGTGCAGTCAGGATATCCTTATTCACACTTAACCTAAAATTTTCTTGTTGCAGTGGGATCTCTTACCTTTCTTTACTTTTGATACAGATAGAAAACCTTTAGTCTAAGTCTTCAGTATCGGCACATCCCTTTATGTACCTCCCACCTTCTTTTCCTTGAATAGAGGCCACTGCCCCAAGAAGTTCTTTCACCCTCACTTTTTCTTTCCTCCAGTCATTTGAACTCTTCTTTTTGGATGAGGGTGTGCATATTCCCGGCTCTCGTCTCTTGCCATGCCCCATAGCTTAGGGATGAGGACATACCTTGCCCTTTCTTGGTAGAGGGAAGGTGTGGTTGAGAAAGTCCTGTGGCCAGCACTTGGTGATGGAGGAGGGATGAGTCATTTATAGCCATGATGTTGCTCATTTTTGACTTACAAAAGTCCTAGTGGCAATCCCAGGCCATATTTAACCTGGCTCTTGGTAGTTGGAAGCCTGTGGCAGGTGATAGTGGCTGAGCTGATTAACTTTTCTAGTTTGATGCAGACAGACTCAGGAGCATGGCCCAGATAGGCTAAACTTGGTGCATGCTGATGTCTGCATGTAGTAGACATTTAACACATGATTCTGTAATTGCTTCAATTGCAGCCTGAGGTTAGCAAAAATAACCCTAGGGAAACAGACTGTTTTTAGGCTGCTAGCCTTAGACAAGTGGTATGACTTGGGTAAGTTGCTTGGCCTCTTGGAGGATCCATTTCCCAGTCTATAAAATGAAGATAGTATCTATTTCCCTGGATTTCTTTTGAGGACTAGAAGAGTTCATGTGTATGAAAATGTGGAGGACAGTTTAATTTGCAAATTATATGAGATTGTTTATTATTTTATAAACATTATCATCACATCACCAAAGAAATTTATCTATTTCCTTGTGGAGCAAGAATGAGTAAAATACTTTCTTAGGACTCTAGATGGCCCAAAAATTCATTGTGTCAGTTTTTCCTTCTGCCCCTGCTACCTCTGTAGTGTAGACCGTGGCGTTGAGAGAAGTTTCTTGTATGGCTCAGTTAGTTGAGGTGTCCATAGCAGAGAGTGCTAAACAATAAATTATCAACTAGGACTTTGTGTGTACTATGCTGGGCTGGCCGAGAGCCCATCCTCTTGGAAACTGCATTCAAGAACCTTCCAAGATTGAGTTGTTTCTTTATTCAACAAATAGCTTTTGTGGCATGGATTTCCTGAAACTGGATACCAAATTGTATGCGTTTGAGTAATATTTTTTCCCATGGGAAAAGTATAAGTTTGATTGAACTTTCAAAGGGGCCCAGGATCTGTACAAAAAGGTTAAAAACATAGCCTTGTGAGGGCCGGGGATGTGGCTCAGTGATGCCACGCCTGCCTTGCCAGTGCAAGGTCCTGAGTTCGATCCCTGGTACCAAAAAAACAACAAACAAACAAAAAACATAGCCTTGTGGGAAACAGAAGTCATTCACATTAAAAAGTAACCACCAGGCAGGAGTGTATTGTAGGGAGAGCAGAATGGAGCAGAAGGGAGGTAGACGAGTAATAGTGATTCTTGTCAGCTGGGGCATTTGGTGAGAGCTTCTTGGAGAAGGACATATTTGACCTGACCCTCGGCAGGTGGGAGAACCCAGCCAGTGTCTCCTTATTGTGTACCACAAAGAGATGTTTACATCCTAGTCTATGTGAACAGTGTTACTTGGAGCTGCACAGTGACCTTGAGGTGGTTAGAGGGAAAGAAACCATCCCATATCTGTGAGTTATGGATCTGTCTCACAAGTTTTCCCAGCTGCTTGTTTGTCATATCTTGCCAGGGGATTATAAAGACCAGGAAGAACACCAGAGAGAAATTCAGTAATACAACTGCTCTTGGAGTAGCCTCATATGCAGATAGGATCTGCCTCCTTATTTTTCCTCTTAATGCTTGAAATCTTCACATGCCTTATTAGAGGAGACTCAGACTCTTCTGCCACCCTTTGGAGTAGTCCAACCTCAGGTGTGCTTCCTTAGTCCAAAGGAGAGCCAGTGCTCACTGGACACCCACTGAGGAGAGACTTGGAGTGTGGCAGTGGTACAGTGAGGAGACCACAAACTTTACAGTAAGAGTTTGGATTGGGTGGTGTGCCTGACCTACAGCCTTGGTAAGTTTGTTTAACGTTCCCTGAATTTCAGTTTCTTTCTTCCTAATATCTTTATAACTATCTCATAGAATAATTATACAGATTAAATAAGGTGATGCATATATAGCACTTAGCCTGTGCACAGCATATATGTAGTCTCAATAAACTTTATCTAGAAGTAGAAGTAAGAGAAGAAGAAAAGAAAAAGCAGATGGAGGAAAAATCAGATTAGACAGAGTAGAGGGAGCTGTGGCCAATCCAGGTGAACAGCCAGCACCTACCATCATCCTACAATCCTCTTGCCTCATGAAACAGCACCCCCTGCCCCCATTCTTCCCTATCTTCAAAGCAGATGAAATTGGGTTGAGAGCTTCCCATATCTGGGCTAATCATTATTACTTCCCATATCTGGGCTAATCATTTTTACTGGAAGCTGAGTTCCCATATTTTTTAGTAGGTGAGTTCTTGAATGTCCTGTGCTAACCTTGTTTAGCTGAGGCCTCCATTATCCCCAGCCTCCAAATACATCCCAGCCATTCTCCCTCCTGGACCTTCTCTGAGAGCCTCCCACTCAGCTTCTTATAGCTAGACCTTTCCACCTATGCCTCGGAGGTACTGGTGACCCTGGGATCTCTTCCCCTTAGGCCTGTTCTGCCAGTGCTCATTGAATGGGACAAGGGAGCTCTCTCTGGGAGCTTTGAGCCATCCAGTGAGATGTCCTGAGATCTGGGTACAATGTAATAAAACTTGATATTTGCATATTAAGCTATTTTTGGCACCCACTGGGCAAAGAGCCATGGACTGTGCTATAATCTCCCCAGTAAAAGAGGGATGTTCTCTGCTTTTTCTGGGGTTGGTAAGCTGGACTGAAGCAGGAAGCACCCTGCACTTTATGTCTAGTTCAGGAAACATCATTGTTTGACTCCTCGGTTTCTCATCTGAAAGATGAGAAAATTAGTCTAGCTGAATCTCATCATAAATAGAAAGTAGCTCCAGCAGGTGTAGGGGCGGGAAGATGAGCACTATCCCTTGCCTTCACTTATACACCAACAGAAGCTCTTTCATCTCCTAGTTGTTTTCATTTGAGCAAGTTTGCTCTCTTCTGAATAGGTTTCCTTATCAGAGAAATGGCAATAATAATGGTTGCTGTGATAAGAAAATGCTTGGAAGCCCATGACACAGTGTCTGCAAGAACTGGGACTTCAGTAAACATATGTTACAGGTGCTACTTGTTTGAAGAACTCTTTTGATTTTCCAAAGCTTTTATGTACTTATTATTTAAAATTTTAAGCTTCATAGGACCTCTTCACAAGGAAGTCAGTCTCATTTAACAGTTGAAGAAATGGAGGCACAGAGAAACAGGGTATTTGGCCTAAGGTGACACCTAAAGCCAGGGTCAGATTGGATCTTCTGACGGTTGGCTCCTCCTTCCTGGAAGCAGGAACTTTGCCTGAGAACAAATCCAGGGACTTCTTCACCTTCTTCAGGTACACTCCCTGCTCAAAGTTTCCATAGTAGAGGAGGCTTTGTTCTCCTTGGGCTTATGCGGACCCTTTGATGAAGACTTGTGGTCACATCTTATCCCTTCAAGCTCCTGCTGAAGTGTTAGGACACTGTAAATGGAACTTGCCCAGGTGCCCAGGCTGAATTAATCCTTTTTATTCTTGCATTTTAGTCATGTACTTCATTTGGCACTTGATACCATATTAACTGAATTGTTACTGATCATGAATTTTGTGAAGTAAAGAGCAATATATGTATCTTTTATCCTGAGTTCAGAGTAAGTGTGCCCTAAATATTTCTTGAATTAATACTAATGTTAGCACCAGTAGACACAATCCTACAATAACCCTTTGAGGTAGGTACTACTATTCTCCCCACGGCTATGATGGAAAAACCATGGCATTAAGTGACTTGCCTGAGAGTCACACATCTGGAAAGGAGAGAGACCACAATTTGAACCTCAATCTGGTTAGCTCCAGAGCTGAGCTTTAAACCAGCTCTCCTATTCTCTTATATTAATTCACATGGAACTTATTCTTCCAGGCGATAAATACCTACTCTCAATGTTCCCCAGAAACTGTTCCAGGCTGGATAGCCAACAGGAAAGAGTAAGAGTGAGCAGGCTGACTGGGACAGATGAACTTGAACAAGGCTCATTGCTTTTGTTCCGTTGCCTGTGTTCCATTGCAAACATCACCAACTTCTCAAATATACCTGTCCCGTGTGTCAGCCACATGCAAGGTGGGACATGTTTGGAGAGCCTTTGAAAAATACCATCTTTTCTCTTGTAGTTGACCTTTCCTAAAACTCATGGGTCAGCTGAACTTTGCATGTTCCCTCACTTGCAATGCCTGAGAAATACTCTTTCGGCAAATTCTGCATGGCTGTTGCTTATGTCAAATAAATGGACATTGCCAGGGTCAACCAGGACCTGGAGTCTGAGTCTTGGCAGCTGGATCCAGAGAGGACCCTCATATCTAGAGAAATGCCCATGAAAACTCAGTGGGCCTGGAACTCTGGATACATGTGTAACTGGGAGCCCAGACTCTTGGGTTAGAAAGCTGTAAAGAAGAGGATTATACTTAAAGGTCATGAGGTAGGTCATATAACTGTTTGACCATCAGGGTTATTATGACATATTCCTTAAACTCAGAACTCAGTTTCTGGTTTAAGAAAGAAATCCATAACTTCTTTTTCTTTTTTTTTTTTTTTTGGCACTGGAGATTGAACTTAGGACCTTGCACTTTCGAGGCAGGCACGGAACCACTGAGCTAAATCCACGGCCCAGAAATCCATAACTTCTGCCCAATGGATACACTACAAAGTATTAGGATCTGAAGGGACTAATCCAGTAAACATAAAATATTTATACTTCCACTCCAATTTTGCGTCCCACACCATGGTGGCCATCACTAATTAATGACATTGTTCTCTCTGGAAAGGCCTAGACCCAGCCTCATGGTTCCTAGTGATACAAGTTGACCACATACTCCAGCCAAGGCCATTAACTTTTAACTTAGCTATCTGTCCATGGCTCCTCTCACATGGTCTGCGGGAATGGGGGATTTCAAGTACCTTGCTTGGGTAATATAAAAGGTTCTGTCTCTATTGAATGTGACAAGGGGCAATCTCAAATTGAGGTCTCAGAAAGGACCATAGATCAGGAGATATAAAGTCAGGCTCTCATCTTAATGTCACAAAGAAGGTGAGTGACCCCAGGCTAGAAATAACCTCCTTGGACCTTAGATTTCCTCATGTGTGAACTGAAAGATTTGAGAAGACCCATGTGATCACTGTGTAGGTCCTCTTTCAAACTGTGGCCTTGGAATGTTTTTGTCATGTCAAGATCTGTCCTTGCTTCTAAAAGGGAGCATTTACATTGTGCATATCTGGCTAGAGCATATGTGTGACAGTCATGCTGCCACTCTATACATCCACACCCATTGGCATGGTTCACTGCATTCTTCTGGACCCTTTGTAGACTTGATCTTAGACTCTTTTCACCTTTTCTAAAGAGGTCTAAATAGTCACTGAAAAGGATTTGCAAAGGAAAAAATATTTGCCACCTGTTACAGGATGAGCTGCGTTTAGAGATAGATCAGCAATGATGAGAAATAGTCTTTATGGAGTGGAGAAAGAGAGAAATGAGGAGCAGAGGTTGATACATATCTTCCAGTGGAGCCTAAGCCATTTTTTCCAGACAATTTTAGGAAATTCTTTTTTGTTTTGCTTTGGAAAAAGCCACCTGGAATGCTCCAGCAAGCATCCGCCTGGAACTTTGGCTCATCTAGAACTTTCTTGCCTTTTCGAGGAGCTTAGGTCACAAATGAAAACTAAATCAGGTACAGGACAGGCAGCCATATTAGAAATTGGCTTAGATTTCCCGCAAAGCCAAAAGGTTAAGTAGTTATTTCAGACCAGTTGGGGTTTGCCTGGCTGAGAGTAAAAGAGAAATCCACAGCCCAGAAGCCTGGAGCTGGGGTTTTCTTCCAGCCTCATAGCTACGGTTTGGCCTTTCACCTGCTAGATGGCGCTGTCCTCTAAGGAAAGGCCCGCTCCGGTTGAATGGGGGCTCAGTGACAGGAACAGAACAACTGAAGTTGAAAAGCGTTGATGGGCAGGAGATAGAGCGGACAGAAGGCAGCCCTTTCCCCAGCAGCAGCATCTCCTTCTGTGGTGAAACTTCTCGTTACCTTTATACTTTTTATTTTGCAGTGAGGGAGTTTTGTACCCTACATCTAAAACATTACAGTGCTTTTTATTCTGAACAAAAGTGAATTCTTATTCACTGTGTGTGTGTGCGCGCGTGCACGCTCACGGTGGAGGGGTCAGGGATCAGGGATGATCATGGAGGCCCCTCTTAAGGCTCTAACTTACAAATAACATGTCCTAACCTGGTCATGACTTACACAAAATCAGTGAGACAGAGTCAGTCCTTTCTGCATCTTGCTGAGCTGGGTGCATGGGACTCCTGGTAGCTTTACTCTGCAGCCTTCTAGCTCAGCTCCACTCAGGGGCAAGCTGTGAATAGGTGCTGAGATCCTCTTTCTGTGCAGTTGTACTGTTAGACTGACAGGCTGGGCCCTGGTCTGCATGTGAAGTTAGGGATGCAGTGTACAGCTACTCCCACTGTATAGGCAGCCGGAAGGAAGGAAAACAAAGACAAGGGGAGAAGGAGTAAACTGGGAAGGGGCCTCACCAGAAGGGAAAGGAGAGGGTGAGATGAAGGAAGAGAGGCTATATGGGGCCAAAGACTTGAGATGGAGGGAGAAGGGGGGCAGAGAAGGAAGAAAGAGACAAGGAGGACCAAGCATCCAGAAAAGAAGGGAAAAGCAATGGGGAGAAGCCTGTGAGGAAGAGGAGGAGGAGGAGGAGGAGGAGGAAAGAAGCCTATAGGAAGTGGGAACTGGAGTGGAGCTTTCTAATGTGTGCAAAAGCTGAGAAACTGAGTGAAAAGCCAGAGGAAGTAAGTACAGTGAGGCAAAGAGAAAAACAGAAGTGAAGAAGCTTTGTAACTAGTAACTAGAGAAAACCTGAAAAAGGGGTGAGGGGCAGCCACTTAGGTGAGGAAGTTGCAGAAGAGTCAGGCAGGAGATGGGCAAGGAGGCTTTGAAGTAGGAGGTACTGGAAGGGAGGGGTCAACTCAGAAAGGACAAGAAGTGTGGAGAAAGAACAAGCAAAGCACAACACAAAGGAGAGTGAAGGCACAGGGAAAGAACCATTAATAGAATGCTTACCTTATGGTCATAAAAACTGGAATGTGTGTGTTTTGGCCTGCAGCCACTGTCCAGGAAACACAGTGTGGCTTTTAAGCAAATTGTGGAGTGCTAGGGTCTGTGCTAGTTGGTAGATCACACTAGTCTGCTTCTTTGAAAGGCAGCTGCTCCGAGCTTCCTTCTTGTTGGCTGGCAGTCTGGTGTGGAGACACCCAATGGGGTCTGTTGTCTAAATTCAGGGTCATCTTTGCTGTATTTATGGTGCTCCAAGTTCAGAAGCATCAGCTTTGCTTGCAGGGCAAGCATTGAGATGTGGTTCTTTTGGGGATGTTTCTTGGTGGGACTGGGATGGAGGCTCTGGGAACGCATGTAGGGGTGGGGAGATAAATACTTAAGGGCGATGTGGGGTGGAGGTTAAGGGCCAGGTCCCTGGAGTCAGATGGCCACATTTTAGTTCTGAGTTTGACCACACTGCTATGTAAACTAGCATATGTCACTTCTACTCCCTGAGCCTCAGCAAGTCATTTATAAAATTGAGATCTTAATCAGACCTATCTCACAGTGTTCTGGTGAGGCTTGGATGAGATGATTCACATGTCTAGCAGAGTGGCTGCTATAATTAATGTCCACCCAATGTTAGCTGTCTTTCAGCACAAGATTATTAGAGACTAGAAAACTGTCTCTGTGTGTGTGTGTGTGTGTGTGTGTGTGTGTGTGTGTGTTCCAGAGGATCACTCCTTGAAAGCAGAATAAGGGGATTAAATTTGAAGATATTTTAGCAAGGATATTGTCTGTACAAAGCTTCGTTTAGGAAGATGAATGTAGGCTGCTTGGTGTGGGAAGGGAGACCACTTCTGTGACTCGAGTATGCATGAGAGAGTTGGATGCTGGGCTAAGGGTATGGGATACTTTAAAAAACGCAACAGGTGTCTCACGAGAAGACCTCTGACACCCAAAGACGTTGGTGTTTAGATAGTTAGATGGTAGGAGAGGGAAATTTCAAGCATGACTTCAAGGGTTTGGGGCCAGAAACTAGAGTCAGAAGGTTCTCTCAAGCTAAGAATGTGTTTTACATTTTAAAGGACTGAAAATGCCAAAAAACCAGAAACAAAGAAGAATATGTAACACAGACCAGCTGCCTAAAATGTCTATTATCCGGCCTTTTATAGGGAGTGACACTCAATGCCCCTGACCTGGCCTAGGGACTCATAAGAAAGTTGTGCCCTAAAAATAAGACAGGCTGGAGAGGTTCTAGACAGAGTGCAGCATCACAGAAAATTAGACTGGTGAGACTAAAGCTGGAGTGCAGTTTGGGGGGAATCATATCTCAATTAATAAGTCACATATTCATTTCACAAACAGTTTCTGAGTGTGATATAAGAGATAAACAGACCTGTTTTGAATCCTGGCTACTTGCAATCTTAGCCAAGTTACCAATCTGTAGGTCTCAGTTTTCCCATTTGTAAAATGGAGATACTAATAATGCCTACTTTGAGGATTAAACGCAGTCAGACATGTCAGGCATTTAAGCTGTGTCTGGCATGCAACACACAATAGACACAGCTGTTATTGTTATTGAGGACCTAGAAGCCCCGAGCTGAAAATGAGCACTGCAGATGCAGAACAGCAGTAAAGGGTGCATTGGTCTGGTAAGTAACAGTAAGCAAGTATCAGTGGTCAATATCATCATCAACGCTGCGCTAAGCTACTTTTGCACTTATTGGAACTTGGAGTCTGGTCTTGGGACCGTACTGCCCACATTGTAAAGAACTACATTTGTTTTGATGTATTTTTAAAAAATGAAAAGAATCAATCTCTGCTTTTCCTTTCTCTTCCTTTCTTCCCCCTCTCCCTTCCCTCTATACAGTTAGAAACACCTTTAATTTTCTTTGACGTTTCTGACAGCTGGGCCATCTCTCTCCCATCCTGTTTAGAAGTCCTGACCCTGTAAGAACTAATTCCATTTTCTCCCTCACCTCCCAGTGATTTGCTCCTCTTGCAGCTCCTCTCTGCGGAGCAGGGCTTCCCAATAGAGTCCAGGCATCTCTCACAGGGCATCAGCCCACCCACAACCTCCCAGGCATTTGTCCTGTTTCTCTGAGTGTCGGAAGTTCTCTGTCTTCCCAGTAGGACTTTCTGACAGCATGGAGTGGATCCCAGAATTGCTAACCTCCCCTGCTGCAACTTAGCCTCTTCCACACTCTGTTGGAGAAACACGAACGGGAGTTGGGGGAAGCCAGGTGCCCCCAGAGGCCGGGGGCTGGGACAGCCGTGCTGGTTTGCTCTGGCAAAGATGATGGCGCCCTGCTGGTGACTTACTGCTTCCTTGAGAGGCCATCGAGGGGAGACAGATTAGGGTTATCGAGATAAGACAGAGAATATTCAAACTGGAATAAAAAAAAGGGCTGTTTTTCCAATAGTAAGTAATCAGGGAACAGGAGGATGTAATTTGCAGATTAGGGAAGTGAACAAAGAACATAAAATTAACTTTATAGCAAAGAGGAGCACAGTCCGTTTGAAGAAATAAACCTCCTAAAGCATTATTGTTGATACAATCAGACTGTTGATTTAAACTAAATAGGAAATATGACCAAATCAGCAAGAGGAGGGGGACTCGGTGGAAGTTGAGGTTGAAACTTCAGTCAGTTGTAGAAGACTGGGATGGGTCTGAGAGAACTCAGGGGGCTGTGGGTCATTTAAAAAGTGGCATTTACTTTGATAAATGGCAAATATGCTCCTGCACATGTGCAGTCCCTTGTCTGCCTGCTTGCTCCCCACTCCACTATTTTAAAATCTCAAAAGCCCATGAAAGCTCACCCAAAGGCCCCACAATCCTCCCTCAAACTCAGCACTGACATTAGCTCCGAAGCAAAATAATTCCAAATGATGTTTTTAATCTGGAAGTGATTAGGGTAGAACTTCCGGTCCCCTGTCCCAGTGAGAAATTCAGCTCTGTGCCATGAGGAGCTCTTTATTTCCCAGTGCAGACCAAGGGCTGAGGTTCTGAGAGCATCCCTATGTAGTAGTCCACCCCATAGACTTTGTTACCTATCTCAGCATTCTGTCCTTTATCTGTCTTGCTCTGGGCCTCTAGAAACTGCAATATGGGAATCCCTCACCTTCTGCTTTCTTATGGGATTCAGGTGATGAAAGAGCTCGCTGTAGGGGGCACGAGGAGGAAGAAGAGGTCAGAGTGTTTGTTTCTTCCCTCTTTCCTTGCTAGGCTGTAGATTGGCCTGACTTTCTCTACCAAAATTCAGAGTTTCCATGTGACTACAACCACCTCTCTCTGGGATCAGAGCTCTGGCTGTGTCATTTCAGGTACAAGGATGTTTCGCTATCCTTTGTTGTTTCCTTAAATATGTCCTTGCATTAAGCAGCCTCTTCATTAAATTCTCCTGCAATGCTTCCATCCAGTGTGCCTTCCATGCAAATCCCCAATGGATATAAGTGAGGAGGGCTCCTACCTGGGAACCAGAAGACCTGGACCTTGGCACAAGTTGACTGTGGGCCCTTGGGCAGTTTGCTTATCTTTTCTGGAATCAGCTTCTTCACCAGTGGATTGTGAATGATTATAATGTGACTGTTTTGCTAAAACATGCTATGATTTGGTTTCTACTAGTGGTCTAATGGGCAAGGCCTTGGAGAAAACTAAACATGGATTTGAATCCTAGTTCTGACGGTGACTGGGTATGTGGCCTTGGCTAAATCATTTAATCTCTCAGAATCTTGGTTTTCATCATCAGTAAAACAGGAATGATAACCATTTCCTTGCAAGTTAAGAAAGGGGGTTAAATAAAATGCCACATATGGCAGCAGCTAAAAGAGTTCCCACGACATAGGAAGCATCCAGTCCTTGTCAGAGCCTATCTTTTTAGTCCCAGCTTTCGTAGAGGGGACATCCTTTAGCGTGAGAGATATGAACTTTGTTGCTCTGAAGGTACCATTATTTCCACCTCTAGTACTGTTTGTTTATTTATTTTGCCAATGTCTCAACTATCAGCCTCCCTTTCATTCATTCTTTCCAATCTGTCTGGTCCTTGCAGTCTTCTTCCTGAAGTCAAAAGGAGGCAGGCTTATGGTTAGCTACCTGGAGGGAGGGAGCTAGAACATTGCCACTCATCTGGCACTCAGTGGCCACTTAGCTGTATAGAGCTTGGATCAGGGTGGGCATTTCTTTCAGCCCAGAGCTCTCTGGCCCAGTTGGCACATATGAGGGACTCTGCCTTTATTCTTTATACAAATGTCAGCTTTATAACTGAGGAATAGGGCCTCAGGTTTTTCATGGTATTTCTTCATAGTACTTCAATTTTTGAACTCTCACCTATTAGTCCTATTTAGCATCAAACTTTCTTTTTTAAAATTAATTTTATTGGTAAATTTTAGGTATGCAATATAATGACATTCATCATTGGAAATTAGCACCTTTATATAATCTCTCTTGGTTCTTATTTTTCCCCCTTCCTCTGCCCTCCCTTCAGCCCCTCCATCCCTTCCTATTTACAAAGACTTTGTTTCCATTTTTTCATTTTCTTATTTTAATTCCATTCCTTTCTTTCCTTTCCCCTACCTCTCCCACTTCCCCTTCCCCTTTGCCCCTCTTCTTCCTATTTCACATTATCTGTTATACCTTTTAGTCCTTATTTACACTTTCAGTTTCTCACA
>NW_004624733.1:31295892-31326087 GCF_000247695.1 Heterocephalus glaber | reverse complement strand
AATGTGTATTCTGATTTTGTGGGGTGGAAGACTCTGTAAACATCTGTTCAGTTCATTTGTTCAACAGCTTGATTGAGTTCTAGCATTTCATTGTTTATTTTTTGTCTAGTTGATCTGTTTTTGACAGTGGGGTATTGAGGTCCCCTACTGCTATTGTGTTAGTGCTTATATGATTTTTCATGTCCATTAGTATTTGTTTTATATAGTTGGGTGCACTAGTGTTTGGTGCATATACATTAGTGATTGTCAGCTCTTCCTCTTGAATTGTACCTTTTATAAGGATGTAGTGTCCTTTGTCTCTCTTAATGAGTGTTGGTTTGAAATCCACTTGATCTGCAAAGAGGATAGCTACTCCTGATTTTTTTCGGGTTTCTGTTGCATGGAGTATTGTTTTCCACCCTTTAAATTTCAGTCTATGAGTTTCTTTTTGAGTTGTGTTTCTTGTATGCAGCATATTGTTGGATCTTGCTTCTTGATCCTTTCTGCCAGTCCATTTCTTTTGACTGGTGAATTGAGACCATTAACGTTGATGATTATAATTGATATATATTTACTAATCATCGTCATAACTTTTTCTTTCTGTTAGATTCTCCCCCTTTGTATTTAATTTCTTGTTGTGCCTGATGGATTCATTTTGCTGGGCTTCCTGGGGTTGTGATCTTCATTGTCTTTTCCTAGGATATTGTCTAAAATTTTTTGAGTGCTGGTTTGGTATTCATGAAGTTTGGAAAGTGCTCTTTGTCATGAGAATATCTTATTTCTCCATTAACTTTGAAAGACAGTTTTGCAAGGTACATCAATCTGGGTTGGAGGCTGTTTTCCTTTAGTGCTTGCAATACATCACTGCAAGCTCTTCTTGCCTTGAGGGTTTGGATTGAAAAGTCTGCTGTGATTCTGTTGGGCTTTCCTTTGTATGTGATTTGTTTCTTTTCTCTAACTGCAGAATTTTGTTCTTCTGTTGGGTTTTTGGAATCTTCACAATTATATGCCTATGTGTAGTGTTTTTTTTTTTTTTTTTTGATCAAGGCTAGTTGGAGTCCTTTATGCCTCCCTTATCTTTATGTCAAGTTCTTTTCTCCTATTTTGGAAGTTTTCTGCCATTACTTTTGTGAACAGTTTTTTTTTTTTTATGTCATCTGCACTCTCTCCTGTTTCTTCTTTGACTCCAATCAGTCTTATGTTATTCTTCCTTTCATCATCTAGCAGGTGCTAGACTGATTTCTCATGGTCTGTTACTATTTTATAGAGATTTTTCTTTTCCTGGTCACTTATTGCAATCTTATCTTGTATATCTGAAATTCTGTCCTCACACTGGCTCATTCTGCTGCGTAAACTTTCAATGGAGTTTTTAATCTCCTGGAAATCTGTTTGCATCTGTTTTATGGATTCCGTTTATTTTGTATGTGGGGATTTCATCATGTCTTAAAGCTCCTCTATATTTTTATCTATGTCCTCTCTAGACTTATTAGTCATGTCTTGCACTGTGGGCACAATCTTTGCTGTTATCTGAGAAATTATTTCTGATTTCATTTTTTCCATATCCTCTTTTTTTTGCCAGTTCAGGGAGTCCAGGTGGTTGAGTATCAGATTTTTCCATCTCGTTTCCCTTTGGGGTTGCTTTAGGTGATCTGGGAGTCTGATTTTGAGACTTGTTTAAGTGTTGTCTCATTTCACCTGGGGTGGGGGGTATGTGCTGCTGGTGCCTGAGTGCTCACTTCTTTGGCACTGGGTGCAGTGGTCTGGTGGCCCAGAAGGTTCACCTCTGTGCTAGGGGTGGCTCTAGGGGGTGGTGGTATGGTGGCCTGGAATGTTCACCTCCTCTTTGCTGGGGGCAGCTCTGCTCCTCCACACTGGGGGTGGTGGCATGGTGGCTCAGAAGGTTCACCTCCTCTGCACTGAGGGTGACTCTGCTCCTCACCACTGGGAGTGGTGGTACAGCCAAAATGTTCAATAATTAATTTTGTATAAGTTTTAAGTATATAGAATGGAATTCTTCAAATTTTTGCTTGAAGTTTCAAAATTTAATTGTATGACCTGTTGATCAGTTCAAATATGGATAAAGCTGTGAATGAATGTAATCTTTGACTCATGCTCAGAGTCCTCTCTTCTCACTTCAGTAACTCAACCTCCAAATTCTCAACATTTGTAACTGCCCATAGTTGACCAAAGACTCTCTTCAGTGACTTTGCCAGTGTCAAAGTGGAGGCTCATAATTCTGCCCTTATTGAATATATGCATGTCTTTTGTCTACCAGTACCCACCAAATTCCCTTAAATGTATGGTAATTTGTCTCATTTATCCATCCATCCATCCATCCATCCATCCATCCATCTTCTTTTGAACCAAATGTCACAATACGCTTTCTTTATTAATTTCAGAAAAGTGTCAGTCACAGCTCCAGACTTAAGAAATACATAATATACTTGCAGACCCAAAACAAAGATTAAAAAGCTCTCTCACAATACCAGTGAGACATATAAGTGTCCAGTAGTGATGTTAGGCATTGTTGAAGTTTAAAGAAAGAGAAAGCACAATGAGGCAGAATAATAAAGCCTGACTTTAGAGAAGAAATGGGAATAGAGTCAGGCCTGAAAAGATGAATGAAGTTGATCTGAGTAGAAAGAAAGGGAAAAGCCCACCAGAGAAATCATTGGCAGGGAAAATGAGAACAGATAACAAACAGAAATCCAGAAGCAGAACTGCTTGGCTGGAGTGGAGTGTTTTAGAAAGTAGCCAACTGGGAAAGTTGGTTCATTCTAGATTATGGAAAAGAGACTAGAAAGTTCTGAGCTTTTATAAATGTTAGTAATGTGAAGTGAGGTGCATAAGCTTCACTTATAGGTAAAAGAGCCCTCCTAAAGATTTTCCAAGCCAGGAAGAGGCACCTGGTAAGCAGAATGACTTAAAATATGGAGAGTTTGCATTATCCAGTGACTAATTCATGGGCTCATTCAAGGAGAGTTTAGTGGTCTCTTCTACATGCTTGATTCAGTAGACATGGTTGGACCTTACTTATGATGTCCTGGTTTTTCCAGAAAGGAAAAGGAGACTTTGCTTACTGAAGACCAAATAGTTAACCTAAACATGGAGAACCATTAAGTAATTATTCCAGTGAAGGCTTTTAAAATATTTTATTGTAAAATTAAACAATATAGAGCAAACAAAGCAAATGCTTAGCTTGGTGAATTAGTACACAGTAAATATTATTAACAGCACACAAATCAAGAAATAGGATTACTGGCTACTCATGTAACTCCTGCACATGTCCTATCTTAAAAATCCTTCCCTCTAAAAGAAACCCCTGTCCTTCCATAGTAATCACTTCCTTTTATTTATCTGTGAATTTACTACTCAAGAGTATATCTCTAAACTCTCTAGTTTCATGCATATATGTATTTTTAAATTTGTTAAGGTCTCTTTTAACTGTGTTTCCCCTTAACCTCTTTCTTTTTTCTCACAGTTTACCTGTTGACAGGTCTGAGTTTTTTGACTTGTCAAGTTTCCTACAGTTGGACTTTTGGCTGCTCATTCATGGTGCAGTTCAACACATTCATTCCTCTGTCTTCAATATTTCCTGAGGATTACAAACTGGATCAAGAGGTTTGATCTGCCACAAGTTTCATCCCTTATCAAATGGTCTATGTCTTGTGTCTTTCATCAAGAGGCATATAATGTCTGGTTTGTGTTCTTTTCTGACATTAGCTGGGGTGGCTACTCAGTATTACTGGGAGGTGAAAAACAGCACCATTTTAATTCTATAATTTGTTTTTATTGCCTGAGATATTTTTATAAAGAGATTCTTCCTTTGGTCTACTATTTTGTTACCTGGTACTTTAGGTCATATAGAATAAGTAGGATAAATATTTATTTTCTTTTATTTATCCAATCTCAAGAAACAAGTTGGGCTGTTGTTTCTTCATGAAGTGATTAAGTATTATTGCTGTTATGGACTCTTGGATTTATGTATACTTGATGGATTTCAATCTATTACAAAACTCAAGTCTTTGATCAGTGGAAACCTCATTAAGGAACCTTCCTAACTCCTTTTGACATGAGCCTAGTATCTTTTGAGAGTTTCCTCTTAACTTTATGTCAACATATTCCAAATCCATCATGAAGAATTTTTGTCTCAGGCCTGTAATCAGCCATTTGCGCAAGAAATCCAAGGTTAATTCAATAAGAAATGTCATTCAAAAACCAAGTCTGATGCTCATTGCCATTGGGTTGGCCTTTGCTTTTGAGTACTTTTAATGAAAAGAGCTGGAATATACAAACATCTTATGGGTTTATACTGGTATTTCCAGTTCATATTCAGATCCGCTTACTTTAACACCTTCTATATTTCTTCAGTATCTCCTTTCTTTCACCTGAGAATTCTTAGAGCCACAGGAGATGACAGAAGACAGAGGTTGAGAGAATTAGACTATCTCAGAACTAGGATTTACTTTTTTCTACTCTACAAATACAACATTCTCAGAGTAATAATACTAGTATTGTCACAGGCATTATTATTATCATTGAAAGCAAATAAGACTGTTTTGCATATGATTCTCATTTTTTATAGTTGTGCTATATTTGCATTTAAATAATATAACCATTGCACACGAGAGTATCTTCCTTATAACCCTCTGTTTATTTTTTACAAGTAATTATATATCTAAAATTTACCAGCAATATGTATCTGAAACTTACTCTTTAGTAGATGCATTGAGAAGGACTCATGGGAACCATATTCCCTGAGTCTTTGCACATTATTAACAGTTTATGATTTTCTGGCTATAAAATCCTTAGTTCACATTTTCTTTCTTTAAATATCTTAAATATATTACTCTAATTTCTGTTGGCATAAAAGCTTGCTGTCAGAAACCCTGAAGATTAATTTAATTTCCCTCACAAATTATATTCTTCTTTAGCCTAACTCTCCAAATATTTTTTTCTGTTTAAAAATATATTTTATGTAGATTGTCTAGATTTTGGTTATTCTGGGTCATCAGTATTCTCAGGTACATGGTAATACACACACATACATACACATACACACACACACACACACACACATATATATATATAATCATTTTTTTCCTATTAGGAAAATTTTTTTGAAGTGTAGGTTTTGGTACTTTTTCTATTCCTCTGGTGTTTCCCTTTGCCCATGTTTTCTTCTTCAGGGTCTCCTATTAGTTGTGTATTGGATCCTCTTTGCCTATCCTCCTGATAATTTTTTAAAATTTAAGTTCTTATGTGGACTTTTTGATAATTCATCAAAATTCTGGGCCAATGTGTTCCAGTTTTCAAACTAATTTATAGTTTGGAATAATAACTGACAATATTTTTTGTATTATTTTCATCTTTTTAAGAGGCACTGGAGAAGCTGAGCTATATAATTTCCAGTGAACAGGGTGCATTGACAGTAACATAGGAGGACACTAGAAAAGACAGTTTGGTGCATCTCAGGTTATCTGGAGACAATAACCTCTTACTTTTATGGGATTAGAAATCCTTTTTTTGCATTTTCTAATTAGTAAAGCTTAGTGCGAGCAGAAAACCTATGCTTTCATCAAGCATATAAATTTGGGGAGAATTCATTTATTTGTTTTGCCATAGAACCTAAAGTAGTGTGGATGAAGACAGATTTCTAGGCAGTATATGAGTGAATATTCAGAAGATGGTCTGAGTGAAGCATTTGTGAAATAATTTTTAATAGTGAGGAGGTAAGTAATTATCTCCAAACATCCTATGCTCTTGGTAGTTCAAAGTAAAATGACTTCTTTCAATAGGTGAAGTCTTTGGTGCCTGCTATGATCTGGGTTCTTATTTCTGATATGTGTATGTTTCCATTGCTACTATAATGAATTAACACAAATTCAGTGGCTTAGAACAGCACAAATTTATTCTCTTAAAATTCTCATAGTCAAAAGTCCAAAATGAATGTCTTAGTCCACTTCGTAGTGCTGTAACAAAATACTTGAAGCTGGGTACTTCATAAACAAAATAGGTTTATCTGACATATGATTTTGCAGTCTAGCCAGTCTAGCCAGCCTCTGGCTGCATTACAACTTGGTAGACAGGCAGAAAAGAAAGTGGCCATGTACAGAAGGAAGAAAGCAAGTTCAGCAGACTCATTACAATAATCCTCTCTTTTGGGAACTAACCTGGCTTCAAGAACTTCGAGACAACTATATTGAGTCCTTCTTACTGTGGTACTTCCATGGTCTATTCGCCTCTTTTAGGCTCTACTGCTTAAAGATCTACCATGCATCAATACCATCACACTGGGATCCAAGCTGTTAGAACATGAGTCTTTGGGGGAACACATCCAAACCCCATCTGAACCAGACAGTAGTGAGTTTCCCTATGCTGGTGGAAATTGGGGCATTAGCAGTGTTCCTTCTAAGGTTCAGGGGAAAAACTTGTTTCCTTGCCCTTTTCAGCTTTTAGTTTCCATCTGTATTTCTTTGCTTGTGGCCCTTTCTTCCAGTTTCAAGTGGCCTCACTCCAATCTCTGCCTTACCAGCATATCACCTTTTCTCTGTAGTCAGGTCTCCACCCATGATCCCTTTATGAATGAGCATACTTGTGATTGAAGGGTCCACCTAGATGATACATGAAAACCTTTCCCTCTCAAAATCTCTAATTTAATCAAACCTGTAAAGTTCTTTTTTACCATGTAAGGTTAAGGTTCAAAAATCCTGAGAATTAGGCCATGGTTGTCTTTGAGGGGGGCTATTATTTAACCTACAACATGCAGTACTTCATTTCACAAAAAAATCCCCAATAATAGAGGGGAGGAAATTCATTTCCAGGGAGGTTGCAGAGATGATTCTCAAAACATTCTCCTTGGAAGGCTGCAATTTCTTTGAAGACTACACTTTTATCTTAAAAGTTGATTTAGATTTCATGGTTTCCATCTGTGCTTGCTTCCTAAAAATAAGAATATTCTCCCTCTCCTCCTTCCTAGAACCAAAAGAAAAATTGAGCCTGCGAGTATAAATCAGTGTAGAGTGTATAGTGAGCATGCACAAGGTACGGGTTTGATTCTTAGCACAAAACAAAAATGAGAGTGGGGGGAGGGGGGGCACCTGGGAAAATGTGCATCATTCTTCATGGTTGTCAGGATCCTGGAACACTTTAGAGGTAACAGTATATAATGTAGATGGCATGGTATCACATCCTAAGAGTGTCAATTAGGAGGTGTCATTAGTCCCAACTGTAGCTTACTCAGTCCTCACTTAATAACATGGGGGAGAGGAAGAGCCCCAAGATCTTTCCCCAGCCCTAGTTGCCTTTTACTCAGAATTCTCCATTCATGTCTGAGTCCCATGAGTGAGATAGGAGATCTCAATGGAGTGTGAAGAAAAGAACCAGTAAGACTTGCTCTTCAATCTTACAGGAAGTCTCTGGAGAACATGCACACCAACCCCTCCATGATGTTGGGAGGAGAGCTGGTCCTCATGGGATACTTAGCTATGGCCTAAGCCTCATAATGAACCTTGCCTGGCTTTCCTGACTCTTGGTTCATGGCTGAGCTTTTCTGTTTTCTGTTAGAGTGCCTGCTGGGTACAGAATCAGCATCCTGGCCTTGGTTTCTCCTAAAGGAGAGAGGAGCCCTATTTCTGCCCTGCAGCTCTTTGTCTGATAAGCCATGCATTATTATGTTTGCTGTCTCCGAATTTCTCTCCCTCCCCCTCTTGCCAGCCCCTTCTGCTCTGTAACTGCTCAGGGTCCCAGGACAGTTGAAATCTGACCAGCCAGAGTGCTATTTTTAATGTTGCCACGCATCACAGCTGAGGACTTGGCCCAGACACACAGGTGCAGCATCCACGGCTGCTGTTTCTTCCTCTCAGAGGATGCAGGCAGAAAACCAATGCCCATGCCTGAAGTGTAGGGAACTCTGGAGCAGGGAGCTGCGTTTCCTCTCAACTTTTTGGTCTACACAGCTCTGTTCACTGCAGCATGTAGCGAGGCAGTACGGCAATTCATAAAATGTGACATTCATGTGTGAGGCACACTGCTGTGAGCCTGTCTTACTCCATGATAAAGACTGCATCTGTTAGGCCTTATCAGCTCATGTTCAGGCCAGGAGGAGAATTATATCGCCTAGCTTTGCTTTCTTCTTCCCACTTATTAGAGGCAGCTTTCCCCACCCTCCTTCCCCAGCCTTTGGAAGATCCTCTCCCCAGCAACAGATCCAGGGTGCATTTCCCAGTATCAGGAAAAGAATGAATCACCTTCAAATTATTTCACTCTTATGGAACTTGCCCTAGAATGTCAGAGAATTTCTGTGACCTATTAAACTACTGGTCCATTTTATTTTTGTTTAGAAAGATAAATTATTACATATATATTTAAAAACATTAAAACTGACTTTAGTTTCAAAATTTTTCAGTTGGCATTTTTTTTCAGTTAGTCATGATTCTATTGCAGCCTGGGGACTTTTAAAATATTTCTAGAACCCCCTATCTTGTTCCCAAAGGCTTAAGAATTATTTGATAATTAGCCTCACAATTATGTTATACGTTTTGGAGAGAAGTGTGGGCTGGAGACGGGTGGGAAGAAGAAAGTTGTGTGTGTTAGTTAATGTGGGAGGAATGAGGGGTATTATCTGGGGATTGGAAAAATGCTTATGAGAGAAAGAAGTTCATTCTGTCAAAATTGTGTTAGTTGCCAGTTCTCTATGAAACCCTCACTTAGGACACAGGGAAGGGGGGACATTGGAGACTTTCTCGCCTTTCCTAATTAAAATGATGCCAGAAAACAGGATGTACATAGAGGCCAGCTACATGCCATTTAAAATGAAATATGCTTTGCTACACTTTCTTTCCATTTCCCAGAACTCACAATAGGAGCACGAGATAGAAAAAATACTTGTTAAAATGTTCCAAGCAGTATTTTGGTATTTATCTCATTGTGATTCTGATAGCACGACAAAGTGGTTCTTGCTAAAATGACAGTTTCTCTCCTTTCTTTCTGCCTTGTGTTCATACCTTCTGCTTCTCAACATCCAAACATTCACAGAAGCAAAAAGCTGTAACCCATATTCTTGAAGTCTTTTGCTTTGCTTCATGCTCTTTCTGACTTGCTAGAGCAAACTATAATCTTTTCATTTTCAAAGAAGTATTTGTTTTGCTTTCATTTTATGAAAATTTTCTTCTTTAAAAATTTTTTATCTTGTTTTTTGAACTAGATTTTAATAAAGCCGAATGTGTGCCAGATTTTGAGAGAGAAAATGAGAGCAGAGTGTGCATGTTATGTTGTTTTTTATATTGTGTGTGTGTGTGTTTGCGTGTAGAGGATCTAGGGGTCTTTACCATCAAGAATGTTCCTCAAAATGTTAAGTAGGTAAAGATGTCTGCCAGGGGCCATTTTTTTCCTCCATTCTCTTCTTAATCAAGATGTTAGAGGACCACAGTGCTTCCCCAAGATATAGTGGAGTTTCAGGAAGTACCAGGCAATGGGAAAGCTTTTATCTTGGTTTGCCTATTTATTACTATCATTATTAATTTTTAGAAGAGGTGGATTTCTGTAGTTCTTGAGCCTTCTGGATTCCCATCACATACAGAACTGCCTAAGGCTAAGCATGCTAAGTGATATTTTCTTGAGCAGGAGCAGGAAGGTAGCTGTAGAGCAAGAGTTACAGTTTAAAGGTTTGTGGAAGCCATAACCACAAAGGAGGTGAGTTTCTCAGGCCTGGGTGTGAGGCAGAAGGGAGCTGAGGGCCTTGTAAACTGGAACTGAGAGCCGCACAGCCCCAGACTGTTGCTGCTGGCCAGGCATGTGAAACCAGCATCGGCAGAAAAATCTTTGATCTTTCTGGGGTAGATAAATTCCATTTTAAAATGTTGACCAGTCATTCATGTGAGGAGAAAACAATAAACAAAAATCCCAACACTCAGTAGGGGAAAGGAAACACATCAGTGGTCTGCCATACAGGAGAGAGCACTGAGTACCTATAGCCCACTCACTTGCTGCGCCTGGAAGAAGGAAGAGAAGATGCAATGGCATGACTGTGTCCTTTGAAGTTCACACATTAGAAATGTGATCCAGACTGTGACAGTGTTGGGTGGTGGTGGGTTCTTTCTGAGGTGGGTAGGCCAGGTGGGCTCTGCCCTCATGCATAGAAGGGCTTTCTCAGATCTCAGTGCCTTGACTTGGTATTCCCAGTCTCTAGAACTGTACAGAAAAAGATTTCTATTTTTCTACATTATGCAGTTAGTGGTATTTTGTATATAATATGGACTAACAAACATATATAGGTGAGGGTGAAAAAGATCTGGGTAATGGGAGACACAGCCTGCCCTATGCCACTATAGTCTTTTGGAGAAAATTTGTTTTCTTTGAGCTCTTTATGAGAACATGAGAACCATCTTTCCCTCCCTCATAGTTTTTTTTTTTCCAACCTCCTTCAACAAATATGTTCTTTCAGTGTATTTATTAATTGCCTGCCTGTGGACAGGCATATTGTTGTGGTTTCTGTCCCTTTTCCAGTTGTGCTATAGATAGTTGAGTAATGATAGGAGAAAAGTTTATTCCTCTAGTTTCCAAGATCCCAAGGAAAGCAGACCAATCTGCTGGAATTTCTTGCTATGTGAGAAGAAGGATGAGGTGAGTGGAGCAGGCTTACAGTTCTCAGAGAAATGTACGCAACGAGATGGTGAGATTCCTCCCAGACAGCCTAGACCTGGGAGCCAGTGTAGCATGAAGTAGAGAGCCACGAGATGACAGGAGACTGTGTGTGTGATATGATTCTTCTTTGTTCTCATTCTTCAGCAAAGTTACCTAAGGTTGTGGTGCCCAACCAGAGCAGCAGGCTCAAATGCAGCTGCAAAGGAGGAAGCTTGGGAGTTTGCAGAGGTCATGGGGAGAATTGTAGATTCAAATAGTCCATAAAACTGTCCGTGCCAATTTCTGTGATGCTGTGAGATTCCTAGGTTACATCTAGGTCCATCTGGGTTCATCTAGATACCGTGAGCAGTTTGAGAGGAGGAGCCTTGTTAAAATTATCTCTGGCCAGGTGTGACAGCGTACACCTGCAATCTCAGCTACTTGGGAGGCTGAGGTAGGAGGATTGGGAGTTCGAGGCCAGCCTGGACAACTTAGTAAGACCCTGTCTCATGATCAAAATAAAAAGATCTGGAGATGGAGCTCAGTATTAGAGCACCTCTTGCTTCGATCCCTAGTACCACAAAAAAAAAAAAAAAAAAAAAAAAAAGAAAGAAGGAAAGGCCTCTGTAGCTTACATAGAGCCAGCGTACACAGTGCTTTTTGCACAGAGCAGGTGCTCAGTAAATACTGAATAAATGAATGAATGAGCAAGAAAGCTGTTAACTATGAGCTCATTAACACCAGTGCAGGTGCTGTGGATATACTGACTACTGACTAGAAATAAACCAGTCTGGAGAGAGTTAATTTCTGTCTTCAGCATTCACAGGAAGGATAATGTATGCTAGGGAGGGGAAGCATTAGTCTTTCCCTTTAGAAACCCCAAAAAGATTTGTCTGAAGCATGTATTTAAATGGGCAGCTTACAGGTGTTTTCAGAGCTGCTCCAGCCCCAGAGAGGGCCTCAGGGCAGAGAAGCCGGTGCTGGGTAATGAGAAACAGTCCTCAGCCACCTTGCATGCTTCGGTGGGAAAATGCAAATCAACTCATTTCTGCTTTTGAGGACAACTTCAGATAAAGGGGTCCCTAGGCAAAGTAACCCCTCAATGTGCCTGTCTGTCTTTCCCTATTGCTATCTTTTCCTGCACTACCTACAGTGCTGGCCAGGGGTAGGGGTATGGGGAGGGCCTTATGATGGGCCACACAGATGAGAGAGAAGATGCATAGCAATGAGGAACTGGGGGAGGAGAGAGGGCAACTTGGTGGAAAAGGGGTGGAGCTACCTCCAGTTTGGTCTCTGTCAGCCACCAACTGCTGCTAACCTTGAAGAAGGGGTGACATTTATAGAGTGCCAAAGCTAAGGTGAATAATGTTGGAAACCGTATCAGTTCCACCATCTAGTTTTTAATATTTGAGGAGCAGTTCCTAGCAAGGTTATCAATGGAGAAGTGGAAGGTTAGGACTAGAAACCAGGTTGCCAGCTTCTGGAATGAAGCCCTTTCCGCTCTCCCAAGTGTCATGCTGAGTATTAATGGGCATGAGTTTCCACATTTCATAACTTGAATGTAAATGTTAGGGTGTTCTGTAAGGTTCAGTTAAGATTTTAAAGACTTGACTATCTCAAAAAATTACAGTGACCTCTCTAGGTTCTCAGTGTAGCTAATTAAAAATAAAAACAATGCAAAATTGTAACATAAGCCTAAGGAAGTAGGGTAAAGAATTAATTTTTCTCATGACGACTATACTTATGACTTTGAAGTAGAAATTTTATTTTTGGTGGCCCTGTTTTACTGGTGTCTCAGGGAGTGCTTTCCTTCTTACATGGGAAATAGAGTTCATGAATTTGAGTGTCATGACACAGTTATTTTTTGAACAAATGCATAAGTTTTGTCAACATATATTTGAGCAATTGTCTTCAGTTAATTTTGTGTGATGTGGTTTCTATAGCGTTAAGTACCTGTGATTTGTGTATGTGAATATGTATACAAAGGCAGGTTTGTTTTCTTTTTCTACAGAGTGAAGCAATCAAAAGATCACTAGTATTGGCAGCTTCTAGTATGCCACATGAGGTGATATAAAAAGGTCCCTTCACAAGGCCTGAACAAAACCCACAAAGGTTACTTTTTCTCAACAAGTTAAAGATAGTGCTCTGAGGTATGGCTTTAGTGGTACAGTGCCTGTACCTTCCATGAGGTCCTAGGTTGGGTCCCCAGAACTGGGGAAAAAAAGGAATACTACTCCATATGAATATCAGTCTAAATTTGAAAAAGTCTGGGTTAGAAGAGCATCTGGGACATGGATTTTCAGAGAAAATCATGGACCAAAGGAGACAAAGAATGGGTTAATTTGCTTTAGGCTCTCTTGACTTCCATACTTTGCTTTTAGGGTTAAGGTCTAAATAACCTTCTATTCTCCCCCAATCAACAAGGAGCTTACTTAGCTTTACGTTGCTTACATGTCAGAAGTGTGTGTGTGTGTGTGTGTGTGTGTGTGTGTGTGTGAGATTGGAATGGGGGCCCTTTTGTGGTTAACATAGTTTATCTCTCCAGAAGTTTGGGTTGGGTGTGAGATGGTTCCTGCTTTTCTCTGTGTGTGATCTATAACATGGAGTCAGTTCAATACCAGGCAAGTGTGGTGAGACTCTGGCCTTGTCTGGAGGGAAGTTCCTGCATGTCAGTGGGGCATACTCAAACTGAAGTCTGGAATTACTCCTGATGATGATGAAGAGAGATGGAAGAATTGACTGGAGAGCACCCTACCTTTTCTTTTTTCCGAGTGACTTTTCTCATCTGTGTTGCCAGTTGATTCTTAGAAAAGCTCATTGTAATAATTGTCATACTGTATTAAGTTCATGTTTACCGAGTCTTTACTGTAGGCCAGTTATTCTCAGTGATTGTGCCTGTCCCTTCTATCCTACCCCTCAAAGGATACTGCTTAATATTTAGAGACAATTTTTGTTGTCACAGCTGGGACAACAAGTGAGACTGCTGTTGACACCTAGCAGCTAGAGACAGGGATGCTACTAAATCAAGTATAATGCATAGCATCTCTCCACCCACTCTCCCAAATCACCTACCCCGAAATGTCAATAGTGGCGAGGTTAACAAACACTGGTATGCAGCAAGCTCTGTGTTCCTTGATTAACAGAGTGTCACCCTCAGATCTCTCAAGGATCCAATGGTAGGTGCTGTTGCTCACCCCTCATCGTAACAATCGAAGTCAGTGTCTTATAAAGACAAGTTGACATGACCAAGACCACCAAGTTCCAGGGGCAGACCTGTGAGCTAGGTCTATCTTTTTGCTCATTCTAAGCTTTAAATACCAATCCAGACTGTGTACATATCTCCTTAGACTGTCTGTCCAGCATCTCAGAGAATGAGCTGGGGCTTCCACTTGAGGTACTTGTACCACTCAGAGATATAGGTGACTTGTACTGAGGAGACCACACCTGGATTTTTCAGCCTCTCCTGGCTGAAAGTTGCCTCTAGTGCCATTTCTCTTCCTTCTTTCCATCATCTCATCCCCTTGGTTTTGCTTTGCTTGCATTATAATAATCTTGATCTGCTTTAGCCCCTTCCTCACACAATAGTCCAATAGTTGGTAGCTCAGTGTCATTAATGACCTAACTGGATGGTTGTCTTTGAAGGTGAGAGTATTGGTTATTGCCTCCAGTTAGCCATAACTGGAAAACCCGTAATGCTCACTTTTAATTTCTTTCGGTGAAATTCTCTGAATATTTAGAGAAAAAGAAAATAAACAATGAACCTGAATTTAGGTTTCAGATTGTGCCAAGATTTCACAGGAAAACATTTCCTTCCACAAAAGCCTTCTGAGGAATTCCTTTATCAGTAGAAAAAAGCATTCCTAGAGATTTCACTAGGTAAATTACTCTCAGATTAACATATTTTATTAATTACCTATTATGGGACTCCAAAGCTAAACAATTATAAAAACAACAAAAAGAGGTAAATATAGTTCACAGTGACTAATAGATGCCATGAAAGGCATAATCAGTAAAATCAATTATATGCATTATTATAATGAAAGGTACAGTTAGTGCTTTAAAAAAATAATTAGGTTATTGGCTAAGAGGAAACTAGCCCCTTCCATTACCCTGGAGCAAGCCCTGGAGGCTTCACTCAAAGGCTTTTAGTAGAGAAATCATTGGTTTTATTGGCCAGGCAAATTAGTGACTCCATTAGCTTCACCAGTGGGGGACTCTGGTTGTCCTTAAGCGACCAGGTGCCTTTGATCTGGTTGTGCATTTTCTCGAGTGGAAAAATATACAGTTGGAACAATGCATCAAAAAGTGTCCAACACATATGCCCATCTACATGTATGGTGAGGGAAGGAACCAAGGAAAAAGAAGCAAAATAGGTGGTGAGGGTTTTGCACTCTGTGTATGAACTGTGTGTTGTGTGTGGTTTGTGTGCTGCATGCGTGCACCTGTCCACATGTGTATGTGACGCTTGAGACCTGATCAACAGCATTTCCAAACCTCTGTCCAGAACTCACCGTCTCTGTCTTGCTTTGTATGTAAAAATATTCTATGTAAACCTGTAGCAAAGCTGCCTCCAAAGTGCTAATAAATAATATATGCAAAGTTTTTTCTTATCAATATAAAGAAATGTGGAGTTGTGAGGCTGGTGAAAACTCGCATTAGACAATGTAATGAAGCAGGAATTAGAACAGTGTAGTTCCTCTGGCCATTATAAATGAGGACGGCAGCTACCTGGAGAATGGGAAAAGTGATGAGTACAGTCTGTTGGGGAGAGGCAGGAGGAAAATTTCCCTCAGGAACACATTTCAAATTACTTATTTATGAACTGATGAACTGGGAGACCACCTATTGAGACATCGGTGTAAGCAGTCTGCTGCAGACAGCTACAGAACTCCAGCTAATTGTGTCGCTGTTTTCTGTTAGAACTCTTGCTATCCAGCTGGGCTTTGGAGGCAGGAAATTTAGGCTCTGACTAGAAGTTACACTTTTCCTCTTTCTTTTCGGCATAAATATATACATACATATTTTAATCCACTGCAGTCTTTTGGCAAGAGCCTGGGGTAAAGTTGCAACAATTGGCCTGGGAGAGGCTGGACTAGGGAGGAGGCTTTGGTTTTGGAGGGTGTGCAGGTCATGTTTCACAGTCAGGCAGGGAGGTAAACAGAGTTCTGTGCTCCTTGTAAGCTCTCAAAAGGCTACTGGAGCAGGTCATAGAGAGCTGTGTCCTCCTCCTCCTCTTCCTGGTCAGTCTTTCTCTCTCCCTTCTCAATATCTGCATTGCCATGGTGACAGAGCATGGAGTGCTTCCTCTGTGCTGGGCTTTCTGTGGTGTTTTATATGAATGATCTCACTTTATCTTCACAAGAATCCTATGAAGCGGCACCATTGTTATTCCTATTGTAGAGGTGAAAACACTGATGGATGAGAGAAGTGAGATGACTTTGCCGTAGCCAGGAGCCCAAGTCCACAGGACCCCAGGGCTCAGACAACTACACACATTCTGGATGATTGTAAATGTTAACATTACAAGAAGAAAACAGCATCTCTCACTGGGGAGTGCTATAGTCTTATTCTCTGTATAGTAGGAGTGTGGCGAGAAGAAAAGGAATCAGACAGGCAATCAGGAGACTTGTGTTGGGAGACAGGGTAGCCAGAGATTGAGAACTAAGTCTCTTAGGGTTTCTGGTGTGTGTGTGTGTGTGTGTGTGTGTGTGTGTGTATGTGTTTGTATGTTTGTGTGTGTGTGTGTGTTGGCAGTGCTGAAGGGCAAACTCAGGGCTTTGGACATGCCAGGAAACACCCTACCACTGAGCTACACCTCCATCCCCATCTATTACTATCTTCAGTTTAGAGATGAGCTAACAGTGGTTCAGCAGACTAAAGCAAACTTGCCCTAAGTCACACATGTGTAAGTGGTAGCTTTATGTTGCGAACCTAGTTTGAGCTGTGAGTTCTTTGTAGGGCGCTCCTTTAAGGTGTAGAAGTGGGTCTTCAAGATGTATTTATTGCACTGAATTTCCAGTTCCAAATTTGGGAAGCTTATGGAGCTCTTGAAAAGATCCCCATTCCTTGGCAGGCACCACAATAGTAAAGGCATGTAGTATTTATGGCCCATTTAACTGTATGTCAGTTTCTGTGCTATCTAGTGCATGATGATCTTGTTCAGTACTTAGAACCCTACGAAGCAGGGATTTTGATCATTATCTCCAGATTATCACTGAAGGCATTGCCATCCAGAGAGGTTAAGTTACTGGTTCTCAACTGGGAGCAGTTTTGCTTCTCCCTCTTCCCAAGGGATTATTGGCAAAGTCTGAAGGGATCTTTGGTTGTCACAGCTGGAGGGGGTGATGCAACTGGCATCTAGTGGGTGGAAGTTAAGGTTACTGGTAAATATCCTACAATTTATCAAACATGTTCCCATGACAAGGAATTATCCAGCCCAAACTATCAGTTGAGATAATGCCCAGGTTGAGATAATCAGGGTTAAGTCCTCATAGAGACTCAAGGGCCTATGTGCTCATCTTCCACTGGACTACTCTCCCAGTCTCTCCCTTCTTGCGGTCTGTGGTTTGTTCAGAGGGACAGAGTTATAATGTGAGTCATGGGGCAGTAAGTGCCTCAGGGAACCTCTGATATGGATCTCTATGCAAAGTGGATTGCTTTCCTTTCTCTTTCTCTTTCTCTTTCTCCTCTATCCCTCTTCCCTTTCTCTTTCTCTCTCCCTTCTCCCCTCTCCTCTCTCCTCTCCTCTTTGGTCCCTTCCCCTCCCCTCTCTCCCTACTCTGGGAATTGAACCCGGGGATCATTGAGCTACACTCCTACCCCCTTTTAAATTTAATTTGACCTAGAATCTTGCTAAATTGTCCAAGTTGGCTTCAACCTTGCAATCCTCCTACCAAAGTGAATGATTAATTCTGCCTTGGTAGTTAGGTCCTGACTATACCAGATAAGCAAGGTTTTCTATGTAGCAATTCTGTCAGGACCAGATGTAGCTGGTGATGAGAGGACCTGGTGGAAGGACTAGAGAGAGGGCTAGGGCACCTAGCTTCCAGGCTGATTTTAGCAGTTCCTGGTATGTGACCTCTAGATAGCTACACTTACTCATGGAGCATCTATGTCTTTAGCTGTGGGATGGAGAAGCCTCTGATTTTGCTTCTCAGAGCTGTTTATGAAATCAGTTTGAGAAACTGGTCATTCAATGACTTTGAGGAGATTAACTGGCCTCACCTTTTTGGGATCTCCTTCATTATATCGACAAACATCTAATAATAATGGTGACTGCTTATACTACTAATATTGAGTATTTACTCTGTGTAAGACACTCCTTTAAGGACTGGAAATGCTCATATCTTTTAGTCTTCAGAAACAGTTTCATGAAGAAGACACTACATTTAATAGAGTTCCATGCTTGATTCAATGTTCTGATGTTAAGCATTTTGAAATTTTTTAAAAGAAATTCTTAATAATCATTGAAAAAGAGGCCCAGTGGTTTTGTTTCACATTGGACCTAGCAATTTGGTAGCAGGTTCTTCCTTTAGATGTGCCTGGTTCTAGTCCAAGGGTATTATAAACCCTTAGAAGTGAATCTGTCAGAATGATCTAAGGCCCTCTGGATTTAGAGGGATTAAGTTGTCTGAATATTTTCTAACCTTCTTCTTTACCCTATGCCAAGAAGCAATGACATTTACCAGACTTATCAATTAGTACCATGTACACCTTGAACAGGTAGAAAGGATAAGAAATTAGACCAGAACAACAAAATGACAAAGAATTTGTTAAGTAGTCAGGCTCTGCATTCAGATGGCATAACAACAGTGTTTGTGATAGCCATCCACAGCAGCCATGGTAGAAGTAATGGTAGAAGAACTGGTATCATTCCAGCAAAACTTTCTTGAGTTTTCCATGTGCAAAAGGCCTATGGCAAGTGCTTAGATGCATGATCTCATTTAATCCTTACAATAATTCATGTGATCTGCACTATTATCATTATCTTCATGATGATCATACAGATGTAGAAATGATAGCTGACCAGAGTTAAGTTACTTACTTATCACATTCTATAGCTTAGGATGGGAATTCCAGTTCCACTTCCAGACTGCAATGCCTTTTCCAAGAAATTTAACCATTTAATACCTCACTTTCTTGGTATGCACATGGGACTATCCCTTACTTTATAGAGTTGTTAAAAATTTCAAATTAGGTAATATAATCTACAATGTATGAGGAAAAGCCTCGCTTAATTTGTTCTCTGCTCTTTATATTTTAGAACAGTGTTTGGGGCATCATTGGTGTATCAGTTATCTATGTCCATAATGTAGTGTAACAACCATCAGACATTCAATAGTGTACAATAATAAGCAATGAAATGTGAGTTTTTGCTCACCTGTCTCGGGTCACTAAGACGTTGGCTAGATAGGTCTGCTCATCTTGCCTGGACTAGCTTGTGGGTCTTAGTGTCAGAGGTTAATAGTGCCTGGGGCAATTTGGTTTTGCTCTCCGTATCTCTCACCCTGCCAGAGGCTAGCCTGGGCATAATCTTACAGTAATGGGAAGGGTACTAGGATACAAGTGAAAATGGACAAATGCTTTTTAAAGCCTCTGTTGTTTCACATCTGCTAATATCCCACTAGCCAATGCAAGTAACCCTGACAAAACCAGAGCCAGGGCAGGCCACCTCTCCCAAGGTGGAAGACTAGGGCAAAGACTAGAGGGTGATTTTGCCATCAGTTTAACACAGTTAACTCACAATAAACACTTGAAAGTGCTTAGCACATGATAAAAGATCAAAAAAGAGTAATTCACATCTGCAATAATAATTTGATATGCTATGGAGTTGGTAAAAGGATTAATCCAAAAGAAGGATTTGACCACACATGCCTTTGACCAATTACTATTTATTTTTTATTATTGTTACTGTTTTTCTTTACATTTTCCAAATATTTTGGGTGTTAGCTGGATGTAGTTTGACTTTTTATTTTAAAAATGAGTAGCATCTCACAGGTCACAGAAGTAACAGATGAAACAGTTTCTCCAGAACTGGGATAGCTGAATTTGCTGGAATGAATCCCTGACACCTTTTCACTCTGCCAGGCTCTGTTCCTTTGTTTTAACCCAGCAGGGCAGGGCTGTGAATGCAGAGACTGTTGGAACACCCCTTTGGATGGCTCTTATGGCACCTGGGTAGGAGCAGCTCACCTCAGTCCTGAATTTGGCTTGGTCCCTCTTTGCATCTCCTGTCTGTTGGCTCCTGAGCTCTTGGTTGTGGAACAACAAGGCCCCTAAATTGTAATTTCGTTTACAGGGTTGAAGAGTCTGGTTCTTAGTAAGTGTGTGTGTTTCTCTGAGAACTGCCACTGTGTGCGGTGACGAATGATGATAGGTTGGTTTAATGCAGCTCTTGCCAAGATTAGGAGGTTGTCAGACAAGTATCATGGGAGACTGAGGGATTGCTCTGAAAAGCCATTCCGAATTCCTAACAGAGAGCTGGCATTCAGGAGAGGGTGGGCGTCTTACATTCGAGAAGCTTCGGAAAGGCCCTTGGCAGAGCTGAATTCTCTCTGCATTCTGTGGTGGATTAGGTGGGCTCTTGGGAAACCTCTACTCTGGTGTTGTGAGATCACAAAAGGCCTAGAGATGCTTCAGCATGTAAAACTGCATGCAAAAATTCATGCTTATAACATAAGACTTTTTCTCTTGGGAGAAGGACTATAGCTTTTATCAGAATCTCAAAGGTTTATGATTCCCAAATAGTAGGCTACCCTTTTCAGCCCCATTTCAGTCAGGAATACAGGGAAGAGTCTGTAGGCAAGTTTAAGGAGTGTTAGCTGGATAGTAATAGCAATCAGTGCTTTAAGAGTTTAAAGAGGAAAATGATATGACTATCCTTGATTTTTAAAAACAACTATACAGTTTAGGTATGTGAGTGCTATGAAATGGTATTGTTTCCTTCTCCTATTTATGCACACCATACATACATACATGGAGTGCTGATCCTGTGCCAGACACTTGGCAGTGGGTATGCTACTCATGATGAAGATTCTAGTAGTTAGAGTGGCTGCCTTCAGGGAGAATAAAAATTCTGGGGAAAGAGCAGAATACTTGCAGTTGAATAGCTGGAGATTCTAACATGGCATGAGAAGTGTTACTTGACCCTCTATTTATTTGTTAATATCGTAAATATTTATTGAGCCCCTACCATGTGCCAGGCCCCGTGCTAGGTCTTAGGGATATCACTAAGTTCCAGACAGATGCAGTCTCTGCTCTCATTGAATTCATGGCCAAATGGGCACATGGATAGGTGAACAAGCCATTAAACATATTGTGACAAATACTAAGGGAGGGGATACATGATGGCTATAAGGACATAAGAGTAGTCTACTCAGTGTGACACTTAGGACTTAGTCCTTGAAAGCTCAAACACCCTTTCAAATAGAGTGAGGACAGAGTTATTAGAAAAAGCCTGTGAATGTATTCCTTGTGTAGAAAAACTTGACTATGGAGGATTAGTATTATCTCTTCTTGCTTATCAACAGGCACATGGATTTCCTGAGGGCAGATTGAGTGGAAATGGTAGGGTTTAATTGATAGTTCAACTCATGCGCCTTGAATTCAATGTCAGAGGTTTAGGTTTAATCTTATTTCTACTTCTTACTAGCTGTGTGGCCTTGGGCAAGTCACCTTACCTTCTGAACCTTACTTGTGAAGCAGGGTTAATAATATCTGCCTTGCTTGTATCAAAAGGACATTATGAATATCCTGCCCTTCTGCCTATGGAGAGTCTTTTGGTACCCTGCAATAAGTGTCAGTGCCTTCATTTTTATATCTGAGGAATTCCTACAGACTCTGTCTTCTAAACTCTACTTCATCTCTTTTAAAGCTCTGCTTTCTCTGGATCCCTCCTCTGAAGTTGTATTTGAATTTTTTCACCATTTGACTTCTTTGGACTGGTAAGCTTGTTCTAGTTTCATGCTAGGATGTTGCCTACCCAGAACACCCATCTCATTTTTGTAATTAATTCCTGGGGCCATAGCCCATACAGGTTACTACAATCCAGTAGTGTAGTATAACTTGGGTTCAGAAACTTGACCTTCTCTCTGTCTCATAGAGAGATTTTCACAAAAAGTAGAAGGAGATGTGGCAGAGATAATGTTGCATTTATCAGACTGTTTTCTCTTAGTGGACATGGAGGAAGACTATATTTCCCAGATTCCCTTGTACTTCAGTTTGGGCCATGTGACAGAGTCTACCCAGTGGAATGTGGGCATAAGCCATGTACACTACATTCAGGACTGGGCCTTAAATTCTCATGGGTGATTTTTCAGACCTTTCCTTCCCTGCTGTGGGGACCACATCTTCCACATGGTATAGTAGCAAGACAGAGGAGGGCCACCTACATTCTGTGAACTGCATTGTGAATGAAAAATAAACTTTAGTTGAGATTTAGTGTTTATTTGTTGTAACAGCTTTCGTTAATACCTTAGTATGTACAGGTGATAACGTTTGCAAGTTTTCTGTAAATGTTAAAATAATTTACATTTTGTCTCTTAATTATCCTTATTTTCTCACTGTTAAAAGATGTCTCGCAATTGTCACACTTCCCTAATTTCTCTCATTTTAACTCTTTCCCTGGCAAGTGACAGAATCCCTGTCAAGTAAGCTCTAGCAAAAACAGGATGCATATGGAGTTTGGGCAGGGAGTTCTATAGGCTCAGTTTTCAGATACTATGGTAAGGTCTTATTTCCTTCCATCTCTTAGCTCTTTGTTTCTGTTGACTTTATCTTCATGTACATTCTCATCACATGATGGTCTTTTGCTCCTGTAAGCTTATATCCTACCAGTCAAGATGGGTAGCAGAAATCTGAGACAACTTTTACTACTGGTTCCAGCAAATCTCTTGCAAGTGCTTTTTAAAGAACATCCTGCTTAAGTCACTTGCCCATCACTGAACTGGTTCTCCCTGTGTGGTTATTTGATCAGGCCTCGATCATGGGTTCATCTCTGCAGAGTGGAGGTGGTGACAGCCTATTGAGATTAGTATAAAGATGCTCCTCCCAAGAAAACTGTGCAGTGGTAGGATCCCAAGGGGTATTAGGTGTCCACTAGGGTCAGTTATAATAGTGGAAGTGTGGGCTTAGTCACAGTTCTCCAGAGAGAACCAACAGGATATGTCGATGGATGGGCAGGTAGATGGACAAGATGGATGGACACATGGACGGATAGATAGAGAAAAAAGATATATTAGGAAAGTTAGCTCATGTGGTTCTGGAGGCTGAGAATTCCCATGGTCAGCTATCTGTAAGCTGGAGAATCAGGGAATCTGCTGGTGTGGCTCAGTTCGAGTCTGAAGACCTCAGAACCAGGGAAGCTGATTGTGTAGCTCTCTCTGAGGCTGATGGCCTAGAACCTGATGGTGGTGGGGTTTTTGGTGCAAGTCCTTGAGTCCAAAGGCTGAAGAATGTGAGTTTCTAATATCCAAGAATGGAAGGGAGAGGGAAAAGGAGAGGAAGGGAAGAAGAGGGGGGGAGAGAGGGAATGAATTTTCCTTTCTTCCGCTGCCTTTTTGTTGTCTCTGGGGCCTGAGCCAGTTGGATGGTGCTCACCCACAATATGTGAAGGTGAGTATTCCTCATTCAGTCCATTGATTCAAATGCCAATCTTTTCCAGAAACACTCTTACAGACATACTCAGAAATAATTCTTTTTTTTTTTTTTTCGGTACCAGGGATTGAACTCAGGACCTTGAGTTTGTGAGACAGGTGTGGTACCACTGAGTTAAATCCCTGGCCCCAGAAATAATTATTTACCAGCTCTCTGGGACTCCATTAATCCATCTAAAATTAAAGATTATAGTAATATTTAGTAAATACTTGTTATGTGTTAGAGAGACTGACAAGTACTTTTTATTTACTTTCTCATTTATAGTTCCCAACATTCCTATGAGGTAGATTGTTACCTATAGTTTTAACAGTAGAATCATTGGTCATTTTCCATAATGTAGACCTCCAAAGGTAAGAATTATCTGATATAAAAATGTATTTGCTTTCATGATTCAAGCCATTCTAATGAACAACAAGAAATATGGGGCATACCTTACATGTATGAAAAGATATTCACATAACACTGTTCCAGTGTCATCAATACAACAGTAATTCATGATGCGACAACAGAGCAATACATTCCATGCTGTCTCACCATCGTGGAAACCTGAAGTTGAAGCTGAAGCTGCCTAAACAAAAATAAAAGCTATAAATCAAAAATATTCAAATTCTTCTTTCTGTTCTAACACACACAACCTTAACATTTCAGGTTCCAAGGAGAAAGCTGTTTAACACCTCCAAAATTCTTCCCTCCAGTTGAACGTCAGCTGTCCAATCATCTGGCACAGTTTGAAACATCATAGCTGGTGGAGGGAGTTGGAGAAAGGGTGAAGCTGAGTCAGTTGGAAAACTCACAAATTTTGGGGGACAACTGGAGAACCACTTAGCAAATGGATAAGCAAGAGCACTGCAAATAGGGCAGGATTTTCTCATCCACAGGCAAGGAGACTTGTGAAGGGCATTCTGTCTTAGACATTTGCCACAAACTCATCCTTTGATTTCCTGTTTGGAGAACTGAGTTTAGTGACATTTTGATTAATTTAATTCCTATTTTCTCTGAAAGAGCACTAGCTTTTATCTGGGCCTATGCATTAGATGTTTTTCTTAGCTCAACTTCAGAATTCTACCAGAGGGCTAATGCAGGTTGTGGCAAAGATGGATAGCTGCCCACCAGAAAATTGTTATTGTCTTTCCATAGTGTGCAGCTAGCACAGAGAGGCAGTTGCCTAGCTGGGGACTACATATCCCAGAACTCTTTGCATCAGTGGGTGGCCACATGACCAATTCTCCTATGGAATATAAAACAGAAAACCCTTTATAGCTGGGCTTCCAAGAAGTTGGTATGCACTTTCTGCATTCTCTTCTTCTATCAATTGCCCAGACAAAGAGGTCTTTGAAGCCATAGAGAGCACTGTAGAACATAGGATGGAAGTTACCTGGATCCTAAATCACTGCGTGGAGAAAAATATGCCCTCTAACTAGGACAGTTCACCTTTGATTGTTATGTGAAAAATACTCTTGTATTTTGTAGAGCCACTAAAATATTAGTTTTTTAGGAATAGTAGCTAAATTACCCTAATTAATGCACTGCTAATTTACAAACTAGTGGATAATGGTTACCATTTTTATAAACAAAAGAAGATACTAAAATGATAATTGTTATCCAGTCATGATTTCTTTGAAATTCTATGCTTCAGAGAAAAATGTTCTGAGCCTATTATAAAATGAACAGAAACCATTAAGCATAATTTAATATTTTTTTTAAAAAAAATTCTTTTATTGGTACATTTTAGGTATACAACACAATTGCATTTCTCATTGGGAACTTGTACCTTTACATGATGCATCTTGGTTCTTATTTTTTCCCCATTCCTAGCCCTCCTTCACTCCCTCCACCCTTCCCTATTTACAAAGACTTTATTTCCATTTTTTCCATTTCTCATCATTTTTCCTTTCCCTTCTTTCCTTTCCCCTGCCCCTCCCACTACCCCTGCCCCTTTGGACCTTTCCAATCTTGCCTTATCAGTTATTCATTCTAATCATTGGTACATTTTAGGTATACAATATATGCAATATAATGATATTCATCATTGGAAATTTGCACCTTTACATAATCTCTCTTGGTTCTTACTTTTTCCCCGTTCCCCTGTCCTCCCTTCAACCCCTCCATTACTCCCTATTTACAAAGATTTTGTTCCTATTTTTCCATTTTCTCATATTAATTCAATACCCTTCTTTCCTTTCCCCTACTCCTCCCACTTCCTTCCCCTTTACCCCATTTCTTCCTATTTCACATTATCTATTATACCTTTTAGTCCTTATTTACACTTTCAGTTTCTCACACCAGAGAAACTATTCAGTATTTACACGTGTGTCCTATTTATTTCACTTAAGAGTATCGCCTCAATGTGCATCCATTTAGCTATAAATGTCTGTAATTTCTCATTTTTTATGGCTGAGTAGTACTCCATTTTATAAAAAAGCCACACTTTCTTTATCCAGTCTCCAGTTGATGGGCATTTGGGCTGTTTCCAAGTTTTAGCTATCATAAACTGTGCTGCTATGAACATGGGTGCACATATATCACTGTGGTATGATTCTTTTAATTCTTTGGGGAAGATCCCCAGCAGGGGAATAGCAGGGTCAAATGGGACTTCCAGTCCTAGTTCTTTGAGAAATCTCCACATTAATTTCCACAGTGGTTGCACCAGTCTACACTCCCACCAGCAGTGGAGCAGGGTTCCTCTTTCCCCACAGCTCTGCCAGCATTTGTTATTGGTTGACTTCTTGATAGCAGCCATTCTTTCTGGAGTGAAGTGGAATCTCAGTGTTGTTTTCATTTGCATTTCTCGAATGACCAGTGATGTTGAACATTTTTTCATGTATTTATTTGCTATTTCTACTTCTTTGTGTGAGAAATGTCTGTTCATTTCAGATGCCCATTTTTGGATTGGGTCTTTAAATTTGGGAGGTCTGATCTTTTGAAGTTCTTTATAGATTCGAGATAGTAGACCTTTGAGGAAAAGCAGGTGAAGATTTTTTCCCACATTGTGGGTTGTCTCTTCACACTGCTGGTGGTTTCTCTTGCTATGCAGAAGCTTTTTAATAAGAAGACATCCCACTTGTTGATTATTTGTGGTAGTTAATGGGCAACTGAAGTTTTGTTCATAAAATCTTTTCCTACACCAATGTCTTCAAGAGATGAATCTGATCCAGAGCCCTGGGGACCTTGGGACTGTGTCCGCAGACCTGCCTGTCTTTAATATTCTTTTGATATGACAGACGCCAGCTCTTAGTGAAGACAGTTTGGTCAATAGGTATAGCCTGGAGCACAACTCGAGGAAGCCCTGTTTTCAAATTTGTTGGTCCTTGGTAGACAGTATATAGACATTTAATCACTCGACACTTATAAACATAATTAAAATCCTGTCAGAGCGAATTTCATATATAGTGAATTTGATTGTGTATTAATGAAACAACTTATTTTGTACTGATGGAGTACCTACTATGTGCAAATCACTGTTTCAGTCTCTTCTCATTCAATCAACCATTTTTAAGAAAATATGATGAATTGCCAATATCTTTTCTCCCTCTGTCCCTTTCCTCAAGTCATTTATTGATCATCTTGCCTAGGCCAGAAACAAGGCTAAGTCAGCACTTGGAAAATGAAGTCCTCAGGTCACAATATTAAAAAACAGCTATGAAGCTAAGAACATTTAAAAATTTTGATAACATACAGAAGGAGAGAATGGGGGTGCTTATAGGTCTATTTTATCTTTTCTTTCATGTCACACAGTCTACAGAGCTGTGCGCTACTGAGACCTCATAGGCCTAGCTTTTGTTATCTCCATAAGACAGTTTCTTATTTCTGGCCATTATTTAATGATGATGTGAATTATTAGAGCTTGTTTGTAGGTGAGGTCATGTATTTGATTTTTTTCCTCTTTTGTAAAACCTGTCACAGTACACATTTTCATGACATATAGAATAACTTCTGGGGTTGGGCATAGAACCTTATCTTATCATTGTTCCCTGGATTCTGTAACCCTTGCCCAGGAATTGTGCACCCAGGAGACATCTGTGCTATAAACATCTCTCGCTGTAGACTTGCACTACTTAGCTGGTAGCTACTAGCTACATGTGGTTGCTTAAATTTAAATTTAAATTTAAGTATATAAAGTAACAAACACAGTTTCTCAGTTTCACTAGTCCATTTCAGCTGCTCAATAGCCATATGTAGCAAGTATATGGCTACTATATTTGGTACCACAAATATAGAACACTTACTTCATTGCTGAAAGTTTTGTTGGCCAGTGTTATTCCAAGTCAGTGAGAGTTTGAGCAATACACTTCTTTAGAAGGAAGAGAAGGGAAGACTTTGAGTAGTATTATGGCTTCAGTATCTAGGCTACAATTTATTTTTCACTTGTTTCTTTTCATATTAGAGTTTGTGAACCCTGCAGCAGGGGTTACCTTATGCATTTCTGTACCTGTGACATTGGGTGAGTAGAAGACACTCAAAAATGTCTGTTGAGAAAATGAAGGAAACCTAGTTATCAGCATCGTTTGGGGGAGGATTAGCACAGAGTTGGACACTGGCAATGCTTATGTCCTTCTTATCCATGTATGCTGAGGACCGGTCTTACAGATGGAGACAAAAGAAATGGTTTCAGAGAATGGAGGAGAAACTAGAAACTAGACAGAGTTTGACATTATCTGAAGTTCCTTGAGTGATAATGTATCTGACAGGCTAATCTGATAAATTATCTATTTTTTCTAGTGTTGGGGATTGAACAAGGAGCCCTGTGCTTGCTACCATAGGCAAGAGCTCCACCACAGAGGCACCGAGCACTAAGTTATTGTAAATGACACCTGGGTAAACTATTTGAGGACCTGTGCTGAATTTTCATACAGTAGGCACTTAGTGGTTATTTGTTGAATGAAAGAATTTCATTAATATTATATTATGTGTTTATTTCCTATCTCACAGCCCTGCCATTTGCTAGTCAACTTCCCAAGAGAATGCAAGCTCCGTAGGGTAGCGTTTTTGTCTGTTTTGCTCATTTCCGTGTCATCAACACCTAGAATAGTGCCTAATACATTGTAGGCCAGCTTATATTTCTGGAATATACAAAAAAGTCTTTTAACATAAAACCAAAGAACAGAATAAAGGTAGAAATTGACTGTGTTATGATGGTGAGAAAAAGTATTCCGGAGATGGAGAGACATTTTGAGGGCTCTCAAATAACCTCCTGAAAGGATCCACTGACTGCCTATGCATGGGGCTGGGCCAGCCCTCATAAATGATGTGCCTCTGTTTGAAATTTAAATCCCCACAGGACTCTAGGTGCATACAAGGCATAATACTAAATGGCTGATAACTTACGACATTTATTTCCCCACATGAAGAACCACAGGGCAGCATCTCTTGTCAGGAAGGAAACAGATTTGTCAGAAAGGAAACCAGACATCATATGCTTTTTGTATTTTTATGATTTATGTATTTATTGGATGCACCCACCACTTAACAACCTCTGGGTACTTTTCTACATCTCATAGACAAAAGGCAGATACTGCTGTTGTGGATTATGAGGTGGAGAGGTACCAACAAAGTAACATCTATAAATCCCAAAGCACATCATAAAATCATCAAATGCTACACAGAAGTTGTACTTAGGCTCCCCCAAGTAATCAGACACCTAAGTGGAAAATTCTGAAGACCTGAACGTTAGTCCTGGCCCTAGCACTTACTAGATTTTATAGCCTTGAGTGAATTTATTAATCTGGCTCTGGCTTGTTTTATTCACCTCTAAAATGGGAATAGTAATAACAGTAATCACCTGGTTTACCTTGTGTGGTTGGAAAATCAAATGCTCATGACTGCTTGTGAATCACAGAGAATCTCCAAATGCAATAGATTAAAATTAAACAAAACATTAAACCACCTATCTGTGTGACTTTGAATTTCCTTTCCTCTCTCTGTGACATGGGGGTCCCAGAGATGTTTTCCGTGACTCTATGTTGCATTCTCCCTCAAATTTGATGTGTGATGCTCACTTTCTTGGCTTTAGTCATAATCTTTTCCCTGCTTGGAATTTCTTTTCCCAATTATTCTCAATTGTTAAGATCTTTGAGGAATTTGAGTTTAGTCTCTGTATTCATACCTGAACTAACAGGGATAAAGACAAATAAACATACCTGTCACTATTATAAGATTGTAACTGCATGTCTGACATCTTGATGTTATGTGTATCAGCTTAGTTAGTCCTAGAAAAAAATCTAAGGACTGGTATTATTATTATTCTAATTTTGTGAAAAAAGAAACTGATGTTTAGACAAGGCAAGTAACTTGATGAAAGTAGTGTAGATAAATCAGAAATGTAGTTTAAAGTCCATTTTTCTAATGTTTACTTTGAAGTCCCTATCTGCACAAAACAAAAATTACTCCCTCAACACTGGTGGAATTGGATTTTGATGTGTTGAATAAGTGTGGTATGAGGAGAAAGTAACAAATTCATTTCTAATTTCAATTTGTTTTTCTGCACAGGTAAGGTTTCTCTTTGGACATTTTATTTCAACATTTAAAATACTTTAAATTTTACTAGTACCCATTTGCAGTGCATAATGTTTACATTTATTGTGGGGAGGTGGTACGTGTGTATAACATCATTTTTTTTGTTTAATTCTTTTTAAAAAAAATTTAATTTTATTGGTACATTGTAGGTATACCATATGACATTCATCATTTGAAATTTGCACCTTTACATAGTCTCTCTTGGTTCTTACTTTCCCCCCATTCCCCTGCCCTCCCTTCAACCCCTCCATTCCTCCCTATTTACAAAGACTTTGTTTCCAGTTTTTCATTTCTCACATTAATTCCATTCGCTTCTTTCCTTTTCCCTACCCCTCCCACTTCTCTTTCCCCTTTGCCCCTTTTCTTCTTATTTCACATTATCTATTATACATTTTAGTCCTTATTTACACTTTCAGTTTCTCACAC
>NW_004624733.1:31238974-31294348 GCF_000247695.1 Heterocephalus glaber | reverse complement strand
TTTTGGTGGAGTTCTTGGGGTCTTCTATATAGAGTATCATGTCATCTGCAAATAATGACAATTTGACTTCTTCATTTCCCATCTTTATTCCTTTTATGTCTTTCTCTGTCTAATTGCCGTGGCTAATGTTTCCAAAACAATATTGAACAGCAGCAGTGATAGTGGACATCCATGTCTTGTTCCTGAATTTAGTGTGAAGGATTTCAGTTTTTGACCATTTAGTATGATATTGGCTGTTGGTTTTTCATCGATGGCTTTTTTCAGATTGAGGTAGAGACCGTCTATTTCAATTTTTTGTAAGGTTTTTTTTTTATCATAAATGCATGTTGGATTTTGTCAAATGCTTTTTTGCATCTATTGAGTTGATCATATGGTTTTTGTTCTTGGCTCTATTGACATAGTGTATTACAGTTATTGATTTTCATATGTTGAACTATTCCCACATCCCTGGGATGAATTCTGCTTGGTCAGGGTGTATGATCTTCTTGATGATCTTCTGCATTCTATTTGCCGGCATCTTCTTAAGGGTTTTTGCATCCATGGTCATTAGTGAGATTGGCTTATAGTTCTCTTTTCAGTTGGGTCTTTCTCTGCTTTGGGGATCAAGGTGATGCTTGCTTCCAGGACTTAATTCCAGAGTACTGCTTCCCTTTCAATTTCATTGAAGAGTTTAAACAGTAGTGGCAGTAGTTCCTCTCTAAAAGCCTTGTAGAATTCAGCAGTGAAGCCATCAGGACCCAGGCTTTTCTTAGTTGGTAAGTTTTTAATTACGTTTTCAATTTCATTTATTGATATTGGGTTGTTTAGAATTTGTAGATCTTCTTCGTTCAACTTTGGTAATTCATATGTATCTAGAAATCTGTCCATTTCTTCTGTGTTGTCCATCTTATTGGCGTATAGGTTCTAGAAGTAGGTATTGATGATCCTCTGGATTTCTGCTGGGTCTGTTGTAATTTCCCCCTTTTCATTCCTAATTGCATGGATTTGGGCCTTTTCTTTCCTTTTTCTGATAAGTTTGGCTAAGGCTTTGTCAATTTTGTTGATTCTTTTGAAAAATCAACTCTTGGCTTCATTGATTTTTTGGTATCATTCTCTTTAGCCTCCATTGCATTGAATTCTGCCCTGATCTTTATATTTTCCTCCCTTGTATGAGCTTTGGGTTTGTCCTGCTCTTCTTTTTCTAGAAGCTTGAGGTTCAGCATCAGGTTGTGTAATTGGGCTTGCTCTCTTTTCCTAAAATGAGTATTCACTGCTATGAATTTCCTTTCTAAGACTGCTTTCATTGTGTCCCATAGATTCCGATATGTTGTATTGTCATTGTCATTTAATTGTAGGAACTGTCTGATTTCTTCTTTCATTTCCCCTGTGACCCATTGGTTATTCAGAAGTGTGTTGTTCAATTTCCATGTGTTTATGAAATTCTTGAAGTTTCTTTTGCTATTGATCTCCAATTTCATCGCACTGTGGTCTGACAATATACAGGGGATCACTTCAATTCCTTTGCACTTACTTGAACATGTTCTATGAATGAGTATGTGGTCTATTTTGGAGAACAACCCATGTGCAGCTGAAAAGAATGTGTATTCTGATTTTATAGGGTGAAACACTATGTAAACATCTGTTAAGTTTATTTGTTCAAGAGTTTGAATTCTAGTATTTCTTTGTTTATTTTTTTGTCTAATTGATCTATCTATTTGTGAGAGTGGGGTATTAAGGTTTCCCACTACTATTGTTTTAGTGCTTATATGATTTTTCATGTCTATTAGTATTTGTTTTATATAGTTTGGTGCACTAGTGTGTAGTGCATATATATTAATGATTATCATCTTTTCCTGTTGGATTGTTCCCTTTATAAGGATGTACTGTCCTTCTTTGTCTATCTTAATCAGTGTTGGTTTGAAATCCACTTGATGTACAAAGAGGATAGCTACTCCTGATTTTTTTCAGTTTTCTTTTGCATGGAGTATTGTTTTACACCCTTTAACTTTCAGTCTAGGAGTTTCTTTTTGAATTAAGTGTGTTTCTTGTATACAGCATATTGTTGAATCTTGCTTCTTGACCCATTCTGCCAGCCTATTTCTTTTGATTGGTGAATTGAGACCATTAACATTAATGGTTATAACTAATACATATTGACATCAGTTTCATGACTTTTTCTTTTCTTGGATTCTCTCCCTTTGTGTTTAATTTCTTGTCATGATGGATTCATTCTGCTGGGCTTCCTGGGGTGGTAATTCTTGTTGTGTTTTCCTAGGATATTGTGTAAAATTTCTTGGTGTCCTAGTTTGTTATTCATGAAGTTTGGAAAGTGCTCTTTGTCATGAGAATATCTTATTTCTCCATTAACTTTGAAAGATAGTATTGCAAGGTACATCAATCTGGGTTGGAGGCTGTTTTCCTTTAGTGCTTGCAATACATCACTGCAAGCTCTTCTTGCCTTGAGGGTTTGGATTGAAAAGTCTGCTGTGATTCTGATGGGCCTTCCTTTGTATGTGATTTGTTTCTTTTCTCTAACTGCAGAATTTTGTTCTTCTGTTGGGTTTTTGGAATCTTCACAATTATATGCCTATGTGTATTTTTTTTTTTTTTTGATCAAGGCTAGTTGGAGTCCTATATGCCTTCCTTATCTGTATGTCAAGTTCTTTTCTCCTATTTTGGAAGTTGTCTGCCATTACTTTTGTGAACAGTTTTTTTTTTATGTCATCTACACTCTCTCCTCTTTCTTCATTGACTCCATTTAGTCTTATGTTATTCTTCTTTGCATTGTCTAGCATTGCTGAATTGATTTCTCATTGTCCCTTATAATTGTGAAGCAATTTATCTTTTCTTGGTCACTAATTGCAATCTTATCTTCTGTATCTGAAATTCTGTCCTCCCATTGGCTCATTTTGCTGCATATACTTTCAGTGGAGTTTTTAATCTGCTGGAAATCTGTTTGCATCTGTTTTATTGATTTCATTTGTTTCCTATGTTGGGATTCCATCATGTTCCTCAGATCCTCTATGCTTTATCTGTGTCCTTTCTAGATTTATTAGTCATGCCTTACAGTATGGGGACTATCTCTGCAGTTATCTGAGAAGTTACTTTTTTTGCTTAAATTCTTTTATTGTTACATTTTAAGTATACAATGCATATACATTTATCATTGAGTGCTTGTACCTGTACATGGTGTATCTTCGTTCTTATTTTTTCCCCATTACTTGTGTGCCCTTTACCCCCTCCACCCTTCCCTATTTAGATAGACTTTGTTTCCATTTTTTTCTTTTCTTATAATTTTTCCTTCCTCTTCTTTCCTTTCCCCTTCCCCTCCCACCTCCCTTACACCTTTGGACCTTTTCTTCCTGTATCAAATTATCAATTATTTGTTTTAATTGTTTTAATCCTTATTTGCACTTTCAGTTTCTCACACTAGAGAAACTCTTCTGTATTTACACATGTGTGACCCATTTATTTCATTTAAGAGTATGGACTGAATATGCCTCCATGTAGCTATAAATGTCTCTAGTTTCTCATTCTTTATTACTGAGTAGTACTCCATTTTATAAAAAAACCCACATCTTCTTTATCCAGTTTCCAGTTGATGGGCACTTGGGGTGTTTCCAAGCTTTAGCTATTAGGAACTGTGCCATTATAAACATGGGTGCACGTATATCACTGTAGTATGATTCTTTTAATTCTCTGGGGAAGATACCCAGCAGGGGAATAGCTAGGTCAAATGGGACCTCTAGTCCTAGTTCTTTGAGGTATCTCCATATTGATTTTCACAGTGGTTACACCAGTCTGCACTCCCACCAACAATGGAAAAGGGTTCATTTCTCCCCACATCCCCACCAGTATTTGTTATTGGTTGATTTCTTGATAGCAGCCATTCTTTCTGGGGTGAGGTGGAATCTCACTGTTGTTTTCATCTGCATTTGAGAAATCATTTCTGATTTCATTTTTTCCTGATCCTCTCTGTTGCCAGTTCAGGGAGTTCCGGTGGTTGATTATCAGAGAGTTCCATTTCGTTTCCATTTGGGGTTGCTTTAGGTGATCTGGATGTCTTCGCATTTTGACAGGGGAGGGGTGCTGCTACTGTTGCCCATGCGGCTCACCTCATCTGTGCTGGAGGCAGTGTTATGGCATCCCTGAGGCTTCCTCCTCTGCCTTAGGAGTGGTGCTGTGGGGGCCTGGAAGCCTCCTCCTCTCTATATAACACATATTTTTAGTCCCATTTTTCTATCTGGAAAAAGGCAGGTTAATGCCAATTGAAGTTGACTAGATAATATGAGTTATTCTTTATTTCTAATACTAATTCTCTCTTTCTAAAATAGCAAAATTTATGCACCCAGTTCTTTTATTTGCCAGAATATTGGCAACATGACTATGAGAGTTTTAGTGGTATTGCATAAATCGCTTATATCTGCAAGACTAACTTGTTCTATTTTTATAGGTAATTTTAATAGCCTCCATCTGAATTTCTGCTTCTAATTTTGCTGTGTGTATAATCTACCACACATATAACTGTTCCTTTTTATACAAAACATCCAAGAAGAGTTTACTAGATCATACCTCCTCTCTTTTAAATCGTGCTTTCATCTCCACCACTCTACTGAAACTTTCTTGTCAAGTCTTTTACTCCCATGAAATTTCTACAACTCCTTCAGTTTTTCCTTCTCAAGGATCACTACTATTCACTTAGATGTTTAATCCCCAAACCTAGGAGTCATTCTTATTGCTCCTTTCTTTACATTCCTAAATGTCTTCTTTTGTTGTTGTTGTTTCTACTTTAAAAAATTTAATTTTATTGGTACACTTTTGATATACATAATGATCACATTTATCTGTACATGATGTATACTGATTCTTCTTTTTTCCTCCTATTCTCCTCCTCTCTCTTCAACCCTTCTTCCCCTTTGTTTCCATTTTTTTCCTTCTATTCTCGCTTTTGTTTTTCCTTTTCTCTTCACCCTACTCCCAAAGTCTTTGCTTTCTGCTCTGATTTTAATATGTGCCCCAAAGTTCATGTCCTAGAAACTTAATGCTGAATGCAATAGTGCTGAGAGGTGGGGTCTACTAAAATGTTACTAGATTATGAAGGCTCTCTTTTCAGGAAAGGATTAATGCCATTATTTTGGTAATGGAGAACATATCTTGTGAGTGGGCTCCTAATTAAAAGGATCCCCCTTCCTTCTCTCTTGTGTGTTCTCTCCCTATCTTATGACTTCAGCTGTGTTACATTGGAGTAATAGACTCTCAGCAGGTACTAGCACCTTGATATTGGGGTTCTAGCAACTGTAATGGTGGGAGTAAGTTTCTTTTCTTTGTACATTACTGAGCATATTAGCTTTTTCATCACTGAAACACAATATCAAGCACCCATAACTTAAAGGAAGAGAGGTTTAAATTGCTTATGGCTTCCATTCGTAATTTTCTAGTTCCAAGGTAAAGACGTCATGACAAAAGGGCCTGGCAGGACAAACTTCTTAGTTCATAGTGGTTGGGAAGCAGAGCAGGGAAAAAGTGCCAAAGGGTCAAGAAACCAGACTTAGACTCTGAGGCCATGCCTCCATGTTCCAACCAGACATACCCAGAAGTGTACTCCATCAATTCACAGGGTGGATCCTAAAGGCATTCAAGTTAAAACATCATACTAACTTCCACACCAAGTATATGGTATTTTATCATACAACACAAAATGGACTAAGAAATTCTCTATCAAAGTTTAAAAAATACTTTAATATCGTTCAATTTTATCATATCAGGACTAGTAGCTAGAATGACTGAGAAGCAGACGTTAGCTGTTAGTAAAAAGAATTTAGGACAGAGAATTTTGAGTGCCATCAAAACTTTAGGCAGTGTGAAGTACCCACATCACATTACACAGGTTTGCTGGTGGTGGTAGGAGAAAAAGCAGAGCTCCATTTTTCCCTTTGCCACATTCAGGATGATGTACTAGTGCAGACAGCATCATTTGCACTGAGGTGGTCTATGTATTTTGAAACATTTATCAATTCACAGATTGGCTTACAGAATGTGAGGCATTTGTAGTGTGTTTACCATGTTCAGGAAAAACCTCATAGGAGAAATGGGTCTAGAACTAGCTTTCATATATGGATTACAGTCAATTAAATGCTTTGGATGTACCTTGAGACCATAATGTTACAAGAAATAAATCAGACACACAAGCTTAAATACCAGTGATTTCTCTTATATGAGAAACTCAAATATATATAAAGAGGAAAACAAAAAATAGGCTAAAGGAAATAGGGAGAGAGATCTTTGGCAGAAGGCAAGGGGCCCAAGAGATGGAGGAAGGGGAAGAAAATATTAAGATGTGTTATGTACATGTGCCTAATCCCCAAGATGAATGTAATCTTTAGGTACTTCAAACATATACTAATAAAACATAAAACATTTAGAAAAATAAAAATGGTGGAGTGAAAGATTTCTGGGAACAAAAGTACCGAATGTGGAGACAACCAAGTTATATTTGGGTAGCCAAAGGGAGAAACAAGATGGCTAGATTGAAAGGTTTAAACAACTTGCAAGTAAAGAGATTTATATTGTAGATTTCATTTTTCAGCCTAATATTTATAGAGTATGTGATATATAAGCAAGTACTGTAGGTCGTGTTTGCATGCACTGCTTCATTTTATGATTACAGTTACCCTGTTATATGGTAGTATTTTTACTCTTTTTATGTGTGTGTGTGTGTGTGTGTGTGTGTGTTTGTGTGCACAAGAGAATGTAGTGGCTCAGTGAGGTAAAGAGCCTTGCCTGAGATCAGGTGCTAGGCAATTGGATTCTAGACTTTCTGCTCATAACCACTGTGCAATGTAGCCTCTTGAAGTGACTTTACCCCGGGGTGGTAAGAGTGAAAAAAAAAGTATAATTTTGAGATATGCAGAAGGGATAACTTTTGTATCTAACATTTCTAGAAAGAGGCAGTCTTATATTATCTTCAGAAACAGGCACTTATTACAAAGGTTACTGTCTCTCAGTGTACAAGACATTCTAGGTTCTGTTTTTTTCAAAGGTAAGATATATGGCAGGTCCCAAGGCAAACTGATGGTTAGCTCAAGGTGCCTCGCTATTGAGTCAGATATAAGTGACATGGTTGACATGAACCATTTTGTCACTACCCAGTATGAAGTATCTGTTGGGTGGATTTTTATTTCAAGCCAGTTTGAGGCCCTCTTTACTTTGTTCAAATTCTGTTATAATACTGATTTGTGGTCAGTGGGTTCCTGCCTATGTGGACACTGTAGTGACTTTATGACAGCAGTTGCAAAATCAGTGCCTAAAGAGGTTCACAGCTAATATAAATGTATCAAGCAGGCCAGATGAACACCATGGGAAATTTTTGAAGAGGTGGTAGCTACTTAGATGCAGCTGATTCTCAACATGGAAACACTAAGTGGAAGTGTGTGTGGGGGGCGGCAAATGATCTTCAAGCAATATAAAATCTCAATGAAATTTAAGTATTGACAATTACTGAAAAAAAAAAAAAAAGCTGTGTTGTCTGGGCTGAAGAACATGGAGCAGTTTGCTACCACTGCCTACAACTTGCTTTTTTTATGGGGTGATACCTGGCTTTTCAGAAATGGCTTTGAGTAGTTGGTCTAGGAGACTTCTTAATGGAACATTGAAGAGTGACTCAGATCAAGTCAGCTTACCCTTGGTGACCAGATCTGATGCATCCAAAGGCTTCAAGGTTTTAAAATCCAACAAATATTTCACCCCATCTAAACTTCAGGGTACCACTCTGTGTCTGAGGAATTTGGGGAATCTGGAATTGATAATCCAGCAGTGTGTTTCAGAAACACCACATCCGGAATGAATCATCCTTCACTCCCTTTAACAGATCAGTCATCAGGGGAAGCTGATTGCTCTCTCATCCCTATCATACTTTGATTCATTTACACATAAGTGATGAAAGTGGTCTTTTTTCCTTCTCTCTTTAAATGGATACTAACCCCAGGGGGTGGGGCTTGGGGAGTTGTAAAGGTGAGTGCTGAGTCCTTGGACACACTCTTGGTTGCATTCTCAAATGGCTCACTCAATTAGGGGTAATATTTCATTGACTTATGTGCCTGGATGGCTCCCCAGCCATCAGTGTTTTCTAAATAGTCCTGAGGCAAGATTTTGGGCTTTGAAAAGAGTTCTTTACCACCTTTATGTCTGGGGCTGCACTGGTACAGCCTGGATTGAAGCAAGTGTTTTCATGAAGAGGAGCAGCTGCAATCTATGGCAAGAATGTTTTGACTTGGCTGTCTTCCTTTGCCAAAAGAATAGGTATTCTGACACTATCTGGGGCTGGGTTCATACAATGTCACTATCTGCATGTTGAATCTAACTAGATGCCTGGCTGTATTTTCTATAAGTGAAAAAATGGGTAAATTGAAAATAATCACATTCTTTTTGCTTTCTTGGGTTTGCATAGAAAGCTTAGATGTGTTCAAAAACCAGTCTTACTTTTCCAGAAGGTGCCATGTCAGTGAATGATCAAAGTCAGTCTTAGCTTCAAGTGTGAAGGAATCAGTTTCTTTGATATTTACATCAATAATACAACTTTTGTGAAAGAAATCTAATGCAATGGTAGAGTATGCATGTCTGTTTGTCTCTGGGTACTGTGGATAATGGTGGAGATTTTCCTAGTGACTGGAAGAATATATGACATAGATGACCTTCTACTCTATCTAATTAGAAAACTGGCTTTATCTGAATCTATATAAAGTAATTGATTGGGCTTAGTGACAAAATGTTCTCAGCAGATAAAACTCAAATATCCTTATATGGCTACACTCTCTTCTCCGAATTAGTGGCTGGGTAATTTGTGACAAATACAGTTTGGAAAGCAGCTGTCCATTTGAGCAATGTGGAAGACTCTCATAGTCTTCTGAGGATAGGAATTACAATGATATTTGTAAAAATAAAGTAAAAATACTTTGTACAGACCCCTTTCTGATAATGATGATTCACTACATCTATCAACTCATTTAATCATCACTTCCCTAGGATGTGGTTGTTGTTATTATCCCTGTTTTACAGATGAGAAAACTGAGGTATGGAAATCCAAGTCAGTTGCCCAAAGCCATATCACTATAAGAAGTAAATCTGAGGTTTGAAAATAGACAACCTAGTTGTAGAGTGTTTCTGGAACAGACTACTGATCTTGCAGTCATGCAATTCTCATTTGAAGTTGAATCTTTGGGTCTTGCACAACAGTTGGCACTCTGTAGATGGGTTGGATAAATTCTAATTCTTGGATAAAAATTCTTTAGAAGACATAAATTTCCATATAAATGTCAGTTTTATTATTGTTGATGCTATTTTTAAGAGTAATAGCTTCCATATATTGGACTTTTTCTGCACCAAGCTAGAACTTTGCATATGTTATTTCATTTCCTCCTCATAATAATTCCATTTTGCAAATGGGAACACTGAGTCACTTAGAGGGTAATTTTTTACATTTTGTAGACATCTTGCTAGAAAATAGTAGAGCCATGACTTAAACGGAAATCTGGTCTTATTCCATAGCCTATTGCTTTGATCACCAAAGCAAGACAATATCATTGCTAAGGGAGCTTCTCTTTCCTTTTTATATCAGAAGGAATTGGGATTTTCTCAAGATTAAATAAAAGCAGAACTACAATAATGTTAATAATAAGCAAAAAAGAATTTAAGATACACTGAAATGACAAATATTTATTGGATAATATAAAAATTTTTGTTCTATGTGGCCTCAGGCAGTGTTTATTAACACTTTACTCTTTGCACATTATCTTCATCATTTTTGTCATGTCTAAAGTCCATGTGAACTCTCACTTAATATTTTTCTATGTTAATTCACTTTTAAAAATTAAAGAATATTTGCATTTTATAGTCATGATAATTTGAAGATTTCTTTACATAGATATATTTTTAAGACACATTATTATTATTGGTACTAAATACAAAGTGCTTTCTCTTTGGTAGGTAGTAATGCTTACTATTTAGAAATTTTTTCTCTTTAGAAAGTATCAATGCACCAACTCCTAAAGCCATCTCACACCTCCTTTTGTTCACTTACCACTCCATAAAAAACATAGGGGACACATGATACAAAGACAGAAAAATTGCTCTGTCATCAAATAAGCCAACTTCAGGTTAACTAGGAAGCAAGAAATAGTTTGGAAGCTGGGGAAAGAAGCATGTGTATTCCTAAAGGTTGCACCCAACTCCCTGAAGGTGCTTTCTCTGTCTTAGAGGAAGCAAGAAAGCATATGTGATGCAGCGATGGTCCAGTTAGCAAGAAAGGACTTCAGGGGTGACAGAAGAGTCTGTGGGCTGGATATGGGGCTTCCCCGTGCTGCCTTCTTTAGAAGGATGGGCAGGGCAGTGGGGAGAGCAGAGGTGGGTATATCTGGGCCCCTGCAGAAGTTCAGCTTCCAGATCTCTGACTTCCAGTTCACACCCTGCTCTGCAGCTCTGAGCCAGAGTTATAAATCGGATCTGAATACAGGTCTTAGGAGCAAAGGGGTCATATCTGAGGTCATCTCACCACCCTGTTACACTGAAACTGACTTTTCCACCTTGTGCTATGCTTTCTGAAGTCTATGCTGCATATCATCTGTTTTTAATCTGGTGAAGAGAAGTGAATAAAAAACTAATCTAGTTTTTCAAAACACTTGTTTTTTTTTCAGGAAAAAAGCCTTTTTTTCATTTTAGTACCCTAGTGCTTAATAAATGGTATTTACTTACAACACAATCTATGCAATTTTCCACCCAGATAATGCATCTGTTTTTCTCCCAGCCATTCTAACATTTACTGTCTTTTTGTGCTAGCTATTAAAGATTGAGAGGAATTAAAAATGTAAGCCAAAACAGGTAATTTCCCAAAGATGAAAAATGTGTCTTAAATGATTTCTCTTTGTTAGATCTTTTTATTCTGCTTTCATTTGGCTCTTTACAAAAAAAACAAAACAAAACTGAGTGGGGGAGGAATGAGCGATGAGTATCTTTTGGACCCACAGAGGTGGCAGGGACCCTCTAAAAGCAGGATTTAAAAAATCTAATTTCCTAGAGCCAGAGTTGGAGCTGGTCTCTTAGCCCTGTTTCACATTAATGCAGCTTCTCCTCCCATTGGGAAGCTAAGGCCCAAGCGGCAGTCATTACTGCCAATAGCACAGTTACCCAATGGATTCCTGGAAGGGCTCACTTAAAAGATTCAGCCAGATCATCTCCAGGGGCTTCCAGTTCCCATCATCCCAGGAATGAAATATTCAGTATCATCTTTCTGCACCTGAGGCTGCCATGGATTAAATTCTTGCTGCCTTCATTACTGGAGCAGCCAAGCACTATGGTGTACTGATTGGATATGAAATAATGGCTGCACTTGGCTTAGAAAAGGAGAGGAAAACAACAGGCTAGAACCATAGTTACTATAGTTCAAGACAAATTTGTTGCTATAGCCCAAGAAGAATTTAGTTGAAGGTTCCCCTCTGCTTGTCCTTGAGACAGCATAATTTGAAGACACATTCCCTATGCCTTATAGTCATCCACAGAATGACAAACTTTGACAAGTGCTGCTCCCTGATAGGCTCTTAACCTAAATAAGTTCACATTGGTTCTTCTTTTTCTATCGGTTTCAGAATAGATTTTCTCAGAACGTCATATATGGTCCTCTGCTTTTCACTTTCTGTATCTTCTTTTACCTAAACTCTCATCAGCTATGAACTATGGGCGTTGCACATCAGCTATGAACTATGGGAGTTCTAAATCAGCTATTTTGGTTTTTATCTTCTTGGCACAATTGAGTACTTAATAAATAGCCGAATGGTTGAATTTCCTCATTCACTCACTAATAATCTCATTTCCCCCAAATTCAAGAATTACATTTCCCATTGGCTATAGAAAATTTCTTATTGAATAAGAATAATTGTTTTCCCAAAAACTATATGCCCATGTCTTAATTCCTGAAACCTGGGACTGTTATTTTATAGTGCAAAAAGTACTTTGCAGATGGGAAAACTGTGGATTATCTGGGTAGATCTAATGGAGTTGCAAATATCCTCAGAAGAAAGATACAAGAGTCAGGAACAGAGAAGAACTAAGAGGGATCAAAAGAAGAGAACTGTGAGATGACTGAAGCAGAGCCTGGAGCAGAGCTGTCAAAGCCAAGAGATACTGGCAGCCTCTAGAGTCTGGAAGAGGCAAGGAATAGGTTCTCCCATGGAGTCTCCAGAAGAAGCCAGCCCTGCCAACCCCTTGGTTTCATCCCCTTAAGACTCAATTTGGATTTCTGACCTCCAGAACTAAAAGAAATTGAATTTGTGTTGGTTAAAGCCGTGTTTGCAGTAATTTGTTATAGCGGCTATAGGAAATTAATGCAATGTCTTAGGACATCTCTAACTTAGTTTACATGTAAACAAACTCACCAGCTCCTTTCCCAAGTCCTACCTTTTCATCTCAGCTAACAAATTACTCAGCCTCACAATATCCCAGTGCTAGGCAAATCTGAATCATCTTTGGTTTTTCTCAGTCCCTTACCCTTTTTGTTAAGACTGCCAGATTCTGTACATTCTACACCTGAAATTATTTATAAATACATTACACTTTTTCAAAAATTTATTTTTATTAGTAAATTTTTATAGTACCTAATGATTACATTCATCATGGGGAGTTGGTACACATACATAACACTTCTTAATACTTTTTACTTCTCTTGGTCTCCTTTCTTTCATGGCTGTAGCACTATCCTAGTAGCTAGACCACTACTTAGTGTATAGTTGGTTTTCATGAAATGTTTGTTGGATGAATATGATTTGCAGTTTCCCTTTCCTGATTCCTTTAAAATGTCCTTTCCATTGTACCTTATTTTCATGATGAGATATCCGAGGATGGGGAATTATCTTTTTCCAGCATTTCATATAGATCTGAAACCTACAGTCACCACACATAGTGAACAAATACATAGACTTATGGACTTACTCCTTGTCACCACCCAATTGATGACAAATGTGAGGCCTGGTGATGAATATCAGATAAAATTGGGTTTATGTCCATGATTTGGAATTACCTAATTATGTATTTCATCTTGACAAGATGCTAATTTTTTTAACACATTCATGATGGGGCTGTGATTTGTATGTCTCACAGCTGGGTGGCTCTGAACCATGGATGGTACATGCATGACTGTCCCAGTGGGTGGCATGGTACAGTCCCACTAGGTGGTAAAGCCACCCAATGGGACAGTCATGCACGTGCCACCTGTGGTTCCAGCTGGCAGCAATGTGAACTGTAGTTTCTCAACTATAAAATGGGGATAACGATAGGCCTTACTTTTGGGGTTATGAGTAACACACTAGGATTTGGCCCAGGGTACCAACTAATTGATAATCTTGAGCTATCATTATTTCTTTGCAGATTGGGAGTCACTCACACTATATTCTCTTTATTAGCCAGTGGCTGGAGTATGTGTTGAATGTGCATGTTTAGGGGTGCAGGGGCATTGGCAGGAAAAAGAGCAAATAATGGGAATGGAGAAGGCAGAGAGGCAGGCATTTTGCATTCAATAATGGAGTACGATTTGGAAACACTTGCCTTATGTAGCCCTCAGCTGCCTGTGAAATTCATCTGAATCTTGTTCCATTGGCCTATGGGGTATTTTCAAATACAAATTAGGTTGGCCAGAATTCCTTTTCTGCACCAACTCTCCTGGGTGCAACTTAGAGGTTATTAAGATGCCTAATAAAAGGAGAGAGCACATTTAATAACATTACCATCAGCTCCATGGAGCTACGCAGGCCCACGGTGCCCCAGAGCCTGCAGCCTCCCCCAACTAGTGCACTTGCTTAGAAGAGGCCCTATAATTATCCACACTTAAAAAGCACCATTAAATCCATAGAGGCAGTCATGTCCCATTTGCAGGGCCTTTCTCCCCAAATTACCCAAGAGACCCAGGGCCTGGCTCTTTTTGGTGGGAGAAAGAAAAGGAATAGATGGAAGTTCTTGGGGCAGCGCAGTGGCTAACTAAATCCACAAAATGGCAGGATTGCTAAGCGCCATTGTCAACTCTGCAGGAGCTCTTCCTCCTTCCATTTCACGTATTTATGTAGCGAATCTTTATTAAGTGCTTGCCACAGTTAGCATTGCCATTTCTAAGGCAGAATTCCATTGAATCCTCACAACAACATGTTCAGTAGAGCAACGGTTCTCAAATGATAACTTGGTAATGGAAGAAGATGTTTTTGGTTGTCACACTAGGGTGGAAATCTGCTCCTGGAATCTCATGGGTAGAGCTAGGGATCTTCTAAACATCCTGCAGAACATAGGCAGGCCCTTACAACAGAGAATCATCTGGCCTAAATGACCATAGTGTGAGACTAAGCAACCCTGCAGTGGATGCTACTCCTTTTCTCACTTATAGACGAAGACAGTGAGGTACAGAAAGGTGTCGCACAGCTGGCCAGTGGTGGAGCCATCAGAGTCTGGGCTCTTACAGCCCTGTTGGACGCCCTGCTGGCACACCCTTCTCTACCATCCTTTCCAGCTGAGCCTCCTCCTACCCCTGCTCTAGCCAGCTGCCAGCTCTCAGGAGCTAATCACAATGATGCTTACTGGGAGTCATGTGATGTGCACTTCAGTGGAGTTATTTGCTATAAAGAAATTTCCTTTGAGGAATATAAAATTGCCACACATTTTGAATAAATCAGGAATCTATGAAACAATGGTGCCTATATTTAACTTTAATCTATAGGAAATGTGAACAAAATGATCTTTCCAAGCATCTAGTGTCTATGTACAATTTCAGAGAGATTTCACTTTACACGAAGAGTCTATGTGGTTTAAGAGGCAGTGATCTGGCAGAGGAACAGTTGAGGGCCTGCAGCAGAGAAGGGTGCACCGGCAATGATCGTGGTAGTCCTGGAATCAGGAAACCTGCCTGCTCCACCTCAGGGACTTTCCTCAGCTGTTGCCTCCCTCAGAAGCATTCTTCCTTCTTGCCTTGTGGCTTGTGCTTTCTTTCTTTTGAGTTTCACCATAAAAATCTTTCTTGTGTGGAGACTTTCCCAGATCTTAGATCTCTTGACACTCTCAATCTTTTAGATCAGTTCTGTATAAAAGGAACATAATAAACTGCATATGTAATTTTACATTTGTGTAGTCATGTTATAAAAATTAAATAAGAGACAGACAAAATTATTTTAATAATTATTTTATATGATATATATCTGATATTAATATATTATTTCAGTATGTGATACAAAAACATTTATGAGATTTTAATTCTATCAAACAAAGCCTTTGAAAAGTTTAGATGCTAAATTTTTGATAGTTAAAGTGAAACATGCACCAAAATAATGCTGGATGTAATATAAAAGTATTTTATACTGTTTTAATATTTAAATTTAAATGAATTAAAATTAAATTGAATTTACAGTCCCCAAGTTTCAGAAGCCATGGTGCTCAATAGCCACATGTTCTAGATGGTTTCAAATTGTATTCAAAGTTGCCTGTTAATTTATCTTTTATTTGTTCTTGGTCATGACCTCATTGAGGTCAAGGATGATGGCTTGTTTACAATATTTGCCAGTGTCTTGAATAGATTTTGGACAGAAGGTGTCCAATACCTTCGATGGCTTGAGACAATATTTCTAATCCTGGCTTTCTCATTGATTTATATAACCTTGATAATTCATGTTCTTCTCTAATAAAATGAGAGATTTGGACATTTTGAAAGTGTGTTTTACTGGGTGGTAAGAAATATTTCTGAAATATCTCCAAAACTTTGATGAAAGGGATTTGTGCCTACACAACTAGATGAAAAGCAGAGCTCGAAATAAGTGGCACGTTTCTTTATGGGGAACTTCCCAGAGCCTTGAATGTTTTAGCACACTGAGACTTGACAAGAGGAGAATCCGGGGTGTCCTGTCTTCCCAGAGTAGGAGGCCTTGCAGCCTCTTTTCTCTGAGCATCCATGGCGCACATGCTCCGTGGAACACAGTCCAGGAATTGCTAGTGGGCCCTCAGCTCTTTCAGCTGTGACAGTCATCCAGACACAGTTTTTGAGGGAAAGGGTCTCAAGGACTTGTGACAGTGAGCACCATTTTCTTTATTCTGTTTTATCAGATCGATTCTTTGACAAAGAAATGGTAAAGGAGCACTCACTCTCTGCCATCAAGTGACTCAAATGAATGTTTTACCTTATTTATAACACTTTTTCCTTTTCTAGATTTGACAGTAGAATTTCTTCAACTAATAGATCATTTTCAGAGGTGTAGAGAGAACATTCTCCATCTGTTTCTTCTTTCTATCCTACTTTCAAAGGTCTACAATATGCATATGTGTTTCACCTTTTACTGAATGACTAGCACAGTGTTCAAAATGGAAAGGCAATGCTAAGCTTATAGTAGGGATACATTACTAGATTAAGTTCCTAAATTTGTAGATATTCAACCACTTTTGAGATACATATATGGCAACTTTATATGGTTCCATATACTAGTTATAATGAATTTCTCTACTCTCACACTAGGTAATGGAATCTGAGGCAGAATTATCTTCCATGAGAATAACAATTTGAAAGTAGATAGCAAGTTTTAAATATGCCCATCTTTGACCCTGAAATTCCATATCCATGAATTTATCCTAAGATCTTGAAGAATAACTACACAAAGATATATGTACAGGAATGTCTGCTGTAGTTCTGTGCCCACATCTCTGTTTTTACCCTCTGAAAGTAGGAATAATTTCCCCCATTTCGCTGCTGAGACAACTGAATCTCAAAGAGAACACATGGCACAAAGTTCCACTGCTAGTGAGGGCAAAATTAGATTGATATTCTTTCTACTATACCGTGCTTTTTCTTTGCATTATTTTATCCTAAATAACCATTCACATTGCATCCTCTTCACATCTGAGTCTTCTACCTGAGACTCCTCTAAACTCACTCAGCTAGGGGTGAAGAACAAAAGAGAATAGTATTCTCATTGAAAACAAGCTGTGGGGTCAGACTTTCTAAGGCCAAAACCTACTCCATTACTCATTCACCATGTAATTTGAGGATGTTACTTTACCTTACAATGCCTCAGGTTTTTCTTCTGTAAAACAGAGGTAGTGCTAGACCAAATTTTGTAGGCTTCTTATGAAGACTAATTGAGACAATCCTAGAAAAGATGCATAGCTCAGTGTCTACCTCATTGTAAGTGGTAGGAAAATATTGGCCAGTGTTGACCTCTTCTTTGTCATTATCTGTACAACAACCTCACATAGGCCAGGAAACTGAGACAGAAGTGACATGGCTTGACTAAGGTCACCCTGCTGATAAAAGGAAGGATAGCTGTTTTTTAATCTTCCCATTCAGCATTGGACACACATAGATCACTCTGCAAAGAAAGTAGAGCATTTGAGCGGGGGAATCAGCAGAGAATGTTCCTCTGCATGCTATGTGAAGTAAGTGAACAGGGTGCAACAGCGTCTAATCCAACTCAGTCTCAAACCACAAATGTCAACAGATATTTTATAGCAGGGAAGGTGCCAATGAACATGTCACATGCTCTTTTGAAAATAAATGAAGCCACATAGGGACTCTAAAGTGAAAGAATAAGAACTAGATTGTTTATGGATCTCTTCTGGCTCTAGTTTATGGTGCTCCAAATGCTGTGGCCAGAAGAAGCGCTGTGGGAGGAGCCTCATGATGTGGCTAAGAGGTCACCTAATTGCATCTCACCAGGCAAATCATTCAGGACCTGGGCTGCTGCATCATTGTAAGCGGGGATAATAAACACTCCTGGTAGTGGATTTCTGAGGAAGATTTGAGGATCAGAGTCTTTGTTTTGTCCCTACTGAAAGCTGAAGCTCAAAAAATGTACTTGAAATTCATTTTATTTGTTGCCTTGCTTCTATTTACAGGTGAGAATGGGTCTACTTTTTCTGATTTGGCTCACATTTGTAATCTTTTCAAATAAAATCAATGCAGTAGTCAGTTCCCCAGGGATGTTGACATCTGTTTCTCTTTGGAGGCCAGGCAGGAAGTGCCACATGGAATCAGAACAGCAAGGTTCCGTGGAGATTATCTGATGATCCTAGTCTACTGATTTTTAGCATTTTCCACCTCAGTAGTAGAGTCCACTTTGCTGAGGAAATTTAACATACAGCCTAATATACAAAATGTAAAGAGGAAATTAGTTCAGCTAAAACAAGAGTGTCTTCTGTTTCCCTCACCCAGAGGTCTTCCCTGTGGTCCTCTGTAGAATGAAATAACCTGGGGTGCATCATTTGAAAATGTGCTCTTAAGGCCTAGTAGGATACAAGACAGATACCTGGGTTCCACCCTGAAGTAACAGAGTCAGTGTCCAGATTTTCACGAAGATCCCCAGGAGGTTTTGAAACTTCCTAAAATTTGAGAGCCAGTGACATCTTCCAATGTTTTCATTTTACAAGTGAAACTCACACCTAGAGTAGAGAAGTTACTTGTGCGTTGTCACACAGCTAGTGAGCGATAGGGTCAAGTGTAACAGGCAGGGCTTCTGCTCCCAGTATCCTGCTTAACAGGCTCCAGAGTTGCAAGCAACAGAAACTCTGGCTAACCTAAGCAGAAATCATGGGAAGGCTAACATGGTTCATAAAAACAAGAGAAAAGGCACAAGAACCAGGAGTTAGGGCTGCTCCATTGGAGTGGAAGGCAGGAACAAACAGTCTCTTTGGGGTATCAGTATTAGGATAATTTGGATTCCACCATTTGTAGTCCATGTGGCACTTTATCAATAGTCAAAATCTTGGGGGAGAATATCTGACTGGCTCAGCTTGGACAGGGAGGACTACTTGGCCAGGGAGCATAGGGAAACTTGGCCAACAGTCTCACAAAAGCCTTATGCACTGGGTGCAGAAGAAGGGAGGCAATGGTATGAGTAAAAGTAGAAAAAGACATAAAGAGGCTAAAAGTGATATATGCTCATGAACTCTGCTACTTATTCCACATACCTTGTGTCTTCCTGGTAGGGTCAATGCTTCACAGACAAAAATCCAATTGAAATGAAGGGGTTAAGGTAAATTCTGTGGCTTAACCATCAGCTGAATGACATTTTAACAGCCTTTTTAGCATAGCCTGGCTTGGCTGAGACCTTCCTTGCAAAAATGCCTTAATCCTTGGACTCTAAATAGAGAGTTATTTTCAATTTCTCCAGTTTCTAATGTTTTAAATGGAACTACTGTTCCCCTTAGAGCACCTAGTGGCTGGCTGGAGACCTTTATTGATATATATATAAATTACCCCACTCCCTTCTGCTGCCTACAGATCCAATCATATTGAACTAATGCGCATATAAATAAAAACCTGGAAGTGTGGTTTATGGCAATAAGTAGTGCAGCCGAAGTTTATACCATACTGCAAAGACACCTTGATACATTGCTGATAATCTTCATAATGTGTTTAAAGAGGCAGTGTGTCAGCTCAGGCCTGAGCACTCTTGGAAATCTGATTCCTGACCTTCTGATTAACCAAGAGAAGAATCTTCCCTGCCAGAAGGATGCCCATCCCAGGCTGCACAGGGCAAAGAGGTTAGAAAACTTTCCAAGGTCACCCAGTTGTAAAGAGAAGGGGTGTCCTGGAAATATGCAGGAGTTGGGCTGGAAGATCTCATGTCTTTTTCTTGAGTCCATATTTTGTTATTAGTCCTGTTGGTAGGCTGAGTGCAAGAGAGTCACAGGGAGTTTGAAAGTACCAAGAAATAGGCTAGGAATGTTCTTCATTTTCTCTAGAGAAGAGATCTTTTACCTTGCCAGTGTGTATGAGCCTGCCTTCTTCCAATCCACACCGTACCAGTGTATAGCAGGAGCCACCTTGCTTTTAGAAGCCAAGCCTGTTTAGGGCTGCTCTGTGTGCTTTCCCCTCAAAGACTTAACCTACCCTGTGAGTTTTGTGAGTTTGCACCATGCCCGTCGCTTCAACCTCACTAAGTTTTACACTACCTATACTGCCTGCTCTAGCCACTCTGACCTTTTATTCTTTCACTTTTATTGTGAGTGTTGTCTTCTCTGCCTGGCATACATAGTCCTTGTAACAGAATACTAACTCTTTACCTGTTACATTATTCTTGTTTCCCATCTTTTTTTCTACTTAGAAAGTTCCTCTACCTCTCTGTCCAGCTCCCCATTTTCCCTGAACTGGAGGTGCAATTCTTTCCATTGCTCAGTCCTGCTTATGTCCTCTGTTCATACATATTCTTCTGATACCTCCAACTGGAAATCATCTCTCTTATGTTTCTCCTACTGAATGTATCCCTTTCAACTTAATATCATATTGACTTATATATGTGTACTATTTCCTCTCCTAGTCATTATTCCTGAGACTGGCTCCTCTTTGGGTTCTCCAACCTCCTACAGTGCCTGCTTATAACAAGCGCTTTAGTGTTCACTGGTAGTATGAATGAGTGAATGTATAAATGTGTGAGTATTGGCCACAGCAGGAGGTGGCAGCCTTGAACAGGAATTCAAATGAGAAATTTGGAGTAGTACATATGGAAAACCTTTAAAATGTAAGAATGCCTGGATGCTTGGGGACAAAGGACATGGAACACAGAGGTGGGAAGATCAAGTGAGAGTAGGGTAGGTAAGCTTGGAGATAGGTAGGGGTTGGTGGGAAGAGAAAGTTTATCTACTCTTGGATATTTTGCCCAGAGAAATTCCTGAAGCTGAGTCCAGAGAGAAAAGAGAAAAAAAAAAAAAAAGAAAAGAAAAAGAAAAAGAAAATAAACAAAGCACACCATGCTTGCTTAGTGTGTCCCAAAAATTGGGTGCAATAACCCTATGAGAATTTGGGGGAGAAATACTAGAATTTGTATTTATATATATTTTTATTTTAAATTGTTCAATTTTTGATATGTTTTAATATGTATCTAATATATTAGTGTTGTGGCATATGCATATGCAATTAAAAATAAATATAGATAATTATGTCTCGTTTTGAGTAACATACTTTAAAAAAAATTCAACAGTGTGAAATCAAAAAAGTTTTCAGACTGCTTCTTTAGTGATTCAAATCCTGTTTTAAGCCAGAGATTGCCAATAACCTTCTGTCCTTGAGTTGGTGTTAATTTCCTGTATTATTCAGGGAAAACACGAGGAAGGTCTTTGGTTTACCTGGATGTGTATGCTGTCTTGAGATCCCAGTATTTTGTTTCTAATTCTAACTCTGCCACATACTTGATTTTGAGCAAATTAGCCTTCCTGAGTCTCAATTTCCTCATTTGTAAAATGGAACAAACAGTGCCTGCTTCGTAAATGCGGTAACACTTATGAAACCCTTAGTAAAATGCCTGGCATATAATTGATAACTCATACACTGAAGCTACAAAAAGGGCCCAGGAATATCAATCAGCTTGTGATCTCTTGTACCTCCCGAGAACATAGCAGACATCACTAATGGATCATGATCCTTTTTTTCCTTGTAGACCTAGAGTAGACCTCATAATTAGGTCAAATAACAATTTTTATCTTGGGGGCAGTTGCAATTCCTGGAAAGCATTTGTTGCAAAGCTGCTAATGCATAAAAACAATGCTGTGGACCTCCTCAGTAGCAGGAGAGATTCATTGAGACTTGAAGAGCTTTTCTTATTTAGGATCCCAGTGGGATGTTATCAGGAAGGCCTTTGAAAAGTTTTCTCTAGGGAGTTTTGGGGCTAAGGCAACAACAATGAGAATAATGCCTCACATTTTGAACAGTGCTTTATAGTTTTCAAAGCACTTTCATGCACATTTTCTAACTTCATCTTCATAGCAGCCCTGCCTGGCAAAGCAGAGCAGGCATTATCATCAGAAAAATAGCAATTTTTCTCAAAATGAAAAGAACTCTAGAGATTCTATCTAACCCCCTCATTTTATAGACAAAGAAATTGAGCCCTGAGAGGGTGACTTATTCCAGGTAATATACTTAAAGCCCAGATATTCAGATTTGACTTCTTGGTATCTGTCACCCTGTGTGCCTAGCACATGCTCAAAAAAAGACTAATTGTAAAAGAAATAAATGAATGACGTTTCTAAGTGACCAAAGTAGGACCACCAGAACCTTCTTTCTGTGATAGGGAAGAAATTTTTTTCCAGAAGCTTTCTATATCTCCTCATTCCCATTGCCTGTATTTTTTACCTGGGAGTTTGAGCAAGTTCCAAATATGAAAATCATTCAGCATAGATTTGGCTCTGGTTGGAAGCTGAGGTCTGAATTCTTGGAGAAAAAAATACCATCCCTTTAGGGAAAAGTGTAACTGGGATATCCTAAAAGATCCATCATGTCTAAGACTGGAATGAAGAACTATTTGTTGGTGATGAATTTTAAACACTAGACTCTTCAAGATTTAAAAATCCTTTAGGACTGAAGTTTGATTTACCTGGGATATAGCAATGCCTAGGCCTTCCCTTTGAGGCTCATACCAGCCCTCTCCCCCTCCAATTTTAAGGGGATCTTTACCTCCTCTATTTTGGGTATTTTCAAAGTTCCACATAAGGCTGACCTTATGGGAAAGTCTAACTTAGGCTGGCTTTATGATACCAGTGGGTCACAGAGAAGTAACAAGAGTATGATTTCTTGGATTTAGGGAGACAGAATGAATATTTTCTCTGGGGGTTAATGTGAATGAGTTTTCTTTCTTTTTCTTTCTTTCTTTTCTTTCTTTCTTTCTTTCTTTCTTTCTTTCTTTCTTTCTTTCTTTCTTTCTTTTTCTTTCTTTGATATAAAATTCTTCCTATAGAAAGGAAATATTTTCTATAGAGGAAGCACTCTAGAGAAGTACAGAATTAGAGGATTGTCAGAAGACAATGAGATAGGAGAGAATACATCTGCAAGTGAAATAATTAAAGGACAATTTGCTACAATGTGAAAATGGGCCATGATTCCAGCATTAGGAGTTTAGTGAAGGAGTCACTCTGTACTATAGCTTTGAACTTCAGCTGGATGCAGAAGAATAATAGCTATATTATTTAATAAAAAGTATAATAGCACTTATTACCTAGTAAGCATTATTCTTAGAAACTTATAAACATTGATTTATTTATTATAACAATCTTACTGTGTTATTTTTTTTGTCTCTGTGACAACATACCTGAGAAGAGCAACTTAAAGGCTTATTTTGGCTCAGAGTTTCAGAAGTTTCAATCCATGATCAGCTGGTTTCATTAATGTGGGCCTGAGGTGAGGTAGAACATCATAGCAGCAGGGTGTACTGGAGCAAAGCTGCTCACCTCATGGCAGATGAGAAGCAGACCCAGAGGGAAAGAGCCAGAGCCCATGCTAATGGATTTCTTCCTTCCTCTGCTTTTGTTTCATCAGAACCCCACTCAGTGAGGGACCTCCAGTTTAGTTCACTGTCCCACCTGCCAATTGTCTCTGGAAACACTATCACAACATACCTAGAGTTGTGCTCTACTGATTTCCTAGGCATTTCTCAATCCAATCAGGTTGACACTCACAATTAACTACATCTCTAATCAAGTAGGCACTGTGTTTATCATAAGTAAAGAAATCAAGGTGGAGAGAAGTTAACCAACTTGCCAAAAATAGAGGTGGTATTTGAGCCAAAGAAGCTCAGTGTCCATAAACTTAAACACTATGGTCCACTACCTGTCTGGGTATATGGGATTTAGAGGTGGAGAAGTAAGCAAAATGGTGCAACATATGAGCAATGACTTGCTACTGACAATATGTCTTAGTCTATTTTTGCTGCTATTACAAAATACCATAGACTTGGTTATTTGTAAAGAACAGTGATTTATTTTTTCACAGTTCTGGAATCTGGGAAGACCAGCATCAAAGCGCTGGCAGTTTCAGTTTTCTGGTAGGGGCTGCTTTCTGTATTCAAGATGGGGCTTTATCACCATATGCACCAGGAGGGGAGCAATGCTGTGTCCTCATACGGAATGTGGAAGGACAAGTGAACAAAAACTGCCTGGAGGCTTTTACATAAGGGCCTTAATCCCATTCGTGAGAGAGGAGCCCTTGTGGCCTAATCATCTCCTAAATCATCTCTCCATCTTAATGCCATTACCTTAATGCCATCACCTTGGCTGTTACGTTTTAACCCTGAGTTTTAGAGCAGACACGTTCAAACCATAGTCCTATAGGCGCAGTCTATTCATGAGACTAGAGATCACCTCTGAGTATGAAGAGGTGGATATTGGTTCCTGTTCTGGTCAGGATCCCGTAGGTTCCCCCAAAGGGCTCATTGTGCGGAAGGCTCCCGTGCTGAAGGGCTTTGGGAAGTAATTGGATCATGAGGGATTTAACTTCATCCGTGGGCTAATCCACTGATGAGATTATAATTTGATGGCATTATCAGGAGGTGATGGAAACGGGAGGTGAATGAAATGGGTCATGGAGGGATGATCTTAGGGACTATATCTCGTCCCTGGCCCTTTCCTCTCTGGCTCTTTTGCTCTTTCTGCTTCCTGGCTGCCATGAGATGAGCAGCTTTTCTCCTCTGTGGCCTTCTGTCATGAAGTTTCTGCTTTGCCACATACATAAAAGCAATAGCACCAGCCAACCATGGACTGTGACCCTTGGAATTATGAGCCAGAATAAATCTTTCTTCTTTTAAATGCTATTCTCATACATTTCATTACAATAACCAAAAGCTGACTATTATAGTTTCCTTTTTCTTGAGTATAAGCTGGATTTGCTTCTAATAGATTATAGCAGAAGAGATATAGTGTATTGCTTCCAAAACTAGGAAGTCACTAATCTAAAGACCTTGGGGATCCCTCCTCTATCTTTTTCTCTCTTGGGTCTCTCATTCTGGGGAAAGCCAGCTGCCATGTTATGAGAACTGTCAAGAAGCCCTACTGAAGTGGGGAACTGAGGTCTCCCACCTCAGTGGGAGAGAGCCATTTCAGTCAAGCCTAGAGATTACCGACTGCAGCCCTGACTGACAGTTTCACTGCATCTTTATTTTAATTGCTAAGCTTCTGGATTTCTGACTTAAGAAGCTGGAAGATAACACTCTCTTATTATTTTAAGTTGCCAAATTTTGGGGTAACTTCCTATACAGCAATAACTAATGCATCCCTTATTGCTATGTTAAGGAAAATTAAACCTAGCACTATGCCTAATACAGAATACCTGGTTGATGAATGTACCCAAATTGAATTGTAGATGCTAGAACCTGCAGGAGGGCTTTGTGCAGGAGAAAAACATGGTAAGAATAATATTTCAGGAAGATTAATGCAGAGTGGTTGAGCAAGATGAATTGAGGGTGGGTGAAATGCATGGAGGAGAGGCATTTCAGACAATTGAATCATTCCTAGCCTGTAATGGCTTGGTTCAGGTTCAGGTTTAGAGTGCAGAGGAGAAACAGAGAAAAAGTGAATTCCATACAGGCTGGGCTCTTGCTGATCTTTCTTCACTTGATCTTAGCCAAAAGACTGAGAAGCGATCGCTGGTCTTTCTTTACCACTAAAACCTTGGAGATTTCTGTAGTGGCTGATGCATAGTAGGTACACAGTGGCATTTACAGAATGAACGAGTGAGTATGTGAGTGAGTGAGTGAATAAAAGATATGAAAGTATAGTGTTACAGAAAACTTTGTTTCTACTTTTTGTTTAGAAATGAAAACTCTCCAGAGATGATATAGGTAATGTTGGGAGTAGATTTTAGTTACCTCAAATTCTATTTTCAATGTCTATGATCCTGATTGGGGCCAATCTGTTTTCAAAGGCCAGTACTGTTCTGAAGCTGACTTTAAAACCCCTTTTCTTTTCACATTATTCATGCCACAAACATTTATTGAGCATCTATGATATGCTTGGCATCATGATGGGCCCTTGGGGGAGAAGATGAGTGAGGGATGATCCTGTGGTGCTTCAGTACTTCTTCCTCTGCTTTTATCTTTAGGCATCTCAGAAGTTTATTTTTGGAATAAAGATTCATTTTCTTAGTGGAATTCTTAAGTGGGGAATGATGAGACAAATTCGGGCTTTTAGGAGCTGATTTTAGAACTTGTGGATGACTTAGACTGTTTCCTGTTCACCCTTGCTGATATGCCCTATTAATATTCAAAAGCTGTCACTTTATTTTATCTTTGTTCTCTAGTAGACTAGACTGCCGGCTGAGGGAACCTGGTTTGTCTGGTTTAGTCTTGTCACATTGTGGAGTAGGACAAAGAGAGACATGGCTCAAGGTTGTTAGCTTTTTTTCCTTTAAAATTTTGGGGGAGTTTCTGCATATGTCTCTTAGCATTGCACTTTAATTAACTTTTGCCTACTTTTCTAGTAAATAAAATGCAATGTTGCCAGGAAAAATCCCAGACCTGAGCAAGGCCTGGTGTTGAGTAGAGAGTTCCTAGGTGATACATAGTCTGGCACTGAGGAAAGCTGAGAAAACGCACTAGAAATGGTTACTGTGTACTAAGGGCAGGGTTCCCTTTAATGGCAGCCCTGTGAGAATGCTCTATTAGGAAGGATTCTGATGTGTGCTTGGGCTTGTAAGACTGAGCAGAATGGTACCTTAGTGATAAGTGCCCTGGGAAAGGGTTTGCAGAACCAACATATGAGTAGCTGTTGAAAGTCTGGGCCTCAGCTTAGGTATTCAGGGTAAGGAAGTAGATTCAAAAAGGCTAAGAAAAATTTCATTTTGCTTGAGTAAGCTTTCCTTCTTCTCTTTCCCATTGTTTCTCCCATCATTGCCTTCTTTCCTCTTCTCTCCCACTTCCCAGCTCGTTATTCTCATGCTCCCTTTTTTTTTTTTCCTCCTCCCTTTGGTTCTACATACCTCTCAGCCACTGTCTTCCCCCACACTCCTCCAGTCCTCACACCTTAGATGGCTATGACTCTTCCCTAATTGTCTTGGATAGCTCTGAACCACCTGGTAGGGTGAGGGAGAAGTCAGTGGTCTTGCAGGCTTCACTCTGCCTCTGACCCCTCTGGCTTGCTTGCATGCTGGAAGAGGACTAGAGAGACCACAAGACTTTAAAGGCCACAGCCAAGTTCACAGTCAAGAAGGCGCTCTCAAGATAAGGAGGACCCTCTCTGCTACCCGTCATCTCCCTAGGGTGCCCCTTTTGTTCCTCTCATCTGAATTAAATTCACTCAGGAATTTAAAGGAAAAAATATCTGAAAATGTTCCCACATCTGATTCCTAAGGACGAACTATGTTTTATTTGAATTAGCCTTCCATTTAAGTCAAGGCAGGTGTGCTCCCAGCTGCTTACTCTGACAGAGGAAGACTCAACTATTACTATAAGGCTGTCTCTTTTTTTTCCTTCTCCCCATCTGATAACCACATTCTACTCTTAAATATTTAGTTTTCTTTTATTCAACCTTTAAGGTTACTATATTAGTACAGAAGGGAGGGGTGAGACAGTCTTTTTCTCTTCCCAGTTGATATTCATCTGTCTGCCTAAAATGATTTTTTTCTTTCTTCCTTTTTTTTTTTTTTTTTGTCATTTACACCATTTTGGCTGGTGGGTGTAGAGGGTGTGTGTGTGTATGTTTTTAACCTCTAAGCACATTGAATGTCTTTAGCTTGCACATTAGACAGGAGACTGATAGGATAATGATGATGGAATGTTAAATGCTATCTATGTAAATCAGTTCCATCAATGGGTACAAGATTCAGCTACTTTAGATGTTTTTTTTTGACATACATTTTCATTTTCTTTAAAAGGAGAATGATCTTGGATTGTTATTAACTTACTTTAGAAGAATCTTTGCATTCCCAGACACAGTACTATTTTACATAAAGTCATATTAAATTTTGGTATGATGTACAGCATCATTTTCCCCTAAAATGCTGCTTTTAACCTCCAGCTAGTTTTAAAAAAAATGTTTAGTGGAGGATTAGTTTCTGATAGTCAGGTTCTGATTAGGAAGTAGAAAGAAAGAAATAAAGATCTTTACATAGTCTCTTCTCTGTTGGCAGGAGAACAAATATTTTTTCCACTTACTAGAACTATGGCTGTCAGTTGGGTAGCTTATAAGAATGCATATATTTTGAGGTGATGAAGAAAATGTCCAGTTCATCTTTGGGTTCTAGAACAAAGCCAGGGAGAGCCAAGCTTGTGATAGGATCAGATTAGTTCAAAGACAGTAGAGTGGTTGTCATTCTTACGGTTGCAAGTGATATGACCTAACTCAAATGTGATTATAAACCAGAACACACAAAGATGCAGAAGGACTCAATGGTGGCCAGGAACTAGGACTGCAAGAGACACTGGTTTTCCTTTTTCCTTCCTTTCCTTCCCATTTCTCTCTCTCCTATTTTTACCTCCCTCTATATCTTATTTCTGTGTCACTTTCACCTCTCTCATCCTTTGTGTCCCTTTTCCCATCTTTCCATCTCTTTCCTCATCAGTCTGTACCTTTCCTCTGCCCCATTTTTCACTGCATGCCTTTCTTTCCATCTTGTCTCTCTCCTTTTCCCTCTCATTGCTTCTTTCTCTCTTTTCCTTTTTCTCTACATCTTTTTCCATTCCTTTCTTCCCCTCTTTCTCTACAACCTGTCTTTCACGTTTCTTTCTTTCTTTATCTCTTCTCCAAATCATTTTCCTCTCTCTTCACTTCCATATCCTTTCCAGTCTCTTGACTTTTTAACACAGGCCTGTGTAGTAGCTTCCTCTATGTTGTGTGAGAAATGGCACAACAGATATAGTCTATGCATTCCCAGCTTGGTGACTCTAGAGGAAAGAGAGTGCTTTCCTTGCTGGACTCCAGTTTTATAAAAATTTCAATGGAGATTTCCACTGACCTGGTTTGTGCTACATACCTTTTCACCTCCTCCACCCCTCTCTATTCTAGGAATGGAGCCCAGGGCTAGGCAAGTGCTCCAATATTGAGGTACATCTGTAGCCTCACTTCTTGAGAATAATTCATTTATGCCAGCACAATTAGAAAGTGTCTTACCAACTTTGGTCAAATGACTACTCATGTGACCAGTGGTGATTAGGGCAGTAGAACCACTGCAGCAATTTTGAGTAGAGGAGGAGTGTTGCTGTGAGCACATGGGGATATTATTAACAGAAGAATCAGGAAATAAACTCTAGGAAGTTAGAAGCGGCAGGCATCTACTACAATCCCCAAGGCAGGGGTGTGGGAAGACCAGAACAGTCTCTATAGCACGTCTTACTCTGGCTCTATGGCGTCGGAAAAGTACATTTCTTGCTGTTGGATGTAGCTGGCCTTTTCTCTTTTAGTCTTAAATATCTTTCTAGATACTTGAAAAAGACCCATTTTTACATTTCACTGGTGACCTTTCCTCCTGGTCACAAATGTCTTCTACCTTGTTATGAGAAAGAATGAGAAAGATAATTTAGGGACACACAGAATTGCGGTGGAAAATTTCAGGAAGTGGTGTGAGGGTGAACATTCAGCCTCATGCTGCGTGGGGTTGGTTTATAGAGGGAGAAGTTGAGTCTATCATAAGATGGGCAAGAAAAACAGAATGGTGAAGCTAGGAGGTTACTGATGCTGTGCTTGCTTTCTTCACACTGGGTTGAAGGTGAATGTCCTTTACTCAATATTAGCATGCCAGGATTTGGGAGAGTAGGTGGTGACAATGACAAGCACACATTTAATTGGGATGGGAAGAATACACTTGCTTCCAAATACTTTAAAGGAGCCAGCTCAAAAATTTAGTTAAGGCCAATTCAATTTCTCCCAAACAAGTAGAGCCAGGAGTGCTGATGATATGCGTCAGTGGAGAAACCAACCTCATAGTCCTTCTCCACATGATTTGGAGGAGGTCATGGGGCCAGCGGGGAGCCTGGGATCTGCAGGGTCAAGCTGAGGGCTCTGTTTCCTTCACTAGGCAGTGACAGCAGATTTTGGCTGAGCCTGTGTCTCAAGCTGCCCATTTTGGATTTGGCTGTCAAGTCTTCTGGGCAGGCTTTGTGCCTCTGCCTGTTTGTGTTAGAATGTGACACATGGACCCAGCAGTCAGCCAGGTGCCGACCGTGTAATCCGATGCCATATGTTCCTAAGTCAGGGGAGGATAGAGCAGATATTTTTTTTCAATTTTGGAAGTAGGTTAATTACATTCATCTACATTTTCAGCTCTAGGGGTCACAGATGCTAACTTATTCCTGACATATTTAGGTGGCCATTTATTACCAAAATTATTAAGTGTGAATTTTACCATATACAGGATGGCTCAAAGAGTATATTCCTAGAAGTAGACCACAACTCAAAAAGATGTTCCCTTCATGGGAATGTTCCACATTGGCACTATTTTTAAAAAATGGATTTAAAATGTTGTTTTGAGGGGAAATTGGTGCTGCTCATTTTATTACCATCTTCCTCTGCCCAGATGTTCATTTGTTTGTGATATTTAACCAGTTTCCAGTGGATATTGATGGATGGAGCCAGCTGTGTCATTTCCCTGCTGCTTTTTGTTCTTCAAGTTTAAGTACAAAACCTCAGTTTCAAATAAAAAATGAAGTCCATTTGATTCAGGGTATTCAACTAATGCAAAAGAGTGGCAGTCTTTCACATGACTAATATTTATTGAGACTTTGAGCAGTGCCAAGAGAGTGCTGAAATGTTTACATGTAGCATGTTATCCAATCCTTGAACAATTCAAGTGCCAGGAGCCTTCACTATCCCTGTTTTACAGTTAAGAACTTGAGTATACCAGTTATTTTCCAGTACTTATTCCAGAGTGGTCCTTACCAGTCACCCTGCTGTGTGCCTCAGGTGGCTGACCAATGTGGGTTACCTCCGTCAGCTGCCTGCCCCTTGGCTTATTTTGGGTTTGACAAGTGAGAATTCTGGGTAAGGAGTTTGGAAGGATAAAGTGAGGGAAGTAAGCTTGAACTACAACTAGATTAGACAGTTTTGGTTATAAATTCAGCCCCTAACTTACCATTATATTCTCTGAATAAGCTGCTAAATATCTCTGATCCTCATCATTTTGTCAGTGAAATATAGATGGTCCTACCTATTTCCTGGGTAATAGTAAGGAAGATTAAATTAGGTGATGCATATAAAAATACTTAACAAAATTTCTCTATCATATAGGTGTATTTTTCTTTTCCTTTGCAGTTTGCAAGTAATTTGTGGGGTTATATTTTACCTGTTCCTGTCCAGTTCTCCTTAGTTCACCTGGGCTGTCACCGTGAACCACTGCCAAGGATACTTTTGTGTTTTCTTGAGGGAATATGCTTTGCCCTCAGGAGGAGCAGGAAAGGAATGCCCAGATTTCCATTAGTTCCCAGTGTTTAATTTGATTAAATTCAAATTGTTTCAGATTTCACAAAAATTTAAATTTGTCAAATGTGTTTTCAGGGTATATGGTTTACAGGATTGCTTTCTTGGTTTGTTTTTAGTTTTTAGCCTGGCAAAACATATTTTAAAAATGTATTGTTTAGCCTAGCAAAACATAAGATATATTTCCCAATGTTGAACTCTTTTTGCATTTCTGGCTATTTGAGTCTTCTTGTTAATAATATTTGTTATTTCATCCTTATTTATAAGTGAGATTGGTGTGTAGTTTTTTTTTTTGATGTCGTAAGTGGGAAAAATTCCTCTTTTTATTCATTGGAACAACTTACATAGCTTTGAAACTATTTCTTTTTTGAAGGCTTGGAACTTCTGCATGAAATAGGTTTGACTTTGTGGGTTTTTTGTTTTCCTTGCTTGATTGTTTAGAGGTAGGTATTTGATAATTTTCTCTATTTCTTCTAAGAAATTTGTTTAATTGCTCAATAACTGGGATGATAAAATGAATGTTCTTAGAACTATCCATTTATTTAGGTTTTCATATTTATTGTACAGGATTATGTGCAGTGTTTATAATGATGCCTTCAATTTTCAGTTTCAATTGTTTTTTGCCCTTCCCTATTTCTTATTGTATGCATTTGTGTTTTTTTCTCCCATTTTTTTCTAGATTAGATAAGCTAGTGGTTGGTCTATTTTGTTGATTTCTTAAAAGGCTAGTTCTTTGACTTATTTATTACTTCTGTTTTTCTCTTTTATAAAGCATTATGTTTTGTAATTTATGTCCTTTATTGCCCTTTGTTTTGGTTTTATTTTATTATTCTTTTTCTTACTTTTGATTTGGTTGTATCTTTTTATTCTTTCATCCTCTCTGTTTTATTGAATACCATGAATTCTGATAATTGTTTTAAAAATATCATTCTAATGTTTTTTAAAATCACATAATAAATTTTTGTACATATTTGAGTCTATTCATATTATATCTCATCTGTATCATTTTATCCATTTTGTCCATCTATTTTATCCAGAGTCAATATTTTAGGTTGCTTTAGCTTTATAGCACATTTAATATGTTGTATATATGATAAGGCAAACCACTCTTTGTTACTTTCTCCCCCTATTTTTAATTATTTAATAGTCTCCCTAAAAATGACCTTCATAATCATTTGTCAAATTATATTGGGATTGCATTGATTTGATAGATCTATTGGGGCAAATGTATATCTCTATAATACTGAATTTCCTTACCCAAGAACAAGTTATGTTTCTACGTTGTTCACACCTCTCAATAATTTTATTTATGTATATGTATATGTCCTATTAACTTTTGTTACGTTTACTCTGAGTTGTAGATGGCAGTACTAATGGCAATTTCTTTGTCTCTGTTCTTCATTCTCCTCCTTTTTTGCCATTGTAAATTGGAATTTCCCCCTTCTATATTCACTAAGTAGTTATTGTTATTTTACAAGAATGGAACTGATTTTTGTGTATTTCTTGTGCCTCTGGTCACAGTATTGAATAGTTTTATTGTTTCTATGATGTCCTTATTATTTTGTTTCCTAAGTGTATAATTATATCATATGCAAACAATGATAAAAGTGAACTTACTTTTTTCAGTAGTAGTATCTATTGTTTTGTTGATTTTTTTCATTTCTGGGTAGTACTTTTAGAACAATATCAAATAACAAATGTAAAATCATAACATCTTATTGACTTTAATGGAGCTGTTTCTAATGTTTTATGTTAACATGATCCTTAATTTGGGAGATTGGGCATACCCTTTTTCAAAAAGTAAGTTATTATTTTTTAAAATTAGAGATGGTTTTATATTTATCAGATACTTTTTTGACAATTTTTTTGGTAATAATATATTCCTCTTTTGACCTACTAATATGATGAATTTCATTAATGGATTTTCTAAGATTGAAATATTTTTTAATTTCTTGGAATGAATCAATTTGCATAATATACTGCTAGATTTTCATTGTTAACATTTTGTTTAGGGTTTTTTAGATTAATATTCAAAAAATTAAGTTGGTCTGTACTTTTTTGTCTTTGTAATATTTTGGTATGAAATTTATTCTTAATGGATTTCTAATAGCTTATCAAGTGATTATGCTACAAATTAATGCCCCAAATGTTTCCTTTAAATAGATTTTTTTGTTGTTGTTTTTTGAAATAGGGTCTTGATATGTAATTCAGGCTGACCTTGAACTCACTATGTAGCCCTGGCTGGCCTCAAACTCATGGTGATCCTCCTGCCTCAGCCTCCCAAGTGCTGGGATTACAGGTGTGTGCCACCATGCCCAGCTCCTTTAAATAGATATTAAAGAACACTTTTTCCCTATTTTTTTACTACTATAAATGAAAGGACAATGAATATTTTTGTTAAATTCCCTTCTTTTTTAGGTCTCAATTCATTGACCACATCCTAAGAGAACTCTACCTAAATCCCTTAGTACATAAATCCACCAGTTACACGGAATTATCTTTTCTTCACAATGCTTTCTTATCCTTAGTATTTACATCATGTTTGTTTGACTGCTGTTTGTCTTTTCTATTGGATGCTAAGTACTCTAAAGTCAGGGATCATGTCTCATATTGCCCATTACTGTGTCAGGGACCTTGACGGGTAGCCCATCACATATAGTATACAAGGGGAAGATGGACCAAAGTTTGAGAGACTGAGATATATTACAGTGGAGACAGAGGCCCTGGATCTGGTAATGAGGAGAGTAAAGAGGTTTGGTGAAGGGATTTTTTTATGTGAAATATTATACAGTGGGAGCCTTCTCCATAACTCCAAGGTCTTCAGCAAAGACTATTCAGTTCAGCAAATGCTTAGTGTGAGGAGATTTCTTATGAAAATAATATCTCTGGAGCTAAGACAGGGCTATTCAACAAACACAAAGATCTCCAGTCATCTGAGTTTCACCAAGATTATATTTTACAGAGGATTAAGAAACAGCAGCTATCCAAATAGAAGTTTGGGGGAGACCCGGGTTGATGACTCTTTCTTTAAAAAAAATGAAGGCAAATATCTGGGTATATCATAGGTCAATTTTTTGTGATAAATATTAAAAGTAAAACAATGAATGAAGTAATTAATAGGAGTGCAGCATCTTGTTTAAGGTAGATCACAGTTCCACTTTTCCCTGTTGGTCAGGTCATGTTAAAATATTCTTTCTAGTTTTTTACGTTAGTCTTTGGCAAATTCAGTAGCATCCAGCATACACTACTTAGTAAGCAGTGGACTGGGAAACCATAGCCTAACAACAATGTTTGAAGGAATAGTTGATATTTGGCCTCAAAGACAACATGAAGGCTACTTTATAGTTATCCTCAGTTATGTTGAAGGAATGTAGTGTTGAAGAAAGATAGATCCTGGTGTCTTTGGACTGTAGCATGCAGATTTGGAACAATGGCATCTGTCTTAGTGTAGACAATATAGAATCAATATATGGAAAAGCTTATGATTAAACTGTAATGTGCTTCTGTTGGAAGAGGAAGGCTTCTGGCTTTGAGGATTCTAACTGAGGCTGCATAACTATGTTTAGGAGAAACTGTAGATTTCTGCATTAGATGGGCCAAACTACATGACTTACTCAATGTTTCCCAATGAAAAGTCTATGAAAAGGCTGGCATAATTGCTTTTATTTACTTTATGACTCATTGAATATCTGGTTTATCCTAAAGTCTCTGTGAGGACAAGGATTAAGTTTTTCTTGTTCACTACCAGGGTGTTGCATAGAGCTTTGTGCATAATACATGCTCAGTAATTACTTGATAAATTGAAATAAATGATTTTTGAAATTGATAAATGAAATTGAAATAAATGATTACCATACTGGGTAGCAAAGAATAGTGGAGCAATTTAGCCAATGGAGCAGAGGGAATTAATCAAGGGAATGAAATCAGTTGATTTTGTCACTCCCTGGGTCTCTTAATATGCCAGGTATTGAGTCAATAGGAAACCTAGTATTGACAATTGTTCTTTTAGATGTAATCTTCCATTTTTCCACTGATAACTTGACAGAAATGCAGTGTGGTGGAGTTGTCTAAAGGCTGAGTTCCTGGAATCAGACTGCCTTGATGTCTTGAATGGCTTGGAAATTACTTAATCTTCCCATATTCAGTTTCATTTTCTTTAGAATTAACAAAAATATTACTATCTTTAAGGGGTTGCCTAGAGGACCAAATTTGTGTGTATGTGTATGTGTGGGTGAGGGTGTGGGTGTCTGTCACACACTCAGGGCTGATCAAAAAAATATGATGAACGTTTAAATTTTTAAAAATTATTACAGTAAAGACACATTGTCATTCATTCCCTCAGATTACTCCTTGCTTTGAATGCACACATCCCATAGTTCTTGCCACTTTCTGCATCAGTTCTAGAAGTCTTCTGTCATGAGTGTCTTTATGAGGTATGATAAAAAATGTGGTGAATTCTGCTGCCAAGTGTCATCCAAAGACGTGCAGGCTCATAAAAACATTACAGTGGGCCAGGGATTTAGCTCAGTGGTTTCGCCGCCTGCTGCGCAAGCGCAAGGACCCGAGTTTGATCCCTGGTACCAAAAATAAATAAATAAATAAATAAAATAAAAATAAAAACATTGCAGTATGTCCTCATCTATTGTATTCACTGGATCTGGCACTGTGCAACTTCTGGCTCTTTCCCAAAGTCAAAATGACCATTAAAGGTACCTGTTTTGAATTGACTCAGGACACCAAGGCAGCCATGAAATTAAAGAAAAGAACTTCCAGAACTGGTTCAGAAAGTGGCAAGAATGATAGGATAAATGTGTTTGGAGAGGGAGGGAGGGAGGGAGGGAGAGAGAGAGAGAAAGAGGGAGAAAATTTTGAGGGGGATTAATGGCAATGTGTCTTTTACAGTAATAAATTTAAAAAATTTAAAATCACCATTTTTTTTTATCACACCTTCATGCATGTGTGTACAGTCTGCTCTTCTTACCTGTGGATTCTATATCTGCAGAGTCAATCAACTTCAGATTAAAAATACTTTTTTCTTGTTATTTTCTAAACAAAACAGTATAACAACTATTTAAATAGCTCTTGTGAACCTAGGGTCTCTCATGTGTTAGGCAAGCCCTCTACCACTGAGCTGTATCCTCAACCCCTATTATTTACATGGTACTATGTGTTTTAGGTAATTGAAAGGTGATTTAAAGTATATTGGTTATGTGCAAATACTATACCATTTTATGTAAGGGATTTTAGCACCCCACAGGTTTTGGTATCTCTAGCAGATGTCTTGGAATCAATCCCTCCTGGATATTGATGTGTGAGTGCAAGTTGTTGTTATAATTTGTGTAATTTTTTTAAAAAATTAAGAGTTTGGAAAAATAAGACATGAATAGAACTTCAAGGACTATTCACGAGAATCAGTCTTTGTGTATGTGATAATGAAGAAGCCTTCTAAAATTCTTATGTGTTTGTACTCATGTCATCAAGGTAAGGAGGAGGTGTGAGGCTGAGTCTGAGTCCCAGCTTTGCCACAAGCCAGGCTCTCAGGCAGGTCACTCTCTTTTCTTGAACATAGTCGGTTGGGCTGAATATCAGCCTGGACCTTTTTCCAGTGTGTTTGGAGCATAATGAGAGGTAAAATATATGGCAGGGTATTGCTAACTATATGGAATAAAATTGCATACCTTTAGCTTTATTATTGTTCATGCCTTTGGCACACACACACATACACACACACATACACACTTTGTAGTGGGGACATGCTTCTAGGGTACAGGGAAAGGATTTTCTTGTTCTAGTTTAGCTCTTTCCTTCTCATAATTCCTTTCTGGGAGGAAGAGAGGAGGGATACTTCCTTTGTGCTTTAAAGCTGATCGGGATGCTCAGGTGCAAGCTCTTAGATCTGAAAGAAAAATTGCTATTTTGATTTCCACCCTGTTCCTTCTCTGCTGCTTCTTTTTCTGTCCCTTTTGAATTTCCCTAGTTCTCCTGTGGCATAAAGTGAGTCAGAATGGCAAATGAAACATGCAGAAGACATAAATTCCAGGCATAAAATATATATCAAATATACATCTATCAATTGGCTTTATGCTATCTGAGCTGCCCCCAGGGTGTCAGTGGATCAGGTGAATGGATTTCTGCCACTGTGGGTAATTCCATAAGGTAATAGGGCGGGCCTTAATGCAGTGGAGAGGCAATATTCTCCCAGTTATATATCATGGTTTAAAAGGGGGATTTGTATATTTTGATTTTGCGAGTCAATGAAGTTGAGTCCCCAAGGCATTCTTGGAGCTTAGTCTCTCTGAGGCTGTGGAATGGAGCTGGCTCACAGCCAGCAACACGGCCTGAGGAAAATGAAGCCACCTAGGCTCCAGAGGCCTGGTCCATAGAGGTTCAGCCTTGCAGCCTCTGAGAAAGCGCAGGGTAGAGAAAATTACCATATAAATATTATGTGTTCTTTTCCACTTAATTGCCCAAGTTAACTACTATACCAGATAGTGAGTCTGTCTAATCAATGAGAAAAAGAATTCAAGCTATTTGATTGACTGGCAACACCCAACCAGAATGGCTAGACAATTATCTCTGCTAATTGTGATGATATAGCTCTGAGATGATACAGTAAGGGGGGTGAGAAGGAGAAAAAAGAAACATTCAAAATAGTTGATATTCCTTGAGCTAACATTTTACTTTCCTGGTACTATGTTTAGCGCCTTTAATGCACAATCTCATTTAATCCTGTCTACATCCTATCAAGAACTATAATCATCATTTACATTTTATGGTTGAGGAAACAAAGGCATTGAAAGATTGAGCAACTTGCCCAAGAACCACCAGGTTAGCGGGAGAGAAGAAAAGAGAATTGAACCCCTTTTCACCACTATACTATACTGCCTCCAAAGGAGCAAAAGTTCTTTTCAGTTTGGGGAATGGTTTTCTAGGCTCCAGCAAGTCTGACAACTTAGATTGAGAAAAATTTGATGGGAAATGAGGGTGGTAGAAACATGCCTGGAAGCAAGTTAGTACTCCGGGATATATCAGCGTGCTTCAAAATTCTCTCCACAGCTCTGCAAAGTTAGTGGGAGATAGAGCCAAACCTGTTTTGACCTTACTTGAGATAAAACCCGTGTTAGTAAAATCCATTATTTGGACCTGAGTCCAAGTAGAGTTGTTAGAGATCTGAGAGCTGGCTTAGATGTAAAAGATATTAAGAGTCCAGAAATGGGGCCTGGTAGAAGGATTCAGACTTTGATTTGATTATTGAGGTAGAGCTGTACTAAAGATTCCTTATCACTGGGGCGCCCCAAGTCCAGCACACATTATACATGTGGCAATAAGCAGGATACAGCAAGTAAATATCTAATGTTGTCCAACCCAGAATTCCTAACAAAGCCCCCTCTGCCCCACTTCAGCCTGTAACCTGAGGAACAGGTGACCTTAATTCCAGATTCCAGGAGTGGATCTGACTGGGTTCAAGATAATGTAATTACACTAGCTTATGATTGGTTTAACAGTGTCCATGTGACCTCATAGTGGCCAGTTAAAGTTGAAGGGAACTAATGGAGGGAGGGAGAAAGGTTAGGACTTTTGGGACAAATTTTCTTTTATTTTGAAGGAATATCCCAGAAAGAGATCATCTTTCTTTTTCTTCTGGAACTAGTTGTGTTTATATTGATAAAACTATGTATTTTAGTGCTTTAAGCTGTAAATTTCTCAAAGACCCAATTAAAATCAGAAGGGTTTATTTTATACTTTATTATAACAGAAAGTTCTGAGATAGGACTCTTCCAAGGTTCGTTAATTCTAGGGGCACAATTTTCCTTTCATCTGACTACCCTATGTGTTGGTGGCAGCCCCGGGATTCACCACCTCACGCATGTCTACTTAGGAGCAGAAAAAAGTGCAAGTTCCAGAGTTGCAGTCCTTTGATATGAGTAGGGATAAACATTCCTGGAAAGGCAAGCTGACTTCCTTTTACATTGCCATGGTTTGGGTAGATGTGCATTTTCAGCCAATTGTAAGCAGACCAATGAAATTACCATAATTCGCTTAGATCATTAAGCCAATTGGGAGGAATGGATGAACTACAGTGATCTCTGATACAAGAACAAAACTAGACTTCTGTTAGAAAGAAAGAAGGAGCATAGTATGACTTTTTGGATAGACAATCAAAGCCTTCAATAGTTATAGTCAATGGATTGCCAGTTTGAATGAAGCCAGCCCTAAAGATGGCAGAGGACTGGAAAGATCGCTGATGAACAGTGAACTGTAAAGCAAACCAAATAACAAAGCTGAACAACTATTTGTGGGCTTCTGTTATGTACTATAGAAGTTTCTTTATTATTAAATCTACCTGAAGTTTTTGTAGTGATTGAAGTCATTAAATATAGATACAAGGTACTTAATGAACACTCCGTCAGCCAATAAATGAATCCGAGATTTAAGTTTTAAGGATGAAAGTCTCTCACTGTATCTGGCTTTGAAATGGTGTCGTTATAAAAAGTTGAGCATCAGCCAGCTTTTGCTATATTGAGTCATAGTTTACATTATGGAACACGTGGTAAATTGTGAGAAGACTTCACCTTTTATTTTATGTGTCATACAAATTGATTCCTTTTAGAGAATTAGTGCATGTCTGTAGATTTGTGTTGATAGAAAATATTTCTGTAAATAATTAGGCCTTTCTGGGATGGATGTGAAGTGTGGAGTGTAAAAGGAGGAAATATTTAGGTATACATTCACCAAATATTTGTTGAGAGGCTACTATGTATCAGGCTATATCTGGCTTCAGGAATACAACAATGAATAAGATAAACATCATACTAGCTTGAAGATTTTGGAAGCTGATACAGTTAACAATTATTTATATATTATTAGGAATCAAGAATAAAATATTCCTAATTTATCCTCAATGAAGAGAGCCCTAATAGTGCAATTCTGATTTCCTGAAATTACACTAATTGAATAGGTAGCACCTGCTAATTATATATCTTTTACTAAGAGTAAGTGTATCAAATACAGTGAACCCTTGACTTATGAGTTCAATTTGTTTCTGAGGGCTGCTTATAACTCAAGTTGGTCAACTGAAGGCTTAGGCTCCTCTACACAGCCTTCAAAGCCTCTCTTCTGTGCACAGGCAGATCTCAGTGTCCTTAGAGAAACATTGGCTCAGGATTTCTCAATTAACTTCACACAGGAAAGGATGTTGTAATGTTCCTTCCAGAACTCTCTTTAAGGATTAAATCTGTATCTGAGACCATCTGGGAGTACAAGTGGCTGGTATTAGGGTTGTAACTCAAGACTTTGTTTGTAAGTTAAAACTAAAATTCTGGTCATAACCCAGGTTGTTCATTTATCAGGATGGTTGTAACTCGAGGGTCCACTGTATAAAATATTAATAAATATCTACCATTGATTGAGGACTAGCATATGTTATGTGTTCTAATTGCCTTATATAAATTATTGTGTACTCCTTGTAATAATCCTGTGGGATAGATGCTACTAGTAATCATGTTGTATAGATGAAAAGCCTGAAAAAGTTAAATATTTTATTAAAATGATATAGCTAGTTAAGTTGCTAAGCTGGGATTTGAGCCCTCATAGTCATATTCCAGTGCATATTTACCTAACTTCTGCTGTATGTGCATGCATTTCATTCCTACTTGTGCAGATTTGAATCTAAGGCTTAGATATTGAATGGCTCACTCTTTTTATCACTGAGGACTCCATACCTATCAGATTGAATTCTGTAAAGATTAAATGAGAGAATATATAAAAATAGATCAGCATGGTGTGTGATACATAAGAAAACTTCAAGAAATGCAGATCCTGATTTTCTGGAATAATTTTGGGATTATCAGAAATTGCTGAATTTTTTAATGTAACAGTATTTTTAAAACCTGTACACATTTCTTCTAAATTCTCTAAATTTGAAGAATTTGCTGTGAGTTGTAGAGGCAGTTTCTATAAGGTGATTCAGACTCAGGAGTGTAAGTCAGAAAATCTCTACTTGCTTCCTTTCACTCTTTTGAGAATGGCTGAGGTTAGTCCCACAATGCCAAGACTTCTTTCTGGCCATTGAGTTCTCCATCAATTTTTAAAAATAAATTTTATTTTATTTTATCCCATTCCTGCCCTCAAGATCCCTCCCCTACCTATGTACAAAAGCTTTGTTTCCACTTTTTTCTTGTCCCTTCTTTCCTTTCTCCCTCTCTCCTCCCCATTTGAACACTTTCTTCCCATTTCCCAACATCCATTATACCATCTCAGTCCTTATTTTTGCATTCAGTTTCTCATACCAGAGAAACAATTTGGTATTTAAACATGTGTGTCCAATTTATTTCACTTAAGAGGATGGTCTCAAAGTCCATCCACTTAGCTATACATATCTGAAGCTCATTCTTCTTTATGGCAGAGTAGTACTCCATTGTCTATATAAAAAACACATCTTCTTTATCCACTTGTCAGTTGTAGGGCATTTGGGCTGTTTCCAAGATTTAGCTATTACAAACTGTGCTGTTATAAACATGGGTATGAATATATCACTGTGGTATAATGCTTTTAATTCTTTTCAGAAGATAACAAGAAGAGGTATAGCTGGGTCAAATGGAACCTCTAGTTTTAGTTTTTTGAGAAGTCTTCACACTGATTTCTACAGTGGTTGCACCAGTCTACACTCCCACTAGCAGTGAAAAAGGGTTCCTTTTTCCTCATAGCCCCTCCATCATTTTTTATTGGTTCATTTCATGATAGCAGCCATTCTTTCTGGAGTGAGATGGAATCTCAGCATTGTTTTCATTTGCATCTCTCGAATGACCAGTGATGTTGAACATTTTTTCATATATTTATTGCCATTTTTACTTTCTGAGAAATGTCTTTTTATTTCAGATGCCCATTTTTGCACTGGGTCTTTAAATTTGGGGGGGGGTCTGATTTTTTGAGTTCTTTATATATTCTAGATAATAGTTCTTTATCTGAATAGCTGGTAAAAATTTTTTCCCATTCTGTGGGTTGTCTCTTCACTCTGTTGGTGGTTTCTCTTGCTGTGCAAAAGAATCTTTAATAAGATGAGGTCCCAGTTGTTGATTACTGGTAGTATTTCCCATGCGGTCTGGGATTTGTTCATGAAGCCTTTGCCTACTCTTATGTCCTCAAGCAACCTACCTATTCTCTCTTCCAGCATATTTAGTGTTTCTGTTTGAATATTTAGATCTTTGGTCCATTTCAATTTTAGGTTAGTGTGTGGTGAAAGATACGGGTCTAGTTTCAATCTTCACATGTGGAAAGGCAGTTTTTTAAACACCATTTATTAAAGAGGCTATCTTTCTTCCAGTGAAGGTGTTTGGCTACTTTGTCAAAGACAAGGTGGTTGAGTATGTCTGGAGTTGTTTCTGCATCCTCTAGAGTCTGGTCCATTGATCCTTAGTTCTGTTTTTTTTTTTTTTTTTTTTGCCAGTACCATGCTGCTTTATCACTGTAGCTTTGTAGTATAATTTAAAGTCAGGGATTCTCCATCAATTTTCAAAAGGTTGCTTATGATAGATAGAACCATAGGATGTTAAGATTTAAAGGGACCCTAAAGGATGTAGAGTCTAATCTCTTGAAATGTGACATTCTTTGGAATTCCTACAAAGAGATACTTTCTGAAATTTGGATTTTGTCCTGGCAGTATACATGAAGATATTAACTGGGCTTCCATCACAAAAAGAAAATCAAAGCAGTTTAACTCTTTAAAAATAATTGTTTTGAATTAGCACATGTACAGAAAATAAAACTAATCACACAACTATAAATTGTTTTTCACAAAATCAGACAACAGAAAATAGCATGGTGAACATTCACAGAGAATACACTGGAGTAACCAGCACCCAGAAAAATAGGACTTGATTGGTGCCCCAGAAGCTCCTTAATGTCCTGTTCGCTCATTGACCCTTTAAAGGTAATCATCATCCCAAATTCTGATGCTGTAATTTTGCCCATGTTTGAACATCACATAAATAGAATCACATATTGTTGAACTGCTTTGTATCTGGTTGAATTCTGTCAACGTGTTTGTGAGCTTTATCCGTGTTGTTTCGTGAAACTATAGTTTGTTCATATTCATTGATGTGTAGTTTCATACAATGGAAACACACCACACTATTTATTCTTTTGTTAAGTAACAACTGTGTTGCTTTCAGGTTGGGCTATTAATTACAGTGCTTCTATAAACATCCCCAAAGATGTGTTTGGTGAACATTTGTTTATATTTTGGTGAGCCCAGGATTGAATTGCTGATTTACAAGAATTGCATATTTTTAGCTTTAGTATTTACAACCAGATAATTTTCCAGAGTGGTTTTCTAGTCTAGAAATATTCAGCTTTGCTTTTTAAAGGACAGGATCTAGAGGAAAGCATTGGAAGCTCCATTATTGGGTGAAGCTGTATCAGAGTTTCTAGCATTAGAAACATCTGCTAATAAACTCATTTGCTCATCCTGTGTCATTTCAGCAGTTACTGTGTGCTAGAGGTGGTGCTGGAGGCAATAAGGCTTCCCTAACCATATGAAGTAACAGAGGGAGAAAATACAAATATGTAATCTCATCAGAAACCTCACATTTACAGGCTGTGGTAAGTGCTATAATGGAAAGGTGCAAAATGACAGACCAGTGGTCTCCTCTTTTATTTATTTATTTTCTTTCTGAAAGTAAGGAAAATTTTAAAAAACAACCTACCTCTAACTGTAATAGCCTTAATTGTGAACTAGCTTCCAAGCTGTCAGGTTAGAACCTAATTAATCACCAAGGGTAGTATGGAATTGATGAATTGCTTTGGTGCTCTTTTACTAGTATAAATCTTTGATTTAATGATTGCTGCTCTCTGATTCATACCATACTAGCCTAGTGATCAATATGCATGATGAATGGCTGATTTTCAAGAACCACCCACTTGGTAATGCTCCTTTACATACACGGCATGTGTGTATATGAATTAGTACCCAAGACAGATTTCTGAAAAAGAAGCAGAGGGTGAGGTAATATTATGGGTGAGGAGGAGGGGAAGAGCTAGGGGAGATGAATGGAATTTGCTCATAGAAGTTGGGAAGACATTTTCAGAAAAGGCAAAATAAAGCACGGAATGAGAGCATCCCTGCTCCATGTACCTCTTGACCAGTCCCTCTCATTTTTAGTCTTTTAAGTTCAGGTGTCTGATGTTGCTTGGAGGAGACTTCATGTAGACAGCTCCTCCTTAGTGTGGGATAAGGGCTGTGCATAATTTATTAGCAATGGATTTATTTGCTTTATTTTGGAGCTTGGGGACAGTCCTCACTCAGCAACACAAATGTGGGAAGCTAGTTGTGATTTTCAGAAGTTGGGGAAGACTTGTTTTGTGCTCTGCTCATTGGTTTGGCCATTAAATCCAGAGCTATTTATTGAGTGCCTTGTCATATTGCAAGCCCCACGTCAGGCACTGAAAATGCACTGGTGAGAAAGACAGGCATTACCTCTATCCTCAGGGAACATTTTTTATCTAGTAGGATAAGTGGGCCTCCCAGTCATTTTTAGCACACGCTGAATTTCACTCTGGTCTTCTCAAGATCTCAAGATTCCAATTTCATGGAAATATCCATGGTGTCTCTCTCTCTCTCTCTCTCTCTCTCTCTCTCTGTTTCTCATGTTCTCTCATGTACACACATATGTTGTGATTCAGTTTCCTTATTTGTCAAACCTTACTCTATCAAATTTGCAGTGGTACTTTGGTTCATGATCTTAATTCATTCCACGATTCTGGGGAAGATAGCCACATTTGTGTTAGTGTGATATTATTCATTACCCTGCGTGGAATCCACAAATGGAAGCAAAATTTTGCCACACTTCTGTTTGTGAACCAAATGATTATTTGCAAATAGAAGCATTCCTAAACTGAGGCATTACTATATTAGGAAAATCCAGGAGTTTTATATACATATAAAGTGCTTTGAATTCCTACTGACTTTTCTGGAAGATATAAAGAAATGTTAAAAGGCATCTTATTGTATCATTGTTTTCCTTGCCAAGAAGTTGGGAAAAAACTTATATTCCAAATAATTTAATATTTTTATAACAAATGTGATATACTTACACATTCCCAAAATACAAGTTACTTTCCTTTTCACGCAACAATTTTTTGAGTAAGAAGACCTTCTCTCTGTTCCAAGGGAGGCTGGAAACTTCTTTGCCTGGGGTTCACTCTTCCTCAGTATATGAGAGAATTAAGCAAGTCCTGGGGAGTAACAGTCTCTCTCTGCAAGACCTGGAGGGCAGAGGCTGTTAAGCACTCCCCTCGGAGAAACTGCATGAGTCTGCTTCTCTTCTCCTGGGAAGGGGTTTGCTGAAACTGGGGGATTCACAAAGTTATTACCACTGTGGTTTCTCCTCCCTTCTCTCACCATCTCACCCCAGTAGATTCCTTGTTTTGACTGGCACCCAGTAGAGCTCTGCTGAGCTGAGAGCCTCTCCTTCCCACTAATCCTCATCCAATTAATTGATAAAAAATTAATAATTTAATTTTAGGGATGGGAATTTTACACTATTCTCTGAGCTCCCTTTTCACCAGGCAACCGAGAGTTGCCTCACATAGACAAGCACCTGCAGCAAGAGGAAGGAACATTTTCCATGTTTTAAGTGGATTTTACTACTTCAGCGTCTTTGATTGGAGGTTGGGCAAAAGGAAGGGAGACACAGAGCAAAATCAGTCCCGCTAGAAATCTTGAGGCTAAAAGGAAATTGGTAGGGAAAAATCGCATTTGTTCCCTGTGTGCTTGTGGATATATTTGGGACTTTTGCCAACCTACTTACTTATTTTAACCCTGAACTACATACATGTGACACAACTGCATTGATTTAAGATTCATTTAAAAGCATGAGCTCTGAATGCAGACAGTCTTCACTAGCTGTGGGACCTTTGGCTTGATATGCTCACCTGAAAATAAAACTAATCAAACCTACCTTCTAGAGTTATTGTGACCATCACTGAGGAAATACTGTACACTCTTGCATTTAGCATGGCATTCAACATCTTCCAAGGGCTCAAAAATATTAGATGAACTAATGGCTGCTATTATTATTTCTGTAGCTAATTATTGGCGATGATTTCAATAGGAATGGACCTACTGTTTATTATAATTTTGGAACAGTGTGTTTCTCCATAGGCTAGTTTAGGAAGGAAGATTTCTTTTTCAAAGAATTTTGTTTGCAAAGGCAATGATATACCATGATCACAGTGGTTGAACAGGTCAGTTTTCTAATCCTCTCCAATGTCTTAGAAACTCAACTTATCAACATAGAAATTATACATTATCCTTAGTTATCCAGTAAACCTTCTACTACGTACCACCTTAACCATAATTTGAATTCCAAATTTTAATATTATTTTGTTAAATATAGTCTCCAAATGAGATGTATAATAAAAGGGCCCTTTACTTGTTTTAAAAGAATTACTGGTATTTCAGTAATTGGCAGTTTTGATTGTATTAAAGTAATATGAAGATTTTAGTTACACTCTTTTGGGCTTTATTCATGGTATGAAGAACTATGAAGTTATTTGTATTTTACATCTCCTTTATGGTAAACTCATTAAGTAATTGGTTGCTTATCTTGTGTGTGTTTGTGTGTGTGTGTGTGTTTGTATGTGTTTAGCTGCACTGGAGATTTAACCCAGGTACTTTGGACTGAGCTACATCTCCAGAGTTTTGTTATGTTGCCTGCACTAGGCTTGAACTTGGCAATCCCCCTGTCTCAGCCTCCCAGACTGTTGGGATTATAGTGTGTGCCACCAAACCTTGCTTGCTTATCTTTTGTTTTTTAAACTATTATTTTATTGGTACATTTCAGTTATACAATATAATGACATTCATCATTGGAAATTTGTACCTGTGCATAATCTCTCTTGGTTCTTATTTTTCCCCCCTCTCCTGCCCTCCCTTCAACCCCTCCATCCTTTCCTATTTACAAAGACTTTGTTTCCATTTTTTAATTTTCTCATATTAATTCCATTCCCTTCTTTCCTTTCCCCTCCCCCTCCCACTTCCCCTTCCCCTTTGCCCCTTTCCTTCCTATTTCACATTATCTATTACACCTTTTAGTCCTTATTTACACTTTCAGTTGCTTGCTTATCTTTTATCACATGCACACTATTTGTAACTTAGTGTTAATGTTGAGTAGATGCTCAATACATTTTGAAGGAATGATGGTCAAGAGTTTGAGTGAATAGGTATTTGTAGGTCTGACTAAGGAGATTGTAAGCATGAACATTTCACATCAGCTTGCTTTATCTCTCACACAGATTATAAAATCCTTGCACTCTGTTTTGCATTTGTAAATCTCTTAACCTTTGGGATGATAGATATTTAGTAATACTTATTGAATTGGGGCAAATTATGTAAGTAGAGGAAGCTAAAGTTAAATAGGCTGCTATTGTTCATAGAGTGGGCAAGCAATGGGTCAGATTTTAGCTTTTCAAGAGAACATTTGTGAGTGAGCCTTCCTTGTTTTCCTGTGCATGGGAATAAAAATGGATAACCTGTGAAAAACTGGTCCAGAAGAGAGTCCCAGCTGTCCAATTTTTTGCAAAAATCTTCGTGGCTCATTAAAAAAGGTCGACTGTCAATGCACAATTTGAATTTTATTGTTAACTGCAGTTGTTTTCTTAGACCCTGCTTCTACCTGTGGAGGGACCCTGGAGTACAGTTACCTGGGTGATGATGTTTACCAAGCTCCTTGTCAAAGATAGAAGAGAGCTGAGGGGAAATTATTTGCATCCCTTTTGAACCTTAGCTTCTTCCGCCTGTTAAGCAAAACAAAGATACAAGCTGGGTCTCACAGCTAGAGTTTCATGACACTGAGTCTGGCATTGGAAAGGTGCCAACTTTTCCTCCCACCTCCAGGTGATAATGTTGGCTTGCCTAGAATCTTACAGCTTTATATCTGGGGAAATGATAGAAGGACTTGAAGGTGGAGAGATGGGCTTGTGGTTACTGAGGGGTGAGAGACCATGGTTCACCCTCAGTAGTTAGAGAAAGAAGGCCTCACCCAATTTTGTAGTAGAAACTATGATAGGGAGAGGCCATTTAGTTCATAAAGAAAAGTAGTCAAGAAAAGATAGGCAGTGAGAGAGCAGGGTTTTGGAATTCAGGCCTTCTGTATATTTTCATCTCCCCACTCTGAGAGAGGAGATAGTGTGGAATCTTTTGATGTAGGGTGAAGAAGCTACTGAATTGGACAGCAAGAGCCATGTGTATCCAGACTCACAAGAAGTACAAAGCTTACCAGCCAGTGTAGTTTTCATGACAGCTGCAAAAGCAATAGCTACATAAACTTTCTCAAGGGGGGAGAAAGTGGAGTGTGAGAGACGCTCTTGCAGTAAGAAAAACATAATAAATCCAAGAGCTACTCATAGCCTGGGGGTTTTTATGACCATAGCCAAGCACGAAGAAATCACTAAACTTAACTAAAGCTGTTAATTACCTGGGTGAGATCAAAAGCCCAAGTAAGGGGATATATTTATGATGTACCTTACAGGATATGCTTCAACTTCTTACTTTTTTTTATTAATTGGTTTGATTAAATAGATTTAAAGAGCCTGGGCAAAGCCTTTTAAATCATATTCCATATTGATCTAATGAAATAGTCAATAAATTTACCAACATAGCCCCTTTCCTTTGTACAGTCTGGAGGGAAATGCTTCACTGAATGGTTATAACTCAACTCCAACCTCACTGCTATTCCCACAGTGACTCATAGAGAGCAAGGGAATGCTGGGAAAATCAGGCTATTTGTGGGAGTGTTTGAATAAGTGGCTTAACACCTGTTTACAGACTCCTCACTTCCCTCCACCCAACCCCACCTCACAGCCCTTTGGTGTTTCCTGGTGGACTTCACTAGACCTGGCCAGGGTTAGGTGCCTTGCAAATTCTATGCATCATTTACCAGCTTTATTAATGCATGCAGCCATCAGTAATAGTCCCGAAGCTAGGCTTCAAGCTCCAGTCGTATTTCAGAGTCTTTGACTTTTATGCATTTGTCCATTTAGTTCTGCAAATATTGACAAAACGGGGCTCATAAACACAATAAAATGTGCCCAGGTAAATAACGATTCTATAATGAAGATTCTTTAATCTCCCAATAAATCTGGGCTAATTTATAAGCAACTTTCCTAAAATAACTTTTTTTGGTGTCCTTTTTCTTACCTTCTAGAGCAGTAAATGGACCCAAGATGGGAAGGAGCAAGTGGGTTAGGGGTGTTTTATGTGACTTTTTTAGACCCTGACATTTCATGAATTTCTTCCACTGAGTATGGAATACAGAATGTTAGGTTAAATAAGCAGAAGGCTTTTGGCCCAAGGCTATGTTCATACTTTGAATTCCTGCATAATGACTGCAACCTAACTTAGTACATTAACAAACTGAAACCTAACTTAGGGGTATGTTTTTATAACAGATAGCTGGGTCTTAGCCAATCACAAGTTGCCAGCTGATCAGAGCATGTTCAAATGTGGGAAAAGCTTAACTGTAATCAATCAAGCTATTTCAGTGTACTTTACTTCTGTTTTCTATGTATAAATACTCACAGCCCACTTTGTAGAGCTGAGTTCTGTCAACCTCTTCTGACTCTGAGTGCTGCCCAATTCATGATTCATTCTTTGCTAAATAAACTCTGGTAAGTGGAATTTATGTCCAGTTTTACTTCTCACAAGCAAGATTTTGGACTTGTCTTATTGTCACTAATCCCAAAGGGAGGCCTAAAAACAGTTTTTGGGAACACGATTTCCTTAGTCTTTGGGTGTAAAATCAGCACAGAGGTAACAAAATTAACTGAAAAATTTTTAATGTACTCATACAGAGCAGTGTTCCTGTGACAAAGGAGCAAGAGCAAAGTAGGCATGCAACAAGAAATTCTACTATCCATCCTTAGGATTAGCATCCAGTTTTTAGCTGTGACCAGGGATGTGTTAGAGTTAACTACAGACTTACTGGCTGCCTTCCGGCTTTTATATACTGTTTTACTATTAAGCACCTCTAAATCTTAATGCAGTTTTGTAGATTTATTTTTGATTATGAGCCTCAACCCAAAAGTCACTTGTTGGTGACAGGGCTGGTAGAATGTGGGTGGGTCTGGGTTCCACATTAAAGTGGGCTTAAAGCTGTTTCATTGTATTTGAGAAACTGAATTTGAGTCTTTTGACTGGGGTGGTTGTGAGTATAAAGTCATGTCAAAGATGAAACTCTGTGAGGAATTGGAAGATTGAATTCATTCAGGGTGCAGGAGAAATCCATGTAATTGAGGTCTCCCCCCCCACCTTCCCACCCTCATTCTATCTTCAGTTATCTGGGTAATTTGGTCCTGAGGGCATAAATTCCTTTATAACTCAAATCCATTATGCAGAGAAGAGTCATCAGGAAATTACTCAGATTGCATCCCAGACACTGGGCCTAAGGTTTTGGAGCAGATCCTGCCTGCCATTAACCAGCACTGCTCTCCAGTTTAGGTACCAGCCTGGAGGCTGGACATCCACAGTTCTTCACTGTGTCCCTCTTTGTTTTAGCATGAGCTGTCTATAGGGAAGCCTCATGCTGCTGCTGGCTGGCAGTGGCTTCTTTCTGCCCAAGGCTGCTATCTCTGCCAGCTTTCCTTGGCCCATGTTGATATGTTTATTCCTGGCCAGGGTGAGCTGTTGCCAGGCAGGGAGGCATATGCTTTTGCCCTGTCTAGCCATCTCCAGGAGCCAGGGACCCAAGCCTCTTAATTTATCTAAATCTCAGGCCTTCTGGTAAAGGGCTGGTTTTCATGTTTGTGCCCTGACAGGAGTTGTTTCTGTGCTGTCTGTGGTCCCTGAGCTGCCTGCCTCTAGGCTCACAGGCATTCAAGCCAAATGCAAACATTTTCAGTTTATACTGCCTAAGAAAACATTTCAGTATTCTGGGAAAACTCATTTATCTGACTTTATTCTTTTACTTGGGATACCCAGCTTGGTTTAGGTGTGTATGTGTGTATGTCTCCCTATTTTATTTTGGGTTTTTTTTTTTCTCCTCCAAGTTATGACTCAGAAGATAGCAACATGGGGAAGGGTTTTGGATTTTGGTGTCAGAAAGACATGTGTCTATTGCTTTTTCTTTCCTCTCCTAAGAGATTTTTGTCTGTTTTATTTTCTGTCATCCCCCTAGTGCCTCACATAGTGCCAGGGATGAAGTAAGTGATGAATAAATAATGTGTGTGAATGAATCAACAGGCTCAGATTCTGCCCCCTACTTACACGTTTTGGGGTTGTATGCAAGATTTTTAACTATCTCATTTTGTAAAATGGTTACAAAATGTGTAAAAATGACTGGCATAGTCCTGTGTTCAATAAATGTTAGGAACTGAGAGAGGAGCTGCATGGGCACACGGGGGCTCCCTCTGGAGGCCCGCCATTCCATTGGTGAGTGCCTGCAGATACCTGGGAGCAGCTGTGTGGCCCAGATCGGCACTGCTGCAGGCAGATCCCAGCTGGGAGTACGCCCCAACACCAGGGACTCAGGCACCGCCCCCGCCCCGGCTAGAAGTCTGCCCACAGAAGAGCTGCATGGGCACGTGGGCTCCGCCGGAGGCCAGCCATTCCATCCCTAAGTGTGGGCAAATCCCGGGGAGCACCTGTATGGCCCAGACCAGCACGGCTGCGGGCAGTACCAGCCATGGCTCCGACCCGACCCTAGAGGCCCACCCAAAAGGGCCTGCACTAGCACACGGGCTTCAGCCAGAGGCTTGCCATACCATCAGCCACAGCCAGGGACCCACCTGAAGAAGAGCTGTACAGGCACATAAGCAATACCCAGAGGCTCACCCGATACCATTGCTAAGTGTGAGGAGACCCTAGCCAAAGCCTGTGTAGACAACAGAAACTGGGGTGCACAGGCCACAACCAAAGGGGCTCCCAGACAATAGCTACATAGGGGCCCCAGTGAGAGGCATGGCTAGATACCACCCCAAGTGTGCTCAGGCCCCAGCCAGAAGCCCACCCAGATAATAGGTCAGCTCAGGGATCTAGAAGGCCACCACTCTGAACCCAGGAATTGGTGTACTGGTGAGCAGCAGAGTAAAAGCTGCTTGGTGGCTTGCTGAGAATTCAGGAACACTGGGTGAGCAAAAAGTTTCCTCAACAAAGACATAAAAGGCTGTATCTGTCGAAATGAGAAGACATGTAAAAAAGTCCCAAAACCAGACTTGCAGATCATCTAAGGGAACACCAGAGGGCAACAAGATGGAACAATCTCATACTCAACCACCTGGACTCCCTGAACTGGCAATGAAAGGGGACCTGGAAAAAATGAAATCAGAAATAATTTCTTAGATAACAGCAGAGATTGTGCCCATAGTACAAGACATGATTAATAAATCTAGAGAGGACACAGATAAAAAAAATAGAGGAACTGAGGAATATGATGGAATCCCAACATAGGAAACAAATGGAATCCATAAAACAGATGCAAACAGATTTCCAGGCGATTAAAACTCCACTGAAAGTTTATACAGAAGAATTAACCAGTGGGAGGATAGAATTTCAGATACAGAAGACAGAATTGAATCAGTGACCAGGAAAAGAAAAACTTCTTAAAAATAGTAAGAGACCACTAGAAATCAATCCAGCAGCTGCTAGATGATGCAAAGAAGAATAACATCAGAGTGATTGGAGTCAAGGAAGAAACAGGAGAGAGTACAGATGACATAAAAAACAACTGTTCACAGAAGTAATGACAGAAAACTTCCCAAATAGGGGAAAAGAACTTGACATAGAGATAAGTGAGGCATATAGGATTCCAACTAGCCATGATAAAAAAAAAATCTATACATAGTAGTTAAATCTACACATAATAGTTAAGATTCCAGAAACCCAACAGAAGAACAAAATTCTACAAGCAGTTAGAGAAAAGAAACAAATCACATACAAAAGAAAGCCCTGCAGAATCACAGAAGACTTCTCAACAGAAACCCACAAGGCAAGAAGAGCATGGAGTGATATATTTCAAGCCCTAAAGGAAAACAGCCTCCAACCCAGATTGATGTACCATGCAAAACTATCTTTCAAAATGGATGGAGAAATGAGATACTTTCATGATAAAGAGCACCTTAGGAACTTCGTGAATACCAAACCAGCACTCCAAAGAATTTTACACAATATCCTAGGAACAGACATTGAGGATCACAACCCCAGGAAGCAAAGCAGAATGAACCCATCTGTCATGACAAGAAATTAAATGTAAAGGGGGAGAACCCAACAAAAATAAAAAGTCATGACAAGGATAAGTCAGTACATATCAATTATAACCATCAATTTTAATGGCCTCAATTCACCAATTAAAAGAAATAGACTAACAGAATTGGTCAAGAAGCTAAATCCAACAATATGCTGCATACAAGAAACACACTTAATTCAAAAAGAAACTCATAGACTGAAAGTTAAAAGGTGGAAAACAATACTCCATGTGACAGGAACCCGAAAAAAAGCAGGAATAGCTATCCTCTTTGCAGATCAAGTGGATTTCAAACCAACACTGATTAAGAGAGACAAAGGAGGACACTACATCCTTACAAAGGGAACAATTCAAGAGGGAGAGCTGACAATCATTAATGTCTACGCACCAAGCACTAGTGTGCCTAACTATATAAAACCAATACTAACGGAAAAGTCATATAAGCACTAACACAATAGTAGTGGGGGACCTCAATATCCCACTCTCACAAATCGATAGATCACCTAGACAAAAAAATAAACAACAAAATACTAGAACTCAATCAAACTCTGGAACAAATGAACTGAACAGATGTTTACAGAGTGTTCTACCCCATAAAATCAGAATACACATTCTTTTCAGCTGCACATGGGTTGTTCTCTAAAATAGACCACATACTAGCTCATAGAACATGTTTAATTAAGTGCAAAGGAATTGAAGTGATCCACTGTATATTGTCAGATCATAGTGCAATGAAATTGGAGATCAATAGCAAAAGAATCTGAAAGAATTTCATAAACACGTGGAAACTGCACAACACACTTCTGAATAACCAATGGTCGCAGAGGAAACTAAAGAAGAAATCAGAAAGTTCCCGCAATTAAATGACAATGAAAATAAAATCTATTGGAATCTATGGAATACAATGAAAGCAGTCTTACGAGGGACATTCATAGCAGTGAATACTCACATTAGGAAAACAGAGCGAGCTCAATTACAAAACCTGATGCTGAACCTCAAGCTTCTAGAAAAAAGAAGAGCAGAACAAACCAAAAGCCCATAGAAGGGAGGAAATGAAAAAGATCAGGGCAGAAATCAATGTAATGGAAACTAAGAGAATGATACAAAAAAATCAATGAAGCCAAGAGTTGGTTCTTTGAAAGAATAAACAAAATTGACAAACCCTTAGCCAACCTCATCAGAAAAAGGAAAGAAAAGGCCCAAATCCATGCAATTAGGAATGAAGTGGGTGAAATTATAATGGACTCAGCAGAAATCCAGAGGATCATCAATACTTACTTGGAGAACCTATATGCCAATAAGATGGAAAATACAGAAGAAATGGACAGATTCCTAGATACATGTGAATCACTAAAGTTGAACAAAGATGACCTAAAACTTGTAAATGATCCAATATTAATCAATGGAATTGAAAATTAATTAAAACTTACCAACTAAAACAAGCCCGCGTCTTGATGGCTTCCCTGCTGAATTCTACAAGACATTTAAAGAGGAACTACCACCACTACTGTTTAAACTCTTCAATGAAATTGAAAGGAAAGCAATACTCTGGAATTAATTCCTGGAAGCAAACACCACCTTGATCCCCAAAGCAGAGAAAGACCCAACCGAAAAAGAGAACTATAGGCCAGTGTCACTAATGAACATAGATGCAAAAATCCTTAATAAGATACTGGCAAATAGAATGCACAAGATCATCAAGAAGATCTTACACTCTGACCAAGTGGGATTTATCCTAGGGATGCAGAGATGGTTCAACATATGCAAATCAATGAATGTAATACACTATATTAATAGAACCAAGGACAAAAACCATATGATCATTTCTTTTTTTAAAGAAAATAAATTTACTGGTACATTTAACTATAAAATACAGTTACATTCATCATTGGGTTCTTGTACCTTTACATGATTATCTTGGTTCTTATATTTTTCCCCTTCCCCTGCCCTCCCTTCATCCCCTCCACCCTTCCCTATTTGCAAAGACTTT
>NW_004624733.1:31225222-31238649 GCF_000247695.1 Heterocephalus glaber | reverse complement strand
ATAAAATTTGAATAGCACCTATTAAAGAAAGTATATTCCTAGCTTGAAAACCTACCTATATGACATCAACAGGCTCATATACATTTTAAGTGATAAATTATATCAAACATTTAAAGCAGAAGAAAGAAGGAACACCTGTCCCCTCATTTTAGGAACTCAACATTGTGCTAATCCTAAAACTGGATAAAGATAATAGAAAAGTATGAACATAGATTAAAAATTTGTTTAACATAACAAACTATTACAAGTCAGATCTGGCAGGATGTAGAAAGTGGTTTTATTGTAGGGATGGCAGTGTTGGTTCAGCATTGGAAGATCCACTCCCATATGTCGTCATTTTAACAGAGGAAAGGAAAAAGCCATATGATCCTGTCATTAGTTGCAGAAAAAGTATTGGACTAAATTCTACAGCTCTTCATGGTAAAAGCTATCAGGAGACTAAAAGTAGAACAGAACCTTCTCAACAGATAAGACATGTACTCCATACTTCAAGCAAAAATGCCTTATATGTATGGAAAAGATACAATGCTTTCTCCCTAAGGTGGGGAACAAGGGCAGATATGCCTACTCTTCAACTGTCTATTAAACTTTGAAACGTAGGCCCAAACCAAAATAGTCTGGCAATAAAAAGAAACAATTAGCATAGGACTGGCAAGGTAGAAGTAAAATCTTTCTATGTAGATGAAATGATCATCTACAGAGAAAATACTAAGAAATCTCTAGAAGCCCCTAGAACTTGTATCTGAATTTAGCAGGATTAGAAAATACAAGGTATATGTAAAAATTCAGGTCTATGTATATTTGCTATAAATGAAGAATTGGATATTGAAATTTGAAAGTTATGCAGGAGTAGAAAGGACCTGGAAAAAAAAAAACTGTGTTGGAAGACATTTATTACCTAATTTTAAGACTTCTTCTGATCATTTCAATTGATGCAGAAAAAGCATTAGACAAAATCCAACATGCATTTATGATTAAAAACCCTATAAAAATTGGAATAGATGGACTCTACCTCAATCTGATAAAAGCCATCTATGAAAAACCAACAGCCAATATCATACTAAATGGTCAAAAACTGAAATCCTTCACACTAAAATCAAGAACAGGACTAGGATGTCCACTATCACCACTTGTGTTCAATATAGTTTTGCCAACATTAGCCAAGGCAATTAGACAAGAGAAAGAAATAAAAGGAATAAAGATAGGAAATGAAGAAGTCAAATTGTCATTATTTTGCAGATGACATGATACTCTATATAGAAGACCCTAAGAACTCCTCCAAAAGTCTTCTAGACTTAACCAAATTCAGGAAAGTAACTGGATACAAGGTCAACACACAAAAATCAGTAGCTTTTCTGTACACAAAAAACAGACTCACTGAGAGAGAAATGGGAAAATCAATTCCTTTCAGAATAGCATCCCCCAAATTGAAATACCTAGGAATCAACCTAACAAAAGAAATCAAAGACTTCTACTCTGAAAACTATAGCACTCTGAAAAAAGAGATTGAATAGGATATCAGAAAATGGAAAGACCTCCCTTGCTCCTGGGTAGGAAGGATCAACATAGTGAAAATGGCAATACTTCCAAAACTGCTACATAGATTCAGTGGAATCCCAATTGAAATCCCAGCAGCATACTTCACAGATCTGGAAAAAGCAATCCAAAAATTCATTTGGAACAAGAAGAGACCTAGAAGAGCAAAAGCAATACTAGCCAATAAAGACAAGGTAGGGGATATAATAATCCCCAACTTGACACTATACTACAAAGCTTCTGTGATAAAAACAGCATGGTACTGGCAAAGAAACAGACCTGAGGACAGTGGAGCAGATTATAAGATGCAGAAACAACGCCAGACACACTCAGCCACCTCATCTTTGACAAAGGAGCCAACCACCCTCACTGGTGGAAAGATAGTGCCTTTAATAAATGGTGCTGGAAAAATTGGGTTTCAACTTGCCAAAGATTAAAACTAGACCTATATCTCTCACCATGCAGTAAAGTAAAATCGAAATGGATTAAAGAACTAAATATTAAAACAGAAATACTAATCTGGCTGGAAGAGAGTTTAGGAGGAACTCTTGAAGACATTGGTGTAGGAAAAGATTTTATGAACAGAACCTCAGATGCCCATGAACTAGCACAATCAACTAGTGGGATCTCTTCTTACTAAAAAGCTTCTGCCCAGCAAGAGAGACCACCAATTGTGTGAAGAGACAACCCAAATGTGGGAAAAAATTTTCACCAGGTGTCCCTCAGACAAAGGTATACTACCTTGAATCTATAAAGAACTTAAAAAAAATCAGACCTCCCAAATTTAAAGACCCAATCCAAAATGGGCATCTGAAATGAACAGACATTACTAAGACAAAGAAGTAGAAATAGCAAATAAACATATGAAAAAATGTTCAACATCAGTGGTCCTTAGAGAGATGTAAATAAAAACAATGCTGAGATTCCACCTCACCCAAGAAAGAGTGGCTGCTATCATAAAATCAACCAATTAACAAATGCTGGCAGGGCTGTGGGAAAAGAGGAATCCTACTCCACTGCTGGTGGGAGCGTTGACTGGTGCAACCACTGTGGAAATCAGTATGGAGATACCTCAAAGAACTAGGACTGGAAGTGCCATATGACCCAGCTATTCCCCTGCTGGGTATCTTCCCCAAAGAATTAAAAGAATCATACTACAGTGATATATGTGCACCCAAATGCCCATCAACTGAAGACTGGATAAAGAAAATGTGGTTTTAAAAAAATTGCAGTACTACTGAGTCATAAAAAATGAGAAATTAGAGACATTTGTAGCTAAATGGTTGCACATTGAGGTGATACTCTTAAGTGAAATAAATAGGACACGTGTAAATACCAAATAGTTTCTCTTGTGTGGGAAAATGAAAGTGTAAATAAAGACTAGAAGGTATAATAGATAATGTGAAATAGGAAGAAAATCTGCAAAGGGGAAGGGGAATTGGGAAGGATAGGGGAAAAGAAAGAAGAGAATGGAATTAATATGAGAAAAATAAAAAATGGAAACAAAGTCTTTGTAGATAGGGAGGGATGGAAGGGTTGAAGGGAGGGCAGGGGAATGGGGAAAAAATAAGATCCAAGATGGATTATGTAAAGGTGCAAATATCCAATGATGAATGTCCTTATATTGTATACCTTAAATGTAACAATATAATTAATTAAAAAATGTTAGGAACTCCCTCTTCTCTTTGTCAACCATAGCTCTTTAAGCGGAATTTTTTCCCCTTTATTCAACCACTCTTTATTGAATATCTATTCTGTGCCAGGTATTACTCCATGTACTAGGGATACTGTTGTGATGAGGATATGTAGAGTTTTTATCCTTGTGGAGCTCACATTCTAGTGGTAAAAGACAGAAAATAAACATATGAGAATTATATTATGTTAATATATACCTTGAATGAAGGAATGGTTTATTTTTTCCTACAACTTTTGTTTATTCAATGGAAGAACCTGGTCTTATTTTTCTTCCTTTCCTAAGACCTAGCATAGACCTGCACATAGTAGGTTCTACGAAGTTATCTATTTTCACTGAATATAATCATCCTTGGAGGGAAGTAAGGCGTAATAATGTTCATGTGAATCAGCAGAATTGACTGTTGGCAGTAGGCTAAAAGGAAGGCACCTTCTTATTGTGTCTTACTCTTGTATCTCAGGTTCCATACAAGGGAAAAGAATTGAGAGTCCTTCATAGACCATTTGAATTTGTAAATTATGTAGATCACTTGAAATGGAACATAATATTTAAATTTCTTCGTTTCAACTAAAAAAACTTAGTAAGATAAAGTCACAGATTCTGTGGCAATTTGCAGACCATAATTCTCAACAGGTTTATAAGGTTTTGTTTTACATGCAACATTTTGCACATTTGTATTTTACCTCTCTGTGAGTTAAAGTGTACTTGTTACTATTACACCCATTCAGCAGGTAAGAAAACTAAAGCAGAGCATAGAGATTTGCCAAAATCAAAGAGTTATTTAGTGACATGTAAGTTAGAAACTTAATTTCCTGGCCCCAAGCTCTTTTTATTAGATCCTGTACCTTCTATGATTATTTCAGCTGAAAGGAGAATTTATATGTTCTGTACTCCTATTCACTTTGTCAGTACTGGTCAAAATCTCTTTGTCCTTTCCTCCCTCTCTCCCTCCCTTCCTTGCTTCCTTCCATCTTTTCATTTGCCTCCATCCCTCCCTCCTTCCTTCTCTCCCTCTTTCCTTTCTTCCTACCTGAACTGAAGTCTGTATCTAACACACCATTTATAAATTTACCTAAACTCTATTTTATTATTATTTCTGACATATAGTCAGTTTCTTACCTTGCAGCTCAATTAATCATGCTTGAGTAATTTTGAAGGGAGCTTTTGTGTAATTGAAATTTGGAAGGTGTTGAGGAATCAGTCTTGTAGCTTTCAGCCCTACTTCCTCCAGATACGCACTAGCTGAGGAAGTCTACCTATTTACCATATTAAGATGTCTGTTTCAATGTTCAAGATGGTTATCATCGTTAATTGCATCTCTCTTTTGGGATAAAAGAAAAGGAAGAATACCTTCCTGCTTCAGAATAAATTTTGCTGATTATGGTCCTATACTGGCAGTTTGAAGCCTAAATTTCTAAAGCTCTGAAAAAATAACATGTAACCTGCAATCAATTATGACATATGATTTATTTATTGTTGGCAATACTAGTCCTGTCCAAAGCAACAAAAAATGATAAATTAAGTGCTTCTTCACTTAGTACTAATGTTGTTCATTACAAACCTTTTTAAAAATGATGTTGAGCATTTTTATAAATGAGACTTAATGCAACACAGTAAAGTACTGAGGAGACAATGAAATATATATTATATTAGTATATCTCCTAGACAGTTCTTCTCTAGTGTTGAAAGTATGGCTAATCTTCAAACTTTGGAACATTAGCTAATTGCTGAAATGCACAGAATTCTTTGATTTGGGTTAGTTCATTTATTCTTTGTGGTTTGGGACGAGGAGTTTCCATATCATGAATGGGTTTCATAACATAAATCTAGACTCTGCCAGGTCTGTCAGATCCTGCCTGATCTAGTGCTCCCCGCAACCTCATTCTGCTGAACTCTATGTTATGCTCACTCCATCTGCATTGGCCTTCTTCCTTCTCCTCCACCACATTAAGCTCATTTCCAGTGTTACAGTTCAGATCAAAAAGGTCCCCTAACTGCCTTATGTGTTTGGAAGGTGACTGGATCATGCGGACACTGTATTCATCAATGGGTTAGTCCACTGTGGAGTTCATAGTTGACTTGCTATTAGGAAGTGGGGCTTGGCTAGAAGCCAGTCACTAGGGGTGTGACCTCAAAGGGTGTACTGTATCTCCTTCCCTGGATCCTTCCTTCTTTCTCTCCTATCTGGCTGCCACGGGTTGAACACCTTTTTCTCCACCATGCTCTTCTGCCATCCTGTTTCTGCCTTGGAGTCAGCTGACCATGGATGGAAACTGTGAGCCAAAACAAACTCTCCTCATTTAAGTTACAGGCATCAGCCATTTTGTCTCAGACAGGAAAGCTGACTCAGACACCCAGTATGGGGTTTGTCCAAGATGGCCCCTCTTTCTAGCAGGCCTTTCCCCAGATTTTCATGTAGTCCTGTGGATCTTCAATAGGGCTAGTTTTGTCCCCCAAGGGACATTTGGCAACATCTGGAGATATTTTTGGTTGTCATGCCTTGGCGTTAGAACAGTTATAGGAATCTCGTGGGCAGAGGCTGCAAAATATCCTACAATGCACAGAATAATCTCCCATAACAAAAACTAACTCTGCCCCAAGTGTCACAAATGGTAAGGACAAGAAACTCAGAGTAGTTAGCACAAATGTCAGCTCTCCCTGTAAGATGGGCTCTCCTCACCACCTCCTCTAAAGTAGAATCACTTTCTTCTACTACTTTTGCTTTGCTCTGTAGCTTCAGGCATAACCTGAAATTTTAATTCTTTATGTTTTTGTTTTATTTATTATTTTTTCCTCACTCTAGAGTCGAAGCTACCCTCACAGAGGGATATTGTCTGTTTTGTGCACTGTTGATTTCCTAAACTTCAGAACAATGGCTGGGATATAGCAGATGATCAGTATACATTTCTTTGAAGATAGGAAGAAAGAACTGAAAGAAGGAAGGCAGGAAACCAGGCAGATAGGAAAAAACAAAATAAAGGATGAATGGATCGATACATAATAAAGACTGAGAAAACTTATGAACAGCAAAAATTTTGTGGTAAAATACTGTATCTCTTAGACACTATTTGGCCATCACAGGTAGCTGGGGTATTGTCAGGAGAATACTGTCTGGTAAAGGCTCCTGATTAGTGATGGCTAGTCGTGGCCTCACAGTCATCACAATGAATCTTAATTGTCCTTGCCTCCCAGATAGATGAGAGTGCCAAGTCACAGAGAGAGTTTCTAGGTATAATGGCAAATACATTCACTCTCCTGAGGGAAACACATGTTTCATAAAGATATGACTTTATAGACGTTTCCTCTGGTGTCCTACTGAGCCTTTAAATTCTGGAACTTTCCTCACACTTACATCCCCCACTGCCAGCCTCTGTCTTTATCCCCTTATTACATGAGCTTAACTTTCCCTGACCTACAGAGAGTCAAGAAAAATTGGCATATAAAGCCTCATTGTGTTTTGGTCTGACCTGTGGGTCCTTTAAATGAAGCCAGGATACAGTGTGGGGGTTTGAGTTGCTAATGTCTGGACACCCTTAAGAGGCATAAATCTCTTTAAACCCAAAGGGGACTTGAATGTGGTGAGTTCCAACCTTCTCCGATTTGTGACACCTCATGGTTTGATTTGCTAACACCTTCTTTCCCCCTTTTAAAAGTAACAGGTGTGTCATATATTTGTTTAAAAATTAAAGCAAATCATTCTTTATACTCTTATTATTCAGCATTATTTTTGATGGTAACAAAAGAGGGAAGTGCTATGCAGAACTTTTAATAGCCATAATAGCTGCATTCCTTGGGATATCTCACTTTTTTGAGAATTGATCTTTCTTTTTTATTATTTATTTGTATTAGTAAATGTTCACAGTACATAATAATCACAGTCATCATGGAAAGTTGTACATAGATACAACACATCTTCATCTTTTTTCATCTAATTCTCCACTCTTTCTCTCTCCATCCATCTCTTGACCCCATTAACTCTGGAAAAAGAACTTTCTCTTTGTTTTCTATTATGTATTTTGTATCTTTCTCTTCAAATTATGTTTGTTTTTAGTTACTCATGTAAGACACACCATGGGATATCTCACTTTTTAATTCTTTCTGTATTCCTGACTCCATCACAGTGAGTCTAACTAATTTACCCTTGCCTTTTTTGAACTGTTGCTTCTAATCTTTTACGTGGTACTTGGCCATACGCTATTGCTCTCTGTTCTCTAATTGCATCTAGTATGTTCTGTATTCTCAGATATCATCTCTTTCAGATATGACCCAGATCTAAGGACAGAGAAGTTGCATGGTATAAAATCCTTTGAGTAATCATCTTTGATAGGCATAAGGCACAACCCAGGTTTGAAATATAAGCTCTCAGTGCTTATTGGATAACTTCCTAGAGAAGAGAGAAGCAAATCTGGTCAATGGTGGATCAAGAGTAAAAGGCACTACAAATTCTATGGAAAGAGTAGCGATAACCACAATGTCAGACAACGCAGGTCTCCACTCCCTGTACTTGGAGGGAACTCATATCTTGTAAAATGGAATTTGGAGGCTACCAAGCAAACCCTTTAGGAATGCTGTGATGTAGCCAGCAACTCTTGGCTTACTATTCCAAATGCATGCTCCTGCCCCCTGATGATGTTCAAAGAAGTACAGCCATCCTGGCAGTCTTGCTGTCTCAATGGTCATGGGCCTCCACCCTTCCTCCTGATTGGGTCATTCTTTCAAGGTGGATGGAAGAAAGATCTTCTTTTGGCTAGGGTTCATTCTTTGAATGAAGGCTTCAAATAGTATAGTTTTAGTTTTGTTTTTTTTAATTTCTCAGTGTCACAATTTTGTATTCTATTTATTCATTTATTTATTTTTGGTACCAGGGATCGAACTCGGGTCCTTGTGCTTGTGATCAATTTATTTCTTTAGCTCTCATCTCAAGGATCCCAGAATAAGTTTCTTTCAATGAAGTTGAAGTGAGAGATTTATAAGGAGCATTTCATTATATAATGTGCTATAGTCTTTAAATCTACAGATGATCAATGATACTGGAGTTTAGTTCTAGCATCTCTACTGCTTCTTCCTTCGGGATGAACTTTCTGCCTGGGGAACCCTTTCCACTTATTCTTACTTGAACCCTGATACATTGCTCTGGAAACCTCCCTTTAATAGGTACCTCCTCACCCATAGTACTTCCTAAGGGAAGCTTCCTTATCCCTTGCACACCCCTCAGCGTGTCACAACTACTTAGATTAAGGATGACCTTCTGACTCAAAGGGTGACCAGTTACCAAGCTTTCCCATGACACAGTGTACTGTGAGAAATGAGCTAGACAAATCCAAACCTCCTCTTTAAGACTCTGAATTGGGAAACCTGGAGAAATCTAGGCAGCTAGGAGCAGGGGCAGAAAAATGGCCCAGTTAGAGTCTTGGACAGCTAGAGTGATATACAAACAGAATTAAGGATCAAAGCTGGGGATGGTGATATATGTCTATAATCTCAGCACTTGGGAGACTGAGGCAGGAGGATTGTTGTGAGTTCAAGACCAGTTTGGGCTCCTACTGAGTTCAAGGCCAGCCTGAACTATATAGCAAGATCCTGTATCTAAAAAAAATTTCAGATCAAGCAGAAACTATATGTAAACAGAAACATCAGTTGATTGGTATGGAAAATAATGTACAAGTGCAGAGAGAAGCTAAAGTAATATGAGAAAGAAACCTGTGAAATGTGTAAAAAGTATTTGTCCCTGGATATAATTCCATTCTTGATAGCTTTGAACTCCTACTCAGCAGATAGTCTTACAATAAATTTCCCTTCTCATGGGCTTATTTGAGTGAGTCTTTCCTTTAATGCTAAAAAAGCCTGACCTTGATACTTCCACAGCTCTCACAAGCCACATGATTATTTTTTTCTGGGAAAAAAATTTTTTTAAACAAGGGTCTGACATCTAATGGGTGACCTCGGTATGCTATAGTTTTTGAAAAAGATGGACCAATCAGGTCACTGGATTTAGATATATTTTAAGTCATACAAAACAATATTTTGATTTGAGTGAGCAATGTTGTCCTTTGCCTGTGGACAATTGTCAGACCTCCTATTTGATTGCATCAGCCACTGTCACAGCTCTTATCGTTGCTGACCACTTCCACACTATTGAGATGAGGCCTAACCTTGTGACTTACACTGGTCAAAGGAATATGGGCAGAAGTTGTAGAGTGCCAATCTGAGAGAACTTAAAAGGCATGGCAAGTTTCCACATGCTTCTCTTGAGATCCTGCTATCACTGGGAGAAAAATGTGCCTCCAGGAACTTGCTGGTCCCCCCAAAATGAGAGACATGAGGGGCAGAGCAGCCTCTGTTGATTTATAGACCTGCAGTCTGAGCAGGGCCCTTGTAACTGACCTGTAGATTTGTGAGCAAGTTGGTAAATACTTACTGTGGTGTGCTACTGAGAATTTGTGTTTGTTATGTGTCTTCTTTTCTTGTCACCGAAACACAATACCCAACACCCACAACTCTAAAGAGGTTTAGAGTTTATTTTGGCTCAGTCTGTAGAAGTTTCAGTCCATAGTCTCCTCTGAGATTTAAGGCATTCTCTTAGCTGTGAGCCCCTATAAAAATGAAAGATAAACACTGCCAACATACAAAGACATAGGGTAAACATTCCCATTCCAAGAGGAAGAAAGAAATAGGAGGATAGAAAGGAATGGGATCAAAGCAAGACCTAAATCCAGCTGGGCAAATATTAAATCCCATAGTTGCATGTCTAGCACTCAGGGAAATCTGTAGTGAGATGTGAAAGCGCCAAGGATTTAGGCGGTCCTGCCCCTACTAAGCTACCAGCACTTGCATCCCTCATTTTTCTCTGTTGGACTGGCTTTGTTCACTCCTTGCTGCTTTCCTCAGCTGATCCAGTTCCTGGCTTTTTCAACATCCTGGGGGTCTCTTCTGCATTTTTGGCTTCACATTCACAGCTTCACATACTGCCCTCTCAGGGGCACACTGCCTAGCCTCCCAGGACTTCTTCTGAAATCTAGGTGAAAGCCACCCTGACCCTACAACTCTTTCATTCTGCATGTGCATAAAACTAGCACCATGTGGATGAGGCTAAGGTCTGCAGCTAGCTGGAGCAGTAGCTGAGCCCTTCTTCATCTTGCTGCTGGTTGTTGCAGAGGCCTCTGAGTGTCCAGATGTCTGATTAAACTGAATCCTAGGGAATCAATTCCAATTCCCTAGGGTGGCACCATTCTGAAGCATGGTGCCCAGTATAACTGGATGGTGGGGTGCCCAGTGGTTCTTTCTCGGCTCTTGCTGTCCTGTTCAAAGAATTGGACAGTACAACCAATGAATGTAAATGTTTAACATTTATCAAAGGTAAAAGAAGAAAAAGCAGGGCTCTGAAGGAAAGAAACTGAGAAAGGAAAATATACCCTGCACACGGAGTGGGCCTCTACCAGAGCAAGAAGACAGTGGCCATTCTTGCTTTTCTGTTCGTCTTCTGACGTCAGATCCTGGCTGGGTCCTAAAGGGCCTCTGAAGCTGCCCTGCTTATGTGTCCTCATGATGGACAGGTCTCCATAATTGACAGGTAATACCTAATTACCCTGCTGGTTTGGCATGCCTTAATCTCCTACCTCATTGGGGCTGTCTTCTCAAAGCAAAGTCTTTCACCTTTGCAATTTTGAGCCTGCGAAAGGTGGAGCCTTGCTGGTTCCTCACATTCCCTCAAAGTATTTTTCCTGTTGTCCTGCTGTAAAGTATTGGCTTATTTTTAATGCTGATCTTTTCAGCCACCAAGCTCTCCTCTGTTCCATCTTTGCAGGCCTCAGCTTTACAGGAGCTTCCTTTCTGCTAAAACTCAAAACTTTGGAAGTCATTTAGTTGTGCTTTTTGATCTTGATTGTCAAGGCAGATTGGCTAAAAGCCCCGAACAGTACCCAAATCACAGTCTGGCTTTGGCTGCCTTGAAATTTCCTCAACAAGAATATTTAGCCTGGAGCTCTTAATCTCAGTGTTCTGCAATGTCTAAGGACCAGAGCAAAATGTAGACAAATTTTCTGCTAGAGTATAACACAATAGCCAACTGCCAATGCTGTCCTTGTTCCCAACTGAAACCGCCTGAGCTTGGTCTTTACTGGCTGCACTTTTATCAACATTCTGGTCTTCTGAGTTCTAGCCAGAATCTCCCATCAAGCTTGGCTTAGAGCATTCTAGGGCTACTTCTTCATCCAGCGTCTCCAAACCTTTCTAAACTCCTCTGGAAAGCCAGTTCCAAAAGCTTCTGAACCAAATGGTCAGGTTGCATCACCGCAAAAATCTTTCTTAGTTACATTCTCATTGCTAGGACATCATACCCAACACCCACAACTGTAAGAAGGAAAGGCTTATTGTGACTCACTGTTTGTAGAGGTTTCAGTCCATATTTGGCTGGCTCCAAGGCAGGATAGCATGGTAGAGGGGTATGGCAGGGGAGAAAGAATTCATGAAATGGCAGCAGGAAACAGAGAGTGAGATCATGGGGGAGGGAGGGAGATACACCCCCTCCAGGCCACATCTCCAGTGATCCACCTCCTCCAACCAGGCCCCATCTCCAGCCAGGCCCCCTTCCCCCCTCCCAACATCACATTTAGCTATAAACTCATCAGTGGACTAATCCACTCATAAATATCATGCCCCCACAAGCCAGTCACCTCCCCAAAGCCTCATCATGTGGATGCGAGAAGTTTTAGGAGTACATCTAGATAAAAACCATAATATTATGTAAACATAACTGATGTGTCTGTCTTCTGTAATTTTATCCTTTTTTTTTTTTCTTTTTGGTACTGGGGATCGAACTCGGGACCTTGCATTTGCGATGCAGGTGGCAGAACCACTGAGCTAAATCCCCGGCCCTTATCTTTCTTTTTAATATACTCTTTCTAGATTTTACTTTTACCTGTGGCTAGTTTTCAGATTTCTGTATAAGTTCCTTTTGTAACTTGCCCTTGAAGTTGGTATTGCTCAAGCTTCTGGGCAAAGCCTCCTCTGTGTTTTTATTGTAATTTTGTGTGAGTGATCTGGGAACACTTCTGACTTAATAGTGTCCACAACCCAATTTCTCTCAAATTTCTACCTGTAGTCTACACTTTGTACCTGATCCATAGAAATACAGATACATAATACTGTGATTCCCCAAGAATAATACTGAGCTGGAAAATAATAGGCTTTGAAAACTACAGATCAAAAGTTTTAGCCCCAATTAGCTTATCCTTTCCTTACCTACCTTATGGGGAGTAGCCACCAAGCAATAGAATAGTGATGGCAAGGAAGACAAGGATAGCCTGATTGGGGCTGGCATTTTTGATCTCTGGTTTTCAAGGCTGATTATTTTCTGGATAGGTCTTCTTTTTGGGAAAAGAGGGTAGCCATATCCTCCTTAATGCTTTGCAGCCTCTGTAATAGAATTATTTATTACTTTCCCTGAGATTCAATTTGTTCTGTTTCTATATCCCTTTTCAAGTGGCTGGAGCTATTATTTACTTAGTTATCCAAGCTAGAAATGAAATTGTACCTTTATTTCTGTCTTTCAAGATCTTTCAGTTTGTTATACACTTACTTACCCATTGTATAAATTTCTGTCTCTCTGAAGACACTATGATTCTCCATCTCAAGTTTTCACAACTGTAGGTCAGGATTTTATCCCCTCTCACTTGTCTTATAGTAATCATTTCCTAAGAGATCACAGGCAGCTAGTGTGGACCTTTAACCATCTGTCTATCCCCTTGTCCTCTGGAGGGTTATTATCTGATGATGCTTCCAGAAAGGCATTTTTTTAATTTTAATTTTAATTTTTTAGTTTTTTATCGGTACATTTTAGGTATACAATTCGTTTACATTTATCATTGCGTGTTTGTACCTGTACATGATATATCTTGGTTCTTGTTTTTTTCCCCCATTACCTGTGCGCCCTTCACCCCCTCTGCCCTTCCCTATTTAAATAGATTTCATTTCCATTTTTTTTTCTTTTCTCATAGTTTTTCCTTTCCCTCTTTTCCTTTCCCCTTCCCTTCCCTTTACTCCTTCGTCTTTGGTCCTTTTTTCCTATTTCAAATTATCAATTATTCATTTTAATCATTTTAACCCTTGTTTACACTATCAATTTCTCACACTAGTGAAACTATTCGGTATTTACACATGTGTGTCCTATTTATTTCACTTAAGAGTATGGCCTCGATAT
>NW_004624733.1:31148256-31220222 GCF_000247695.1 Heterocephalus glaber | reverse complement strand
GTCTGAGTTTGTGCCTTGCTTAAATGTCTTCTCATTTTTGTTTTTGGTACTCTCCTTGGTTTAACTCCTGGGTTGATAGTTTGAAATTGCTTATTGTAGGTATCTTTGTTGCTTGTAATTAGAACACTTATGGAATGATTGCTTCTCAGAGGTGTCTTCCAGATACAGCTGGTCTTTAGATCAGAAAGGCATTTTTGATGAGGCAGACATGAATATGACAGATGTGCCCATGACTTCTTTTTGTATCCGTCATGACAAAGTCCAAACTTTAAGCAAAGCATATAAATCCCTGTAGGAACTCACCTCTTTTGCTTGTAAATAATGAATAAGACCCATGTCCCATCTCCAACCCTTGAGGGAATAAAAGTACATAGAAAAGTGCTTGGAGTATATCATTAAGAAAAGAGTGTTATGACCAAAGAAAGGCCACCTAACCCATGATGGGATCAGAGGAGAGACAGAAGGGTTCCTGATGCCCCAACTTGAAACAAAGCCTGAAGGAAGAGTAGGCATGAGCCACATCATGGAGCAAATGCGGTCCAGAGAGGGAATGAGTGGGTCCAGGCAGAAGAAATGCGTAGGCCAAGTTCTGGAAGCACCATGTGCCTGAACTGAAAAGATCAGTCTGTCAGAGCATAAAGAATGCTGAAGTTAGTAGGGACTTATGTGCCTTATGGAGAGCAGAAATTTACGAGTAAGAGTAAAATGTTGATCAAGCAAAATAAGCTATTTAATTACCTAGAAAAATATCTATTTTGGGGATACTTAAGATAGACTTCATTACATTTAGATTTATAGATTTTTAAAAAGATTGCAATAAGATTACTCTAAAATGAACTTTTATTGACTCTGAGCACAAAGGTGAAAGAAGCTTTCGGAGGTCACTGAGATTTTACCCCTGCCTACAGGCAGAACCTCAGTAAATCTTTTCAGACAGATTGGTGTTTGTTGCCAAAGGTATTCAGCCACAAAGGAGTAATCACTGATTTTGTTGACAGATTTAGAGATGTTTTGCCAAATACTATCTTAAAATACTATGATTAGATGTAATTTTGCAAAAATGAGCCTATAATGGAGGTGATTTGCTTGCAGTATCAGCTAAAGAATATCTTCTATTTACAGTTTATTTAATTTACATTTGATTAATTTACACTGAGTGCAAATTGTTAGTCTGTAATTATCTCTTTGTCTACTCCAAGAAACATGCATAATTATGTTTGGAAATTTTTGAAGTCAGAAGATGTTAACATAGAAAATACCACTGAAGTAATTTCTTTCACCTTCTTATCATCAAAGCAAATCCTTTATGATTTTAGATTCATAAGGGATTTTTCAAATCTGTATTTCCCACACATCCTAACACAAAATGTTATGTATCTCCCATTTTCACACTTTAATATTTAGGATGTTACAAACAACAATTTTTGTTTCTTTAGTTCTTCTGAATCCATCATCATTAGGCAAGGCAGCTATTTTAAACATATCTTTCAGGAAATCGTAAATGTAGATATCCTATGAACTCAAGAATAAGAACTCTGTGCTCTGGAGTCACTTGTTCCCTTAATTTTCAAATATTTGTTGCACACTTTGGAAATTGGGGTGAGTGGCTCCTCAACACATATTTGACCCAATAATAAGCCAAGGGTCATTATGCTACAGCCTTTGGGCCAATTCTAGCTTCACACCTGTTTTTACATGGCCTTCAAACTAAGAATGATTTTCACATTTTTTTAAATGATTGAAAAGCATTAAAAGAACATTTGAAGACATGTGAATATTATATAAAATTCAATTTTTAGGGTCATAAATGGATTTATTGAAATCCACCTGCATCGTTCATTCACACATTGTATAGGAGTGCTTTTGTGCTAGGAGAGCGCACGTTGAGTAGTTGCATGGAGACTGTTTGGTCTGCCTACCCTAAAATATTTGCTATTCTGCTCTTTCCAGATAATGTTTGCTGATCTCTAGGATAAGGTAATTGTGGTAATCTCATTTCCCTTGTGAATGACTCGTTTGGGAGTGAACATAAAACCCTAATCCTGGGAAATGGAGTTTCAGAAATCTGATGGAGGCTTCTGGTATTGATTTCTAGCTGCTCAAAAGGAGACATAGGAAAAAGATATCTCCTTTCTTCTTGTGTTGTTGTACCTGGACGAGGGGGCTGGTGATGTAACAGTCATGTTGTGATTGGGAAGGTGCCTGCCTGGAGATGAGAGCATCTCACTGAGTATGACCACACTGGGAGGTGACAGAGCTGGACTCTTCCTGAGGATGATCAATCATTGAATGATCCCTAAATCCCATCCTACCTTTATATTTCATGCAATATGTGGGCATACACTTCCTTAATGTTAAAGACATTTTATTCTATTTTTACTCAATTCATCTTTAAAAAATTATTTATTTACCTTTTAGTTAAGATGTGTTTGTAGTACACAATGCTCAGATTTCTTGTGTGGAGTTGGTACTTGTACATAATACACATTAATTCCTTTTTAATCCTCTTTCCCTCCCCTCCTTCTGTTTCTTGATCCCTTTCTCATTTGAGAAAGATCTATTTCCCTACTTCTTATTATCTGTCTTTTACTTTTCTCTTTATTTATAATTTGGGTTTCTTATATAAGAGAAACCAGGCAATATTTAAGGTTGTATGTTTGATTTATTTCATTTATCATTATGCTCTCAAGGTGCATCCATTTTCCCACAAATGAGTCAAATTTATCTCTCTTTATGGCAGTGTAGTACTCCATTGTGTGTAAATATCACATTTTCTTTATATATTCATCTGTTGATGGACATATAGGTTGCATCCAAGAATTAGTGAGTATAAGTGGTGCTGCTATAACATGGGTGTGCATGGATCTCGTGATGTCTTTAACACTTTCAGGAAGACACCCAGAAGGGCAAAGCTGGGTCAAATGGAATTTCTAGTTTTAGCTTTTTGAGGACTCTGCATACTGATTTTATAGTGGTTGTACTAGTTTACATTCCCACCAGCAATGGAGAAGAGTTCCTTTATCTCTAAAGCCTCTGTGCCATTTGTTATTATTTGATATCTTGATGATGGCCATCATTTCTAGGGTAAGAAGAAATATCACTATTGTTTTAATTTGCATTTCTCTAATGTTTAAGTAATTTTAAAGTGGGATTTTTTGTTTTTGATGCCAGAGTTTTCTACATAGACTTTTACAATACATTAGCTGCCTACACAATATGGAGGAGACAATACTATCCAAAAGAAAATAGGATGTAGTCTTTGTTCTCTACCAGGTTATTTTGTTAGGGAGACACCCTACGAAAGTGGGAGAAGGAACACTGCAGGCTCTCTTGGGAGACATGGTTCACTTCACAGAAGTGTCAATGTTTGATCTGAGATTCAGACAGGGATTTCGATTTATAGGAGTTTTAATGTACAATTTATAGAGGACTAACATTTCCAGGAAAAGAGAAAAATAAGTAAAAAAGGCACAGGAGAGATGAAGCAGCATGATATTTTCAAGGATGATTGAAGTTTTACTGAAGAGGGAAGGCATAGCTTCAATGTTCTTAGCATAGAACTTAGATGTATTCCTGTAACAATCACTAGTGTTTGTGCTAGTATAGTAACACATCCTACAACTATTTTAAAACTAAAGTACTACTAAAGAATTACTGTTGAAAATGGATTTTGCTTATTGAGTACTTAGTAGGTTAGGCATTTAAAGTATGTCACTGATTCCATGATAGTTCTACAGGCAGGGTCCTACAATTGTCCCTATTTTAAAGATAATTAACTAAGACACAGAGTAGTTAAAGGACTTGTTCAAGGTCACATAATAAATGTTAAAGTGGGAACAAGGTGGGGGATTTAACTCAGTGGCACCGCAACTGCCTCCTAAGTGCAAGGTCCTGAGTTCGATCCCTGGTACCAAAGAAAAAAAAGTAGGAACAAATTCTTGGCCTTTTTTTCAGAGCCATAACCAGTGTCCTGACCATTGTGCATAAAGCCTTTTAGATTCTATAAGACAGAGTGTGGTTGCCTCTTGTATATTACATATCCAGGGAATTCTCTGACTCTTGCCAATCATGCACAGCAAATATGGATTTTAGAATCTGCAACAGAGTTACATTTCAGAGGATTCTTTTTTCAAATATACATTTTGAAGTGAGTGTTGAAATTTCAGTTGTGAGGGCCGGGGATTTAGCTCAGTGGTTTCGCTGCCTGCTGCACAAGCGCAAGGACCTGAGTTCGATCCCCGGTGTCAAAAAAAAAAAAAAAAGAAATTTCAGTTGTGAACTTAACCTTACAGTTTTAAATGCTGTTAATAGCTACAACAGTGGGGCACTCTCAGTAGTGCAGTTTATACAATAAAAAATTGTATTTATATGTAAATATAAATATATATACATAAAAATTTTATGTATGTGTACTCTAACACCCAGTGACTATATACATGTTACTCATATTATTGCATTCTCCATGTTCTGAAATCCAGTTTCCAATATCTCATTTAATGAAACAAAAATTTGAGGTGCAAGAAGAAAGAGGACAATTCCAGAATTCACAGGGAGTGGCAAGGAGCTGGATCAAATGAAAAACAGAACAAAGGCTGAACTGTCAAATGTCAGGGTGTTAAAGGCAATTAAGAGAAGTAGTTTCAAATGAAGAAGCTGGTCAGAAAGTGAAAAAAAAAGAAGGGGAATCTCTGGGGTCATATGAGAGGGAAGTGACAAAGGGTCAGGAAGGGAGGTAGTGGAAAATACAGGAAAGTCACTTGTGGTTGGATCTGGAAAGCATGGCGTGAATGCACAAGTGAAGTTGTGTAGAGCTTTCATAAAACACCTGGGCCCAGATGCTCTGCCCTGTACCACCCAGGGAGTGTAACTAAATCTTATAAGCCTTCATTTCCTCATCTGTAAAATGGGGGTAATAATAGTACCTAACTTGTAGGTTATTAGGAAGATTAAATGTAATCATGTAGACTGACTGCTTAGCATAGAATTAGACACATAGCAAAGTGTTCCATAAAAATCAGCCTGTTCTTATTATCCTATCTGTCAGGATGAATAATCAGTCTTCCAAGCTCCATGCAGAATCTGTCTCACAAGGCACAACATCAGTCCTGTCCAGGATAGGCATTTAAAGCCATCTGTTGAATGAATGAAGAGCTCTTATACCTTGAGCTGTATTCCTTCTTATTTTTTGGTTGGACCACTTCTGCAGTTGATTTACTCATTTTTATGCAAGGGAATATACAGTGGTGAGAATTTTAATGCATGAGTGGTTTGGGCAACAGCCCCAAAATGTCTTATTTTAACTACATATTATTATAGCATTACATTCATAGTTAAGGGTCAGCTGCCATTTCCTGAGGTTTATAACATGCCTGTTTTAATTAACATCAAGCTAAATTTTGGCATACAGGTGGTCAGCCCAGATGTGAATGTTATTTTTAAAAGTGCCTTATGGCTGTTAAATCTCTTTCTTTAAAATAGCAAAACATATATGAGTATGTATATGTGGTGGGGGAGGGGGCTGGAGAGCAGTAAAAAAGTCTGAAGTACTGATCACTTCAGGCCTTCTTTAGGCAAATTTTAATTACAAAAAGAGCCCTTCAAAATTATTACAAACACTTATAGAGGCCATAAACTAATAAATTGAATGGAACTCAGAAAAACAATAAAAATGAGGTGGCCATACACTGGATAGATAAAAGAAAGTATAGAGAAAGTGGCATGTGCACTAGTACGAGTGATATGTCACATGGATGCATTCATAGAGGGAGGAGGCAAGCATGGAGTTTCTAATTTCTGGAAATATTACAGTGCTCAAATTTTTATTTTAAGTAGCATGAAGTAGATGTGTGTGTGTGAACACAATGTATAAGCAGACCCCCGCCCATACCCATAAACATACCACATATACATTATGAGCACTGTCACTAACAGTTGTTATGTTAATTTAGGCAAATTTAATTTACTTTCCCAGAGCCTTATCTTTTCCTTTCTAAACTTGGGTACTGATGATCCACACAAGTCATTTTGATACCTCCTTTGTCTTTATCACAATATTAATTCCATTGCTAAGCTGTTGGCTTTACTGTCTACATTTTTTGTTTTGTTTTTCCTGTTGTGTTATGTTGTGTTTGTAGTTTTGGGGATAGAACCTATGGCCTTGCATGTGCTAGGCAAGTGCTCTACCACTGAGCTGCATCCTCAGCCCTCCTCCTGTATTTTTATCAAATATTTTCAGTTCTCTCTATCACTGACATCTTGGTCTGGGCCACTGCATTAACCACCAGCCCAATCTGGTTGCTATTTTTGCTTGCTTCTCTAAATCTATTATCCATACCACTTACAGGGCTATGTATTTGAATGAAATCTAAGCATATCCCTACCCTGGTTAAGACATTTTAATGGCTTCCAGTCCTCTTTCATTGGATGAGAACAAAACTCTTCCCTATGGCTTTCAAAAGCCTGAAAAATTTTAGCCCAGCCTATTTCCCCTACCATGACCTGTATTTTTCTTCTTTGAGACTGTTTTGCATTTCCCATATTCCCTACTAAGGTAGAACCTTGGCACAGACTTTTCTTTTTCCTAAAATGATCTCCTCCATTATTTCTTCATTATACAATCAGTTGGACCTAAAATTACAATAACTGGGGAGAAAGGTTTTTCCTCCCTCTCTACACTTAAAAGCTATATGTAAATGCAAATACTTTTGAGAGGAGGAGCACACTGATTCTATGGAGGTCTAAATGATATTCCCTGATTTTCTTACTGAGAGTATATTTTTATAGAGGAGAAAAATATCAGAATCAATGTCTGAACTTCTATTATTTGAGGCTACTGAATCCAAAAATTTCAAATTCTATGAATATCTACTTTCTCAGAATCCTCATTTGACCTACAGTATCAGATAACAGTAGTACTGTATCATCCTCATTTCGAAGGGGAAGAATCTAGGCTAGATGATGAATAACTCAAGCACACTGAGTATATTAGTCAGCTATCCATCACTACAATGAAATAACTGAACCAACTGACATATAATGAGAAAAGGTTTATTTTTGGCTCACGGTTCTGGAGTTGAAGATTAGGCAGACTCATTTTTGGGCCTCTAGTAAGGTTGGCACATCATGGCAGGAGTGTGCGGCAGAGCAAACTGCTTACATCATGAGCCAGGATGCAAAAGAAGTGACTGAGGGGGCTTGGTTCTCCAAACACCTTTAGGTCATTGGAATATACCCAGTCCTAAGTACCTTTTGCTGGACCCCACTTGTTAAAGTCAACAGGTTTACTAATAGCACCACTCTGATGGCCAAGCCTTTAATTCTTGGACCTTTGGGGAACATTCATCTATACCAGTGATGGCAAATCTTTTAGGGACTAGTGCCCAAACTGCAGCCCTCAACCCACTTAATCACAGAGTGCCAACACTGCAATTAAACCTGAATACAGAGGTTTTAGTTTAGAAAAAACAGCTCATACATTAAACTCTTTTGTCCTAAAAGAAAAACACAGTAACACATGTGCCGCAGATCTAAACCATAACACTCTGATAATAATTGGTTGACTTGGATTCAAACACAAATTCCAGTTGATTCTAGAATTATACCCTATTGAAACCAATGCTAATAACTATCAAAATTCAATATAATTTCTACTGTTCAGCCTTATAAGTCAACTGTTTATACAGTGTAAAGAAAAAGTATCCAATACAATTTAACCCAATGGCTGTGCATCAATTAGTCTTGTCTTTTATGTAACTGGAAAGTACTTATTTTCAATGGAACTTCTGAGTGGAGGTTTCCTGATTCCTGGATGATGCCCTACAAAGAGCAAAGTGAGCAAATCCCACCCACTGAGAAGGTAACTCTGGCTTTCTTGCCATGTTTATGGCAAACATTCAGTGAGCTGGAATTAAATGGCAAAATTCATCACAACTAATTTCTATTTGTCATCTATTAAGCTACATTGTTTTGTCCTCAACGTCAGGTTAAATAATGAACCCCTTGCAATGGAGTAAATTAACCTCCACTTTATGTTCATGTCATTGTCAAATGGAAACATCACTTGCACATGTGAAAAAGATTCATTAGTAACACAAATGCACAAGCTCTACTCTAGTAAAAGACAAAAGCGATTGAGACCTTGTCATAATGTGCTGTTGCAGAGCCCCTCTTTATTTATGATGCCTGCTTTAATCTTTGGGATTATTTTCAGCAATGGCAATCAGCTCACAGTGCATCAGGGGTAATTAGGGGGCAGAGTCTGCCACTGACAGGTATCCTGCCCTGGCTTCCAGGGTCCATGATCCTTGAGAAATGAAATCCCATCTATATACAGCTAAAAGTTTATCCTGCTTTCTTGTCAGCAGAGCCTGGAAAAGCAAGCACTGCATGGCCAGCTACTCTTAAATGCTCAGCTGCCTGACAATGAGGGGCCCTTCGAGTCCCAGTGCTGCTGGATTCTGCAAGGTCATGCTCCTGGATAGGGCCAGCATAATCTGTCATTTCACATGAATTCATTCCTATTGCATCAGACCCAAAAATTTCTCAGCTGTTCGGATCCTGATGTCTAGGTGGTAATTCTTCTGGGTCATTTACTTCTCATCACTGTTTCATCTGACCCTATGAGTCATTTTATTGCATGTTCACTTTTTGAATGAGCAAATAAAAATAAGAGTAATGCATCCACATTCAAGTGCAAATGTAAATTTGTATTCTTTTTCTAGAAATATGGTCAGTCAAGAGAATTTTTACCTCCTTTCTGAAAAATAGGTAACAAAGCTTCAAAAATGTGAGTAGCATTCAACCTAGGTTTTCCACTTTTAAAAAATTATCTTACTGAATGAAGAATTGGTGCACAGAGATTTAGGTGCAATTTGCTTTATGTTAGAATAACATGTATTTGGCTACTGACATAACAGGTTTCTTGAAGACTCATTGTGGAGTGGCTGCTGAGTCCACAGCAATTCTGTGCATTATGACTCTGCTAATCATCTTCCCATAACATCCTTTGCTTCCACTGGCCATGGGAGTGATCCTGTGACCCAGGTTTCGCTGATCATGTATCCATCTCTCCACCACAGCAGTTTGTCCAGATGTGGACACCCACCCAAGTCACTCACTGTAATTTCTCTCCTAATATTTTTAGAAAATAAAGTTGAGCTAGATGCACCTTTTCTTTATAGACTTCTGGAGCTGGGAGTTCTCAGGCACCTGTTTGTGTTCAGACTGTAGAGAAGGCATACGGTGGCTTGTGATTCAATACCTTAGATAGAGCATCCGCAAATGAAGTGTGTCTGACAAGCTCCCTCAAGCTGTGGCACTTAGAAGGTCTGTGATTTCAATGAGCCAGATCCTTAATTCCTTTCACAGTAGAGAACCGGAATTGATGACATTCTCTTCTTTCTTGAGAAGGACCCGGGTTCCTCCATATTGTAAAATGAATTCAACAATACTGATCTGTTCCCATGGAGGGGGCAAGCAAGGTTGTATGAAATAAGAGTTCATCAAGTACTTCGAATATCTGGACTGAAAAGCATCTGAAACTCTAAAGAGCAATCAGCACTTTCCTCTTTCTTTTCTCTTTTTCATCTTGGCATGAAGTTTTGAAAAAGTTACTTTAAAATGTTCTGTTAAATTGATTTTCAGGATCATGAATACTGGAAGATTGATAGCTCTGGGAAGAGTGCCATCTCTCAAGGGCAAATTTTAAGAGGAGTAGTGAGTTGAGATTGTCCTGCTACCTTCAAGGCCTTCGCTGACTTGATGGGCCCAGGGCTCAGCATGGGAGGGGCACACTGTCTCAACTCACACTGCTCTCACTGTCTTTACCATTCATTCCAAGTTTCTGTGACTTTGCTGCCCAGCTTTGGGAGGATGAATGAAAGCATCTCTAACTTGTGCTATGAGTAACTAAAGAGAACTGAGAAGCAGGTGCAGGTTATCTTCAACCTCAGCTGTCTGCTCAGGCAGAGATGGACTGCAAAACTCAGAAACTGGAACAGAAAGGACAGAAGTGGAGGTTTTATTGCAGTTGGCTATCATGAGTTTATATAGGAAGTTAAGTACCAGTCAGGGTGCTCAGAGAATTCTATGAACTGAGGGGCATCTCTTTGTTTCTCACAGGTCACAGAATCTCACTATTACTTCTCTCTCTGCTCCAGCTCTCTCCACTTGCATAGGGGCTCAAGGCCACCTGAATCTCACTTGACCTCTACAAACCCCCTCAGACACCAGTTCATGATTCTCTTTGTTTGTATTGGTCCAGGAGTTCCCAGAATCCCCTTCCTCCTTGAGACCATAATGCTAAGTGAAATAATCAGACACAGAAAGGTAAATATTGTATCTGGGAAACCCAAAGTATAAATAATTTAAAGAGCAAAATAAAAGATAGATGATAGTAAACAGGGGGACTACCCTTTGCAGATGGGAAGGGGATCTAGGTATAGAGAAAAAGAGAGGGAGGAGAGGAGAAAGGAAGAAAAAAGAATAAAGTTGCAGTATGAATATGTACCAACTGTCCATGATGAATATGCTCATTATGTATCACAAACATGTACTAATGAAAAAAACACACAGAATCTCCTTCCTGAAGTGTTCTGCTCCAGGTGAAGTAGGTGACAGAGAGATTTCTCATGTGAGGTTTTGGGGTTGATGTGAAGGATTTTGTAGTTCACACCATTGTCACTTGTCTGAAGTCACCTCCCTGGCTTGGGGTAGCAGCCAGGCAAGTCTGCTTAGTTTCACAACTTTGGGTCACATGTGTTTTTAGTTCCTGGATGAAGGACTCTTCTTCTGCAGGAAATCCACACCATTAAGGTCAGGGGCAGTGAGAACAAGACAGGTTTCAGTTCATCCTCTTGGTATCCTTTTCCCAAGCACCCTCACCAGTATTTATTTTTTTGTATTCTTGATGTTGACCATTCTGACTGGGGTGAGAGAACATGATATATAAAAATATTATATATGATAGTTAATATTCATATTTATATATTTGATTATCATTCAGTCATAAGAAGAGCAAAGTTATTTCATTTTCAGGAAAATGGATGGAACCGAATATCATCATTTAAAGCAAAATAAGCCAGACTCAGTAAGACATATAATACATGTTTTCTCTTGTACATGGGATGAGAGAGGGAGAGAGATTCTGAAATTAGAAGGGAGGGTATTAGAGAAGAGGAAAGAAATGAGGGAAAGGCGGGTAATAGAGAGGTGGAAATGATCAAAGTATGTTCTATGCATGTGTGCTCATATAACCAATATACACTGATAAATTTTTTTAAAAGCCTATGGGCTTTGGAAAAATTTCTTATACTTTTGGTCTTTTTTGTATTATTATCTGCATAACAATGTAATAAGTTAATTCACACCAAAGAGTTAGCAGTGAGGAGGTCATAGAATAATTAAAAACAATCCTCCACCTTCATCTACCATTCCTCTCCTTGCTCATAGCGGTGCTGTGACAATTGTCTTCATCCAGTCCCTTAAGTATGTCAGTATCTTTTCATACTTGCCACTTTTTAATGTGCTCTTCCCTCCAACTAGAACACTGTTCCTCTGACTCTTTCTGTGTCTGTTTTCATTTTATCTTATCCAAAAATCTACCTTGCTTAAAAAGACCTTCCCAAATACCCCCATACTATGTTGACTCTGTCAATAGGTAATGTCTGTTTGAAGCATATTTTAAGGAGGAGCTCCGGGCTTACTTAGGACTTGAAAGAAAAGGGGCTGAGATTGATTAGTGATGTCTGGGATACAGGGCAAGGGAATTCTTTTTTTGCTCTCCCCCCCATGGCTTAAATAATCTTGCATTAAGTAAAACTCATAATTATTATTATTATTTTTTTGGTACCGGGGATTGAGCTCGGGACCTTGCTCTTGCGAGGCAGGCATCGGAACCACTGAGCTAAATCCCTGGAGTAAAACTCATTATTCTAATCTTGCTGCTATATGATTTTTATTTAGTGCTGTGACTAACCTGTCTAAACTATCTCACAACAAGTAACCCCAGTTTTCCTAGAACCTCGACACAGTCGAGTAGAGGTAGGCTAGGGGTTAAGAGAGTGTTCAGTAGATAAATCTAACTATTCAGTGACATGTGGAGTTCTCAAGGAAGCAAGAAAAATGTTAATTCCTTATTTTTAGAAAAAATAAAAACAAAGGAAAGTCCAGATGGAGACATCTTCTGGCTGCCCTTTCTCTGAGGTTATTAAAAGGTAGAAAGCAAGAAACTGGGTATGTTTCTGAGTTGCACAGTTACTAACCCGTCCTTTGAGTAAGTCGGTTAACCTCTTACAGCACTGGCTTTCTAATCTGTAGCAGATACAATTACACTTCCTCTAGGATTCAGTGTCAGACTTCCTATAATAAAATGTTGGTAAGATGGAGAGATTCTGGAAAGTGGTGAAATTAAGGGGCAGGAGAGAGATTCTCTAGGGAAAATGTTGGGGTCTGCTGGCTGTTGATGTAGGACCGCAGCATTGCTTTAGGGAAGGAGGGGTCTTCAATCTTTTTCCCCTGATGTTTCTCCCTAGTTTTGATCTGTGACTTCAAATTAGTGTGTGAATGACAAGACACTACAGAGAAGCAATAGGTCCGTTTTTTGTTTTTTTAAAAAATTTTTTCAGACAGCATTCACATGTTTAGGGCAGAAGAGAGGACAAGAGCTGGGGATCAGCATTAGTCCAGAGAGACACTGCTGCCTGCCAACTGCCCCTTGGGGAGCTCAGCAGCAGGCTGAGGAGTTTCATGATTCTAGGCAGGTCTGATCAATAAAGGGCATCCTTGCTATAGCAACACAGCACGGTGGCAGGGCTGCTGGTGGATCACATTCTCCCTTCTCTATACACTGTGGACTTTGGAGCAGGCAATTAGAACTTTCAGGCAGTTTCTTGCAGGAGTCATACTGCTGACAGATCAGCAAAGAGCTTTCATGCTCTTCCATCCCAGTTTGGGCATAAAGGATTTGGAACTCATGCACCTGTGGGATTAGTCCTTCTTGAATTATATGAGAAAAATTGCAGCAAAAATTTAGGAGCAGTAGCATTGGGAAGTCACCTAAAGGAGGAAATTTTCTTAATAATAATAATAATAAACCATAATGACAGCTAATTTACTAATTCTGTGACTATTTGAGTAATGTCTGTCTTACTCTAGACTCTCATCTTCATTACATAAAAGAAGATGTGTACCACATACTCTTACACCCAGTGTATTTTGTGCTCCACATATAGCTGAACAAATGAGTTTATGTGAAAAAGGCACCATATTGAGGGCTTAACATAGATCCTCTTATTCAGAGCTGGCAACAATTCTGTAAGGTTAATACTATTGTTACCCCCATTTTATTAACAATGAGAAAAGAGGCTGCAAGAGTTTTATAGCTATTAAAGCACAGTTTCTTAGCTGTGGCAATATTGACATTTTGAGGCAGATAATTCTTTGTTATGGGGGGTTGTCTTGTGCATTGTATGGTGTTCAGCAGCCCAACTGGCTATTACCAGTTGAAGACAGTAGCACACCCTTCTGTCCCCATTTATAACAGTCACACATGACTTTAGACATTGCTGAGTATCATCTGGGGAGAAAAATCACCCCCATTTGAGACCACTGTGCCAAAGGAGGTCCAAGCTGAGTTAAGCTGTGCAAGGTGGTGTGTTTTGCCCACCCTTCTTGGTGTGTATGAACTGATGGGATATGCTGCCAATACTGTAGCGGAAGTTTTTCTATGCTGTCCCTTAAATAGTGGCATTTGGCAAAGCCATATGAGTGTGTTGTGTGTGTGTGAGCAGAGGGTGCTCAAGCCAAGGTCACATCATGTTTGGGCTCTGAGCTCACAAGATATCAGTTCAAAAATGGGAAGGTCCCTCAGGCTGAACCTGGGAAAAGGGACAAGACTCCAGGGAGTCTTCGATGTTCCTCCTAAGAATCGGATTAGCTCAGCAAGAAAATTGCATCTGTCCTAGAATGACTGCTGAAGACAGCCTAATATATGTAAAGAACAAAGACTTAGGAGACTTTTAGACTGATGACACGAATGCTCACGTAGAGGTGGTTTCATTCTTCTGAAGCTGTTTCACACCTGGAAAGCCACGGTTTCTGGGAAGACTGGCTTGAATAGCGGTCAGTCCTGTGGCACCCAGGCCGACAACAGCCCCTTTCTGGAGCTGCCAGTGTATGTGTGAAAGCAAAGGAATGGGCCCAGCTAGGGCTCCCTTAGCTCCAGAGGTGGCAACCTTATCTCCATTCCTGCCCTCACAATTTGTGACATGGTTTGAGTATTTTTCATATGTATTAAGTGACATAATCCTTCAAAGATATAACCATGTGAAAACACATAGCTAGCTGATCCCAGAACTGGATTCTAATGTCTTTCTCTTCTTGACTTGATTTGAGTACATGGTAGAATTTCACATTCCCAGTGAATCCCCCTCAAAAAAGTACCTCAGTTGCATTCCTGTTGTAGTACAGTATATGGAATTTGGGGACCCATGATACTTTTTATTCTACATAATATATATAGTAGAAGAGTTGCATCGGGATCTTCGTGCTGATGAAAGAAGCAAAATAATTCACAATACAACATATATTGCATAATTTTTCTATTTAGAAGAATGATGTTTTCCAGATGCAATCATATATAAACCTAAGTATGTAATGTCCGCTAGGGTATAATTTAAATTACTTTATTCTACTTTTAAAAAATGCATTCCTTCCATACTGAGATATTTTATTCATACTTTAAAAACTATATAATTTGAATTTTAAACTATTATGTCTAATTCTTCAAAGGAAGACAGTTATGTTTTGAATTTTTTTCATTTTCTGTAGTAAATATGTGTATTTTGTCATTTTTTGGAATTCTTTTTATTCTTTGGCATTGTAGTTCTCATAGTCCAGGTCAGATAGATGGACTAAATCTTCTATTTGTTAGCATAAGCTAGTAGTGCTTATAGACCCATATTCTTATATATTTTCTTATATCAATTTGCCTAGAACAATTGTTTATAAACTTTTTGGTGTCACATCACTATCTGGAAAACACTTTTTCATCATGTATCCCTAATGTGTAAACAATTATTTATAAATTATATATAATTTTCTGTGTAATAATATTAGCAAAGTTCTGAATTTTTTAAAACAAAAATAAGGATAACCATAAAGTGCAATGTTTCTACATCCAAATGAATCTTTTCCACATATCTCATTTGGGGGTCCACTGTGACAGGGAGTAGTACATCTGTTTTCTAGTAAATGGGGGATATTATCCACCGTGCTTATCTCATGGAATTGAGAAGAGTATCAAATAAAATAACAGTGGTGATTAATAACTGTACTAGTTGGCTATTGCTGCATAACAGGTATTCCACAAGACAGTGTTTTTAGATAATGATTTTAAGCTGGACATGCTAGCACATGCATGTAATCCTGACACTCAGGAAACTAAGACAGGAGGATTACCATGTGTTTATGGCCAACCTGGGCTACATAATGAGTTCAAGGTCATGGACTACATAGCAAGACCATATCTCAAAACAAAAATAAATGAATAAGTGAACAAATAATTTTTATTAGTGATTCTGTGGTTCAGCAATTTGGATTAGAACCAGCTGACTGTTTCTTTTGCTAGTCTTAACTGGGCTCATTCTTTTTCTAACACATTAGCTGGTGCCTTATTCACATATTTAGGGTTCATATTGGCTATCAGATGGGCTTCTCTCATCATGTGGTCTCATATCCTCAAGTTGCCTAGCTTGGTCTTCTTCACATGGTAATGGGAGTGTTCCAAGAGTTTGAGAGCAGAAATGGCATTGTCTATTAAGGCCTGACTTTAGAATTGCTAAGTCTCTGTTTCACTGTGGCCACATTGTACTAGTTAAATAAATCACAAGGCCAGTTCAAATCCAAAGAGGAAAGACAAGATTCCATTTTTTGATGAGAATTGCAGAGTGCTGGAGGTTGAGTTATTTTAGTTATTCTTACAAATAAGCTTAAGAGATTATTAATATGTTCATATTAATATGTTCACTTTACAAATCTGAGATACAGAGAAGTTGAATTTTGGCCTCACTAGTAAACAGCGCTATTGTTTTCTGTACTGAACAGGTCCAAAAAAACTGAGGCTCAGTTCAGACTCAGGTGACAAAAAGAAAATAAATGGTGGAATAGTCATGCAACACCATTCTTCTTGCCACAACATTCTGGGTCAATAGCAGAAGTGGTTTTTCCGCTTCAAATTGTGAAGCCTCAATTTGTGAAGTCTTTATTTGGAGATTATAGGCTCCTTTGTCTACTTTGAGTATGCACTAGCATTTTTCAAGCATTTTTGATCATGCTTCCCCTACAAAAAAGTGAAAACTTTGAACACAACCCATTGGACTGGGTATATTTATTTATAAATTATCTTCTTAGGTTCCTTTATTTTACTCATTATCATAGCTTAGTTTTCTAGATAAAATAAATAGAGCTACAAATGAAAATACTTTCTTCCTGCACTAAAGCAAAATGTCTTGCAATTCTCCTGAAGAACACACAACATATTTTGGAGAATCCTGACATAAAATAAGGCAAATTCATAGCATGGTCGCAATTGTGTTTTCAATAGCAGAGAAGACCACAACCTCAGAGGCTCTGTAGCAGCTGTTTCAGATCAAATTGAAATCCAACAACACCTGCATTAACTTCAGTCAGCATCAACTATCAAGGAAAGGAATGCAAATTTTAGGAAAATTCATGTACTAGCACCTATGAACACTGGTTTTGGGTGAGCTTACTTAATTTTTCTGTGACTCAGTTTACTAATTGGAAAAGTGGGTGAAAAAAAATGCTACCGCAAGAGTTGTTCAGAGAATTACATAAATGAATAGTAGAATGATACTTTGTTCATTGAATGTGCCAGTGAATATTAGCTATTATTACATGTCAACTTTACATGATTGGCTATGACATTCTAGAAGACTGGCTAGGTTCCGAGACTGAGTCTGTGATCAGCAGCAAAGAGTGCTGTGACTAATGAGTCATTTCTGTTGTGGACATGGGATAGGCATGTGCCAAGATCTTTTATGAAATGAGAAATTCTTCATATTTTTCTGGTTTCAACGATTTACTTGGGCCATTGTCTCTTTTTCTGTCAAGTGAGTCTTTTTCTGAAGGTGGCTGTGTCTTCACTGGGGAGATGTCCTTTATAGTTTGATTATCTCTGGTTGCAAGGTGCGATGGTTAATTTTGACTGTCAATCTGATTGGATTAGAGATGCCTAGAGAGTTGCTAAAGCACACTTCTGGATATGTCTGTGAAGGTGTTTACAGATATGATTGGCATGTGGGACAGAAAACTGATGGAGGGATTCAACCCTCATTGTGGCCGGCACCATTGGAAAGGTGGGCACCCGGATGGAGCAGAGCAGAAGAAAGAGGAAGCCAACTGGCACATGTACTCCCTCTCTGCTTTCTCTGTGCCAGGAGGTGAGCAGCTTTCCTCTGCCACACCCTCCTACTGTGATGTGTTTGCCCTGCCACAGACTAAAAGCCATGGAGCCAGCTGAGCCTGGAGTAAACCTTCTGAAATTGATTTCTAATAAATCTTTCCTCCTTTAAGTTGTTATTCTCAGGCATTTTGCTACAGCAATGGAAAACTAACACAAGAGGTATCATGTGTTAGTAATGGTAATGGCCTTACCCTGAGGGTTTAGCTGTGTCTGCTAGAAGTTTAATCCTCCCTTGTATAATATTGTTAGACAATTATCTAGTCCAAACCTTTTTTTGATAAATGATGAAACTGAAGCCCAGGGATATTTGATGATATGACTATTAATGTATCACACATTTCTCAAAGACTTGAGGCAGATTATAATAGAAAATATGGATAAAATAGAAGTGATATATGTATCAAGGTTTTTTTTTTTTAAGAGAAAATGGAAAACATAGAGTGAGGAAAGCTGTTTCATTTGGGCATGAACATCAGCTCCAAGCTTTTCAGTGATAGGACAAAAGGAAAATGTGTTGGCCCAGCTCGTTTTGGCCCATAAATGTAACATAGTAAGATACAACTTGGGGGGCAGGGAATGTGTTGCTCAGTAGTAGAGAGTGATAGACTGTGCTTAGCATGCAGGAGGCTCCGGGTTTGATCTCCAGAACACACACACACACACACACACACACACACACACACACAAATTTTTCCCTAAATTTGATCTCAGAAAAGGATTTGGAATTTGCTTTGGAGTTATTTTCACCAGGAGCAGCAAGTCCAAACTGCTTTGAATATTATGAAATGTGGCCCATATAGTGTTTTTTATGTCAGTCCTTCCTGAGTAAGAATTGTTCTGAGAGCATAAAGTCATGTTATAAAAATCAGTCCTAGAACCCCATTGTGTAAAGTAGCAGGCTTTATGTATATATCATAGGCAACATTTTCTTATGGCCATGCATGATATTTCTCTAGTATCAATTAAAGACATGAATTCTCAGATCAAGAAATCATGATGAATACAATACATAAAAATGAATCTGTGACCAACCATAAAATAGCAAAATTTTATAATAGTGAAACAAAGAAATCTTAAAGCAAACAAAAAGACCCCCAAATTGTCTATAAATAGAAGACAATTGAATGATGAAGATTGGCTTCCAATAGTAACATGAAGGCTAGAATATATCTTCAGTGACTGAAAGGAACGCCCTGTCCACCTTGAATTATATATCCAATACAACTGTCTTTCAGGGATAGTTAAAATAAAGAAACTTGCTGACAAGAACAACTGAAAACATTCATAAGCTATCGACAATTCTTAACAAAATAACTTCTAAAGAATGATCTTCAGAAAGGAGAAAAATTGCCTCAGAAAAAATAGAATGAAGGAATAAAAGCAGTTCATAAGACAAAAAAGGAGAAAAAGTAAATCATATATATGTGTGTGTGTGTGTGTGTGTGACAAATAGCATAAAGTAAGATAAAGTAGAAATTAATCCAAATAGAACTGTAAGAATTTGTATATGAAATGTTTTAAATATTCTAGTTAAACAAATATTTTATGGTCTGATTAAAGAAAAATTACTCTAAAAACAAAGCAAAATCTAGCTAATGTTTAAATGAGCTCAACCTGAAATATAAGAACATAGAAAAGCTGAAAAATAAAAGGATAAGAAAGATAAACCAAGTAACCAAAAGGAATCTTGTATAGACATCTTAATATCAGAGTTTAAAGAGTTACTGTTTAGATTAAAATATTTCAACTCCTCAAGGAAAGATAATTTTTTTTGTGAAACTAATAATATAGCTTCAACATATACCAAGGAAAACTGATAGAATCACAAAGAGAAAATGACAAACATTACAGAGGGAATTTTAACAACCTCTTTCAAAAACTGAGAGATTTCATAGACAAAAGTATCATAAAAAATAGAAAATATTTGAGTAAAACAACAGCGTTTTATCTAAGTATCACATATAGCACTATCATCTAATAAGGAAGGATATTCATTCTTTGAAGGGATATACATAGTATTTACAAAAACTGACTATTAGGCCATAAAGTAAGTAGCAAATATTTAAAAGACTGAGCATAAAAAAGTATCAGGATCACATGGTTACTGCCATCTACAGACTCCATATTCTTAGTGTGGAAAGAGATAACAAAATGAACTCTCCTTCGAAAAACACTTTATATAGAGGGGGAAAAACATAATTCTAAACAACAAATGTGTGATAAAGTAAATTAAGTGGAAATTAGAAAATTCTTGAACGCAAACAATAACAAAATACTATATACCAAAATCTGTGGGACATGAGAAAAGCATTACTAGAGAGAAAGTGATAGCCAGCAAGAAAGGCTAAAAATATGTGAATATAGCATTTCACTTAAGATGGAAAAATAGTAATAGAATAAACATTAAGAAATAGAAGCAGAGGAATAGTAAATATAAAAAAGGCATTTAGAAGAACATTTGAGCATTTTTCAAATACTAACTATGGTTGCTGTCTAGTGCTCTTCACCAAATACTGTATTTCTGTTCCTAGACCAACATGGAAATGGTGCTGCTATTTCCCCAGCCCTTGGGGCTATGTATGGGAGTGTGATTTGCGGTGGATGATGAACTGTGAGTGGAAAGAGCTTGTGTCCTTTCTGGGAAGAAGCTTTAGCAGTCTGTGCAAAGTTGACAGGGCTCTCCTTCTGCCATTAATGCCACAACATTAATTCAGGTGGTTGCTGCTCTTTAATCTAGTACTGGAGTTGAGTCCTCAGCCTGCCTACAATGGACATGCAGTAAGATCAAGAAATAAAGGCCATTGGCTATGATTTTGGGATTGTGATAGCAACATAATCAGTGCAGTGATTCTAACTGGTGGTGATTTCACTCTTGAGGAGGCATTTGACAGTGCCTAGAGATGTTTATGGTGGTCACAACTGGGCGAGGAGGGATCCTCCTGGCATATGGTGGGTGGGGACCAGGGAGGCTGCTTAGCTTTCTACATTGGACTGGACAGGCCTACACAGGAAAGGGTTATCTTTAGCACAGAATATCCATAGTGTTAAAATTGAGGAACCCTGACCTATTGTATGCAACCTGATAAAATAGCATAGACACCCAGAAATCATAGTTCTTTTTCTAGAGGAATTGTAGAAATGGCTTTGGCTTGAAGATATTGAGATGGGAATAGTCAAATGTGTATCATGAAAAGTAGAGTCACACTGAGTTTTCAGCTTCTGTTCCCGGGGATTCCTCACTAAGTCCCCTTGATTCTATTGAATACATTTATGCCCATGTTTTGGATTCATTTCAGGATTAAGCATGATGATCAGGGAAAGTTGCTAATATATAGTAGAATCTCTCTACACATTTGAAAATTATGTACCAGTGGGAGATCCTCTGTTGAGATTTCTGAGTAATTCTCTTCACTGGTCTGACTATTCTTAAATAATTCCCTCCCTCTCTCTCTCTCTCTCTCTCTCTCTCTCTCTCTCTCCTGTTTTATCTCTTTGTGGTTCTCCCTTTCATGTAGCACAATTAGAAGAATGACCAGTATCTTTGCCTCAGGAGCAAGCAGTGTTCTCTCTGCTCTTTCTTCTCCCATGTGACAGGTCTGAGGCCACTGCATTGACCACAGCCAAAGCCAACTTAATGCCAGGCATTGCAAAATAAATAAATAAATAAATACATAAATACATAAATACATAAATACATAAATACATAAATAAAAAAAATACTTCCCCTGGGCCCTGCTCTCTTGGCTGTCTGAATCTATCCATTCTGGATCTGGCAGATGTAATAGATCAGTTGTCTAACCAAGCAAAAGTGGGTTTCCTTGTAGTCCAGTCCACCGGTGTCTTCTGCACAGATGTTTGGCCTCTGCTCGTAGTGTTTTCTTGAATTCTGCCTGCCATTATTCCTTGAGTATACACATGCCAGAGCTCTGCCTGGGCGGGTGCTTAGAGTCTGAGGACAAGTTTAGGGTATGTTAAGACTCCTTATCTATAAATTCTCTAACTACAGGCCAAACACACCTAATTTCTAAAATTTTTCAGGATGTAATTCTCTAATTTAGCCTAAGCTCATGATTGAGCTCAGTGGATAATTTTTATCCTCTTCCAGAGTATACTTGAGGATGAGTCAGTCAATCATCAGGTAATAGATTTTGATCATTTTCCACTTAATAAGTACCAGTAAAAAGCATTTTACATAATTTGTATAACTTAGTTCTTAGGAACCCAAATTTTAAGCAGATACCTTTGTCGTCCTTATTTAGCTGTGAGGACTTAGAGTAGCAAAGAGTTAAAAAACTTGCTGGTAAGTAGATCAGCTGGCACTGCAGCATGCCCCTCCTTGACTTCAGAGACTGTGCTCTTACCCCTATGCCATATGGCTTGTGCCAGGTCTTAGTTGTAAATATCTCAGTTTTCTTTCAGGACAACGGGCAATGGTAGTCTTCCTATGGAGAGAGCTACAGGCAAAGTAAGGCTGCATCCTAGGAAGAGCTTAATAGTACCTTTACTTAGGTCTGTCCCATCTAGGTCTTGAGAACAGCAGTTTCAACATGGTGTGTCAGGATGTATCTTTCATCCTTAGAAGTCAGAGTAGAAACTGACTAGGTACAGCTGCAGTGCTTGTTTATCTTCCACTGAATACAAAGCCTTGGGTAGAACCTCAGGGGACATCACACAGAGAAGCAAGTGTGTCGGGCCGATTTGGGAAATTGGTGTTGTAAACTCCTCAGAATCACAAACCCAGGGTTTCCTTAATTAGAGAGGTGGCCCTCCAATCAATATTCTTGCTATTCCTTGCTCTGCCATTCCCCTTGCTTTCTAGCTAGCAACTCTAGGGATTTTCAGCTGACGACAATGCAATTCTCCTGGGGCTGTGCAAGGTACAGAGGGGGAGAGAGAATATAATTTGTTGGCCTGTTATATGGGGTTGCTAAAGCACAGGATCACATTCATCAAAGACAGCCTAGTTCTTCCCAATTTTATATTCAGAATGCATGTTACGCGGTTCACTTAAAAGTAATGGCAGGAGGCTGCAGATACACTGAAGCATCATCTGGAAATGTTTAGGCATTTAAATTTTTTTCTTTTGTTACAAGAAGAGACCATCCAAGACTTCAGGTAAGAGACTATGCAGTCCCAAGATCTGAATTCTGCTCAAATGTCTACCTCTTAGGAATGTACAAGTATTTGAGGAAGAAGAATAGAACTTTCCTATTATTGTCAGAACTGAAACTAATTTAACTTTGCCCTTCCTTCCTACCCAAGAAAAGAAACAGAAGTGAGAAGAAAAGAACAACAATAAAAATTTCTTTCTCTTGTTTTTACATACTGTTTTAGATACTGTATGACAGATGCATCATCTCATTTAAGTTTTACAACAGCCCTACAAGGTAGGGCTATAGCATCCCTATTGTGCATAGGAAGAACCAATAGCCGAGAGGCCAATTCAACTGTCCACAATCCCACAGGATTCACACTGTCTCACTCACCCTGGAGCCACTTCTCTGAACCATTGGTTTGAATTATGTTCACAAAATTCAGAATGCCCACTCCAGATCTGATTAATCAATATTCTCTCATAATCCCTGCTGTTGGTATGAAATAAAACTGATTTGTCTTAAGGCATGTTTAAAAAAGGTCACCTAGGCTCTGTTTACAAGGATAATGTAATTATAGTAATTTCCAGGAGTGTTCAGCCTCCCCCAAAATAAATATTAGTGAGGAAAGATAAGTTGGGAGACCCAATTAGCCAGATTGGATCGGTTTCACTGGCTGAATGCGTAACTCTCCAGTTCTCTCTTCTTATATAAACACAGCTGTGATGTACCAACGTGTGCCTTGGTATGTCCAAGTCCAGGGGTAAGATGGAAGTTCTTAAAAAGAGGTCTGGAAACCATGTTTGTCATCTTGTCCCTTGCTGCCTTGTCTTAAGTTCATGTATTTATTTGGCATAAAATTGAAAAACAAAACACAAGCTCAGCTAAATGGCTCCTTTTATAACCTGAAGAAAAAGACCTTGAGTTGTGACCTCAAAAGAGTTATATCAATAAAAAGAAAAAAACCTCTTAAATATTTCTTTTTCTGAGCTATTTGCTGTTGCTTTCGAAGAATGAGTTGACATATGATCTCATTTGTTCCCCATATTGGGATAGTGAGTATTCTAATAAAATATCAGGATTCTTGAAACTTTGTCTTCATTTGGGAAGTTTGTTAATGTCAGTTCAAGGAGTATATCAAGTAAAGCAATGAGAAAAAAAGAAAACAGGAGATTAAGCTGAAATAGTGGTGAATTTGTACATTTCAACTTCAGGATTTGAAACTGTGAAATTCAACAGCTATTCACTGAGGACTTCCTCAGTGTGAGGGATTAATGCTCTGCATTGAGGATATAAACATGAATTTGTTATCTCTCAGTATTGGTTCTTAGGGACTTTATAACCTGAGGTAAATGAAGCTTTATAGCTGAATAGTTTAGCCTAATGTGTATTTAAAAAAATATTTACACAACAGTCTGATTAAATAGTGTTCTTCCCTTTGCTAATGTGAGTGTAAGTAAAGGAGAGAACTAACTAAATATGGGATGGCCAATAGATTTCTTTTCTTGAGACAATACTGGTCAAATTGATAGCTTTAATTTTGAAATGATTGAATTCAATCTGGGCTTGATTAGAGGTATCTTTCAGAGGCATGGAAAAGGAAGAATAGTGTCATGATTATGGCATATTTGCAATCCTGGATGTAAATTCTGTGGTTCAAGCTATAATAAAAGCTGTGTCTGTTTTCCAAACACCTTCTGCCCTGTTTGACTGTAGTACTTCAAACTTGCCCTTTATTTTCTGCTTGGTCTATATAATCATTATCATCATCATCATCAACATCATCATCATCATCAACATCATCATCATCATCATCTTCAAACATGTACTGAGTTAAACACTTTGTACATAGTATCTTATCTAGTCCTATTTTACCAATTAGGAGAGTTGTAATTTATTCTCTAGGAATAGATCCAAGGTGCTTTAGACTCTAAAGTCTATGTTGCTAATGACTATATTTTTATGACACACCCTTCTTGGGTTTCTGGTGAAGTCTTTTATGCCTGTATTTGATTCCGGGAGAGCATTTCTCTTGAGAAGCCAGAGTAATATCAAAAGACCCAAATATAACAGGAACAGGGAGAACAGAATATACAAAACACAGACCTATAATAAACTTGACTATAGTATATTGGTAGCCATGTTTTCATGGTTCTTCAAAAGGCACTGGCCTGTATAGTGACATTCTTAAAGATCTGTTGTGTTTGCTAAGAAGAGGGGCTACATTTTGTTTATATTTCAAAAAATTACTTAATATTGCACAGGACCCAGCATGCAGATTACCTTAGGTTGACTTGCTTAAAAAGTACCATAGACTGGGGCAAAATTTTACTTCTTATAGGATGGAAGCTGGAAGTTTGGGATTAGAATGCCCACATGGTTGATTTCTGGTGATCTTTTGGGTCGCAGCATACCAAGTTCTCATTGTATTCTCACAAGACAGAAACAGGGCAAGAGAGCTCTCTAAGGTCTCTTTTGCAAAGGGCCTGAATTTCACTCATGAGAGAGCTCCACCATGATGACCTATTTCCAAAGACCCTACCTCCTAATATCATCATATTGGGAGTTGGGGCTTCAATTTATGAATTTCAGAGAGATGTAAATAATCAGCCCATTTTAAGGATACAGTGATGGTGGAAGGGGGCTAGAAAGTTACCAGGTAGGAGATGCTATGATGAAGGCAGGTCACAGAGGGACATGGTTGTTGTAGAAAAAACAGTTTTCATTCACTTCTTTATTCAGTTGCTCATTTATGCAAGAAAAATTCATTGAGGTATTACCTACCCTATTCTAGGCACTAGAATTCTAGAATGCTAGAATGCTAGAATGCCAGAATGCTAGGGATAAAGATTCCTATTTAAAGTGAAGCCTTTCAGGGGAGAAAAGCTCTGAACATAAATGATATTTTTACAGATTTTTACCTACAGTTGCACTGAGTTCTACTGTTGCAGCAGAGAATGTGGTTTCTTCTGATTTGATAGTACTGTTATTACAACATATCACCATTCTATTTTAAACAACATGATAAAACACCAGAATATCTGTGGATCATACAAAGAAAGGCCAAGTACACTATTTCATCTATGAAATTATCACAGTCATATAACAATTAATTTGCACTTAATAGAATGACCTAAGTAACATCTGAAGATGTTGAACTATATACAAGTAGAAACTAAAAAAAACCAAAAACCAAAAACCAAAAAACAACCACAGCCTGTCCTTCAAAATCTGGAGAGGCTTGGCCTCACAAAGGGTCAGCTCTCTGACTTTTTTGGTCAGATTTCTCCTTTGTTCTGGGAAAATCATGGAATCCTCTTTTTGTTATCCAAATGTAAAGCAAGATCCTAGCTGTTATCTGGATGGCTTGTAAAATCATAGGGACAGAAACCTTTGTTTCAGAATCCAAAGAGCTCGGTTTGGTCATGTACATTTTTGTCTATGTATGAAGCAAAATGCTGTTTTTTAATCAGTGTATGCTGAGACTGCTCTGTGTCCCAACAATAGTTACCCATGTCTGGGATAGCCTGGGATGATTATGTGAGCTATTGCCTCCCAAGAAGCAACTGCAAGAAGGTTAAGCAGACAGGGGCTTCATTTCATGCTGGGAGGATCGCCTTCTTGGCAGCCTGGGCTGAACTGTGGGAGTTGTGTATGGGAACTGGTGATACAAACTTTGAGAAGCAGACAAATTCTGGATTGTGGGTGTGGATGGGGGTCTGCATTAGGAGGAATAGAGATTGTTGATATTGATCATCCTAGCAAGGAGTAGGTCCTTGCTGGAGATAGAGATTGCGGACTGGACTAAAGGCAGACATCTTCTTTTTCCCCTTGGAGGCATGACTTTGGTATCTGGACTATAGGGAAGGGCGATAGATTTAGCTACTCTTTCAGTTGAGGCCAGGTGGGGTTTGTCTCCTTAGGGGCCCTAGAGGAAGCATCTGGTCTCATTCTAAGTCTAGAGGACAGTTTTTCTCTGTGTTGTTATCTCCTTCTATTCTTCCTGGGCTACAAATAAAATCTTGTTAGAAGTTGGAGCCTGGTCCAAATACTATCTTGAAGAATTGAGGGGAAATCTCTTCTACTTTGAGCACTCAAGTCTGAAGAGAAGCTGGCATTTTACTCTCCCTTGGAGACCGGTTGGATAGAGCCACCTGCAAATAAGGGAGACCTGGGCCCCTGCAACTACAGGGAGACTGCCCTAAAAGCTCATGAAGGTACCATTTTCCCCTCCCAACTCTTCCTTCTAGGTATGAGAAGGTAAGGAGACCTTGGAAAGAGGACTGTGCTGAGATCCTGCCCTTAAGCTGCCATTGCAGGCAAAAACATTTGTAAACGAAATGAAAAGGGATGATAAATGAAAAAGGAAATCATAGACAATTTAAAAAATTATTTAATTTCTGTAGCCATCATGCTGTTTTTTTGCAATACATCAAAAATAGGAAGAAAAGTTCCAAAGGGGTAGAGGTAGTGGGAGGGGCAGGGGAAAGGAAAGAAGGAAAAGGAAAAATCTCGAGAAATGGAAAAAATGGAAATAAAGTCTTTGTAAATAGGGAAGGGTGGAGGGGGTGAAGGGAGGAGTAGAAATAGGGAAAAAATAAGAACCAAGATGCATCATGTAAAGGTACAATTCCCAATAAGAAATGTAATTGTGTTGTATACCTGAAATGTACCAATAAAAGAATTTAAGAAAAAAAAAAGAATGAATGGTAGTGCTATGATTGTTACTCTCTAGTCTGCAAATACTGTCCCTGTACAACAGAGGGTTGACACTTGACAGTACCATGGTTAACTATAAAGTCCAGCCTAAAAACTGGAGGTATGCCAAGTATAATGATCTCTTTCACATAAACCTACTTATGGAATTTTGCTGCATGTCCCAGGTGGGAGTTCCGTGTGTTTTATATGCTGAGTCCCTTTGTGTAGCTCTGCTAGGTCTCTCAGCAGGGGAGCAGTTGGTTAGTGAATGCAACTAGTTTTGAGAGCTAAAATTACTGAATTCTTAGTATGACTTGTAAAATAATCTTAACCTTATTTATTTTTAGAATACATAATACATATTCATGGCTCTAAATTAAAAGATACCAAAGGTAAACAGCAAATTTTTCTTCCCATATGCTTCCAGCTTTCTGGTTCTCTTCTTTAGACACAATTGTGTTACCAATTTCTTGTGTGTTTTACAAGTGGTCGTTTATGTGTACACAGGCAAATGCCTTTATCTGTGATGTCCTCACTTTTCAATGCTCATGCTGAGCTTGGGTCTACTGAGCATTGTGCATGCTTTAACCTTTTCACTTCTCACAATATACCTAAGAATAGGTGCTTAGGTATTGTAACTAAGGCTAAGCGATGGTGTTGTTTGGGCTGTTTTGCCTCAGCTTGAGTGAACCAACTGGTGCATTATTAGGCATCTGGTAGATAACAGATTAGTATCTTGCAATTGGCCACAGAGGGCACATTTGCACCTGTGGGAACTGGCAAATGCTATAATCATGTTTCCTCCCTCTAGAGTTGGTTATTTTCCACCATATCACTTTTCTGAGAGGTTGAATGACTTGTTCATGGTAACAAACTAAAAATGGCAGACTCTGGATTTCAGCTTGCCCCTCTCTGACTCTGGACCCAATACTCTGAGCTGGGAGCATATCAAAAAGTAGGGGAAAAAATGAATTCAAGTGTCTCAAAGGCTGTTCCAGTGATTTCTCAGCCTTGGCACTCTCCAGGCTCAGTCTGTGTTAGCCAGGTCTCCCTTCTTCCTTCTCTTTCCTCTGAACTGCTTTCATTTTCATGGTTAGTATCTTAACAGTTTGTTTCTTCTCATCATAAAACTAATCCATGCTTATTGTAGACAAGTTGTAAAATGGAGAAATATATGAAGAAAAAATGAGACACTACTGTGAAATAACCAGTGTAACGTCTTATCACCATTTCTGGCTAACTTTATGTTTCTGATCATTGGAACTTGATTCTTGTTTGATATCTCTGTTTGCCTTTGGATCTTTCCACTCTGATTTGTGCTTTGTACAGTCTGTCCTCTGTGTCTCCAAGTTTTCTTTTTTTGGTACCAAGAATCGAACTCGGGTCTTTGAGCTTGTGAGGCAGGCAGCAGAACCACTGAGCTAAATCCCCAGCCCCCTCTCCAGGTTTTTATCTGTGGAGTCAATCAATTAGAGATCAAAAATATTTTTAAAAAGAAAAAAAACTTGTCTGTTCTAAATGTGTCTGGACGTTTTTCTTATTATTCTCTAAATAATAATCAAATGTAGCCACTATTAACATAGCATTTATATTATATTAGTATAAGAAATCTAGAGATCATGAGTATGATGAGGATGTGTGTTGGCTACACGCAAATACTAAGCCATTGTATGTAAGGGACTTGAGCATCCCTGAGTTTTCATATCTGTGAGGGAACCCGGAATGAATCCCCAGCTGGTACTAAAGGATAATTCTGTATTTCTGTCTGCTTATGGAGACAGAAGTCCTAGCTGTGAATCAAGCTTCAATTACTCCTATTTTAGAGCACTTTTTATGCCTAGTATCAACATATATGGGGAAAATGTGATGCAGCTTTATCCTTGACTCAGCTTTATCTTCTTCCTATGAGTTTCACACATGAGAGGCACAAGGGAACAAAACCCGGGAAAGAAACTACTGATTCATGTTGCCTGATTCACAATTATTATGGGTATGTTTGAGTAGGAATAAAGGCAAAATCACACACACACAATTTAAATTATTTTTCTTCTTCTTCTCTTTCCCCCACCATACTCATACATGATATAGCAGTTCTCCTTTATCCTCAATTTTGCTTTCAGTGGTTTTAGTTACCTGTGGTTAACCAGGGACAAAAATATTAAATGGACAATTCCAGAAACAACTCATAAATTTTAAATTGTTGTCATTCTGATTTGTGTGATGAAGGTTCATACTATCCCACTGCATCCTTTCTGGGACTCAAGTCTTCCCTTTGATCAGTGTATCCATGCTGTATATACTACCTGCCCATTACAGTAGTAAACTGACCCATCTGTTGTCAGATCTGCTGTCATGGCATCGCAGTACAGCACTTGTGTTCAAGTAACCCTTGTTTTACTTAATAGTGGCCCAAAGTGCAACAATAGTGATGCTGAAATTTTTTATAGTACAGTATTATAATTGTTCTGTTCTATTATTAGTTGTTAATATACTCCTGTGCCTAATTATAAACTAAATTTATCATATGTATCCTGATGTAGGAAAAAACATAGTATATGTAAGGTTAGGTACTATCTGTGGTCTCAGGCATCCACTGGGGGCCTTGGAATTCATGCCCTGGGAATAATGAGAGACTACTGAAGTTGAAATTACATAATTTAAATGTGCAAATGATGTACTTTCTCTGTAAAGAGAGAAGCCTGTAAAGCTAACACATTCAGACTTCTAAAATATCAAAAATGGATTGCTGAATGCTAATTGTTAGCTTTAGCTGTAACAGGTAGCAGAATATTAAATTTTACCTTTAGAATGCATCTGTAATGGAATATCTAGTTGTGTGAGAGCATATATATATTATATATGGTTATATTATATATATATATATTCAGAGTAACTGATTCTGATTCTGCATCAGGTAAATAGATTAGGGGCTGGTGAGAGATGCCATTTTCTTCACATTTCAGTAATGAGTGAATGGCATGGAGAAATGCAGGCTGTCCCGAGAGGCAGAGCCTGTCCTCAGCTCTGGGCTATGCAAGTCCTATAGGTTTTGAGCACCAGTGATACAAATTGTGCCAATCTGTTAGAGAAGACCCAGCTTCCCAGTGGTTTTGTGACTGACGCCTGCCTCTGCATCTCTTGTAATGAAATGGTTCTTGGACAGCTGGGTTATCAACAAAGAGCTGTGTGGGAAGTGCCCTGCCCAATTAATCAGACATCATTCTGACCAGATTTCTTTAGCACATTGCTTCACAGTAAACAGTAGAGTATTAATACATTAAAATAAAAGAGACAAAGGAGAGACACAGTATTTTTATATATACATGTCTTAAGGCATGTTTTTCCATTTCTGATACTTGAAAAATAACCATCTGGAAAAAATCATATTATAGACAAGGCATGTCATGACATTTACAGAAAATATTTTTGCAGTGAGGATCAGTGTTCTCTCATTGCCCTATCAACTGCCATATAATAAGATACCCATAAAGTATTCAATAAATAGAAGGTTCCTGCAATAAATCAATGGTACAGGAATAATATGTTTTAAGGGTTCACATTTTCCTTCATTTATCGTTTTTTTTCAAACAGACATTTTTGCATCACAAACCTCCTTTCACGTTTGTCTTTGTTTCCTTGCCTTTTCAGACACCCAGTCTCAGCAAATGACATTGAACTGCACCACTGCAGAGATCTCTGGCATAAATAAATGTATCAGAAGGTCAAGAGGTCAAGAGCATAAATGCGGCAAAGATTTCAAAGAAATCACCCACCAAATGATTTATAAATCATGGAAAACACTGCTCTGGCCATAAAAGAGAAATTAAATTTATACATCATGAGCTTCAGGATGCTTTGGGTTGTGGTGGTAACTGGGTTAGAAATGGAAGAGCTTATGTCATCCTATTGTTAGTTCGGAGCCTTGTTATAGTGGCATTTACCCCAGGACCTTAAATCAGGAGGACTGAGATTAAACTCCCCCTCCCTCTTGAGACTCCAGAAACATTTGTTTTACCTTTGACCTGGAATTCCCACTACACCAGGCTTAGCTCTGGAACAGAGTAGGAATCAGTTCACTGTTGGACATAATGATAATACTGTGAGTAAAGATGAACATTATCATGCCTCCCATTTGCTGGTGAAAGGCTGAAAGAGTTCTACCTTTGTCTATCAGAGAGCAACACCAAATTATAGCATCTGCCCTGGCCAGCCAAGGAAGCTGTGAAACTGCAGACTTCTGGAACATAACAGCCAGCCTCTTGTATAGGAAAGAATAAAAATGAGCCAGTCTCAGTGTTTTAAAGAAAAACCAATAATGCTTTATGTTATAATGATCTGTAAAGGGAATCTGTCCAAAACTTTTACAGTTTAAAAATAATCCTTTTTGCCATATGTGTGCCAAATATATATACATATAAATATATGTATATACATCATATTTAAAGACATGCTGTTTAGCCATTCTTCCCTTTTATACCCCACCCTCCATTTCTTGTCTTTCTATTTTTGAAAACAGTATCAGATTGGAAATGCAAAGCTTGATATTGTCTATTTATTTTAGCTCTACATGAACTCATAAAATGTATACAATGACCTACACATAACATTGAAGTAATTTTGTGGGGCGCTTGCTGAAAACCTACTCAGTTGACAACGTCACTTCCGAGTTAAACAGATGTGAAGCAGCAAATGACACCATGAACAGCCATCAAACTTTGGAATTGATTGTTTTCTTCATGACCTAGACAATAGAGACTGAAACTTGGGGCTAGTTTTAAAGTGTTCCTGGAAACAAATTTTGTTAATCTCAATGGGAACAATATGCTAGCTCCTAGCTTGAATACACATCTGTGGTAATGACAGAGAAAAACCATATACTGAGTCCAGATTCCTTGCTCTCATGATCCAAGGTAAAATTTCACTGGAGCTCACACCAGCTGTCCCTTCCCCTCTCTGTCCCTCCCTTTCTTTCTTAAGCTTCCTTATGCAGTTTTTAAATATTTTCAAGAACAAGATCTTTGGGGTCAGTAAAGTTTTGATTATGTATTTTGCTTTTTAAGTGTTGTAAGGTACTTTTTATTAAAGCATTTGGGAGGAGTAAATGTAAGCCAGATTCTTTTCATTAATTTTCCTTTTCTACTATTCTAAATGTAGGCATATGTCGAAGGAAATTTAATATACAGCTTGCTGATATGTTTATGCTTAAATCATCAAAATTGGATTTCTAGTCACCTTGCTTAATGATCAATATCTCCAATTCCCCTTTTTCTTTATAACTGGCAACTTGGGCCTGATGGGTGAGACCACAAATTCTGTGCTGTGTTTGGAATTCAGGTACCTACATATTGATTAGCAAAATTTCCTACATTAGAAGGATGGCTTTTCTTCTCTACCCTGGAATCATCCTGGTACCCCAGAAACCCATCTATTCTTGGAATCATTTCTTTCCCCAAATAAATTTTGTGTACCAAACTGAACAGGTTAACAGATGATACTTTCACATAAGCTATATTTGTTTTTTGGTGCCATATTCTTTTATTTTTCTTTAAAGAAATGCAAGTCTGATAAAAGTTCTTGAGCTTTTTGCAAAGATCTATATATGATACTGAAAATGTTTTCTGTAGTATTTTCCAAACATTAGCAAAGCAGTTGGCTTGAACTATGTCTTCATTATTCAATAAAGGAATGGGGGGGGGCGGAGGGAGAGAATACTAACTTACATCTGAGAAAAAATATAGAAAGTTTATGTTTGGGGAACCTGCTAAACATAGTAGTAGCCTCATGACTAGTTCATTTGCATATTTAAGAGAACTGTTAGGAACTTTGATGGTTTGTGCTGAGCCAAAGTAGATTCCCCTTTTCATCTCTTCCCAGGCAGTGGTCTCAGTGTTCTCAGATGCAGCAGCCTGCCTCTCCGTGCTCCGTGCTGACCGAAAGGCTGTCAGTTCTGTCAAGCCAAGGAGGAGGGAGGTTCTCTGCTGCTAGTAAAAGAAACTGCTGAGTTTGTTACATCTTAAAATTTTATTTGTTTTCCTGGGAGTGAACAATTCGTATTGCCATACTTGCATTGCCTTTTCTGGTCCATTGGCTCATATCTTATGGCTATTTTCACCTGTGATATTTTGCTTACACTGATAAAGTTATAATCTTGAACATTTGGAAGGATAGAGGGCTGAGGTCACCTGTGAACATTGGGTCCATGCATTATTAAATGGCTGCTTTAGAACATAGCACACACATGTGACAGGCAGAGTGACCAAGACTGGAAGTCCAAGTAGAGAACACATACTACAGTAGCTCAGTAGCAGTAGTCTGATTGGGAAAAAATATAGTCTCTCTCACTTGTTCTAGGATAAAATTTCTTTGATAATATTCTGACCTAAGAGATATCAGATAGAATTCTTTGAGGCTTGTTAAAACAATAGAGAAGCTTTTATATTTAGTGCATCATATACTGAAGACTGTGACTTAAGAGTTCTTGACATTCTATCTTTCCTTTTGTGTTTAAATAAATGCTCCCTCAATTGCCTTTTGTCCTCCTTACATTCTTATTTAATATGTAATGAAAGCAGTGAGGAGCATGGTTTCTGCAGTTAAGAGTTCAAATCTTGCTTCTGCCAACTACTGTGTGATCTTGTGTAAGCTACTTGATCTTTCTGAGCCCCAGTTGTCTTCTCTATAAATGGCAAAAAAATATTATTTGCCATTGAGTCATTGTGAGGTTTAAGAACATGGAAAGCTGAAGAGTTGGCATGGGGCTAACACTCAGTTAGCTGCTTCTACTTTTATTGTTGTTTAGCAAACTGTTTGCAGCATGCTTTTTTTCATAGTTTAAGGCAAACTGAGCCAGTGAGAGCTAGTTTGACTTCACACTGGTTAAGTGTGAATTAATAAAATTGTACTATTTCATTAAGGATCTGGGTCTCCCAAAAGCAAATTGCTAAGTTAAGTATTTTGTTATGTATTGTATTGGTTAGAGCTGGCATAAGCACGGATATTTTATGATGAAAAAAAATGGAAATGTGGAGTGAAAGTCTGACACTGAAGGAAGAACACTGGATTCTGAGTTGGATGGTGTGCTAACAAAAAAAGCATGACCTTGGGCAAATCATGTGTCCTCCCAGAATTGTGTCAGCCAAATGAGAATGGGAGCTGTAAGACCCACTCTGCACATTTCCCAGGGTTTTATGAGATCCAATTAGAAGAAGCATGGGCGCAAGAAAAATGTTCTGAGAAGATAAATGTGCTGCACAGGCAGGAGGTGATGCAGGTTGAATGACAGAGCAGGTTCCTGCCTATCAATCTTGCACTTTTGCTGGTTCCTGCACCAGCCAGGGACCATGAGCATGGCTGGATTGCACATTCTGGGCCACGCACATGGCCTGTTGATTTTGGTGCTGCCTGCTGTGCAAGAGGAGCAAGGGTACATTTTTATGTGCTAATTCCAGATAGGCAGATAGCTTTGCTTTCAAAATAAAGAGGCTTTCCTGAGTGCAGAGGGTTGAATGGATAGGGCCTACATTCTCCAAAATATCTTCTCAGTGTTTGAAGCCTTGTGCCCTTTGTTGTCTGAATGATACTGTAGTGATTTTTGTGGCAGCATATTCCTTAGTCAGAGTTACAGAGCTCAGCAGCCACCCTCCTAGAGCTCTGGCAAAGGCAGTTTCTGAAATGCCAGAATGGAGAGGAGTTAATGTACAATGTAAAAGAGCAAAAGCCCAGGGAGCCCATTTCCAAGCCAGGAGATTGTTTTCAACATGAATGAGAATATGCAAGACACAGATTAACAAGGAGGACCAGAAATCACATGTATGCCACCGCTCCAGATGCAGAAATCAGAGGAGGTGGCCTGGTCGGGATCCTAGTCCATCACTCTTTGGAGCTTGCTTAGCCTGGTGTGGGTGAGGAAGCTGGAAGCCTGGCACCAGCTGCTCTGGGCCCCCTCCCTGCCTTGGGTGGCAGAAGGGCCGCAGGCTGAACTGTGACGCCTGGGCCTGAGCTCCTCAACAGATGGCACTGTAAATCTGAACTACTCCATGGGAGAAAGACAAATGGGAATCAGCAGAGAAGGCTTGGAGCCTGGCATACGGAGTGGAATAAACAGAGGCCAGTGTCCTTCACCCAGCTCTTAAATATTGCACTTGGGAAGCCATCTCCCACTGGAACTCCCAGCAGTTGAATAGGTTCATCAACACAGTTGTGGGCCAAGGTAAACTGAGAACCAGTTACCCCTCTGGTTCCAGCCCACAGTTCCATGTGGGGATGTCTATCTTCCACTTATTTCACAACACCACTCCTACGGGTGACTCTCTGCCCTGATCCCCACCCTCAAACGCCACTCAGGTATGACAAGCTCTCTTTAGGCTGCACCCTTTATTTCTCAAACATTTACCAACTGCACACTACACACAAGGCACTATCCTTCATTTTTGCAGTGGTCATTTATTCCCCCTCTCTGTACTATGTTTGATACTGCAGAATAAGGCAACAAAGGTGCATATAATGGTGTCTTGTCCTTAAGTTCAAGGAGGGGATTTAGTGGTTCTGCCACCTGCCCGTCAACTGCAAGGACTAGAGTTCGATCCCTGGCACCAAAAAAAAAGTTCAAGGACAGATAATTAAGCAAGATTCTAAGTCCAAATGAAATGGTTAAGAGTGTCTTGTTGCAGAGTGAGAGAGACGCTCTGTATGTCGGACTGATAAAATTCAGAATCCAGTTATGTTATCAGTGGTTTAATGAGACTATGATTTTCCAAGGGAGGGGATTTCAGACTCCCTGGTTTGGGACTGATATGTGTAGTTGAAAAAAACACTTACAATGTTTTTGTTATATATATATATATATATGATATATATCATATATATATGATATATATATCATATATATGAGATAAATTTCGCCTCTTAACTCTCATGGCTTAGCTTAACCTGCCTCCTTGAGAGCTAGCACAGTTCTTGCCTCTGGATCGTTAATGTCTACTGTTTCAATTTCACTGAATGCTCTGCTCCTGCTTCTTATATGGGTGCCTCAGTGTAAGCTTTTCAGCAGCAGCATAAATACTATCTCTCCAGGGAAAGCAGTGTGGTACACGGTTGAGTATGGACCCTAGACTGGGCCTGCTGGGATCAGCATTTGAATCTGTTAAATTGCTATCTGTGTGACCCTGGGCAAATTCCTTAACCTCTTTCATAATCAGTTTCCTCATCTTATAGGTAGATTCTTTATATATGTGTGTGTGTATATATATATATATATATACACACACACACACACACACACAATCAGGCCACCTCCTCTGATTTCTGCATATGTGGTGGCATATGTGTGATTTCTGGTCCCCCTTGTTAATCTGTGTCTTGCATATTCATATATCTATACATATATATGTATATATATGTATATATCCATATATGTATATATATATAAATTATATATATGTATATATACATATGTATATATATTTATATATCTCCTATTGGACTGTGAAGAGGGTGAAAAAAACATGTGAAATATTTATAACAGTGCTCAATAAATATTAGCTTTTGTTATTCTCTTTCATGCAGTAGTTGATTCATTCCTATGATTCTCTGTTTTGTTCTCAGTTCCTACTGTAGCATTTGCCACTCTAGGTCATCATATATTTATTTGCTTGTTAATTATTTGTCCCCCTCCAAGAGTGTAAGATCCATAAAGGCAAAAAATATAACTCTTTTATAAACCAAAATATTCTCAACATCTCATATGGTACTTGGCTATAGTAGATACTCAGTAAATATTTACTGGAGAAATAGGGAAGGGTGGAGGGAGTGAAGGGAGGGCAGGGGAATGGGGAAAAAATAAGAACCAAGATACATCATGTAAAGGTACAAGATCCCAATGATGAATGTAACTGTATTGTATACCTAAAATGTACCAATAAACTTATAAAAAAATATTTACTGGAGAAGTGGATGAGCAAATAAATGAATCAAAGCTCCACTAAAATATCCTTGGCTAGAAGGTGTATACAGAAGATATAATGAGAGTGTTGTAATGGATACAAATTTTTTTAAGAAGTTGGAAGTTGATTTTAAAGTATATGGCTTAGAAATCATTCCATCTTGATTTTCTAACAATGATAAGTTTTGGGTGCCACAGATTTTAACATGTTGAAATGGGTTTCTGGAGATATTCCACTGGGATGATTGTGAAACACAGTGTGTCCCCAAAGGGAAAAGGATGTCTGTAGGAAGGTGGGAAGGTTTCATTGAATCTTCCTAATGAAAATCAATAGCCTAAAAATTAAATTAAGTTGATGCAACTTACGATTCAATCCAACTTGCTCATTAGCAAAAGCACCCAATCCACTGCAGGGATCCCTGTTGCTAAGTTGCCTCAAGAAACAAACTGATTAATGGATTTTCTTTTTCCTAAAGGCCTTTCAAGTAAGCAGGTCAAGTACCTACAATTTCATTAGGGCCCCTTTAGTCAGTGATAGCTGTGCAGTTTGGTTCCAAACACTGTGTAGATTGGCTTACACCCCACAAAATCAATTGTTTGGGGGATTTGGGAAGCTGGTACATTTGTCGTTAACTATCCTTAAGGAATTTGGGGTCAGGGAGGGGAGCAGGATGTTCTGCCATGAAGCAAACACTTGCATGTTTATTTATTTAGGGAAGTAAAGTTCTGCAGCCAACACACTCCACCTCTCATCACCTTCCCTCAAAGCCCCGGTCGGTGTGCATTAAAATTGTGGACATCAGTAGTTTTATGATGACAACAACTTCAGTGGAATATTAGGGACCAGCAAAACATAGTCATACACTGATTGGAAGTTTGGAAATCACAAAGGAATTGATGGTGAAACCTAGAGGCTGAAATATAAAAAACTTTTATTTTTGATAACTGTCTTACTTCTCTTTTTAATGTAGCCAAGTCTTGAACTGTTTGCTTAATCTACTTAGAGTACATAAGAGCATAACTTTAAGGTGTTATAGCGTGTGTGTGTGTGTGTGTGTGTGTGTTTGTAGTTAAGGTCCATGTTGCAGACCAATATGGTAAGTACATACAGGACCTGAAAATTAAGGGACACGGAAGAAACCTAAGGCCCTACAAAAGAAAAATACTCCCAAAGTTGGTTGATGCCAAGATTCAGATGAATTTAATTTTAAAAGATAAGCCAATATCAGAAACAGTTTCAGGAATTAGAATTTTCCTCTAAATTTTTAAGTATATAGTTGAAAATAAATAAATGGCAAACTGGAATTTTGATCAAAGGAACTCAAGAAAGAGCTACCAAGGTAACTTTCTTTAAAGAATAGGTAGTATCAAGTACATTTGTTTCTGTAAAATTTTTAAATTGACATATGTTTGTACATATTTATGGAATACAGTGTGATAATTCAATTCCTGTGTAATAAGGAAGTAAGAGTAAGTGGCAGTTCCATCTCTTTATCACTTTTTAATATTTGGTGCCTCTGAAACCCTCTATTCTAGATCTTTATGAAATATGTAATGGGATTTGGGCTGGGGATTTGGCTCAGTGTTGCTGTGCTTGACTCGCAACTGCAAGGTCCTGAGTTTGATTCCAGGTACCAAAAAAAAAAAAGAAAAAGAAAAAAGGAAACAAATGTAATAGATTGTTGTAAATCATAGTCACCCTCCTGCTTTGGTACCCATGGTCTAGCCTTCCTTTCTCCCCACTTTCTGCTATCCTTTGTAGCCTCCAGTGACTGCTATTCTAACCCTTTTCCCTTCTGGTCTATAGGAGGACAACAAGTGCATTTTTAGCTGGAATAGATTTTGTCAGTCCCATTTTAAAAAACTCTTTAAAAAACTTTAAACATGATTCATAGTTTTAGATCAACAGAAAATGAGCAAATTTTCCCATATATACCACACTTTGTTTCTCATATTATAAGCATTACTGTGGTACATTTGTCACAAGTAACTAACCTATATTAACACAAAGTGCTCTCATTGTGCACATTAGAAAACCCAGTTCCAGAAGGGTTAAGTGATTTGCTTGAGATAATGACAAAGGGAAACCAGAACCCAGTTTCCTCAACTGCCAGCCAAAGTCTCTTTCTAGTAAACTGTATGTTTTATCTTGTGATTTCACACTTTTCTCATCTGTTACTGATGAGCCCTTTGAAACAAATCTGGTTCAGAAATTCAAGGTGTGAAAAGTCAAAAGCAGAGCTGTTCTGGGTGAAGTACAACCCTCCTTCTCACAACTTCTCCCTCGGGGGCACCTGCGACATCTTCAAGTAAATCCTAGGGCTCATAGGAGGACATTTTGGCAGCCTCTCCACAGTTTGACTGCAAAACTTGTAACATAACCATCCTGCACCATCTGCCTGGGGATGCTTGGGTTGGGGCTGTAATTGGCTAAATCAGGAGCCAGCATGAGGAGGAAGATACATCAGAACACAGTTCATTGGTGAATGGGCTGCTCTATAAAAGCACTTTCTTAACTCTTGGAGATTAGATGGATTAAAGAAAGAGAGTCAAATGAGCATTGTTTAGTTCACAAAATTCTAGTTGCATCATTAGCATTGTATGTTTAGGAATGAAGGGAGACTGGTCCTCTAGAATGTGTCTATGTTTCTGCCTTTGCTTTCTTATTTTTAAGACAAAAGATATTTCTTCTCTTTCTTGAATTTTTCCTATATCAAATTTGGCCCTGCCTTAGTCCACTCTGTACTGCTGTAACAGAATAAGTGACACTGAGTAAAAAAAAGGACATTTGCTTAGCACACAATTTTGGAAGCTGGCTGAAAGGCCAAGATCAGGTAGGTGCATCTGTTTGGGATCTGATGAGAGCTCTCTTGGCTGCATCACAGCATGGCAGAGACTCAGAAAAGAAAATGGCAGAATGCAGAAGAAAAGTCACATGGTGAAAGAGGAAGCAAGAGACCAGGAAGATGCTAAATTTGCTCTTTTATGATACTGCACTCTCATGAAATCCAACCTAGTCCTGTGAGAGCTATATTAATCCCTTCCAAAGGTGGAGCTTCATTACCTAATCAACTTCCATTAGGTCCTACCTTCTAAAGGTCCGCCAACTCTTATCTTACATTTGGAGACCAAGTTTGCAGCACATAAACCTTTGGACACATGCTCAAATCATACCCAAAAGCAGGATTAGAGGATAAAGATCAATTAAAAGGCAAGGAGTAAATGAAGAAGAGGTAGTATGACATAGAGACTAAAATGACAACTTAGAATCATGAAAATCTGGCCTTATTGTGTAAGATTTCCCTATACAAACTTTGATCTTCAGGTAATTACTCAATCTCCTCATGCTTAGTTTCCTCTTTTGTAAAATAAAAATCATAACTGTGATAGCTGATCTAATGTGTTGCTGTGAGAATTTACTGAGATAATGCATTTAGTTTCACACAGGACCTGGGACATTGTTAGGACCGGATAAACATTGGTAATTATTATTCTATTCCTGTCACAACTGTTTGTATTATTATCAAGAAGGGAATTGATGCATGAAGATGAATAAGCAAACTTTCAGAGGGGAAACTTAGCAGTCTTCCATTTTTAGTGGTTTTTTTCTAGAATGATTACCTTTAACAAAGTACTTCCTATTTTCTTTGTATCTTTTTGATGACTAATAATAAAGTCTCTCATTCATACAGCATGGTTAATCTGCCAGAAAAATGAATGGATAATTATATTTTATAGCTTTTTAAAAGAGAAATATTTGACTTTTTGCAATTTTCTTTAATCCATCATTTGTTCCAAAAGTATTGAATGCCTACTATATAGCAGCATTGTTCTAAGTATTTGGAAGACACACAAAAAAGATCCATGTCCTAAGGCTTAGCTAAACCTAAGATAATGTAATAGTAAATTACTTTGTATATTAGAAGATTATATAAATGCTAAGTAAAAGAAAAGAAATATGGCATGGAAAGGAGAGTTGGGAGGATAGAGGCCAGATTTTGTTTTACTTTGTTTTTATTCACCAAATGTGACTCTCCTGAGAATTTTGAGCTTCTTATGGATGGCTTAGTGTCTGGGGCATGATAATTAGATGTGGAAAAAGATGGTCTTTCAGCTACTGGGTTCTGTTCTTTGTTCCATTCTTTTCCAGTTAAAGTGAGTCAGCTTTCCCTGTCTCAGCCACCTAACCAGACCTGCTAGTCTGTTCTCACGTACAGCTTAATTCCTGCCTGCTAAAGGGGCCTTGCTGCCAATCCCAGCAGATCCATTCTTTTTGACAGGTCAGAGCTGGGCCCACCTAATTACCCCCACCCATAACCCAGCCAGAGGCAGATGAAAAGTGACATTCCAGAACGTGAGCAATTCCTCTCCTCCTTGTGGTTTTCTAGGATTAGGGGCAAATGAAGGAGCTTCATCTGGATGTGACATGGAGGCCCCTGGGTTTTCTCACCCCTGCTTGTAGAAGTTCCAGCTCACATTCCCAGGTGAGCTGCCAGAACACTCAAGCACAAGGTAGCATTATCATTAATCTCTCAACCAGGGCTCCTATTAATGTGTCACTGAAACAACCTATTTTCTTATACTAGTTCCCACCCCTTTGATATACTGGACATGTGTCAAAAAAAATCCAAGACCATCCACATCTTATCCTACATTAGGAGGAGTCATGTAGAAATGTCCCTTCATTACCAGGACAGTCATGTCAAAAAGAATTGACTTATTGTCAACGTTTCTAACCTAACAATGTTAATGGAGCCTTTAGACATCCTTTCTCCTCATTTGTTTCTTAGATGCCTATCAACGAGACAGTTGCAAGAGAGTTTCCGAGCTCTGGGGAGCCCTGTGTATGTGTATTAAATGACAGCACTCTAGGCTGCTTATTATAAAGGGATGCAGGGCTAAGTTGGAGGATTGAGATGGTGAGGAGAACGCATGCTTCTGGCATGATGCCAGGGTGGTGATCGACTCCGAGCAAGACTTCAGGCTCTAAAGATAGCTATTGTTTCTCTGTCTGTGGCTCTTTCCTCCAAAATTTTCCGGTACTGCATAACAAATATATTTACTGCATGAAGGCAGCCTTTGAGACAGTTCCCAGCAGAGTGTAAAATACTTCTCTCCCTTGTTTCTGACATATAACTCACTTCCCACCCCTCCATCTCCTGAGGCAGAGGAGAATATAGGGGAAGAAATCCTTGGCTGGAGAATTTTCTGGAGCCTTTAGAAAACACCTGATGCTGAGTAGGAAGATTTTCCAGTCAGGGTTGATCCTGGAGGAATCAGCTCCCTGCCAATATGCCATTGGCCATTCAGTGCTGATCAGCTGTAATGAGGTGACAGGCTGGTATCAGTGAATAAAGCAATAAGCTGTTTTCACTGTAGAACTTACACTATGAATGCCTTCCATGAGTGCCTTATACTAACAGCATAAAACTATTGGAATTTTCTAGGAAATGCCTGTGGGCTCTACAGTAAATCTCTTTCCTGTATGGATCATTCATCCTTTGTTCTTTGAAAGTACACTCAATGTGCTCCTTCAGTCTGTGGTCCTAATTGACCTCACTCATAGACAATTGAACTCAGTCCTGTCACCATATTCAGGAAAATATAACTCAACTGTGTACATAGCCTTCTCTGGGTATCTGGAAATTGGTGGGGGGGGATGCTCAGAACCCACATACCAATCCTAGGGGGCAGATAGAGAAAGGGCTCCCTCTGGAAGCTGATAGGGTCCAAGTTTTCCTCTCTCCAATCCCTGGCAGCTAGTGAGTGGGCTCATGATCTAGACTCAGACAACTGAATGTTTTCTCCTGGGCCTTTGTGTCGTGAGCCAGGACATAAATGTGGAAGGTATTTTCATGGTGGTAGCATCTTATGTTAGTGGCTAGATTTTTGGTGATGCTGTTGATATCAAGCAGTGGCTCTGTTCTCACATGGGTGTTCTTTAGCTTGTAGCTGGGAGTCCCTCCATTTGTGCTTCTTTTCCATCTTTTGATATTTTAAGTCATTAATAACCTTCCTAAAAATGCCTGTCTTTGTCATGTTTTCTGTCACTAAGATACAGTACTCGACACACACAACTTAAAGGAGGTGTTCATTTTGGCTCAGTTATAGTGCGTGGTTGGCTGGCTCCAAGGCATGACAGCCTTGGAGAAGGAGCATAGCAGAGGAGAAGCTGCTCATGTGATGGCAGTGGGGAACCAGAGAGTGAGGGGAGGAGATGTGGAGGCAGACATACCCTTCCAGCCCATGCCCCCAGGGACCCACCTTTCTGACCAGACTCCACCTCACAGCAGGTCAGCTGTACTACCCCCATAATCCAAAAGCTTTCCAAACACTTGAGGATTTGGGGCCATTGTAGATTTAAACCATAGCAATCCCTTTCTGTTTACATTAGCCAGAGCTAACTGCTGACCACTGGAGATGTTCTATTTTTTTTTTTTTAGTTCTATTCAGCACCGACCCTGTTGATGCCAAATACCACTTTCTATATTTTATAAAGGAAGAAACTGAGAATCAGCAGTTTTTGTGATTTGCTTGCATTTTTGCTAATGAGTGGCAGGACTGAGACTTGAAATAATTCTGTGAGATCTGTGGGGCAGGGTCCATGACTTAGTGTACTATGTCCAGGACATGGCAGAAATCCTTGTAGGAAACAGTCTCCTGAAAAATAATGGTCATTTCTGTAGCAGAAATGCCTTAATGTCCTGTAGGACACAGCCTCTCACTCATCAAATGAAGATAATCGTATACCCTTAAGCTGATGATGGGATTTAAATATTTTTCAGAATCTAAGCTCAAAGCTAGAGCCCCATCACAACTAGACCCACATCTCTCTTTCTGTCCAGATCAATCTCCTCAATTGGTGTTCTTAAAGGGGAGCATAGCACGGAAGGCATTGTGGGAAACACAGAAACTGAAAGGGGAGAATGTCAATGTCTTTCGCTTAATCTTCAGATAACATGCAAAGAATGATTACTCTGTGCCACTGCTATTCTGGGCACTAGGCATCAATCACATTTCATCCTGATAATGGTTACTGATACAATACAGGTGATATTATTTCTCTCAGTTTACAGATGAGGACCCTGAGACAACCCAGGTCCACAGCTAGTAAGCCATAGCACCAAGTCTACCTGACAGGTGGCCCAAGCTTTCAACCCATGTCTTGTTCCAGTGGGGCTTGACATTTAGATCTGAGGGTTATTGAAGATGGTTGGCTGGCTTTGTGAACATTTCATTTAAAAAAAAAAGAATTGTTTATGCAATTCTAACATTGTGGTCTTGAAAGAGGTATCCCCTCCTATTTTTATTTTTGTGGGAAAAAGTTGATATTTGGAAGACTTGGCAAGGGGAGTGTTAATGTGCTAACATCAAATGAATTCCATGGATTTTCTACTCATTAAAGCCCATTTCCCCACACATAACTCACCTCAGCTTGGTTATACTACTCCAGGGCATGCTAGTAAAAGGAGAAAAAACAGGGAAGCCAGCCAGAAAGAGGTGTTTTTGGCTGCAAAACTCAACTTACACCTACCAACAAAGTAAAACAGAAAGAGTTTGCCAAACAGTAAATATCAAGTTCATTGGCTAAGCCCCAGAAGAAAATTTATTAAGAAATTTGTGATACTTTTTTGAGTCTCTGGTCACCTGACCCTACTTGGGTGTGAATTTTGGGAACTGCAATTCAGCAATTGAAACGTGAATTAAAGTTGAAATTCTGATTATTTCATAGTGTGGCTAAAGTATTGGGGATGGAAAAATGTAAGTCTCTTTTGGCTTAGAAAATGAAATGTAGATTTATTTGTTCATTTGTTGATTAATTTACTAAGCATCTACTACTTACCAGGTAATCTTTTGGGGCTGGGAATAGAGAAGTCCTCTGTACGTGAAATATCCTTCTGTTATAGAGCTTAACTTCTAGCAAAGGAAGTTCAAAAAGAAGAAAATAAGTAACTGAATAATCTCAGAAAGGGATGGATGAATTAAAGAAAATAAATCAGATGCTACAGTGGACTGAGGATGACAGACTGGGCGGGATAATTGAGAGTGGATGGTTTAGACAGAAGTCTTCTTTGTGGCTGAATGGGAAGGAAAAGCAAAACATCCAAAGGGCAGTTGAGAGCACAACATGGACAGGAGGGTCAGCAAGTAAGAGGCTCCTCGGTAAGGGGAATTGTGTGTAGGAGAACCAAAAAGACCCTTGAACCAGAGTGCAGAGAAGGCTCGAGAAGGGAGAGTGAGAAGAGTGAGGTCTGATCACAGCAGAACCAGACCCTGTAGGGCTTTAGGTCATGGTCTGTTGCAGAAAGGAATGAGAGGGATACAAGGGTTTTGAAGCTTCCTTGTGCAGTCTCAGTAGAGGGTGGTTTGGAAATGCCTAGGAGTAGAGGGTGGGAGAAAGGACAGAACATTGTAGTCAGACCTCAGTGCTGTCAGTGCTGCTGAGCAGCAGTGTGCATCCTAAAATTCAGATTCAGAGTGTTTTTCAACTCTGGATACTCATGCAAACCACGTTTGAAACTTCTTTGACGTATAACGGTGAATCCCTGGATATTCTGACTCACTAGGTCTGGGGAAGTCATCTGTCTTTTAAGAAACAAGTTACAGGAGATTCTGAGATGCTGAGGAGCTGAGATTCTTCAAAAGTGTTTTGACGTTTAGTATGTTTAAATTGTCCTGTAATATGATCCCATAACCAGTGAATGGGAGTCAAAGTCCAGTTCTCTATGCAGGTCCATGGGTCTTTCTCTTACCCCACCACATTTCCCTGCTAGTAGACAGCAATTCGGTTACTATCATTAAAAATGCAAACATAGAAGAGTGTTTATTACCAACAAGTAGCAAACAGAATGGAGATGTAGAGACAAAGTGGGAGCCCATGGCTGGAGGGCAGAATATCTTGGTACCTTACACGGCGTCATTTAAGGTGGCATGAAATCTGGAGGGTAGTGAGGACTGTCATATCTGAGGGGAATGTGTTGGGGACAGTTGGGAGAGGTGGTGGTGGAGATGACTAGGTATGGGGACAGAAGTATGGGTTCAGGAGCAAGTACTCCAGTGGGCATCAACTGTGTTTTGGCTGCTTAGCATTCATTGCAAAATTTTTTGAGTGAGGAGGAGGTGTCAGTTTCTCCTACCAAGTTGATTTTGAGTTGCCTAGGCCCTGTTCATTTTAAGTCTGGCTTTGCAGCCTTCCTTTGATTCTGGGATGATTCCACATTTTCACACAAATTTCCTTTTTGCTGTTAAGTGTCCCAAACCAGTTTTCATTGCTTTCAACAAATCAATCCTATAGTTATTGGATATTGTAACCATTTAAAGAAGGACAAAGTGTGCAATTCTCTAAGTTGGCAAGCTGGCTAAATTCGCGTCCTTCCCAACACTCCCCCAACACCCAGTCTCTTTCCATGTCTTTCTGTGAAAACCATCACCAATTTCTTTCCCCAGTGCTTGCTTTCGTTTATTTATAATGACATGAATGTCATGAAGGAGAGACATTGGATATTTGAGAAGGAGCATTCTTTCCATCTACTCTTCATTTAGCAGCCAGAGAAGTCTTTCCAAAATGAGTATCTGAGTATAGCATTCCTGTACTTAAAACTCAGTGGCTTCCTATTGTTCACTGGATAGCAGTGAACCCTTTAAAGTACTACACTTCACAGGACTCAGTCTCATCTTACCCTACCTTTGATATTTATTCTCCAAACACACATACATTTTTGCAGCTCAAAAAATCAAGTACATACCGCACACCAGCACCACCAGAAATTTGTATATTCTTTTTTTTTCTTCACTCAAAAGATACTTTTCCATTTTGCCTAGATAATGCTTTCTTTGCATTTCAGAAGTCCATCATTTCCCCACATCAGCCTTGTCTGATTCTGATTAGGTTAAATCCCAGCTCTCTCTAGTTAGTCTATAAACTTTAGGAAAGTAAGTCTCTTGTTCATCATCATATTCCAAGCCCACAGCATAGTGCTTGGTGCATAATGATTAAAAAAAAGAATAGTAGTGGCTGTCATTATACTACATACTTTCTACTAAGCCATTTATGTACACTTGTATTCATTTCTTTTGTCTTCACAACAGTCTTAGAGATAGATTCCACATTTATTCTCAGTTAAATCTGGGGAAACCGAGATACAGAGAGATTATGTGACTCCATGAAGATTATGTAGCTAATAAGCATGGGGCAAGTATGAAAACCTAGGCAGTTTGTTTCTGGAGACATCATTTTTAGTAACAGTGGTATCTTCCTCTTATACATAGTAGGTGCTCAATGAGTATTTATTGTATAAACGAATGAATTAAGGTATGAATCAACCAACATATGTCTCCAGAAATCTATTCTAGATTTCTGGAGGCCAGGTCTTAACTCTGACCAACAAATTTGTAATTTCATACTCAAAAACTTTCATTTTTCCTGTGGAAACCAGGAGAGCTGAGACAATTAGATGTTAGGCACCAACACTCTGTGACTCCAAGCTGGTATGACTTAAAAGACCATATTTGGATTCAGCTCTTGAGTTTTGAAACTTGAAAACAAAAAATGGAGGTCTTATTCCCTAGATTATGAGGTAATTCATGATGGCCCCTGAGAGACGAAACAGTAAAAGGAGGAACACCTGAATGGAACTTACATCAGGGTTCCAGACCAAGCAGACAGGAAGTTGTAGGCCTCTCTCTGCCTGTCTTTTTAAGTATCACATGAGGTGGGATTAGGGGATAATTATCCACAATCACTTCCTTTTGAGATTATGTTCATTATTAGCAGTTGTGAGTACCTCCTGGAGAAACCACAGAGTTAATTTTTCCCCTTACCAAATGTAGTTATACAAAAGTCTCATTGCATTAATACTTTCGAAATTGTGCTGTAACTGAAGCTACAGAAAACTGCTCACCAGGGATCCTGAGCCTAGCAGACTAGTCTCTCTAAGCCTGCATGAAAAATGCAGACATGGCCCTCTGTTGCTAGTTAAGCTTGCTGGGACTTAATGCATGCCTCCTACAGCATTTTAGACCCAAGGCCCAGGCCCAGACCCCTACCTCTACCCTCAAATCTGCCACTAGGTCCCTCTGTGCCTCCTAAACACTTGGCTGTTGCACTTGGGACATTTTATTGAGGCAGCTTTAGTGGAAGGATCCAATTACAGGGTATGGCAAGTTAGATTCAGTGCCCGGGTTAACAATGCTACAGAGAACACTGAGGTTCCTTTAGCCTTTCCTAGTCTGAAAGAAATGAACAGAAGTAATGGCAAACAGTCCCAGAGATGGCCACGGCTCCTGGACAAGAACACTCTGTTGGGTTTTAAAACATTTTTATGTTTTTATTCATGTATAAAAAGCAATACATCATGGTTGCAAGGGAAAAAAGTCAAACAATAGGAAGTAGAAAGAATAAAATAAACATCTCCCCTCTTAGTCTTAAAATTCACATACTTCCCCTGAGGTAGGCCCTCTTCCTAGTTTGTTGTATATCCTTCCAAATCTTTTTTATTACATTTACAAACAAAATCATATTGTAGTTAAAAGTTTTCTATCCACATTTTTCTGCTACTTTAATTTTTCCTTAACATAAATTATGGATATTTTCAACATCAGTCTATTGAAGTCTGCTTTATTCTTTTTTAACTGATACATTGCCATTTCTAGTCTATCTATATTACAATCCTTTTAGCCACTTCTCTGGTTGATTCTTATTTAGGATCTTTCCAAAAAAATTTTTATATTACAAATAATGCTGCAGTGAACAAGCTTTGTAGTGTCTTTGAACACAGTGTGCACACATGAAAGAATGTGTATAAATTCCAGAATTATTCAGAGTATTAAATGAAAATATTAGTTTTAAGACATTGAAGTTCAACTTTCCCTAGAGCTCACTCAAACCTTCCAAGTGGTTTATTTATTTTAATGTATAAAAATGGTGCTGTAATCAAATGCCATAGATCCACATATTTTCTCTTACTTTCAGCCACTAACTCCACAGGTGACCACTGTTTTAGTTTCTTAAAACTAATAAAGCTTTTTTATGTATAAAGAAGCAAATAAGAATGCACTCTAATTTTTCCTATCTTTATGTTTAAAGCAACATATTTTCTATACTGTGGTGCACTTGATGCTTTCTTTCTTTCTTTCTCTCTTTCTTTCTTTCTTTTTTTTTTTTTTTCTGGTTCCGGGAATGAACTCAGAACCTTGTGCTTGCAAGGCAGGTGGCAGCACCACTGAGTTAAATCCCCAGCCCCTGATACTTTCTTTTATCCATGTATCTGATAGTTCTTTTCATATAATTATGTGCAAGTTTTTCATTATTTTTAAACAATTAATAGGCTTTTATTTTTGGAAGTTTTTAGGTAACAGAAAAATTGAGTAGGAAGTACAGAGAACCAGAGTTTTAATATACCCTGAGCTATCTCCTTGCCAGTTTTCCCTGTTTTTAACATCTTGGATTGCTGTGATACATTTGTTACAACTGATGAGCCAGTATTGATAAATTCTTATTTTTTGAAATCATAGTTTATATTAAGGTTCCCTCTGTGTTTTGCACTTTTATGATTACAAAAAAGCATCCACAAAAGGATGAGCATCATTCCATATGTCCATCTTATGCAATAGGTTTGTAACCCTACGAATCCTGTGTTCCACCTATTCACTTTCCTCCAAATCTCTTACAACTATTCATCCTTTCACATAGTTTTGCCTTTCCCAGAAAGAAGTTATATAGTAGTTGGAATCATGCAGTATATAATCTTTTCAGATTGGCTTCTTTCATTTATTGTTCTTTCATATATATATATTATATATATATATATATAGAGAGAGAGAGAGAGAGAGAGAGAGAGTTTCTCCATGTCGTTTTGTGACTTATCTTTTTTTTCCTTTGTATCACTGAACAATATTCCATTATTCAGTTGTACCATAGTGCCCACTTGCATATTGAAAGACATCTTGATTGCTTCTAAGTTTTGGCAATTATGAACAAAATAGCTGTAAACATCAACTTGTAGGATGGATACTTTCAATTCATATTTCAATTCAAATTAAAAATGCTTAATCATATGTAAGACTGATTTATTGTGTAAAAAATTGCCAAATTGTTAAGTGGCTGCACCATTTTGTACTCTGACCAGCAATGGGAATTGTCATTTCACATTCTTACCAGCACTTGGTGTTTTTTTTTTTGGTACCGGGGATCAAACTTGGGTCCTTGTGCTTGCGCAGCAGGCGGTGAAACCACTGAGCTAAATCCCCAGCCTGAGCACTTGGTGTTTTAAGTGATTTGGATTTTAGCCATTCTCATGGGTATATGGTGATATCTCATTGATTTTTTTAAGTTTGCAATTCTCTACTGACATATGATGTTGAGTACCTTTTTATATGCTTATTTGTCTCAGTATAAATTCTTGGAAAAATGTCTATTAAGATGTTTGCATCATTTTTAAATTTGTTTCTTATTGTTGAATTTTAAAAGTTCTCTATACGATTAGGATAAAGTCCCTTATCAGATATGTTTTGCCTATACTTTCTTTCAATTTATGACTCGCTTTTAATTTTTGTACCTATCTTTGTAGAGCAGAAGTTTTAAATTTAATGAAATGTCAGGCCAGGGACTTAGCTCAGCAGCACAGCTCCTGCCTGGCAAGCGTGAGGTCCTGAGTTCCACCCCTGGTACAAAAACAAACAAAATTAATGAAGTCTAACTTACCAAAGCTTTTCTTTCATGGCTTGTAATTTTGGGGTTATATCTAAAACTCATCACCAAACCCAAGGTTAACCATAAATTTTCTCCTATCTTCTAGGTGTTTTATAGTTTTACATTTTAAATTCAGGTCCAAGATCCATTTTGCATTAATTTGTGTGATGTGAAAGCTCTATATTTAGGTTTTTTTTTTTTTTTTTCGTACGTGCATTGCATGTCCAGTCATTTTAGCTGTTGAAAAGAATATATATATTTTTTGTCATTGAATTACCTCTACTTTGTCAAAGATCAGTTGGCTATATTTGTGTGGTTCTATTTCATGGCTCTCTATTGATACATTTTTTCATCAATACTATTTAAATTATTGTAGCTTTCTATTAAGTCTTGAATTTATATAGTGGTATTCCTCTAACTTTGTTTTTCTTCAGTGTTATATTGGCTATTCTAGGTCTTTTGTATTTCTATATAGACTTTAGAATCACTTTGTTGATATTCATAAGATAATTTGCTAGGATTTTATTGAGATTGTGTAGAATCTAGATTAAATTGAGAATTGACATCTTAAAAATTGAGTCTTTCTGTATATAAATGTTGATTATTTTTCATTTATTTAGATATTTTGATTTTTAATTTTTTATCAGAGTTTTAATGTTTTCCTTCTATCGACATTGTATATATATTTTTATACCTAAGTTTTTCATTTTGGGAGTGCTAAAGTAAATTACATTATGCTTTAAATTTCTTTCTTCTTCTTCCTCTTCTTCTTCCTCCTTCTGTTCTCATCTATCCCTACCCCCTCCTCTGGCCCCCTTCTCCTCCCTCTCCCTCTCCTTTGCCTTCCTCTGTTTTTTGTTTTTTTGAGACAGTACTTGTTATGTAGCCCAGGCTACCTCTGAACTCATAAGAAAAAGGTATTAGAGCTCATATAAAAGAGGTGCAAAAGGGCTTGCTGCTTCTCCTGCCTTGTGAGGACACAACAACAAGGTACCATCTATGAAGCAGAAAGCAAGTTCTCCAGACACTGATTCTGCTGGTGCCTTGAGCTTGGACTTTCCAGCCACCAAAACTGTGAGCAAGAAATATCTGTTGTTCATAAATTATCCATCTAAGGTATTTTGTAGAGCTGCCCATGTAGACTGAGACAAGTGATAAGAGGAGCTATCCTTGCCTTGTTCCCATTCTTAGGAGGAAAGTATCTAGATGATCATTATATATATGATAAAAACTATAGATAATTGTAAATGTTCTTTATTAAACTGGGGAAGGTCCTCTTTATTTCTAGCTTACTGAGATTTTTATGAATGGGTACTGGGTCTGGTTAAATTTTTTTCTGTATCCATTAATATGATTTTTCTTCTTTAGCCTGTTGCTTTGATGAATTACATTAATATTTCTAAGGATGTAATAGCTTTGCATACCTGGAATAAATCTCATTTGGTCACAGTGAATTATTCCTTTATATGTTGTCAGATAAGATTTGCTGATGGTTCATTCCTGATATTAGCAATTATTGTTTTCTTTTGGTTTACCAAGCTAGAAATTTACCAACTTTATTCATCTTTTTAAAGAACCAGCTTTGGTACTTTTTAATTTTGTTGTTTTTCTGTTTGACATTTCATTGATTTCTGCTTTAAATTTAATTTTTGCGTTCTGCTTGCTTTGGATTTAATTTGTTTTTCTTTTTATAGTTTCCTAATGTTAAAGCTTAGATCACTGATTTTTAGATCTTTTATAATACATGCATTCTTTAGAAATTTCACTGTAAGTATTGCTTTTGCCTTATTGCTCAAATTTTGATCAATTATATTTTAATTTAGTTTTGTATATTTAAAAATTACTCTAGGTATTTCTTAGACCTATGTGTTTAGAAGAGTGTTGTTTAATCTTTAAATATTTTTAGATTTTTCTGTTAGATTTCTAGCTTCATTCCATTGTGCTTCAGGAACATACTTTGCATGATTTTTATTCTTTTAAATTTATTGAGATGTGTTTTATGACCCATAATGTAGTCTATTTTGGTGAATGTTCCATGTGAATTTTAGAAGAATGTCTATTCTGTTGTTGTGAGATGAAGTGTTCTATAAATGTCAATTAGATCAAGTTGATCGATGGTGCTTTCAGTTCAACTTTACCCTTACAGATTTTCTGCCTGCTGGATCTGTCAATTACTGAGAAGGGCACTGGAGCCTCTAACCATGAGAGTGGATTCATCTATTTTTTCTTGCTGTTCTATCAATTTTTGCTTCATACAGTTTGCTATTCTGTTGTTAGTCACAAACACATTAAAAATTATTGTGTCTTCTTAGAGAACTGACCCCTTTATCCTTACATAATCTTTTTATCTTTTTTATCTGATAATTTTTCTTTTTCTTAAGTATCTCTTATTTAAAATTCATATGCATGCTTCTTGACTTATAATAAGGGTATACGCTGAAAACATTTTGAATAAAGTATGCATATAATATAATTAACCTGTCCAATATCTTACCTTAGCAGTTTAAGTGTTCTTGGAACACTTATATTAGCCTACAGTTAGACAAACTCTTCTAATACAAAACCTATTTTATAATAAAGTATTTAATAGCTCATGTAATTGAGTAAATACTATACTGAAAGTAAAAAAAAAAGAATGACGGTATGGGTATGCTTTCACAGTCTCTTATAAAGTTGAAAAATTATAAACTGAACCAATGTATAATGACTCTTGCTTTCTTATGATTAGAATTAATATGGAATGCTTTTCTTCATCCTTTCATTCTTTCTGTGCCTCAAAGTTTAAAGTAAATTTCTTATTGATAGCATATAATTGTCTTTTTTAATCCACTCTGATAGTCTTTGTCTTTTAATTAGTGTATTTAGGCCATTCACATTTAAAGTGACTATCAATATGATTATATTGGTATTCACCATATTTGTAATTCTATAGTCATTTCTTTTGTTGTTTGTTTCTTTTCTGCCCTCCATTTACTTTCTGGCATCACTGGCTTTACTTGAGCAATTAGTGATTGAATTTTTTCTTCCTCTTAGTATACTAATTATACCTATTTTAAAATTTCTTTTAGTGTTTTCCACAGAGTTTTCAACATACATATATAATTAACTTAAGTTTACTTATACATGGATACTATACTATGGATACATTCTATCTATATGTATTGCATATATATTTGTATGTATGTACCTATGTAAAATACATTTGTTTCATGAGTAGTGGGATTATTTTAGAGTATTTTTAATTCTTCTCTCTCATTCCTTATAACTATTCACTTATCCATAAGCTATAATTATCCAATATATTGTCACTATTATGATTTTGAACATACTGTTATCTCTTAGATGAAATAAGAATAAAAAATGAAATTTTATTTTACCAGCTTTTAAAATTTTCTATTCCTTTACTCCTTTTATGTACATCCTGGTATCATAGTACTTTTTCTAATTGATTAACTTCTTTTAACAGTTTTTGTGTAATAGGTCTACTATTGACAAATTCCCTCAGTTTTTGTGTGTCTGGGAAAGTCTTTTTTTCTTTTTCACTATAAAGGATAATTTTTGTGGGCACAGAATTTTAATTTGGTGCTCTTCTTTCAACATATAAATATTTTATTCCACCTGCTTCTTGATTGTATGTTTTCTAAAGAGAAGTTCAATGAAATTCTGATCCCGCTCCTCTGCTGTTTAAGTGTTTGCCTCCTCCTATGGTTTCTTCCGAGATTTTCTCTTTGTGTTTAATTTTATTCAGTTTGGATGTGATATGAATGTCTTTTTTTCTGATGTTTTTCTTGTTAGTGTTTCTCTGAGATCCTAGATTGGTGCCTTGATGTCTGTTACTACTTTTAGAAAATTATCCCCTCTTTTACTTGTTAATACTTCTTACTGCTTTATTACTTCTTACTATTTCTTTTGTTCCTTTTTCTTTTTCTTATAGTCCCATTACACATATGTGTAATACCTTTTCTTATTGTACAATTCTTTGGTAGTCTGCTTTTTAAATTTTTTATCTCTTAGTTTTTCAGTATGGGAAATTTCTATTGATGTATCTTCAAGTGTTCTAATTCTTCAGCCATGTTCAGTCTAACAGTGAATCTATCAAAGGCATTTTTCATTCTGTAAGGGTGATTTTGATTTCTAGCATTTCCTTTTGATCCTTAACATTTCCACTTCATATTCTCTCATCTGTTCTTATGTGTTGTCTTCTTTTCTACTGGAATCTTTAGCATGTTAATCAGAAGAATTTTAAATTCCCAGTTTGAACCACATATCTGCTGTATCTGCATCTGGTTCTGTTTCTTGATTTGATTCTTCAAACTATATTATTTTACCTTTTGGCATGACTTTTAATATTTTGCTGAAAGTAAGATATGATATTATCAGATCAACTGAATTGAAGTAAATTGATTTTTAGTGTGACATTTTATGTTTACTGGTCTAGGAGTTAGACTGACTTTACCATTCATTATAGCTAAAATTTCCTTTACTATCTGTGTTTTTGTCTTTGGTTTCCCAAGAGACTCCTTCATAAATAGAGTCTTGGCTTTGCAGTTCTTTCTAGTAGAATTCTTCATTATTATAAAAGAACCCTGTTGATGTGCTTGTGGCCAGTCTATATGCTTATGGTTGGGTCTTGGTCTTTCAGTGAGCATATGCTCCTGGTCTATGATGTTTACAAGTGCTTCTCAGCTTTCATTTTCTTTCTTAGGTGAGCCAGTACATTGGTAAGACAAATTCTAAGAACTCCAATTATTGGGACCAGGAATAGTTCTATCTTTTATAGCCTTATGTGAAACAGAGAGGGCTAAAAGTTAGGTGATTCCCTTCTCCAGTGGTGGTTAGGTTCTATTAAAAGAAAGTTTCCAATGAGGACAGGCTTTGTAATGAGAATGCAGTGTTCTGAATGTATTTCTTTCTTTCTTTTCTTTTTTTTGTACCAGGGATCGAACTCAGGACCTTGTGCTTGTGAGGCAGGCAGAAAAACCACTGAGCTAAATCCCCGGCATGAGTATAAAGTGGCTAGTTCTCCCCTCTCTTCTTTCTCAAAGATCAAGGATTTGCCCCTAGTCCATCTTCACCTTGAGAATCTTACCTGCTGGACTTTTGGAGGGAAAGCTGGTTACTATGTGGTGTTCCCCTGTGACTAGGCTCCAGAATTTCTTCTCTCAAGCAAATCCAAGATCAGTCTCTAGCAGTGGTCACATGCCCTTTCAGTGTTCTCCTAGGCTCCAGCTGTAGCTTCTGGTCCTGGTAAGCTCTAATTCTTTGTGTTCACCTCTTTCCCCAGGTTTGGGGATGGTGATTTAGGACCTCAGTTCTCTAATACATCTAAGAAGAGTTGTTGATTTTTTTCAGTTCAGCTTTTTCTTGCTTTGGAAACCAGATGTCTTCTTTTTATTATTTTTATAGCTGCATTGTGTTCCATTGTATGAGTGGATCATAATCTACTTAATCAGTTTCTTATTGGTGTCCTGTTAGGATGATTCCAATTTTTGTTACTATAAACAACCTTCGATAAATAACTGTGTAAATATGATGCTGTTATTTGCAAGCCAGTATGCTGTTAGGATAAATTCCAAACACTGCAAACGTTGGGACAAAGAGTAGTTGTAACTTTTATAGACATTACAAAACTACTATCCATATGGGATTGTACTAATTGCTTCTCCTATCAGCAGTGTATGAGGTTTATTTCTGGGAAGATTTAGCAGAAGTTTGATTTAATAATGCTTTTCGCTTTTTGTGATTCTATTAAGCAAGATATATCTTATTTTACTTTTAATTTGTAGTTCTCTCATTGTAATTCAGATATGTATTCCATTTTCTATTGCTACATAAAAATTACCACCAACTTTGAAATTTAAAACAATAGATATTTATTGTCTGGCTGTTTCTATGGTTCAGGAGTGGAGCCATAACTTAGCTGTGTTCTGTTTAAAGCTGCAGTAAATGTGTCATTGAGGACTGCATTCTCATTGGGTAGGAAAGAGTACCATTTTCAAACTCACTCAGGCTGTTAGCAGACTTACATTATTTGCAGTTAAAGTACTGAAGGCTCTGGCTTCTTGTTGGCTGTTGGCTGTTGGCCCATGACTACATTTTTGGAGATGGAACCTGGAGCTCAAACATGCTAAACACCTCCTCTAACACTAAACTACACCCCAGTCCTAATGATGACTTTTGAGCCGGTCCTTAGTTCCTAACTACATGGTTTCTCTGTCAGACCTGCTTGCTTCTTCAGAACCAGAAAAGTCTTTGCAAAGAGTCTGCTAGTAAGATGGAGTCTCACGTAATACAGTGTAATTAAGGAAATGATGTCTTATCACTTTTGCCACATTGTTTTAGAAGCAAGCCACAAATCCCACCCATATTCAAAATGAGAGGAATATATAGAGATTATAAACATTGGGAGGCAGAGGTCATAGGGAGGATCACCTTGTTTATCTGTTATAGATTTAACATCTTTTTATGTGCTTTAAGCCATTTTTATTTCATTTTAAGGAAACTTGTTCTATCATTTTTTCCATTTCTGTATTGAGGTATGGCTATGGGGTGAATATGGATAGTGTACTCCAAGGATCATGTGTTAAAGACTTGATCCTTAGAGTAGCACTGTGGGAGGATGATAGAACTGTTAGGATGTGGGCCCTAGTGGGAGGTCTTTAGGTCATTGGGATGTGCCCTTGAAGAGGACCTTGGGATGCTACTGTTTTCTTGCTTTTTTCTGTTTCCTGGCTCATAATACAAGTGGCTTGCTCTGCTACATCCTCTTGCCATGATTTGCCACCCTTACCAGAGGCCTAAAGCAAATGGAACTAATAGATCTTAGACTGCAACCCGCAGAACCATGAATTAAATTAAGTTTTTCTCATTTAAGTTAATTGCCTGAGGTATTTTATTATAATAATGCAAAATTGAGTAATGTAGATATTGATCTTTATCATATCCATTTTGAGGAATTCTTCATATATTGAAATAAATCTATGTCTGTGATATGAATTGTGATTTTTATTTTCATGTTAACTTTTCAAAGTTTTCATTTTTTCCCCATGCAGAAAAATTTTAGAAAAAAAGTGTTATCTGAAAAATTTTACATTTATAAATTCTAAACTTAAGCAACAAAGAGAACACCTTTCTGTTATTCTAAATTTATAGATGAATTTCCTATGTTCTTCTTGAAAAGAATTAAATGAGTTTTTGATTTTTCAAAACACCATAAATCCAAGTCCAAATCTATTTGGGACTTTTTTTACTATATGGTTTGAAATATGATTTGTTTCCTAAAGACTGCTATTTCAGAATTATTTATAATCCAACCATTAAACAGTCTAGATTTTTTCCTATTTACTTGAGATTCGTCTTTTATCAGTTACTAATTTTTACATGTATTTGAGCCTTTTCTATGGGCTTGTTATATAGTTTTGTTGGTCTTCTTTCTATTCTACGTGCAGTATTATAATGTTTTAAATAAGAAGTATGTATATTTTAGTATGATAAAGATAGACTTCTTCTACTGTTCTTGAATGATTCTCCCCTTAAGATTTTCCTGGCTATCATTTTTGTTAATTTTTTTCATGGGAAGTTTAGAATGAGAATGTCTATTTCTAACCATCCCCATAGACAAAAAGAGTAAGTTTTATTAGGATAACATTGCATCTATCAACTAATTTAGGAAGAATAATTATCTTTATGATGTTGAATATTTTTATGCAATGATATGGTAAATTTCAATGTATTCAAACATTATTTTGTGTCCTTCAGTTCTGTTCTAAATTTTTCTTTAAATTTGATATCAGGTACTTACATTTAATGTTACCTTTAAGTTGTTTTTATCTGTGTTGTGCTAATACACATAAGCTCCCTTTCCCCATCATGTCTTTTAATGATTATGCTTATATGTTCATACAGTTAAACTATTGATTATAACTCAGATACACAAGCTTAAATATTGTATGATTTCTCCTATATAAAAAACTATATATGTATAAAACTATATATCTGGCAGATAAAGGAAAAAAAGAGAGAAAAAAACTTAGCCCAACAATGTACCTAAAAGTGTACCTTGATTTAGTAAAATTATCTTCCATGTTTTATGTGTTTGTCGGCCTATTAAATTGGTTTTTAATTTACATAATATGATAATTAACTTTATATGGTCTTATAAGGTAAATGAATGAATCTGATACTAGAAAAATAAAAGGGGTGTGGAGGGAAGGGAAGAAAGAATTTAAATTTGTTATGTACATGTACCACTTACCTACAGTGAATGTAATCATTATGAACTGAAAACCTGTAGTAATAAAAGTTAAAAAAAAAATAATGAGTTCTGGAAATTAAAAAAATGGTGAAGAAAAAGCTAACTGTGAAAACAGCATTTTGACTATACTAAAAGGCCAAAGACTAAAAATAACTGTACACAAATATTGTACCCTATCTATTAAATTTTACTCTCTTTGGGATATGTTAATATCTCATATAAGTTGAACTGGCTAATAAGTGTATTATAGAAAATGAAAGCATATTTCTCACTTTCAGAGAAATAAGTTATAAATAAGGAAAAGAGGGAGGCTACAATGAATGATATTTTAGATTAGAATTATAAATATCAATATGAAGTCATAGTATTAAATCTACACAGATACAGGAATAAACAAAGCTGTATCTATGTACAAGTAGTATATACATATATTTTCTAGCTACATCCACTGAAAGTGGCTGTACATTCTAGAAGCAGCAAGTATACCTATCCCTCAGGTTGAAGCTTCTATGTATCATTCTCTAACAGCAGGAACTTTTAGAAATAGTAGATTCTAGGGATGTGGCAGAGAAAATGCAAGATAAATATTGTAGTTTTTAAATTAACAAAGTATGTTTTGAAAATATTTTTAAGACATGCTTGTAAAGAAAAAACACTGGAGAGAGTTAAAGAATATCCCAGTGTACAAAACTGAAACAGTGTGGCCAAGAAAATTAATAATAATTGAACTCACTATAACTCGAAGAAAAAAAAATAGAGCATCCATTGGGCCAGAATATGAATAAATGATTGAATAAAAAAGTAAAAAGGGTAAAAGGACAACTTTTCCTTACAATAGCGTTCTATTAATGAATGTAGAAGGAACAACAGAAATACAAAGCCCCATTAGCTAGAGACATATATTTTCTAATATTTTCCAATATGTGTTCTGATTCATCATTTTTATTTTCTCTCCTATAGGCTTCAATTATGCAATGCCTACATTTTCTTTTTTTATGCCTATCTTTCTGCATTAATCCTTTTTAACTTTTTTATTTCTACTCAATTTCTCTTACTGAAAACTTTGCAGTACTTTTTTCATTTTTTTCTTTTAATATTAGGTGGTTTTGATTTTTCTTATTTTTCTTTATCTTTTTTACTGAGCTCCCCTAGCTCATTTTTTTTTGTTTTGTTGTGTTTTTTTGTTTGTTTTTTGGGGGGTTTTTTTGGTATGGGGATTGAACTTGGGACCTTGCGCTAGCGAGGCAGGCGCCAGAACCACCGAACTAAATCCCCCGCCCCTCCCCTAGCTCATTTTTAAGTTTCTATAATCTCCCAGGAGTGGTCTTGCATCTCTGCTTTGTAGCATTCCTTCATGAGCATTCTTGTCTCACTCATTTTTAAATTCATGAGATGATATCCGGTCATAGTTTTTAGCTGCTCCGTAATAACATTTTTCTCATGAGTATTCTTTATGTATTGGTGATTTTTGCTGCTCATCTCTATATTTTCCCCATAACATTTTTGTTTTATGCCATGTTTATTTCTTTCTTAATTGTTATGCATTAAGTTATTTGGATTTTCTTTGACCATATATTTGCAGGTGGTCAGTGTGGAGACATAACAGGGACCCTGTCACAAAGACAGATTATTGCTGCAGAGATGTTTTATTTGTATGACTGCTCTGTGTAGGCCCACTTTCTCCCAAACTAACTCAGACCTTGGTCTCACATGCATTCTCGCAAACAGGAAATACAGTGTTTACACTTTGAGTGAAACAGTCACGATCAGAGACCTATTTTGGTGGCATTTTCTTTGATTTTCCACTGGTGAACCTTCTCACTATTCTCCACGCATTTTCTCTTCACATCCTGTAACATTTTTTCTGATCTCAACTTCTTTTCTTTTTAGTTTTTCTTCTTTATTTCTCCTCTCTTTTCTTTTCTTCTTTCCTTTTTAGCCATAGGGGGTCAAACACTGGGCCTCGTACAGGTTAGGCAAGTGCTCTATTTTTACAACTATTGTTTTGGCTGTGCAGTTATGTCTTTCTCTTTGTTCCACTAGAAGTATAACTTGTGGTGAGTTTTTTCAATCTCTTAGACTTTTAAAAAATGATTTTCAGGAGGAAAAGGGAAAGGAAGTGATGATTTATGCAGCCTTTTTTATACTAGAATTATTTACCATTTTTTTATTATAAAACTGATGGTTAAAGTTTACTATCAAGGGCTTCAATAATTTATTACCTATGTATTATCTTGGGGAAATGACTGAATCCCTATAAGCTTCCATTTCTTCATCTTGATAGTGGGGAAATAGTGTTTTCTTCATCAGTGGTGGTAAGGATTGATGATATATATGACAGTATAACAAGATGCTTGACACATGGAAATTTATCAATAAATTATAATTTATGAAACAAGTTAATAAAAATACATTTCTACTTGGAATTTGGTAGCACTATTTAAGAAAGCTAGGTCTTGGTAGGCTTGAATTAATTTCCCAGTATTTATAGTAGTGAATCAGTAACATTTGCTTATATATATAATGGAAGAAAAAAACACAACAGATCACTTATTTGTGGATATCTTGAATATGATAGACTTGTAAGAGGTCAGACAGTTAATAAGAGACAGAATAGATGTAGAGAAAACTCCTATGTAGTAGAGGAGACACCATATGTAGTGGTACTTAACCAAGGAAGATTTCACGCAAGAAGTGTTTACCAGTAACAACAACAAAAGCAGACACATAATCTTGCTACTCTCACTATCGTCAGAGTTCTAATCAATGGATAATGTGGGATTGTGCATGTTACAAAATATCCCCAGATGATTTGAATGCCCATCAAAGATTTATGGCCTTCCAGCGTCTACTGGAGTAACTGCAACTATGTCTTTATTGAATTCTGCTGTCACTCTCTTTACTCTTCAGTTCATTTCATACCCAATTATTCAGTAGCCTTACTCAGATTCTGTTTTGTTAATCACACAAACTATACTGATTTATATTACTTTTTAAGTTCAACCTTAGAAAGAAGGCCCTTAACCACAACTTTGTGGATATTTGGCCTTGTAACTATAACAAACTTGCAATCTTGGGTTTCTCATGGTTTTATGTATCTGTCTTTTTCCCTTTGTGAAACTACAGTTCTCAAATTCTAGGACAGTTTCATATACCTCTCTGAATCCCTCACGGCTCCTATTTAGGAGCAAACTCTGAAGATATAATGCTAAAGATGATTAGGCATTAAAGGGCATAAGAAAAAGATAAGCTTCCACTGAACTTATATATAGATTTAATTGTTTGTTCCTTTTGCTACAGGTAACAAATATATCTTCAGTTAGCCTAGGAATAAGGGGAAGGTTTAATTGCTTTCCATTGTCTGAGAGGTCCTTCCATGCACATCTAAGGCTGTTAGTTCCTCCTGCTAGTTACTCAATAATGTTGCATGGATTATCACAGAAGAAAATGATGAAAAGTAAGACCAAAGCACTTTCCTTTACCCATGGAATCATGTTCATCACCATGTAAGAGAGGGCATTCTGTGTTAATATCCTACAGCAGACACATTGTATAATTTAACCGAGTGATGGAGACCATGTTCTCCAGCAAGTTGTAAAAGACATGAAATAACTGGATTATTTGTGAGATTCATATTTTTGTTCCCTGTTTCAGATTTTCTTTTATACTTCAGAATATGCTTATTAGAATTGGAAAAGAGTTTTCTTTCAGTTCCATAAACTCTTATTACTGTTATACTTTTTATTATTTATTGTGTTTCTGAAAAAAGGCACATTCTGGAAACAGATTCAACTTTGATTTAAAAATTCAGTTGATGAGTACATTCACAGGAAATTCTTTTCTTTGTCCCTCAGTCAATCATTAATAACCCTGTAACTACTGTGATGTGTTATAATGTCTGATTTGGGCTCTTGCAATGTGCATTTTTCAATGCAGGAATAGATTCACTTTTTTAAAATAAAGAAGGCTTATCTTTGCAGTTCATTTTTGTTCCCCTTTTTCAGGGAAGGAAAACATATGTGAATAACCGATACTCACTGTGTGTAGCTTTCTCAAGGTTCAAAATCTAACCTGGAGTGTGAAGAAACAGAGCAGTATCTTGGGCTGTGAGTCAGATGATTACTGAAGCTATCAGATGCTGGTGCTGGAGTATTCCTAGTTATTAGTATTTATTGATGCAAAGAGCAGAAAGCAAATCTAGAGTGATCAAAAATGTCTCTGCTTCATGGATCAGGGACTACCAGACATCTCTTTCTTAGGCAATTGTAGTTTGTGGACTGGGAAAGCATGTCTTTTTATTTATATGATGGGTTTGGAGTGCTGGGATGTGTGTATTTAATTTTTAACAAGTAGTTTGATCAGAAAAAGCCTTTTCATTATGTTAAAGGCAACACCTCTTTTGCTAGAGAAGGGCATGAAGGTACAGATGGACCATGTGGTTAATTCCGTTAAGAGGTCAAATCATGTTCAGTGGCATATTCTGAAGACAAACAGCTTAAAAGTAGAAACTGGCATCCATTTAAAAAGGAGGGGTGAGGATGGTAAGAAAAGACTTCTTTGCTAATTAAATCTGCTTAATATGGTTTAAAAGCATTAAAGATAATAAAATAACGCTGTTTCCACAGATTGACTCTCCTGCTCAACAAACACCAAAGCATCATTCAATTTTCCAGATGCAGGGACTAGTTTTTAAAAGATGGCTTCATGTTACACTGGAAAACTCCCAAACAAATAATGTCTCTTTATTGGAAGCAAATGAAGAAGAAAACAGATTTGTGGGGGAGTGGGAGCTCCATAATTATGTTAAAACATAAACTCAGCAGTTCAGATAGGGATCCGTGGGAGGAATACTTTCCTGGCTTTGTGAGGAGATTAGCTGTGATTAAAACTACTTGATACAAGCTCAAGGACTCGAGTTCGATCCCCGGTACAAAAAAAAAAAAAAAAAAGAAATAAAACTACTTGATACAGTTGCTTTATTCATGAGTGAAGGATGATGGAGGAAAACAGTGATCCCCAACGTGAGAATTCACCCAGGACTGTATTTAAACTAGCTTTGTCACACTCCGGAAAGCTAACACACTTTGGTGCTTGATTGTTTGTAAGGGGAGGCAGAAGTGACAGGAAAAATTGGTTTGTAACAACTCAGTCTGGAAACCTTAGGTTAGAATTGTGACTCCATTTTCTACCAGTTGTGTGACTGGGCAACTCACCAAACCTTCCTGTTTTTTAATTTTAATTTTATTTTTTATCTTTAAAGGGGATAAAAAACATTATCTAACCTGGTTGTGGTGCACATCTATAATCTCAGCTATTGAGGAGGCTGAAGCAGGAAGATCTCAAATTTGAGGCTGGCTTCGTCAAATTAGTGAGACCCTGTCTCAATACAAAAAGTTAAAAAGGGCTAGGGATGTAGTGAGGCCCTGGGTTTGATCTCCAGCACCCAAAAAACAAATATAAACCAAAATCAAACCAAACCAGCAAACAAAAAACCAACCAATGTCTGCATCATAAGATTTTAAGGAAGATTCAAAATATTAATATGTAAAAAACAGCAAACTGCTGAAGTAAGTTGCTATGACATTACAGATGTTCCTCATTATCTTCTGTGGGGGATTGTTTCCAAGACACCTACCAGTACCCACTCTGCTGATATCCAAGTCTCTTATATAAAATGGCCTAGTACTGTAATAGTGTGTAACCTTCTCATATCATCCCATACATTTTAAGTCACCTCTAATTTATTTAGAACACCAAATACAATGTTAGTACTATAAATAGTTATTATACTATTTTAAGGAATATTGACAAGAAAAAAGCCTAAATAGGTTCAATATAGACATAATTTTTTTCTCAAAAATAGTTTTGATTTGCAGTTGGGTGAATCTGTGGATAAAGAAGTTGTGTATATGGACAGCCTACTTCATAGTGCCAAAGTACTAATTTCAATAACAATGATATTTAGCTCAGAGAAAATGAAAAAATGGAAACAAAGTCTTTGTAAATAGGGAAGGGTGGAGGGGTTTAAGGGAGGGCAGGGGAATGGGGAAAAAATAAGAACCAAGATATATTATGTAAAGGGACAAATTTCCAATGATCAATGCCATTATATTGTATACCTAAAATGTACCAATAAAATTAATTTGAAAAAATAAAAAAGAAATTCATAGCCACTAAAAAAACCCCAAAAAACAAAGAATTTAAACCTCAGGGCCTTCTTTGTTTAAAATGACTAGCTCAGGGCCGGGGATTTAGCTCAGTGCTTTCGCTGCCTGCTACGCAAGCGCAAGGACCTGGGTTCGATCTCCGGTACCAAAAGAAAAAAAAAATGACTAGCTCAGTCAGTGCTTACATGAAAAAGTGCGAGGCATCTTTGTTCCTTAAAGAAATGTAGATCAAAACAATGCTGAGATTCCATCATACTCCCGAAAGAATGGGCAATATCATGAATTAAAGAAAACAACAAATGAAAGTGAGGTTGGGGGTGGGGGAAGGGACCCTTCTACATTGTTGGGGGATTGTAAACTACTACAACCACTATGGAAATCAGTATGCGAAGTCTTCAAAAACTAAAAATAGAAACTCCATTTAACCTAGCCACACCTCTCCTGGGTACATGGCTGAGAGTTAAAGACAGCACACTACAGTGATGCGTGCACACTCATGTTTACAGCAATGCGATTCACAATATCTAGGCTCTGGATCATCCTCAATACCTGTCAGCAGATAAATGGGTAAATTTTAAAATGTGATATATACACAATAAAATACCACTCCACCATAAAAGGGTAAATTTTGGTAATTTTTAGGAAAATAGATGTACCTTGAGACCATAATGCTAAGTGAAATACATCAGACACAGAAGATTAAATATCACATGGTTTCTCTTATATGAGAAACCTAAAGTATAAATAATTTAGGAGAAAAATAAAAATAGATGAGAAGAGACAGGGAGATAGACTTTGTGGAGATGAGAAGAGTTCTGAAAATGGCTGAAACAGGAAGGAGAGGAGAAGAGGAAGTAAGAAGGGTTAAGATTCAATATGTATATGTCCTGATTACTATGACGAATGCATTTACTATGTACTACAAACATATATTAATAAAAAATGAAAGAAGAAAATAAAATGACTAACTTCTCTAAACAGTTTTCTGTGTAGATTCACTAATTATTACATCAGTCTAGTCTTGGAACTACTTTCTACATTGATCTTCCCAAGTAAGAACTAGATCAGGGAACTTGTATTGAAAGCATGCATTTATTTTTCTGTTGCTAATTTACTTGCTCATTCAACAAATAATTTTTGAAAGCCTACTGTGCAGTGGACTCTATTAGGAACCAGGGATATATGTAACAGAGAAAAAGGCAGATTCTTCTGAATAATTTCCAACCTAGTAGGAAATAAATGTAGTTAAGCAGACTAACTGAACTTAATTCTGGGTATTAAAGAGGACTACAGAGTTTGGGAAGGCTTTGTGGAAGAAAAGCATCTAAACTGAGACACTGTGGACAAGTAGGAATTAGTCAGCTGTGCAGGAGTCAGGAGTGGGTGAATACAGGAACAGTTCCAAGAAGGAGGTAGAAGACCGGGGTAGCGCCAGGGCAGCCAAGTGGCCAAGTGCCAGCCAGACTGCCCAGCAAGACGGGTAAGGGCTGTAAGGCGAGTACTGTCTAGAGGGAGGAGGCAGACACTTCCAAAAAGGGTTTTTCCTCCCAGGGCAAAGAAGAGATGGGAAAGAGAAAGCCCTAATATTTCAATGGAAACACTGGTCTACATTTTTTCATGCAATTTTTAAAAGTTTTTCATCCTCAGATCAAGTCTAAGAGCACAGAGAAGGGCAGATCTCTCTTCCCCTTAGCAGACAAGGAAACAGTCTCAGTGGCATATATTCCTAGGTCTCATGTCCAGTTCCATTCTAGAAAGCAGCCTGTGATAGAAATATCTCTCCCTTTCTCCTCCCAATACACCTTCTTTTCTTCACATTTCATTGATGAAATGTTGGCTCTGAGATATTATTCAAGGAAAACAATTTATAGTTTAAAATTCTTCAGGAACACAACAGGATATTTGCTCCAACAGCTCTCAAACAACCTGGTCTCATGAAGCTCAAAGGCCTTGAGTTCTCTCTCCCTGAAACCTACTAAAGAAAACAGGCAAAGTTTTTCTCCAATGTTCCCTCAAATCCTCCTCCATTGCCACAAGGAAATGGTTACAATGAATGGAAATTTGAACAAGGTCCAGGTACACCAGTGAATCAGACATAGGCATCCCGAGGGCCCCAAATCCTAGAGAGCAAATGGTATTGTATTTAATTAGAGAGTAAGTAGTTCACAGCCCAAGGTGACCACACACACACACACACACACACACACACACACACACACAGACCATAGAACCCTGTTTAGGTTGGAATTCTTTTTTTTGGTACCTGGGGCCTAACTCCGGACCTCATGCTTTCAAGGTAGGCAGCGGAACCACCGAGCTAAATCCCTGGCCCAGGTTGGAATTCTTATAGCCAACAGAATATTCTGTATTTTGCTCATCATCTGAATGAATTCTTTATTTCTGTTTTTTTTCCAGTTATTGGGATAGAAGCAATGGATTTATGAATAACGATAAAATTCTGACAATCTGAGCGAGCAAAAATTAATGGGGAATAATTGGTAAAAGGGGTCAACTTTTCTTTTTTTTTACATCTTATGGTGTAGGAGAATGGTGCATTAGTTTCAGGAAACAAAGGTGTTCTTTCTTAACATAAATAGGATGGCCATGTAAGTAATTTTAATCATTTTTATATTGAAATAATTTTAGACTTAGAGAAGAGCTGCAAAAATATATTGTGTAGCTTTCATGTAGTAGCCACTTACGCTAACAGCTTATGTAACCAACTCCTAATTTATGTAACTACTCCTAAGCTGTAGAACTTACTTGAATTTCACTAGTCTTTCCAATAATGTTTCTTTTCTGTTCCAGGTTTCCATATTGCATTTTGATAGTTTCTCTGTCTTTTATAACCTTGACATATTCGAAGCATATTTGCCAGTTATTTGGTAGAATGCCCTAGAGTGTGATTTTTTCTCACATTTTTTCTTGATTATGTTGAGATTATGCATTGTTGAGAAGGCTAAGAACATAGGCAGTGTGCCCTAGGTGGTACATGGCTTCAGTATAGGTTACTGGTGAGATTAACCTTGATCACTTGGCTAACATTGATCACCTGGCTGTCTGCCTGGACTCTCGACTGTGCACTTACTATGTTTTTTCCATTTGAAATTGCTCAATATCTTTAGGAAAATACTTTGAGATTATGCAGATATCTTGTTTCTACTGAAGTTTCATTCAACAATTTAATGATCCACTGGTAAATGTTGCATGTAACAACTATTATAATCGTCCTCTAAGGATGATTTTTCTCTTTCTTTAGTTCCTTTTCCATTTATTAATTGGAATTCTTCTGTAAGGGAGAGTTGTTATTTCTCTTTCCTTTATTTGTTTATTGCATTTATGTGTATATTTCATAGTGGCTTATTTACTTTTTTGGATCATAATATAATACTATGGTTATTTACCTTATTACTGGATTGTTTCAATTTTGGCCATTGGCAATCCTTTCATGTTGACTCCTGGGTCCTATTAATATGCCTTCATTAAAAAGAAAACTTTTTTGAGCACCTATGTTTTGGTACCAGAATGTTTATTGTGTACCACTGTAAGCTTATTGTGTATTTTCCCTTGTTCCAGCTGGGTAATCAGCCCATTTCTCCAAGATCCTGGTTCCTCTTATTGGAGACTGCGATTGAGTAAACAGTCTGGACATGACATGGTGTCATTTTTGCTATGGAAGTATCACTGCATTTTAGGTCCTCAATAGATAGGGCAGAAAATACATGGATATGTACTAATTCATAGCACATACACATCTATACAGTATTTATTTCTCTGTCATTTACATCCCTTGATCTGTCTCTATTGTTTCTGTCATTTATCCATTTATTCATTCATAATGTTGCCTCTGACTTCAATTCAGCATCATAAGATTTGTTCTAGTCCTCCTCCTTTATTTTTAATTACTTTCTCAGATCGTGAGAAATTCAACTCCCATTATGGGTACAATAGGTTTCCTTTGTATTCAACAGTTTCAGAATTCCTAACCTGTAATTTTGTGTTCAACAACTTTCCAGAGTATAGCATTTGTATTTTTGTACAGTTTTTCCTGTCTTTAGCCTAACAGTACACACTCAGAACACTGTTTTCTACAGTTACTTAAGTCAGTTATATTTGTCTCCATTCCTTTCAGCTTGGTTATATGATTCACTTGTAATTCAGTTGAATTTATTTGCCACAGACTCACTCTATCTTATGTATCTTGTCCTTGTTTTGTTTTTTTTGTTTGTTTTGATTCTAATTTCCATAAACTATGGTAGTTTCACATTTAACTTTATAAGTAACCACCAAACTGTTCCAGAATGGCTTTGGTATTTTATATTCCCTTCAGACATGTGAGACAGACAGTTCCAGTTACTCTACTTCTTTGCCTGAACTTTGTATTACCACTTTATTTAAAAACATTCTAACAGGAATAGTGATATCTAATAGTCATTGTGGTTTTAATTTGCATTTTCTGATTAATAATTTGAGGCATCTTTAAATATACTTATTTGCCATCTGTTTACCCTTTTTGGTGAACTGAGTCTTTCTATTCTCTAACAGTTTCTCTCAGGTATCCAGCGTTTTTAATTTTGATTAAGTCCAACATACTTTTCTGTTTTGCATCATGCTTTTATGTCTGTATCTAAAACCTTATTGCCTAGCCCAAAGGCATAGTATTTTATTCTATTTTATATAAGTTCTACAGTTTTAAATTCTAAATTTAGAAACATGTTCTATTTTCAATTAAGAACTGAGGTGTAGGTTACAGTTCACTTTATTGCATCAGGATGTCATAGAGACTGCCCTTCATTTAATTGGCTTTGCACTTTTGTCAAAAAGTAGTTGACAATATGTGTGGGTTTATTTCTGGGCTCTCTATTGTGTCCCATTATGTCGAAATTACAAACTGCTGATTAAAGTAACCTTATGTCCTGATGTGTCATTTTGCCAATAGTACATAGTCTTGATTATAGTAGCTTTTTTTTTTTTTTTTTTTGTACTGGAGATTGAACCTAGGGCCTTTGCGCTGAGCTACATGCAGAGTCCTTTAAAAAAAAGTTTTTTTTGAGACAGAGGCTCACTATGTTACCCAGGCTGGGATAGAACTTTTGATCCTCCTGCCTCAGCCTCCCAGAGTGCTTCAATTACAGGTGCATATCACCATGCCCAGAATACAGTAGTTTATGTCTTGAAAATGGGTAGTGTGATACCTCAAACTTTAGTTCTCTTTTGAAAAAATGTTTTAGCTATTGTAACACATCTGCTTTCTTACATGAATTTAGAGTAAGTATCATGTATATATGGATTATATATCTATATGTCTACATCTGTATCTCTAATTGAATTTTGATTAGATTTCTTTGAATCTATAGACCATATTGAGGAGAATTGACATCATAGCATTCCATTTTTCCAATCAAGAAACATTTATATTATTTCTTCCTTAATCCTTTGGTAAAAATCATGAGTGTAATCATCTGAGACAATAGTATTTTCGTTTGGAAGTTTCTAAACTAAAAGCTATTTTTAAAAAATAGATATAGTACTTTCAGGTTGAATGTTAGTAATTAATGTCATTCAAGAAATTGATCTATTTTAAATTTAAGGATCTGGAGTTGGTGTGTTGAGATTATGCACATTTAATATGATTTCTTATGGAGGTGTTAAAATTTATCATCTTGGAAGATTTTTCTATTCATTCCTTTAGTTCTTTGTTCTCCTCCTGCTTTCCTGTGATAACTCAGCATACTGTAATCTTTTAAGTTTTCTCCCTTTATTGACATTTGTAACACTCTTTGTTAATATAATTTTAGTGGATGCCCTACAGGGTTTAAACGATACATTGTTACCTGAGAGTCTTAGTTTTAAGTTGAGCACTGTCCTGAGTTCCTGTAGTCCTAGCTACCCAGGAAGCTGAGGTAGGGAGATAAGAGTTCCAGACCAGCCTGGGCAACATAGCGAGATCCCATCTCAAACAACAATAAAGTCATAGTTCCAAGTAATATTATATTTTGTTTGTACGTCATGTATCTGTATGTCATGTATATCATTCATAGTAAAATGACTTTATAACAGTATTTTATCAACATTTCTCCTTTTCATATTCCACACTATTGTTGTGATACATTTTACTTTTACATAGTCTATAAATGTACAATGTGTTTCTATTATTTTGCCTTTAGTCAGTTAACTTGTAGAGTAATTAAACATAAGAAAAAAGAATTCAATTTTATCTTTCGTTGTTCCATTTTAAGCATTCATAATTTCTTTGTGTAGGCTCAAGTTTCAGTCTAATACTTTTTCTGTCTAAAGCAAATCTTTTAACATTTTAGAGAAACGAGTATGTTCCAAAAAAAGTCCCTTTTTTTTTTTGTTAAATTCTTTTATTGGCACATTTTAGGTATACAACACAATTACATTTCTCACTGGGAATTGAACCTTTACATATTGCATCTTGGTTCTTATTTTTTCCCCATTCCCAGCCCTCCCTTCACCCCCTCCACCCTTCCCTATTTACAAAGACTTTCTTTCCATTTTTTCCATTTCTCAGAAGTTTTCCTTTCCTTTCTTTCCTTTCCCCTTCCCCTCCCACTACCCCTACCCCTTTGGACCTTTTCTTCCTATTTTGCATTATCGATTTTTCATTCTGATCATTGG
>NW_004624733.1:31113357-31136221 GCF_000247695.1 Heterocephalus glaber | reverse complement strand
GTTTGCATCTGTTTTATGGATTGCATTTGTTTCCTATGTTGGGATTCCATCATGTTCCTCAGCTCCTCTATTTTTTTAATCTGTGTCCTCTCTAGATTTATTAATCATGTCTTGCACTATGGGCACAATCCCTGTTGTTATGTGAGAAATTATTTCTGATTTCATTTTTTTCAGATCCTCTTTTGTTGCCAGTTCAGGGAGTCCAGCTGGTTGAGTATCAAAGTGTTCCATCTAATTTCCCTTTGGGGTTGTTGTAGGTTATCTGGAAGTCTGGTTCTGAGGCTTGTTTATGTGTCTTCTCATTTTGACTAGGGTTGGGGGGGTGCTGGTGACGCCCATGCAGCTCACCTCCTCTGTGCTGGGAGTTGTGGCACACCTACTCGGAAGCCTCCTCTGCACTGGGTGCTGTGGCTTGTTGATCTGGGAGCCTCCTCTAGTCTGGGAGCTGTGGCACACCTACCTGGAAGCCTGTTCTGCACTGGGAGTTGTGGCTCATTGACCTGGAAACCTCCTCTGCACTGGGATCTGTTTGTCTTCTCATTTTTAATTCTGTTGTTGATGCTGTTTTTTGCTTTAATTCCTGGGTTGATACTCCAATATTTCTTATTTTGAGTTTCTTTATTATTGGTTATGTAGAGCCCCTATGGAGTGGCTGCTTCTCAGAGATATCTTCCAGGTATAGCTGGACTTTTTAGGCTTTGAGTCTCTAGTGACTCTTAGGCAACTTCATTTTCAGTATACCAGGGAGGACAACTGCTTAGATCAATCTCAACACCTTAGCCCAATTGACACAATCAGCATCAAACACAGCTTAGAAAATGACAATTTGTAGTAGCAGTTAATCTGTCACCTTTAACTGTGCCAGCTAGATCAAAATCTAGGGCCAGCCTAAAATATGTTTGTAGTAAGTAAACCCTACAGTATGGCAATTTTACCCTTCAGGATAAGGATTTAGCAGGGGTTGGGGAGGGAGGGGTCGAGAGATAGAGGGAGAGGGAAAGGTTAGAGGTGAGGCTAGAGGACATGGGAAGATCACTCAAATTGTGGGGATCTGTTAATGACAGGAGGAGAAGACAGAGCGAAAGACCAGAGACAAGTACAGAACAAACTGACAACAATAGGGAAGCTAGAAATTGTATTCACTTTCCTATAAAAATGACAGTTGAGAGGACAGAGAGAGAGAAAAAATTCAGAATGGGACAGGAAGAGGACCAAAGAGGGAGAGAAATACAGAGCCAGAAGGGATAGAGAGAGAGAGAAAAAAAAGAAAGGAGAGAAAAAAATATATATATATAAAACAAAACAAACAAACAAAAAAATGTCTCCCTCAGGATATGTCTCTGTTGTCCTGGTAGGCAATGTGGGCAGCAGCGTGCAGGTCTAAGTCAATTAGTCTCAGCAAGCCAGCTGTAGTCTACTGAGATTCAGGCTGATTTTACCAGAATATATCTTAACAAATGAGAAGATAAACCTATTCCTGGGAATTCACATGCTCTGGTACACGGGCCAGAGCAGATTCACAGGGGGTTTGCATTTTACAGGCAGATTCTCGGGGAACAGTTTTGTTGGAATGTAGAATTCTGCTCTGACACTGTGGCCATAAAAAGCCACTAGCCTGTTGTGAAAATGTTTTGGGAGTCCTGCCTGCATAATAGCCACAAAAGTACTTCTGAAAGTAAAAAAATGCTAATAACAGGCTTCCTGGATTCGGAGACAGCTTTGATGTTGTAGGACTAAACCATTGGATATGAAACAAATTGGGCTCTCCTACAAAGGTTGTTTGCTGTATCCAAGTCTTGGCTCCTGTCACTGGGCATGCAGAGGGAGAAGCACTTAGGAGCTCATAACCACCCTGCAGCTTCAGTCACCTTCTCAATGAAACCAGAGCCCACTGTATGTGATTCTATCTTGCAGGCACAGAGGCCAAGATAATAGAGTTAAAAGGGTAAGCAGATACTTCAGAAGCAAAGTTAGACTGTTTTGATGAACATCTTTGCCTGAGGGCTTTCCTTGCCTTGGAAAACCACTCTGTCCACACATATGGTAGATCAGAAATTTCTGGGGAATTATAGTTCTAGTCTCTAGCAGCCCTTAGCCAATGATTGACAAAAATTTATACTTAAATATCACAGTTTCCTCACCATGAACCCTCACCTTTTCAGTTAAAAGAATTTTGAGGTATACATCTTACTCTGAGTTACCAGCAGATTACATTCCACTTGGTGCATCAGTGAAACTTGCTTGATAGTACCCCTAGGAAGGCATTCTTCCTTTCTCTATCTCACTTCTCCATTATGTTACCCAGGTTTTGTAGTTAGTGCCCCCAAATAGCAACTCCTAATCTCAGGCCCTGTTTCCGGGGTAGTCTAAAGATTCTCTTATACATTGTGCTTTCGTACTATTTTTCCAACATAAGGTTTCCTAAAGCTTTGATAGCTGTTCCCTCTGCCCATTGGTAGATTTATTGAGATGGCTTTGTAACTCTACTTTTTTGGGTCTTAACACAGTCCTAACATGTAGCAAGGTACAGTACATATTTGTGGCAAATAATTAAATTGAATTTGAAGGCTTTTCTAACTAGTTCCTCCAGAGCTAGAAGGAAGAATCAAGGGGTCCTGACTCCTGATGTTTGCCTTATGCAGCAGCATCACATGCCCCCTCTGTGAGGTCTTTCACTGTTTATGCCTACCCAGCATGCCTCCCACTTTCCCTAGTCTCAGCCACTGTGGATAGGGCAAGTTAAACTTGGCTTTCCAGTTAATATATTCCTTACCTCTGACCATCGGCATTTGTTCAGGTGTCCAAACTGGGCCACTGAGATTTATATGAGCATTTTTATAGATCTCGTGGAAAAGAGAGGTTTGTGTTTTTTCTTCTCCTTCCTTCTTCCTTCCTTCGTTCCTTCTCTTTTTCCTTCCTATCATTATTGCAATTATTGAGTTTTTAGGAATGTAAAACTAGAACTTCTTGGTGAATATTTGACTTCCAAAGGAAAAGAGCCTTTAAAGTAAAATTGAACAGAGAGGAAGGTTGAGTGGAGAGAGAGAGAGAGAGAGAGAGAGAGAGAGAGAGAGAGAGAGAGAGAGAGATGGGGTGGGGGGGAGAGAATGAATCTAAAGACACAGTTGTAGACCAATGTTGCTGTTATAACAAAATATCAGATACTGGGTAGTACATGAATAACTGAAATTTAGTTCTCGCAGTTCTGAGGCTAGGCATTCCAAGACCTAGCAATAGCAATTTGGTATCTAGTGAGGACCTGTTAAATTGATGACATATTCTCACAGTATGTCCTCACATGGTTGAAGAGCAGAAGAGAACAAAGCTTTCCCTTAAGCCATTTTATAAGTGGATCTCATGACTTAATCACTTCTGAAGACCAGCACAATGACGATTAAGGTTCTTCATATGCATTTTGGAGAACACATTCAGATCAGTGTGGACATTTTAGTTCTTGCTCACAGATGTGCCTGAATATCTTGAACTTTCCAACTATGCGAGCCAAAATATTAATTGACTTAAGTTGGTTGAGTTGAACTTCTAAGAAGTGTAGTGTAAAACTTTTGTTAAATTACCAACTTTGTTCAGGTATAAAGAATTCAGGGATTCATATCATACCATTATAGTCCATAGAGAATGTGTTCATTCATGTGTAATTTGAGGAGTGATAATACAACATCATCATCATCATGCTTTTGTTTTTCCTGGATTCCTATTCTAGAGATCTCATGTGTTTTCTTTTTGGCTTTTAGAAGAAATAAAGACGCTGTATTGTTTTCCTTTCAATTTCCTCAGTCACACTGAACTCCTTTACAGTATTTTTTAAGAGGCCAGCATATCTTGATTGTTTGCTCCATATGATGAATGACCCTATTGCTTATTAACCTCCAAAATAGGCAGTCCCACCATTAGAGCTTATGGTCTGTATGAGACAAAATAAAAACAAGACACATTCTCCCCATGCACATTTCAAATGAAATGTAACAGAAGAGAAATAAATAAAAATGGAAAAAAATACCTTAAATAGTTTATGTTGAAAAATGTTACATGGGCAATAATGGTGTTTATATGGGTTTTGGTCAGAGACTTTGATAATGAAGGTTAAATGAGGGAATGCTACAAAAAATGTTCACTATTCATAAAAATAAATCTCGAGCGTGAACCAAAATGAAATAAACAGAGTTGCAGGTGCTGGGAGCAGCTAGGGTGACCTCAGTCTCAAGGTGATAATGGCCAGCCTTGCTGGCACCACACACTGTCACCTCAGCAGGATCCACTTAGCTCTCCATCACGGAGACACTGAGTTCTGTGGCCTTGTACATTTCGACCTTGTCCCTGAAAAACAAAGCCTTGTCATTTCCTAGCATTTTCTCCTCCTAAGTCCTGGCTGGATTTCTGGGGACTTACTTGGTTAAGTATCAGTGAGGAATTTCAAATGCAAATGTCCAGGAAGGCAGACAGGTTGTGAATGAGTGAAGTAGACTTGGAATGGTCAAATTGGAGAAGAAATTTCCCATGGGAAAGGGTCACTACTACTCAGCCAGAAGTGAGAGTGGCAGTCCATTGGGCAGAGAGTAAACTAGAAATCTGAATTTTTAAATGAAATTTTCTGAATTTTAGTTGTTGAACCTAATTTCTGTTTTATATGTTATATATTCAGGGTGAAGTATTCTTTAAATGAATTGTCTGGGACCAGAAATATTTCAGATAGCGGAGGGTTTATTTTTTTTCATTTTGGAATATTTGTGTAGAATTTACCAACTGGTCATTCCTAGACTGAAAATCCAAAGTACAAAACATTTCAAGATTCAAAAAGTTTGAGCAGTAATACAAATTTTCCAATTTTAGAACATTTTGAATTTTAGATTTTTGGATTAGGGTTGTTTGAACAACATATAAATAGGTATACATAGCATAGGGGTCAAAAGAACATGCATTTATGAAGAGAATTGGCCTAGCAGCAGCTAGTTTGCAATCTCTTCCTAGGCAAATGCTGAGGTTATAATTATCTGTGCTCAGTTTCATTGATTATTTTCATAGAGCTCTCAGATAATTGTCTCCCAGGGTGCACAGTCCTGGAAGTAAAAGCTAATATGAGAAGATGCCATTCATTAGCATATAATATGTGCTGTGCATTATGCTTTGGGGTTTACACAGGTTATTTCATTATATCATCCCTTCATCCCTAAAAGGGAATCACTACTGTTATCCCATATTACAGATGGGGAACTAAGATTTGAAATAATGAAGTAATTTGAACAAGGTCCCTGTAGAGGAAGGGTATCCTCTGTATACCATCTCACATCTCGGCCTTGTCTGATACAGTCATAGTACATCACCTTGAGTGCTTTGCTTTGCTCTGGCTTCCTCTGGTTGCATGGGGACATCAGTTCACTATGGAGCAATGGTCTGCCAATGGGGATGGGAGCTGATGGATAAAGGTTTTTGTTCCGGGTTACCAGGTCTGATGCACATTCCAGAAGGCTCTCAGAAAGTCCTGCATGAAGTAATGACTAGGCTGTAGCAGGTAATGTTGCCTTGTATTGGCTTTTCCTCCTTCTTGGTTCATTTTTTTGTGTGTCTTGTTGGAGGACCACATCCCCATTAAAATATCTCACACATATCACACATATCTCTGAATTTGCTACTGGAAACATACTGTAAGATAGAAAATAGCAAAGCTGGAATTGAAATCTAAGTTTGGCTAATCTTCAAGTGAATATGCAATGAAACCAGTCATTGAAGTCTTTATGTGATTCCATTACCAGGTCCTTTCTAGTTTGATTGATCCTTAAGTAGACTTTGCCATAAAAATGATTATTAAATCATAAGGAAAGGAGTAAATAGTATGTGGTAGTGGTACTCAGAAATCTGTTCAAATGGGGGGATAGTGTATAATATATTTTTTGTTTATTATGCAATCTATTTTTTGTCACTTAATGCCTGCCTCTGTGTCACATTCTAGGAAAGTCATCTGGAACTATGGGAATGGAAATGGAGTCTAAAGAACAATCTCCAGACATCTTTAGTGATTTTAGATCAGCATGTCAGTCTCAAATGACCACAGTGCCAGGCTAGAATCTTAAGTTAAACCACCTTGGGTTTTGTTTAAATATGGAACACAAGTGCCTCGTTTTCATTCCCATACATAATTAAGCTTAAGATTTTCTATCATTTTCCTTTGAATACATGACTAATCCAGTCTGCCATTCATTTTCCTACTTCAGATAGAAATATGAGCATGAAAAACACCTTACTTTTCTTTAAACTCTAAGGAAAACAGCCACATAAAGGTAATGATGATGGCAAGGGGTGCTGTCATTCTGTTGGGGACCCTAAGGAGGCTGGGAATGGGAGGCCTGGCTCTTTGAGCTGCAGGAATGCAGGTCCCATCATGTCAGATCTTCTCATAGTTCAAGAGAAGTCAGAAGCCAAGAGGAGCTGGTGAAATCTCCAGATTCTAGAATGTTAACAAAGAATTGAAATTTCTTTAAAATACTAGGCAAGTCAAGACTAGCAGAGCACAGAGAACACATCTACTGGGAAGCATTTATGCTCAGGCCACAGGTTTACTCTGTATTGGAGGTTCTGCCCTCTTTCTTCTCCAAAAGTCCCTGACCCACTGGATGTTTTCCTTAGAGAGGGGGAAGACTTGGAAAAGTGGAATAGTACATAGGCTGTCCACTGCACTTGTCCTTTAGGGTGCTCTTCTTGTCTCCACTTTCTGTTTCTACAGGAAGTAAGTTAAGTTGTGTGTGTGTGTGTGTGTGTGTGTGTGTGAGAGAATGCATAGTCACTAAGAGTTCATGTTAGAACCTGACTTAAGAAATAAGCAAATAAATGTGTTCACTGACTTTTCTCAGAAGTCATGAAGGGTCCAAGGAAAACAAATTAATTATTCAAACAGGTGCCTTTTGCTGATGGCTGGCAGTATTTAAAAATGTACAAAGCATTATAAAAAAAACATAAACCATCAAAAAGGGATTATATAGCTTTCATTTTTTTTCTTTGTGTAAAACTGTTGTTTCCCATGACCAGATCTCTATTGGCTTTGATGATTAGTTGGCTATTTTAGTAGTTCATTGTCTTGGCCTTTAGAAAGAGACCCTCTAAATAGGACTCGCTATGTCATAACTGTATAAAATATTCATTAAGATGGTGCTTTTAATGGATTCTTTTGGAATGAACTCAAACAGAGGGAGCCATGCACTGATTTGTGGAGCATTTGCTGTTGCTGGGCTGTGACTTCCCCCTGTCTTGCCTCCTCCACACCTCTCCATCTGCTCTCTTGCCTGTAAGCTCTCATCTGAGAGGGGTCCTGAAACTACACTGATGGGTTTGTTTAGGGATAGAAATTCTTTTTCTTTGCATTCATGTGTTCTAACTTGGTGTTTTTCATATCATGTTCAATACAGCTATGTTGGAGACAATCCACATTACCTTGGAGTGCATTTGTCATATAAATTGCCTAAAGGGTAAGAGTTTGAGCTCTGTAATCAGACAAATTTTGCTTTAAATCCTGGCTTTGTTACCTACTGGTTGTGTGACTCTCAGGCAAGTATCTCAGCATCTCAGAGCCTCATGTTTTAGTTATATTTCCCATTGCTGGACACAAAACCCAACACTCACGTCTTGAAGGAGGAAAGGTTTGATATAGCTCCGAGTTTGGGAGAATTCAGCCCATATTCAGCTGACTCCAAGACAGGAACATCATGGTGGAAGGGCCTGGCAGAGCAAAGTTGCTTGAATGGTGGTGTTCTGGAAGCAGATCAGGGAAGAGTAACAGAAAGGAACGCCTCTGTGACCCACCCAGAAACACTCAGGGCTTGCCTTACTAACCTACTAGGCATTTCTTAATCCAATAAAGTTGACAAATCAGGATTAATGGCCACACCTTTGTTTCCTCATCCTTTAAAGTAGAGTTTTGCCAGTATTTACATTAGAGGGTATTTGTGAAGGCTAAATGGAGATTGTTTACAAAGTCTATAGCCTGGTGCCTGGACATATTAAAAATCCATTTTCCTTAGGCATTATTTTCTAAGTGACAGGCACAAATTCCACCCCATACCTGAGACCGTTTACAGGTTGTGTGGAGCTTTCTTCTTGGCTAATGCCATTTGGCTCTTAGTCCATACTAACCATGACAATAGAGCAATTCTGACTGAGCAGCCTTAAACAAATTAAATACTGGACCAGAGAGGTTAAGTGAGATGATTGAGATTTTTCTGCAAGTAGGTGACGATGTCTGAGAATAAAATTACAAATTTTGATTTTGTTCTCAGTATGAGTTTCAATCCTTTATATCAGATTAGCATATCTTTTCTCTTACCTTTTTTTAAAATAACTGAAGCATATCTGAGTCTGAAATCATGCCATCATGAACTCTACCATTTAATTTCTATCTGTTTAACTCTGTGATTTGCAGTCCTGAGCAATCACTTTCTTTCCAACTTTTTGAAACATGGTGATGAAAATAAATATTAATAATGAATACTCCATCTCTTAACCCTGCCAGCCTCAATGCATGGAGTCTCAAGGCCCAGCCCAAGCATTCAATGAGCAAGTTCTCACTTCAGCTCATATTGCCTCCTTGTTCTGAAACACTGTGTATCTGTAAGAGACCTGTAACCCATTTTGGGAGTAATATTGGGCAGCCTCAATTTTTAGGTCTTTGTAGTTCTATCCTTAAAGTAGAAATGATGATTAGCTGCGGATTTAGCTCAGTGGTTCCGGTGCCTGCCTTGCAAACGCAAGGTCCCGAGTTCGATCTCCGGTACCAAAAAAACAAAACAAAAACAGAAATGATGATTAATATATTAATAAGGGGATGATACTTACCCAGAAAGACATAGAAAAAATATAACAATTATCAATTTTGCCTGTTTTCTTCTGGGGTTGGATTAGGCTTGGGTTTAATTTTCAAATTAATCTTCAAATTGAAGTCACAAACAGTTATCATAAAATTGGTGGAATGATGAAACAGCTGTTTCCCAGGGCAGTGCCTTACAAAGTGACAGGGATGTAGCAACCATCAGGAGTGGGCCAGAGGCTGCTTTAAATAGACTCTTCCTTGGTGTCTTAATCCTGGGAGGAAAAATATGCTCATCAAGATCCTGATTAAGCAGGGATTGCCAACGGCGCTCTTTGTAACCAGGCAAACAAGACCTTTTTTGCTTTTTTAGCTCTTAAAACAAAAATCCATCAAGATTTAATCACATTGCTCTATCTGCATGACCTAACCTCTGAGTGTTCCTGAGAACATTTTACTCTGTCTCCAGGCCCTAAAGCATGTACCTCAATGGGACGCATGGTCCCTTTAGAGTTTTCACTTGAGTGGAAGAACCAAAGATTGCTTTTTGTTCCCTTTGACTCTCTTCTAAATTAACATGAAATTGAAGATGGCTGTAGCTAGGGGAAAGAAAAGAGAACACTGGGGAGAGGAGGCAGTTTGAAGAGTGTATCTTAGAACCTGGGGGAAACTTTGTTTCATCAAGCTGATAGTTCCCTTCCAGGCCATCAACAAAATGAAAATACCTCATTCAACCAAATTTAAATCTTTCCATCTAAGGTCTCTAAAACCCTTCTCTGGGGAGCGAGTTTACGAATGTAAATTCCTCCAAGCTGATTATTTTAGCATAAGCACAAATGTTAGTGCCTTCCCTCATTCTTCTGGCTCCTCCTTCCATATGACTAGTCCTTACTGGGTCCCAGCAGGATAAAGGTGGCTGCACCAGAATGTGTAATTGAGAAGCAACACGGACACTGATGTCTCAGTACTAATCAGGAGTATGGCTTTTATTGCTGCCATGTCAGCCAATCATATTTTGCATAATGTTAATTAAATCTTGGGAAAAAGTTTGGAAATTCCCAACTCAGGGCTTAGGGGTGATTGGGAGCTTTGGGCCTGGAAAAGGAAACCCTAGCTGTGGTTAAAATTGTGTGTGAGCTTTGTCTGAAAGCAGACTTCGGTTCTGAGCCAGGGAATGGACAGAGATGTGGAGAAGGGGCCCATGCTACATTTCACTCTTAATTACTTCTCACTTTTGCCATGGGCTTATTCTTTCTCCCCTCCTTCCATGGACTGTCCCTGGAATGTGCAGGGTGGCTCCACCCATGTGCCTGCAAAGATGAAGCGTGGCTTACACAGTGACAAAATATCTTCATAAGAAAAATCTTGATAGAACTTCTTTGGATGTAATCACTATGTGGCTTGTATTAGACAAAAAGGCCTGAATTTCAACATGCTGACCTTCTAAAATGTCCTTCACTAACAATTTTAGGGATCCTTTTTTCTTCCTTCTTCTATTTCTTTTCTTTACTCTTTTCTCTTTCCTGTTTGAACTGAGATCATATTTACTTCAAATTTTTGAAGTGATATTGTTTTCTGGCTATGAACTAAAGCAATATTTATTCTTCCTAAGGAAATCAGTTTTATTTAATTTATTTATATATTTTTTGACTTTTTTGAGACAGAGTCTTGCTGTGAAGTTCAGGCTGGCCTTGAACTCACTATGTAGCCCAGGCTGGTCTCCAACTCAGAGTGATCTTCATGCCTTGGCCTCCCAAGTACTAGGATTGCAGGTGTGCCCCACCACAGCTGATTAAGAAAATCAATTTTAAAAATGAGAAAAATATAAAGACATTACTAATCAAAGAATAATAGCTAGTGTTAGTGTTTAGCATGTGACACACTCTGTTCTAAGTGTTTTATATATGATCTCGTTTGGTCATTTTAACAACCATGAGAAGTAGGTATGGTTTTTGTATATGTTTTGTAGATGACAGAATTGCAGTTGAAAGAAGTTAAGTAATTTACTCAAAGTCACACAATCAGTAAGCAGTAGAACAGACTTTGAATAAGGTGGTCCTGACGTCAGACTTTCTGTCTTGAATGCTTTACTGTCAGTATAGGAACAGAAATCAGGAGAAAAGGTACCAACTGGGAAGATTCCAAACTACTCTGACCTGTCTTTAGGGAGGATAACTGTTCTGGGGAGCTTGGCACTTTCTTCACTTCAACTCCCTGAACCCTAGGCTCAGAAGCCTAGTTTTTACAGGGATGAATTATCATTAACTTGCTTCAGAGACAGCTGTGGTACCCAAAATGGGCAAGTTGTTGTTTTAGGAAGATCAGGGCTGTAGTCTCCAAGGACTTGCAATGGCCTATATTAGCACACCCTCCCTCTGCAGCAATGCCACATGGGAAGCAGACCAAGAAGGTCTTCCTTAGATTGGGTGCCTGGGATCAGTGCAGGGGACTCATTCACATACCTCTTAGCTAAGTTATCTTTTTAACACTTGCCTTCTCCTCTCTACCTCTCTCCTTTTAGGAGTAATAAAAACTGATACTCCAGGGTAAGCCACAGCCGTATCTCCTTTTTATGTACAGTCCAGTGACTGACTACCCCACATCCAGTGATACATTCTTTGTGGAGGTTTCGTACTACATTCATTCAGGCTACAGTTGAATATGGGAATCATTCTGCTTGTAAAGGTGGCTTGCTTTCTGCCAAGGTCTGCTAACTATTGAATTAAAAGTTCAGCTCTCAAAGGATAGTTTTTACAACAGTATTGAAATCCACTTGTGTCTTAGTCCACTTTCTGTTGCTTTAACAAAATATGTGTAGCTAGGAGAATTACAAAACAAAGAGATTTATTTAGGCCTGAAGTTCTGGAGGTCCTAGGGCCTGGCGCTGGCATCTACTCAGCTTCTTGTACAGGCCACGTGCTGCTCCATGCATGGCAGAAAAGGGGCATGCTAACCAGACGTGTGTGGAAAAGCCACTAGCAAGAGAGAAAGCAAGAAAGTGAGCTGAGGAACCCACATTTGCTTTGTAACAAGCTATTTTTATGTAATGAATTCACTTTGTAAGAGCTGTGGTATATTTGTCCCTTCATGAGAGAGGAGCCTCCAGTACTTCAACCTTTCCAAGTCCCCATTACCTCTCAATACCATTATAGGGACCAAACTTCAACGTGAGTTTTGATGGGGATAAATCATATTCACTTTACAGATTAATTTTTTACTCACTTGAAGTACACAGTTCAGTGACTTGTAGGAAGTTCACTGAGTTACATATCCATTGTCATAATACTTTGCACACACCAGTAAGATGCATCGTATGTATTTATGGTTAATTTCTATCTCCAGCCCTGTTCATATACATTAAATCCTGTAATATGTAGTTTTTTGTGTCTTGCTTCTATCACATAATGGTGTTGTACATCATTATGCATTCTTTTTATTGCTGAATAATATTCTATTATATGGATAAGCTATATTTTACTATCATCTGTTGATAAATGTTTAAGTTATTTCTACTTTTTTGGTGGTTATGACTGATGCTGCTTTGAACATTAATTTGCAAATTTTTGTGTGGTCATGTCTGTTTGTTTGAAAATCTATTTTCCTTTATTTTAGAAGCCATTTTTGTTTCATTATGTGTATTGTTAAAATTTGACCAGAAAATAAATGACTGCAAAATTTATTTTAAAATATTTTTTAAAATGCTTTAAGGTAAATGTAAGTAGAATCAGTTATGAGAAATTTAAATTTTATTTATTCTATATATCAGAATTCATTTAACAGCCTCCCCTGTGCTTTCCACAATATTTTGGGAAAATTTAATTATTTTTTATTAATATTTGTTTGCTGTGCATGAAGTTTACATTCATCTTAGCAAGTAGTTACATGTACCTAACACGTCTGGATTCTTCTTCCCTCCTCACTTCACCTCCCTCCCTCCATCTCTGAAGCTCTTGTCTCCATTTTCGTTATTATTGTTACCATTATTTTTAGTTCATTTCTCTTTGGTAAATACCTAAACATGAAATTGCTGAGTCATATGGTAAATTGCTGTTTTACATTTTAAGAAATGTCCAAAGTGTTCACAAAGTTTTTTAAAGTGGCCACATCAAAGGGTAATTTTTGTTGTATTTTTTGAGACAAGTCTTGTTACATAGTCCAGGCTGGCTTCAAACTCACAATGATCTTCCAGCCTCATCCTCCCAAGTGGGGGGATTGTAGATTTGTGCCACTTTTCCCAGCTCAAAGTACAATTTTATTGCCCTAATTTCCAAGCTTTTTACATTGTGAGGATCTTCCTGACTGTTTTCCATAGTAGCTATACCATTTTACAATTCTGCAACTGTGTATGAAGATTCCAGTTATTCCAAGGATTCCATCCTCTTCAGCACTTGTTATCCATCTTTGTTGTCTTAGCCATCCTGGTGAGTATGAAGTAGTTTCTCATTGTGATTTTGATTCTCATCTTCCTAATAATAATATGAGCATCATTTCATATGCTTATTGGGTATTTGCATATCTTCTTGGGAGAAATGTATATTTAAAGACTTCACCCATTTAAGCATTCAGGTGTCTTTTTAGTGAAAGATATAAACATTCTTTATAAAGTCTACATACAATGCCCATATCAAATATACAATTTACAAAAATTATCCTTGATGGTGTTATTTGGAACACAAAAAATTTTAATTTTGATAAAATCTAACTCATCTGTTTTTCTTTTCATTTTTTTGTTTGTGCTTTATTTAAGAAAACTGGCTACTCCGAGGTCATGAAGATTTGCACCTATCTTTTCCTTTTAAAACTTTATAGTTTTATCTCTTACATTTACAACTTATAGTGTGCTTTTTAGTTAATTTTTACAGGTAGAGCGAGGTAGAGGTCCAACTCAGGTTTTTGTTTTGTTTTTGTTTTTTGTTTTGCATATGGGGGTACAACTAGCTGTTTTAGCACCATTTGACCACAGAATAATGTACTTTTTTGTTGAATTGTCTTGACACTCTTGTCAATAATCAGTTGACCAAGATTTAAAGGTGTATTTGTGAGAGCTTAATTGTATTCCATTGATCTATATGCTTATCTACATGCAGGTACCACACTGTCTTTATTGCTGTAGTTCTGTAATTTGTTTTCAAATTTGTAAGTTTGAGTCCTCTGACTTTTCTTTATTAATACATGTTTGCAGTACATAATGATTCCAATTATCATAAGGCGTTGGTACATGTACATACTTCATCTTAACTCTTTTTTCTCTCTTTTTATTTTTTATCTCTTACCCTTCTCCTCTCTCTCTCCTCCTTCCGACTCTTGGTCCTCTTCCCATTTGCAAAGTTCTTTATAAGAATTTTTGGACTGCTTTGGGTCCCTTCCATTTCCATGTAAAATTTAAGATCAGCTTGCTAATTCCTTCAGAACCCAGATAGGATTTTGATAAGGCTTGCTTTGAACCAGTAAATTGATTCAGGAAGTATTGCCATCTTAATATTAAAACTTGCAATCCATAAACATAGATTATCTTCTATTTATTTCAGTATTCTTTAATTTCTTTCAAAACAGTGTGCTTATTTCGCCCTTCCTTGATTGAATTTATTCATAAGTATTTTATTCTTTTCGATGCTATGTAAGTGGAATTTTTAAAAATTTATTTTTTGAATATTCATTCCAGTGTATAAAAATGCAACTGATTTTTGTGTATTGACCTTATATTGTGCAACCTTGCTGAACTCATTTATTAGCTCTACTAGTTTTAGTGGACTCCTTAGGATTTTTTCTATATTCAGTAAGACTATGTCATATGCAAATAAAGATGGTACCTAATTTCTATGGTCCAAACCTCCAAGACAATAAGTAAAGCAGTGAGAGCAGACATCCCTGCCTTCATCTTGAGGAGAAGCATTCAATCTTTCACAACCAAGTATGGATTTAGCTGTGGGTCCCTCATCTTTTCTTATACTGTATCTTTACCTGGAATATTTTTTCCAGTTCTATATCTCAGTTTTTCAAAATACTATCCATCGGTAAAAACCAAATACCTAAGCATGTATCATCCCTCCCTCCCCGGAGTCTCTAACACTTTGTTTACACTATCTTACAAGGCATTTTTCTTAGCTCATCTTTCTTGTAGCCATTTGTGTGGCTCTTGTGTCAAGCCAGCTCTTGTTTTTCTGACCGGAGTACCCAGCAAAGTCTCTTTGAATACTATTTGTTTTTCATGGTGTTCACAGTTCCTTGTACAAAGAATTGGAAATAATAGGTGTTTCTGTCTTTTGAGTGAATGAATAAAACTAATTTTATACTGAGATGCCTGTGATCTACAAAAGCATGAAGTGTTGCTTTTCTAGGATATTTAAATTTTGAAGAATGATCCACTTAAAATGTATTAATCTCTAAATTGTAAAGATATCCCAAAAAACATAACCCAATTTTTTAATGAGCAAATGATTTAAAGCATATTTCACCAGAAAAGATATATGGATAGAAAATAAACATATGAAAAGACACCCAACATTAGTCAGTAGAGAATTGCATTAAAATCATGATGAATATTGCTATTATTTCATCATGCTATAAATGCAAATACTGTTATTATTTCATACACCTATTGGAATAGCTTTAAAAACAAACAAATAAAACCAAAAGGAAACCTGACAATATCAAGTGCTAAGAAGGATGTGAAACAACTTGAACTCTCATATATTGCTGCTGAAAAAAAATGTTACAGTCACTTTGGAAAATAGTTTGACGATTTCTAGTAAAATAAAACATGAATTTGACATATGATCCATAAATTTGCCATATTCCTAGGTATGTATGTGGGTGAAATAAAAATTTACCTTCGCACAAACCCTGTGTGTTAAGGCTTATAGCAGCCTTATTTATCATCACCATAGACTAGAAATAACCTGAATGTCCCTCAGGTGATAAATGGATTACCAATCTGTGAAACATCTATACAATGGAAATGAATAGAATGGAGGACTGACATGCTAAAAAATATGGTTGAATTTCAAATATATATGCTGAGTACCCAGACCCTCAGAGATTCACACTATATGATTACATTTTATATGATATTATAGATTAGGTTAAATGTATAGGGAACAGAAAATGGTCAGTGATTGATTAAAATAATCAGTGATTAAGAATTAGAAATTGGGGGCTGGTGACAAGAAAGGGACAGCTTGAGGAAGTATTTTGGAGGTGTTCTGCATTTGATGGTGATAGTAGTTAAAAAGCATTATACGTTCATAAGAATTGCACCCCACAAAGAATGAATTTTACTTTCTAAAATTAAAACAAATAATATTAGTGAAGATCTTTTTGGACACAGGTGGGGTATCAAGTCTGAAGCCCCTGGCCTATAGGACAGGTGATTGGATTTAGGTGTGACTCTCTGATTTGCAAGTGTGGTGGGTGTGGGTAAGTATGGCCACGGATTTGCAGGAGGGTGCCAGGTTGTCAACAGCAAGAGCTACTAAATAGTGATATAACTTTTCTGGATATCAAGGAGAGCTTAGGGTTGCTAGGAAGAGAAGTAGCCAATAAAATAAACACAAACAAAAAATCATTCAGTATAGAAATAAGGTTATGGGGGTAGGTAATTCAATTGACATTTGTTTAAAGAAAAGGGAATCAAAAGCAGTCTGCTTCTTGAGAAGATGTGGAAGGAAAGAAATGACATAAATAATAGGATCAAAAGGTTTATCCCTGAATAATTATCAGCAGCAGCATTTACAGATTCCCAAGAGAGTACTCATTGAAAATCCAACACAAACCTCTTCATAAAGTGCTTGTTCTATGAAGGAAGTTTTCCAAGGATTTAGCTAAGGGCATAAGGAAGGAAGAAAGAGGTAGACGAATCCCAGCTTCGTCTTTCACAAGCATAGAGTCTTTGTAAAACTCACTGTGCTTTTTTGATCTTCAGTTTCTACATCTATAAATCAAGGTTAACAAGGAAGTATTTTTCAACATGGAGAGAATTAAATGAGATAATGCAGGTATATGCAGCACAGAGTATGATACCTAGCTAATAGGAAGCCCTAAACTTACAGTGTACATAACATTGCTGACTGTTTTCAGGAGCATGTGTGTTTATTTTTTTTCAAGCTCATGCTTGTATTCAATTTTTTTTCCTTGTCAGTATCCCATCAGTAGGAGATTATCATACCTAAGCAGTATCATCTTGCTTCCTAGAGTATAGAGTAAATTGGAAGAGAAACTTCTTATTCCAAGAGACACAGAATCTTTTATACACAATACAAAGAACCTTCAAAAGCAAGAGCTGTGACTTCCTCTCTCCAGAACTGGTTAACCTGTTGGGATATTCGGCAGATGAATTCTATGCCACGCTCACTTCTTTACTAAACCAAGAGACAGCAGCTGCTCTCCAAGCTCTCCTCCGACACAGAAAACCAATCTCCCAGCACCAGGGGAGACCATAAGAAAAGAGGAAAAATGCAAATGTCCAACATTGATTCGTTGTGCCAGCTGTTCTCCCAGAATCAATGGATTGGCCACTTTGGCTGCAAAGTCTGTTGGAGAGATTCCAGTGCTGTTTTTGTTTGTTTGTTTTGTTTTGTTTCTTGGACTTAAAAAAAAAATGGTATTAAGGGATAATCTTTTATAAGTCAAGTGTCAAAAGTTTGACAAATGGGAGATTTTAAATAGAAAAGGGAGATAATAGCCAGCTTTGGAATCATCCCTAAAGTCATGTTTTTCTTGGGTTTGGTTTTTTCAGACATGGAATTGCAAGTTCAAATTGTTTGAGAGGGCAGCCTACTCATAAATGAGTGAAGATGAATAGGGAGTGGTGATGAGAATAAACCTATATTTTTTTCACAGGTAAAAGACATTTAACACAAAAAAGTTTTTTTATTCTTTAATTCTTCTGTAGAGGAGAAAATAGAGAATCTGTAATAAATAACAATTGACACAACTTCAGGCCCCCATCTTAAAAGTGTAGGAGACTGAAGAAACCATCTGCATCACAGTTTAATAGCTTTGCTTTTTGTTCTTTGTAGTGCTGGGAACTGAACACAAGGCCTTACACATGTTAGGCAAGTCCTACTGAACACCTCTTATGTAGCACCAGCAGACTATTACTGGGCAAGAATGTGAGATGAGGATTACTACATATTTAGTTATTCAAGACGCACACTTTACATGCTAACTTTCATAGAACTTCTTTGACTCTCATGAAAATGTCAACAATTTTAAGGCTGACAGTTCATTCCATTGTGAAAACATAATAGTGTGGACCTTATGCAGTGCATCTGTTTTCAGCTAATGGCTATCGAAGAACCTCTTGTTTGGACTTCAGTTTGATACTTGATACAGAAGATAGCACTGATTTTTGATGGATATCCATGATATAAACAACACAGATTTTGTTAGAAATATCCTCTTATTGGTCTTCTGAAGGATTATAAATAAAATGGTACTTTGAAATGTGGAGTCACTTATCAAAATATTATTTTAATAGAAAAAGATGGGAAATGAACTCATGTCCTTTAATAGGTACTTGTTACATAAAGTATACCCAAACAGTACAATGTAGCCATTAAATTTATGGGGCAATTCTATAGCACTAATATGGAAACTTTGCTAAGATATATAATTTAGTGAAAAAAAACCCCCAAAGTACAGAAAATTGTGCATTTCATGCTACCATTGTATTTTAAAATGTACAACTTAATATAAAATGAACTTAGAAAAACACTAATGGAATGAGACCAAAACAGCCTTTTCCAGAAAGGTTGTGCCAAGGTGGGCATGGGTTGTCACAACAGTAGAGTAGACACCTTTTCAGAGATATCAGGGCTTCCTATGTGCTTCATTCTCTTCCCACCATCGGCTTCTGAGAGATAACAACACTGGCTTCCATGGATGGTTAGACTCCATAGAAAACATAAAGTAGGCACTGAAAGTATTAATTCATTTTTGTAACCAAACTCAACAGGATCCTATTCATGAAAGCACAAGTGGTTACCTTGGCAGTTCTAGTGCATGGGACTAGAGTGGCAGTGCATCCCACCTACCAGCCCCCCATCCCTTCTTGTCTTCATCATGTTCTCCAGAGGTGCTCATCTCCCTGAAAGTGTTCCTAGTCTGTCACTTATCCACTTCCCCATCTGGTCCTGAGTTTGGCTTTCTTGTGGGCCTAACTAGCCTCAGCTCTTGACTAAACTGATTGATTTAGTATTTCCTAACAGATTCTTGGCTTTGCTTGAGGTTGTCTGGGCTGTGCTGAGAATATGTGCATCTTTGAAGAAGGAATGAGATAGCGAATTAATTTCCTTTACTTTGTTTGCCTCAACCTTTGTTTATAGCTAGATATAAATAAGGGTACATATTTATTTGTGCATATATCTCTTATATATTACAATAAGCTGACTATAGGATTGATAAACAGCATTTCCAGTATTATAGATAATATACTTCAGATGGGTAAGAAGGAAGAGTTACCTAGTTTGGGATATGTTAGTCTCTATCTGAGGAAAAGAGCAAAAAACAACAGAAAAGAATTTCTAATTAGTTGGGGAAAGTTAGATAATTTAATAAGTGATATTGGGATATTTAGCAAATTATTTTAAAATGTCATATCCTGACCTCACTCTTTTCACCAGGTTGTTTGTGGATGATGGATTATAAAGAGGTTCTTATGATTCCTACCTCCTGGTGGTCCCAGCTTTGTGGAATCCTTTAAGTGTGGGCAAGATCGAAGGCATGATTCTATTTATTGAAATATGGCAAAGGCCATAGGCTGTATATGATCACATGTATGTGATTTCTAAAAGTGGAAAACCTAAAACTGTATTTCTAGAGTCATTCTTTCTCTCTCTTCCTTCCCTCTCCTCTTGCTCCAGTCCTAGCTTTCTCTCTCCTTCCTTCCCTGTATCCCTCCCTCCTTTTCCCCCCTCCTGTTTTCCCTTTCTCTCTCTTTCCTTCCTTCTCCATCTCCTCCTCTCTCTTTTCTTTGTTGTCTTTGAAGAAATAAGATCCCATAAATCCTAAGGCACTAGCAAATAAATTCAGGCAAATACCTGAGGGAGTTTGGATGTAGATTTTCCCTCAGTTGAGCTTCAGATAAGTACATAGTTTTGGAGGACAGCTTGATTGAAGCCTGTAAAACCCTAGCAGAGGGCACAGTTAAGCTATACCCAGGGTCCCAATCCACAAAAACTATGAAATAATAAATGAGTCTTGTTTTAGGTTGCTAAGTTTGTAGTAACTCATGAAGCAATGGAAAAAGAATGCGAAGTGCCACATAGATTAATGAATTAAATGTGCAAAGAAAATAAGAAACTGTACAAATCACTAAAAGAAAATATAATGGAATACTTTTGTGATTATGTGGTATAAAAGATCTTTCTAAAGAAGAAACAAAACTCAAAAGCTATTTTTAAAAAGGTTGACAGATTTAACTATATAGAAATGTAAAATTATATGGGGAAAATACTATAACTAAATCAATATTAAATTAGGCAAAAATATTTGTGACATATATAACAGATAAAGGGCTAATTTCCTTAATTCCTCAAAGTGACTGCAAATCAAAAAACAAGAGAAAAAAAATGGAAACAAAATCTATGTAAATAGGGAAGGGTGGAGGGGGTGAAGGGCGCACAGGTAATGGGGAAAAATAAGAACCAAGATACATCATGTACAGGTACAAGCACCCAATCATAAATGTAAACATATTGTATACCTAAAATGTACCAATAAATATATTTTAAAAAATCCAAAACTCAAAGAAAACTGAGCCAAGAATATTAATAACTAGTTCAAAGAAATATAAATAGAAAGTTTAAATATACAAAAATTTTCAGTTTTACAATTAAAAAATTCAAATTTTCAGAAACAGGATTTCAGTTTTTATTGTGTAGATTTACGGAGATTAAAACAAAAACTGATAATACTGAAGAAATAGACACTAGTATTCCATTGTTTCCAAAATAAATTAGTGAAGTCTTTAAGAAATACAAACTAAAATTTTCAGAATACTTACATTTGTTGTTCTTCTAAGTCAACCTGTATTTATACCCATGTGTATACAGTGACTTTCAAATAGCAGGAACTAAGAAATAACCAAAATATTGATTTGTAGGAGACCTATTTAGTAAACTCAGGAGTAGCTTACCATTGAGGACTAGGCGGCTGTGAAAAAGAATGTGTTCTGTCTATAAGTCAGATTTACTAGCTCTTTTATTTTAACAGCAACAACAAAAAATCAACATTCACACAGAGTATATAAGTAATTTTCTCCAATGTCAAAAATATAGCAATAAGAAAATGCTTATGTGTGTGTGTGTGTGTGTGTGTGTGTACTATTCATTGGAAGAAAGTGTCTGTAACTGAATCTAGGAGAGTGTCAATGTGAAGAAGGAGGGCTAGTCATAGAAAGCACATAGTCTAGGAAGCTGCGACTCTGACAAAGGATTCAGTAACTTCCATCATCAGGAGAAGGAGGACTTGGAAGAGAAGAACTGGAAAATGGGGAGGATTAATTGGATCTTGAAGGTTAGACAGTCAGAGAATCAGTGCCTTCCTTTGGCACATGGCTCAAACAAAGCAAAGAATCCCTGCATGTACTAAATTCTGGAGAAGTTGTTTGTTTTTAGTCAAATAAACATTAGAAATTGAGGGTCCCGGGCTGACTGGAGCCCACCCTGTCAGGCTCGCCCCACCCACCTGTGACCAGGAGACGGTGAGGACCCCCGGGCATGCCCACCCGCCACCAGTGTAGCCATGCAGGCACCTGCAACAACATCAGCCCCAACCCTCCTGACCCCCACCTCCCGCCTCTGGCCTCTTGGCTGTGCAGCTACCTGGTTCCACACTACAAAGGCACAGAGGGTCATAAAGGCCATTGTTCTGAGCTGCAGAAGTGAACAACAGAGAGAGGGCCTCTCTCAGGCTCCTGATGAAAACTGAAGCCCACTGGAAAAGTGAAGAGAAACTGTGCAATAAAGGCACACCATACCACCGTACTTGGTAAATTGGAGGGATCATCACCTCCCATCGAAACCTGGACTATCTTCAGGGGAAAGGCAGCTGGAACCTGCAATGGAAACTTGCAGAGTTCAACCCTGCAGTAGGACATGGAGCTCAACTTGGGACTTGCAGCCAGAAATATGCCTGAATCTCACTGGTCTGTGACTGGCTTGCTGAGACTCATTGACTTATATCTGCACACTGCTGCCCATGTTGTCTATTGTGACAGCAGAGACATACCCTGTAGGAGGCCCTTCATTTTTATCTTTTGTTATTTTTAAAATAACCACTATTATTTTTGCTCTTATGTTTAATTTTTTTCTTCTTTTTCTACTCTTTTAAAATTTTTATTTTTCTCTTTTTTCCTCTTTTCTCTCTCTCTCTCTCTCTCCCCCTCTCTCCCTTGCTGTCCCACATTGTTCTTCACCTCCCTTTGTATTCCTGGTCTGGCCCTAATTTGTCTTTTTTCTTCATTTTTCTTTTCTTCTCTTTCCTTCTCTTGCCTGTGTCCTCTGGCCTCACTGCTAACCTTCCCCTATCCTTCCACCTACCTATCCCTCCCTCCCCAACTCCTTCTAACTCCTCATCCTGAAGGGTAACATTGCCATATTAAAGAATTTATTCACTATAAACATATATTGGGTTAGTCATTGATTTTGATTTAATTCACGCAGTTAAAGGTGGTAGATTAATAATTACCACAAATTGTTATTTTCTAAGATGTACTTGTTGCTATGGTGTTGCTGATTGTATCACTTGGGCTAAGATGTTGTGATTGATCTAATCGGTTGTCCTTCCTGGTATGATGAAAATGAGATAGCCTGAGAGCCATAAGAGACTCAAAACCTAAAGACCAGCTATATCTGGAAGACACCTTGGAGAAACAATCATTCCATAAGGGTTCTAAATACATCAACAAAGATACTTACAATAAGCAACTTCAAAGTATCAACCCAGGAATTAAACCAAGGACAGTACCAAAAACAAAAATGAGAAGACATATAAGCAAGGCACAAACTCAGACTTGCACCCCACCAAAGGCAAATTCTGGGGAAAATAACGTGG
>NW_004624733.1:31092630-31108810 GCF_000247695.1 Heterocephalus glaber | reverse complement strand
CTAGAGACATTTATAGCTAAATGGATGCATATTGAGGCCATACTCTTAAGTGAAATAAATAGGACACACGTATAAATACCATATAGTATCTCTAGTGTGAGAAACTGAAAGTGTAAATAAGGATTAAAACATTTAAAGAGAATAATTGATAATTTGAAATAGGAAGAAAAGGTCCAAAGGGGTAGGGGAAGTGGGAGGGAAAGGGGAAAGGAAAGAAACAAAGGAAAAATTATGAGAAAAGAAAAAAAATGGAAACAAAGTTTGTGTAAATAGGGAAGGGTGGAGGGGATGAAGGGCGCGCAGGTAATGGGGAAAAAATAAGAACCAAGATACATCATGTACAGGTACAAGCACCCAATGATAAATGTGAATGTATTGTATACCTAGTATGTCCCATAATTTAAGCCAAAAAAAAAATTAGAGATTGTGCCAAGCAGTGAAGTGGGGCGATGGGAAAGTGTAAAAAACAATAAGAGTTGATCTGTTTATGAGATCTAGCAGAAAAATTAAAACATTAAATTTAAATAAGTATTAAATACCAGAATATAAAATAGTATGTATGTGTCCATTGAAATGGAACATCATATGATGATCTGTTTCCTGGAGTCTACATCTGTATCAAGCGTAGGCAATATTCTCACTTACATTCTTTTATTGAATCCTTACAACTATATTTTAAGGGAGTCTCCTTACTCTTGTTTTTACTGATGGAATTTAAAGAGTGGTCTTAGGCTCCAGGTTTATATGAGGGGAAATATGGGTACAAAAGACATTTACAAAAATGAATCTAGCTATGCACATTGGTTTGGAGATTCCCTCAACAATTCCAAAAGAGGACTCATCATCTAGCTACAAATATACTCACTTCCTATATCCTCCATCTAAATAAATATTTTAGCACTTCCTCTGAGGCTAGACCATGATCTAGAAGATGAGATGTAGTGCTGTATTAGTTCATTTTTCATTATTGTAATAAAATATCTGTAACAGGCTTATTTTATAAAGAGAAAAGGTTTATTTAGCTCACAATAAGTCTGTGATTAAGACTAAGTGGCCCATTGGTTTGGCCTCTGGTGAGGGCCTAATGGTGGATAGCATTACGATGGGAGAGGGAGAGGGCAGCTTAGAGGTCAGGCTCATGCTCCCAAGAGATCTAACTCAGGGTCCTGCGAAAACTGTACTAATTCTTTCTGAGGGCAACAACCCTGGTGACTTAAGGATTTTCCATTAGTCCCCACCTCTTGAAGAATCCCAATCTCTTCTAATATCACCATACTAAGAACAAAGTCTCCAATACATAAATTCTTGGGGGACACATTCAGACCATATCCACACAACAGAAGGTGGTAAACTAGATAGATGTGTTTGTCTCCTCTCAGCATTCTAGAGGGAAAGAGAATCAGAGTGTAATAAATACATGAAAAACAAAATAACAGGTAATAGGAAGTAAGGAGATAGATCTTTTACAAGTGAGAAGGGGTCCAAGAGTTGGAAGGAGGAGGGAAGGGAGAGAGAAAGGATGAGAAAAGAATTAAAATGTGTTATGTACATGTACCAACTCCACACGTGGCACATGACCATTATGTACTATAAACATGTGCTAACAAAAATTGAGAAGAAAAAATAAAATAATTTTTAAAAATTTAAAGAAAGAATTCACAAGGTCAAAAATTAAGGTCTACAGAAAAAATAAAGCAGGATAAAAGGACAGTGGGTGTGGGGTCAGTTAGAAGAATACTTTCAGTATGCTTGGGTCAAGCCTCTGACATTTCAAGGGAAGACATTTGAGCATAAATCTGAATAAAATAGGAGAGGATCATGGGAAGATGTGAGACAGAAGAGCACTAAGAAGAGAAAAGATCAAGGACAAAGGTAGGGAGATGGCCCTGAGTACCCCTGGCTGATGGAGCATCCAGGTTGGCTGGGTAAGCAAGGAGGAGTGCAAGGAATTGGGGTAAGAGGGCCTGGCAGAGGCTGGATTGTCTCCTCTAACCAGACCCCACCTCCCACAGCAAGCCAGCATATATACCCCCAGGACCCAAGCACCGCAAAGCCTCACCTATGATCTTATGAGGCTTGGGGGACATCTAGACATAAACTATAACAAAGGGCCTGTGGAGCAGGCAGGGAAGTTGGAATTTCATCCATCAGGAAGCTCTTGGTATGTTTGAGTCAGAGAAGAGCTGATTTATGATTAGAAAGGATAGCTTTGACTGCAGCGGGGAAAACAGATGGTATGCAAGAGTGGCAAAGAAAGCTGTTGGGAGACAGTCCCAGGTTAGGGGTGACTGGGACATGAGGAGCATAGAGACAGTAGAGATGAAGACATGTGGCTGTACGTTAAAAAGATTTATAAGCTTTTCTAATGGGCTGGATATACAAGGAAACGTAAGTGACAAGAGTTAAGTGTGGCCTGTAGGTTTTGAGTCTGTGCAGCAGCCATTCATGAAGGTGGAGAAGACTAAACTATCATCTTACTCTGCTTAAACCCTTAGTGATTCCACATCAGCAGCAGACTCTTCACATGGCTTGCTGGCCGTGATCTCACCCTACCTGCCTCTCTTCCAAGCCCCCTCCTTTCCCAATACACCATGCTACTTCTCACTTCTGTGCCTCCACAGACTTCGCAGCCTCCTTATTTTGCCTCAGCTCAAATGCTATTTCTTCCAGGAAGCAGCTTCTGATTCTCAAATTCAGAATAAGCCCTCTGGTTCAATTATGTCTCTGTGATGGGGTGGGCTCTATTTTGGGGCAGGTGTCATGTTCATTTATCCTGGTATCCCCTGAGCCTAGCACAAGCCTGGCACACAATTGACAAGTACAAACAGTAATTGATGAACAAAGGAATGCTGGCATACTGGTACATGCACAGTGCTGGGCAGTTTCTGGATTAAACATTTAGCCCATTTTATAAAAGTATTTAGATGTGTGAGAGATAAAAGCAAGAGTTAACTAGAAACTCTAAGGTCTGTGGATGGTGCTTCAGAATCCTGATCTTTTGTATGTGAGGTCATGTCTGGAACCACTAGGGAAACTAAATTGTCTCTGTAAAGGCTTTGCCAGAGAGGATTTGGGAGCTGCAGAGAGGAGGAATTTACTTTTTAAAATGAGAAGAGTAGGTGCAGACATGGGGTAGCCTGACCTTCTTTTTTTGTGCTTCCTTAATAATGCCCTGCCCCATGAGTCATCCCTCAACCTTCTCCCCTAGGGTCCTTGTCATTTTAATTCTGCCTGTAGTCCAGACACTGCATTTGGGTCTGTGATTAATGCCCTTCCCACTAGCCTCTTCTCCCTGCTTTTAAATTTGGCAATACTACCACTCACCTACCCCTACAGAAAAAAATACAGTTCTGTCACTGTCTTGTGGCAAGGTGGATCTTCCAGTATTAAATCACCAACAAGAGCCTCTCTGAGTGTGATAGTAGCACTAGCTATTGGCTTTTGAAAAAACTCTTATGCAGAACTCAGCTAAAGCTCTCCTGCTGTTGGGAGTGGGAATGCTGTACAGAACCACCCTCTGCCCTCTCCTCCACAGCTACATTCATGCACCCTCATCAGTGGGTGAGGGGAGAATTGTGGAGGACTCCTAGAAAGCCCCTTTGAGACCCAGAACCCAGGGTTGCTGAGCTGTTGTCACAGGTCCAAGATGTGAGGTCCCTGGTGATTAACCAAGTTGGCATCTGCATAGGTGTTTTTGAAATGCCTTCACATCAGGCAATTCGTTTGATTCTAACAGAAGTCTTGTTAAGAAGCCTTATTTATTAGGCCTGTTTTAAAGATAAAGAGACCAGGGTTCATAGACCTGGATTACTTAATTGAGACCCAGGATGAAACACAGCATATCTGTCAAGGAGACTGGCGATTCTAAGAAATTTCAGATATGGCCAAGGGATTTGATCTTTTTCAATTCTTGCCCAGGCAGGAGGAGTTCTGAAGTTAGACATACCTTGTTCCAATCTTAGATCTGCCATTTGCTAGCTAGTCTACCTAGAAGAAAGTACTTATTTATCCCTCTGGTATCTGACATCACAATAATGTTTTATAATACAAAACTATAAAACCTCAGCAGTATACAATCTTAAACAGTTATTTGTGCTCAAGAATCTAGGGGTTGCCTGGGGTGTCCTTATCTATGTTCTGTATTGCATTTATAAATGACTTTTAGATGGTACTCACTTTTCTTTTTCACTTATTGTCTCATGACCATCTTTCTATGTCATTAAATATTCCTTTTCAATATATGAATTGATGAATAGTAGTCTGTTGTACAACCCTATTTAATCAACCTCATGTTGGACATTGAGGTCATGCTCTGTGTTTGTTTGTTTGCATACTTGTTTTACTTTTCTACATAGATCGAACTCTATATCCTAGATGTGAAATATTTGCACATATCCACAATATTTTTTAAGCTAGAAGTCTGGTAGGAAAATATAGACTAAAATAGGTGATATTTCAGAACAAGGACATGGCAATAAAAAGCACAAAATTGTGAGACAATGAAACACAAGGCATGCCATCAAATAATCAAATTTTGCTAGTGTTTTGGTATGTAAAAGTAGATAATGGCCAAGTTGTCTGTAGACTTGAAAGTCAAGTTAAAGTATGACCATCAATGAATATAAGTATTCTGTGTCTAGATCTAAAACCTAAGAGTGTCACAGGATGACTCTATTGTCCTCTCTGATGGTGGAGTTAATATTAAATGAAGGACCAGCAAAATTTTATTTGGGCCATTTCATACCTGGTGACCCATAAGAAACAAAAAACCAAAAACCCTTTATACTTTATATTGTGCTTTATAAAAATGCTTTTTAGAAGAGACTTTATCAGTACAGAAACATTAGGACAAACCATAGCTCAAGTAGAGTTGATTCTGTCATGACTTGTGCCAACCTTTTAAATTTTTTTCAAAATATATTTATGTTATTTTACTGGATCCCCAAAACACCACAGCAAATACAGAACATGACTTTTCCATTCTTCAGATGGAGAAACTGAGTGTTGCAAGAAAAAGATGTCAGAACTAGTATAATTTTCAAGGTCACCTGAGATCACCTCTGCATTTTTCTAGTGTGAAAATGAGGCTTAGCTCTTAGCCATCATTACATAACTCTGATGTGGGGGAGGAAGGCCTGCCAACCCCATATTCTTTGCCCTTCACCACAAAGTCATCCAGCCAATTAGGACAGTCGGTGTGAGGAGCTAAGTAGACAGACGGCAAGTTCAATGGATTTTCCAACACACTGGTGGAAACTCTTTTTTCCCATCTTTAAGGCTTTGCAAGAATCACTCAAGGGCTTGTTTAAGGTGAGTATTCTCTAGGACCTGCCTCTGGACACTAATGGGCCTAGAGTTAGGCCCAAATATAGATATTTTTAAGGAAGTCCTTGGGTGATTATGTTAAAGACAGTGTATGGAATACACTTTAAGAAACACTGTTCAGTATTGAGCTTGAGATCTGCTTTGTCTCCTGTTTGAGAGTGCCTGCTCTTAGGAAAGCCACTCCAGCACCCTTCGTTGTAACTCCTTATCAGTTCGATGTGTTTTGCAAATTGCGTTTGCTCTTCACTTATGGACAAACCAGGTCAGCACTGCCAGGCCAATAAGAGCTAGATTTTCCCTGGCCTCATGCATCATTGACAGATTTGCCAGCCGCGGCCCAGTTCCGACGTCCCTGCAGTCGGTGATGGTTGATGAGGATGCACATGACTCGATTTGCAGAGAGCCAGCTAAGCTTTCAGGGAAGTCAATAAGAGAAATCTCATTTTGATCTGCAGATTGAGTTCATTTGATTTGGAAGTCATTGGTGGCAAAAGAAATATGGGGCCCAGCGATGTCTCTTTCAGTCCCTCTTTGGCTCTAATCACCCCTAAGAAGCTCTTTCCTCCACCTACTTCTCCCTCCTCTCCTCTCTCCATAGATTCAATGTGTCAGCTGATGGAGGGGGAAAAAAAGCAAAAATCATTCTCAGGCTGTCTGGATGACTCTTCTTTCTCACTCTATATAGATGATAAAGGGTCAAAACAGCACCACAAACCAGTCACCCAAACTGTTTCCTACAGAGCTCCTAGGACACTGATGTTGCCTTTGTGACTTCTTAGTCAGGGCTATGACTTTCATCCTGAAGAGGTCAGAGGGGAAAAAATAAATACATCATAATGCCTTGTGAAGCAGCTCTTAGGTCTGAGTGATCCATGGGCACATGTGCATGTCAAGGTGGTTAAATCTCCTAAATACCTCTTGACTCCATCAAGATCTATTTCTTCTTCCTGCCATTCTGCTAACATCTTTCCTAGACTTTTATAGTAGCATCCTCCCTCCTTCCTGGCTTCCCTGCACCTCACATTTCCCCATCAAATCCATTACAATTATCTACTCAAAAGCAGTGTAAGTAATCACTATGCTCCAACACTCATTATAACCCTTTGGTAGCTTTGTATTATCTCAGGGTAAAGCCTAACCCTGTGCCTATCACTGCTGTAGCAGTGCCTATGTGTGGCTGTGGAGCATTTGAGATGTGATGAGTCTGAATTGAGATGTGTTATAATCTTTGAAATTTCAACATCAGGGAAAATTTTTTTAAAATCTTATTAATATTTTAGATACATTGAATTTACTAAAATATATTATTAAATTAAATGTAGCTATTTCCTTTTACTTTTTTAGATGTGACCACTAGAAGATTTTAGCTGACATCAGTGGCTCATTTTATGTGCCTGTGGGATATTGCTCATCTAAATGCTCTAACGTAGCCTACCTTCGTCTTATTCCACTCCCTCTTGTGATGTGTATTTTGGCCATTTGAATTTCCTTTAATCTGTTGAATTATACCCTTTTGTTGCTGAGCTTGTGATACACAGTTGTTTCATTTCACCATCCCTCTTTCACTACCTCTTGCTCACACAGGTTGAGCAATCCCAATTCAAAATTCTGAAATCCAAAATACTTCAATGTCTTAAGCTTCTTGAACACTGCAGTGGCATAACACCAAAAAGGGGAAATTCCTCACCTTGACCTAATGTGATGGCTCACAAGCAAAAGGCAAGTGTGTTAAAAACATGTATGAAATATAGATCTATACACAGACCTTCTCACTCTGTGCACATGGTGTCTGTGAAACATAAGTGAATTTCATGTTTAGACTTGATTCTCCTCCCTGAGACATCTCATAATGTCTATGCACATATTCCAAATTCTGAACAAATCCAGGACTTGAAATACTCTGGTCCCAAACCTTTTTGAACAAAGGACACTCAATCTAAATTTCAGTATGTCTTTTTAGATGATTCTTGCTCTACAACATGTTCCTTGACTCCTAAGTGTGTCCTTTGGTTCTAGTAAAATCTCTATGCCTTCTCTTTTGTGAAATCCTTCCACATTGCTCCAAATTTGCTTTTAAAAAATCATTATCTGTCCATGCCACTAAATTATAAACTCCATTAGGCAAGGATTACATCTCTGTTGTGCACCTTTATGAGAGGAGGAACCCAGCAAATATTTGTTAAGTGAGGCAAGATATCTCATTAAATAGACAAGAGAATTGAAGTATGGAACAGGAAAATTTTTTCTAATCTAAGGTCACACAGTAAGTTCATGGCAGATAACCTCAGGCCAGGGACATCTAGCAGGAACACCGATTTTCTTTTTTAAATAATGTATGACGTTGGGAGAATTTTTAAACATGCAGTGGACAGAGATCTGGGCTGGCTGGTTTAGTTCGGTCAACAAGGTGAACACAGAGCTAACTATATGATGTAGAAGCCACTGTGATGCCACACCTAGTGCTGCCAGGATCACTCTCCAGCCAAAGGATACTGCTGCCCCAGCTACCCTGACTCAAATGCATTTTACTTCTGACACTGTCAGGTGGGAATGAATAAGAACAGGAGGAGGAAGGAGGAAGTGACAGGACCATGGAGGTCTGAGCTATATATATAGGTGGAGCAGGTATGTGGGACAAGCTGACTCAGGGCTTTGACGTGCTACAGGGAAAATGTCTACCTAGATTATAAAGCTCAGGTTGTTTCTTGAGATGCTGGCACCATCATTCCCCATGGTGACATGATTCTGAACAGAACAAATTAGGACGAATGATTTTTAGTCATGAAGCCCCCAGGGTTCTTGTATCATCCTTTGGCACACTAGCACTGGGGAGAACAGTTCTACCCAGTACTAGCAGTACCTAACCTAGTGCATTTGCACAGTGTTCCATGTTAGTCCTTTTGGAGAAAGTGACATAACAAGAACTCTCTCTGTTTTCTGTATGATTTTCCAATGTAATGGAGTCCAACTTTTTTCTCATTATATAATACAGGCTCAATGCAGGAGAATTGGCACACAGAGAAGCACAAAGAAAGAATATTCCTCCCATAATTCCACTACTAAAAATAATCCAATTTTTTAGATTACCTGCGAGTCTTTTTAATATTCTGCATGCTTATTCACATGTAGTTTTATAATAGCATGTCATTTAATATTTTTACACACATGTTTCTATGTCAATAAGTACTCTTTAGTTGTATGATTTTATTGCCAGCTTAATACTCCAATATATTTAAAGCCTCCCAGAAGTCATCAATTATTGAAAATCTAAATTGTTTCCAATTTTTCAGTGCCAGAAAACATTCTACAGAGAATTCCCTTATGCACATATCTCTGATAATTTCCGAAGGATAAATTTTTAAAAGAACAGTTGCTTACTAAAGATAATGCATATTTTTAAACATTTTGGTATCTTTTCTTAAATAACCTCCTGCCAGTTAGAGCCCAGATTAGTCTTCAAAGTTCCTAGGTGTTCTCTTATTCTAAACCTGCTTATTTTTGATGTTATGCCATGTGCTGTCATGAGACTTGTTTTTTATTAGAGTGGTAGACTCCAAAAGGAAAGAATTTCAAAAAGTCAAAATGAAATGACCTCAAATTATACTGATGCCATCTATGTCTGCCTTCCTCTAGGAAACCCTTAAAAGTGGCATTCCCCAAAATGCTGCACTAGTAAAGAGTTCTGAGGGCAGGTAGGTTTGGGCAGAGTTCAAATCTGTGTAGATATTGCAGAGTTCTACAGAAATGTGAGAAATTTCAATCCCATTTAAATCCATGTTTCTTTCTCAATGCTATTTGGTCACTGAAAAATTTTTAAAATCAAATGTACAAATTCTCTAAGGTATATCATTAGAGAAAAGCTGATCTGATGTAAACTAAGGGTGAGACTCCACAGAGGATTTATAAGGTTTTCATTTTTAAATTTTAAATTTTCATCTTTTTCCCTTTTTATTAGTGTATATCTGTGATGCATAATAAATACATTCATCCTGGGGAAGTGGTACATATACATATCATGTTTGGTTCTTTTTCACTTTTGTCCCCTCCTTTTAATACTATGTACTTAGCCAGAGGTAGAGAACCAGATCAGTTTGAGTTCTTGTGTACATCATCATGCCAAAGCAGAAGGGTACACTGAAACCAGTCTTTAAGATGCATTACAGTTGCCCAAGAACATTTCTGATGAGAAAAGACTAGAATTAAGGTTTTACCTGAAAAGTTCTATTCTGTTTTCCCTTCCCACCAAAACAGGTTTGGTTTGGCTCTGTGACTGTGAAGAGGCATTCACCTATGTTTCTTCTTCATTTCTATGGCTGGAAAGCCATTGTTGTTACCTGTTTATTTTTGCTCCAAACTATTGTAAGACTTAATTAGAATAAGTTAAAAGTATATTTGTTTTTAAAAAAAAACCTCTCTTAGGTCAAGTTTTCTTGGAACAGAGGTGGTCAATCCGATATGACAATCAAACTGTTTCATGCTCAGTGTGTCTGTGTTTCTCACATTAACAGAATTTTGCCTATCACTATCACAATTTTTGCTATTATTTATTTAGTATTTTTCCTTAAGTTGTTTAAGGTTTTTCTTATATATCTGTATTAGCTTGTCCTCAACAACAAGAAAAAGCATACAAAACTACAGATTGTTGCTTCTATCTTTTCTAATACATATTAAAATAAACATATAAGTAATAAAATCAAAGTATGTCTATGAACCCCCTAAAATTACTTGAAGTCTTGTAGTCTTGAAATCTTTTTTTCTGTAAAGTGTCAGTTCAGACAGTAAATATTCTAAATTTTGTGGGTCATGCAGTCTCTGTCATATTAACTCAACTTTTCATGTGAAAGCAGCCGAAAACAACATGTACACAAATGGGCAAGGTTCTGTTCCAATAAAACTTTTATTTACAAAGACAAGAAGAAGGCTGAATTTGGCTTATGGGCTGTAGTTAGTGAACCCCTGCTCTAGAGAAACAAAGAGCTAATTGGTGTTTTCTTTCTAAGTGACTATATTGGTTCATTTTAGGCACAAGCTAAATGCACTACCCTGGGCAATAATTGCAAAACCTCTTATTTATATTCCACCTCTATTTTCTGAGATTGTCCCAATTTCAAGCCATATATGTTAGATTTTTGGATCAGATTCATCACTCTGAATCTCATAAGACTAGTATTAAAATAAAAATCAGGAACCAGCGCTTGCATCAAAAGAATGGATATTGTGAGACAATCTACTACCTCCTCTCACCTTTCTAATAAGCTTTACAGTCTTGCTCAGTGACTTTACTTGCAATATTATTCTTCATAGGAGGGGCAAAAAATACAACCTAAGCAAATCTGGCTCTTAAATTATTGACACATTAAAATTTAAAATGTTAATTAACAGAGGCCCTTATCTGAGAGAAGCAAGTTCGCCATTAATTCCTCACCTCACTGAATTTAGACTTCTGTACATCTGTTGTTTGATTGGGGTGTTCCAAAGCTTATCTGAGTAACTTCAAGATTCACGAGGGCTCCTAAACTCCTCAGTTCCTAAGCATTGTGGAGAGCAATACTCACTTCTGCCAAGCTCTTGCTTGGGCCACATCATTTACCTTTGCAAATAGGAAGAATATATTTGCTGGCATAATAACCCCTTTTCCATTCACTGTTTCCCATCTTAGATATTCACAAATAATGCATTGGGGTAGCATTTTTCATGTTAACATAGCTTTTGCAAACATATGGTCCCATTAAAGCCTCCCAGTAATTCAGGGAACTAGGAATTATCCTTCTTTTGCATATGAGGAGCTTGAGGTTAAACCTGCAGTTGAACTGCCAACCACTCTTAGGAAGATACTGGAGGCATGCCAGCCAATTCATGCTTGATAAACTGGGATTGCCAAGTGCTCCTCAATTGACTGTTTTTCACACTCGAGTCTGTTTTGCTCTGCTCACCATCCCAGGTCATACCCTAAACCAGCCTTCCCTCTACCATGGTGGCTCCAGTGGACTCCATTCAAAAGAGTCGTTCATCTCTAGTACTGAAATACTCTACAGACTAACTTAACTAATAACATGGACTTCATCTCCTAATTGATTGCACATCCCTAATTCTATGTTCACTATTTTTCTATACCTTGCAGCTCTTTCTGATATATAGAGGCATTCAACTAAACTAGTATTGGCAGAATTGCTAAGCCAACCTTCAGCTGCAAAGGGTAATTGGGAGAATTAGAATGTGTCTTAGTTACTTTTCTCATTGTTCAGACAAAATATCCAACACCTGAAGTTAAAGGAGGAAAGGTTTATTGTAGCTCACAGTTTGAAGAGGTTTCAGTTCATTGTTGGCTGGGTCTACCCAGGCAGGGTGGCATGGCAGAGGGTCATTGCAGAAGAGAAACAGTCCATGGGAAAGCAGGACAGGCAGAAAGCAGTGAAGCAGTGAAATACTGAGGAAGCAGCAAGCAACAAGCAACCACAGCAGCCTTCTTCCTGACCCTTATATTCTATCCAGACTAGTTGTATTTAGTGTGGGTAGAACTCATACCCAAGGAGGGCCTTCCCATTATCCACTCCTAGAACTATGTCAAACCAATCAGTGGACTAAGTTAGTAATCACACACTCTTGATCCCAGTATCACACACTTAATCCTCTCATCACACACTCTAGATCCACCCACCTCATGACCTCATAAGGCTTTGAGGGGACATCTAGACACAAGCCATGGATAATTGTAAAATAGTAAACACTGATGAATCCATTTTTTAAATTTGTAAAATATCTGAATCGTTTCACCCAGAATCCAAAAGCATTATAACTTTAAGGCAACTTAAATATCATCTAGTTAAACATTTATACTCAGTGGATATCTTACTTTTCTTGTTGCTGAGACAAAATACCTGATGCCCAAAGTTAAGGGAGGAAAGGTTTATTTGGCTCACAGTTTGTAGAGGTTTCAGTCCATAGTCAGCTGGCTCCAGGGCATGGTGGCATGGCAGACAAGCATCACAGAGGAGAAACAGTTCATGGTGGGAAGAAGGTAGCAAAACAAGCAAAGGGACAAGACAAGACTCTTTCTGTCCCTTATATTGTATCTAGGCTACCAGGATTAGGGCAGTGCCAAACCAATCAGTGGATTATTTAGTAATCACCCACCCTTGATCCTAGCACCCTTAATTCTAGTATTGCACCATGAATCAATCACACACTCTAGATTCAGCCACCTCTGACAAAGCCCCACTTATGATCACATAAGACTTTGGTGGGACATCTAAACATAGGCCATAACAATGGATAGAAACATGGAACAACATTGCTCAAGATAATAATTAACTGTAATAAATAGTAAAATTTGTTCTTTCTTTAATGCCTTCCATGTGCCAGGTGTTATGATAAATACATATAATGCAAATGGGTTGTAACTCCAGCTTACAAATAGAACAAATGAGACTTGGTAAGGATAAAGGTCTTTCCTGTGATCACACTGCAGTGAATGGGTGGTGGAGCCAGGGTGTGAGGCTGAGCCACTTGACTCCAGAGCTATCATTATAGCATAGTTCTTGAAAGCAAAACCTAAAGATAGGACAAGAGTGGCACAGTCCTGGGGGAAGGATGTGTCACTTCTTTGGTGTTCCTCTCATAACTTCAAAACCCAGTCTAGCCAGGAGGAAAATGCCAGACAAACTCAAATCGAGGGATATTACACAAAGTACTTGCCACTAGCACTTCTTAGATCTGTTAGTCATTAACTATAAGGATGATCTGAAACTCTATCAAACTATCACAGGCCAGAGGAGACTAGGAGATGTGAGCACTGAATGTAGTGTAAAATGTTGGTGAATGAGATCCTAAAACAGAAAAAAGTTCAAAACAGGAAACTTGTGAAATCTCAGTTTAGTTAATAGTAAAGGAGTTGTGGAGTTTAGTTAATAGTAATAAATCAGTATTTATTCCTTTCTTGTGATGAATTAACTCCAGGGAATCTGGGAGAGGAGTATGCTGGAACTCTTTAAGTCTCTTTGCAACATTTCTATAAATCTACAATTATTCTAAAATAAGAAAATATATTTATAAAAAAAACCCCAAACAAACCAAAGCTTGAACTAGGCTTCGGACCTCTATGGAGATTTTGGCATGTATTTGTGAACTGGGAGTTGGAGTTGGTGAAAGAAACTGGGTCAAGCTTGGCAAGATGCTCTGGGGAAGGACCCTGTGAAGAACATTTGAAGCTGAGATAGCAGTTGGGACACAGGGACCTATGGCCACACACCTCCTACAAATGTTTCAGGGATTACAGATTCACTTGCATTTGAAGCCATTTACAGAACATCCACTCGGTGCCAGACATTACCAGATAGCGCTGAAGGAATGCAAGGATGAGCCAGATGACAGCTTCTCTCAGAGAATTCACAGTCTAGTGTGAGAGGGGATGGGGAAGCAAAGCTACCATATGAGATATTACTGCATATCATTGGTTGGCTTTTTTTTTCAAAATTAGAATGGTTACTTCCTTTCTGCTTTTTGGAGAACCTTTCAGTTCAACTCCTGACTGAACCTGTTTTTTTCTGTAATTTGAATAATGTCATTTTGCTCATAAATATGCCAAGATGGATTACGTAAAGGTGCAAATTTCCAATGATGAATGTCATTATATTGCATACCTAAAATATACTAATAAAATTAATAATAATAAAAAAGAACGCCAGTGAGAGCCACAGCCAGACTTTTCCTCTTCAGGCATACTTGTGTCTAGAGCTCTGAACTCCTAGACAATACATCTGAGCATAGCTGGACATTAGAGTAAGCTGGGGACCTCCATGGACACTAATTTAACTAGTTGTGAGTGAGGTCAAGGTACTGACATTTTTAAAGTTTCCCAGGGGATTCCAATGTGAAGCCAAGATTAAAATACCACCGAGAAGGCACTTTGCCCAGAAAGAGAAAGTTACTGAATGCACTAGAAGGGAAAATGAGCAGTATGAAAGTGGGATCAAGAGTTAATGAGGAAATGGGGCTCATGCTGCTCCAGGTGGGCAGAGTCCTCTCATCAGAGAAACAAGCAGTAAAGGGGACATTCGAGGCCTGGATGCGAATGCTTGGAGGCTGCGATTTTACCTTTCCTCAATATGAGGCTTTTCAGAACAGTATTTGGGGATCACTTTGCCTCTAATTATCAGCATATCCTCTGCTCAGTGAATTCCTGGTTTCTCCTGCACTTTCTCCCTTGAACATTTCAGAGGACTCCTTTAGAGTCAGTCTCATGCCTAAGTGGACACTTGTCAGTTATGCACTTGAAAGGTGTGGGAATAAACCTTGTCAGCTAAGAAGGAGGCTGACTTCTTGCATTTAAAATGAATATTGACTGGAAAAGAAGCAGGCAGGAGGAGAAAAAAATCAAAAGTGAGAAAAATGGCTGACTCAGGTCAAATTCAATGCATATAGTGTGAAATAACATCATTAAGAGAATTTGGCCAGGGGTTGGAATTATGCAAGAGCCACTTTCAGCAAAACCTAAGATGTTTGGGGAAATTGCTCTGCAAACTTCAGTATTTATAAGGTTAAGAAGAACTAGAAGGTCACTTGAAGAAGTGTACATAATCATTTAGGATACTTTGAATAGAGACTGCTGTTACCACAAAGCATTTTCTGAAACTTCACAGGGATAACACTCACTCTTGTGAGTGTGATAAATTTGAAAGCAAACTCACTAATCATTAGGAATTGCAGTTTATTGAATCTAAAAACTGGGCTTAACCATGCTTGTCTCATGGAATGATTAAGAGAATTAGATAGTTTACTGCACAGGAATTTGTTACTTGGCCCCATATGATGTAACGTGGAGTAATAAGATTGGGTTTCAAACTGCCTCCTACCCTTGTGCATTTCTGTTTCACTTCTGTCCCTTTTCTTGGTAGAGGTGCAAAAGTGATGTATAATTCATTCACCGTAGTGTGTATTGCGCATGCAACATGGACATATGGTTTCTAAAAGGACAACAGAAGGCTTCTCCCCTTTCCTGGTTCCATGAGAGACACTGTCTGTGGCATTTTAATAATCTTTAGCCAGAAAAAATTATAATAAGCCTATACATGAGAAGAGCATGAATAAAATCCAAATCTCAGCTGGGTGTGGTGGTGCACGTTTGTAATCCCAGCACTGTAGGAGGCTGAGGCAGGAGGAGAGCAAGTTCAAGCTCACTGTGAAAAAACGAGAAAGTGACTTAAGAAGATCCTGTTTCAAAATAAGGTGGTGGCAGGGTGGTGGTGGGGAAGTAATGTAGCTCGAGGTAACGGTCCTGAGGTTTGATCTCCAGATAAAAAAATTCACATCTGATTGGCACTTAAATTTTGGAGAGTAGTAGTTAGGTTAAAGATTAACTATTTGGCTGTATTTCAGCGAACACAGAACTTGCTGCTGTGTTTTCTTTCTTCAGTGATAAATAAAATACTCACAGAATTTTAGTGTTAAAAAAATCATCAATATATTTTCCCCTACATTGTCTTCTAATGAAATTTTGAGAATCATGTTTAACTTTTTCCTCACTTAATCTCTTTGAATCCAACCAGTCACCAAGTCTGGCCACAATATCCATTTCCAAATTTGTTCTTCCTCAAGTACCTCTCTGACCATGTGACTTACTCCTCTTGCAGAGTTCCCAAAGGCCAACTCTTCTTTTGTTTTTCTTCCATTAACTTTATTGGTACATTTTAGGTATACTATACAGTTACATTTACCATTGGGATTTTGTACCTTTACATGATGTATCTTTGTTCTTATTTTTTCCCCATTCCCCTGCCATCCCTTCAACCCCTCCACCCTTCCCTATTTGCAAAGACTTTGTTTCCATTTTTTCCTTTTCTCGTATTTTTTCTTTTCA
>NW_004624733.1:30966891-31070091 GCF_000247695.1 Heterocephalus glaber | reverse complement strand
AAGGAAGTGGGAGGGGTAGGGGAAAGGAAAGAAGGATATGGAATTAATATGAGAAAATGGAAAAATAGGAACAAAATCTTTGTAAATAGGGAGGAATGGAGGGCTTGAAGTGAAGGCTGGGCAAGGGTGAAAAATAAGAACCAAGAGAGTTTATGTAAAGGTGCAAATTTCCAACAATGAATGTCATTATATTGTATACCTAAAATTTAGCAATGATTAGAATGAATAATAGATAATGCAAAATAGTAAGAAAAGGTCCAAAGGGGTAGGGGTAGTTGGAGGGGCAGGGGAAAGGAAAGAAGGGAAAGGAAAAATGATGAGAAATGGAAAAAATGGAAATAACGTCTTTATAAATAGGGAAGGGTGGAGGGGGTGAAGGAAGGGCAAGGAATGGGGGAAAAAAAATTTTCAGTGGAAAGGAAGCCTATGTCCACTCTTACGAAATGAATTCGGCAAGAAGACTTGTTCTCTTATCTTCACATTGGGCAAGACTACATTCCAGTTGCCATATTGGAAAAAATTAATCTCAGGTCCTTTCCTGGAAAAGCTCAGTCTGGGATTCTAGACTTAGGTGAGATTTCTGAGAGCTGAGATATTTTTCAGTATGATTGGACTGAGGACTTCAGAATATACAGCCACGTTGGTACTGAAAGACACCATCTAGGCATAAACCAGCTGCAAAAGCCAAGCAGATAAACTAAATGTAGCCTGACTCTGAAGGGATGGGTCCGAAACGGGGAAAGAGGTATAAAGTGGTAAGACAGAATCTGGAAACCTTAGGAGAAAGCAAGTACAGAGGACAGGAGCAAGTGCCTGGAGAGGGTCCCGAAGTACTGAGAGTCCTCAGGGGCTCCTTAGTGTGCCCGTTGCTCTCCGGGAGAGAAAATCATAGGCAATGTTTAAAGGTACAAACTGTGGAGTAGTATGGATATGGCGTCAAGTTCCAGCTCTGCTGATTAACAGTGATACAATCTTGGACAAGTCACATCACTTTCTCATCTTCATTTGCTTTATGTGTGAAATGGAGCAAGTGAAACAAGACACTTCATAAAAGTGACTGTGAAATTTAAATGATATAAGGATACTCTTTGTTATTATTAGTGCTGACTCAGATTCTTTTAATGTAAAATGCTGCTTATAATTCTACAGAGATACATATTTTTATCAATAGAAATGTAAATATTTTTATATTTAAGTAAAAAATGTCATGGGGTATTATTATTATCTTAAAATATTTAATTATAACATTCATATAAATGATGCTAAACTATATATCTTCTTTAGTGTGTGAATTCTTTGCTCAGAAAAGTATTTTCAGAACTTACTCTTCTGCAGCAAGGGTTCATTCCTTTAAATTGCTTTAAATTTTGAACTAGCATTCAACTTTATATTTTTTATTTACCTACGTAGAATTTCATGAGCAAAGATTCTATATAAATATTATTTTATATATCTTTTAGAATGGCATGCTTTCATTTCTTTTGCTTATATACCTCTGAATAAATCTTGGGTCATAAGTAGATGTAAATATAACTTCATAAGAAACCAACAGATTGATTTCTGAAGTGGTTATATCATTTTACACTCTCATCAGCAATTTAAGTTTCCAGTTTTTTACATCATTAAAAATATTCAATGTTGTCAATCTTTAAAATTTTAACTATTTTAAGGAGAACATAAGGTTTTACATTGTGGTTATAAAATCAACTTAACAAGTTAACCTTTCTATTATTATGAAATAGCTCTCCTTTTCCCTGGGAGTATTCTGTCCTGAAGTCTCTTTTGTCTGATATTAATACAGTCTATAGTCTTTCTTAAGAATAGTTTTATGGTACATCTATTTCATCCTTTTGCTTTTAACCTATGTCTTTATATTTAATTTTGTTTCTTGGAGAAAACAAATACAGGAAGTTTATTATTTTTATCAAGTCTAGCAACCTCTGCCTTTTAATTAGAATATTTAGTAATTTATAGTTCATATAATTTCAAATATAGTTGGGTTTAAATATACCACCATATGTCATTATTTATCTCATGTCTTCTTTGGTGTATTTTTTCTTTTTTCCTGACATATTTTGTAGTTATCAGTTTTGGAGAATGTTTTAAAGATATTTTATTTAATCTCCTCTATTAGCATTTTAGCTCCATCTTTGTTTTATTTTTATTAGCTTTACTTTATTTTCAGCCTTATTTGATTTGCCCAACATTAGCTTTTGATAAAGTTGATTAATCTTTCCTTCTTGTGACAATTTTTTTTTTTTGTCTTGAATTTCTGGAACCCACACTTGCCTGGTTTTCTTCCTCTTTTTCTCATTGTTCCATCTTATTCGCTTTTGCAGATTTCTTCTGATTCTCTGACCTGTACATTTTTAGGGCCAGTATAAAGTTCATCCTTATATTTGTTCCCACTCTAGGTTACTTCATCCTCTCTCCAGGCTTTAAATACCATAACATTTGCATCTTAGTTTAGTACCTATGCCTTGACCTCTGGAACTGCTTCTTTAATTGCATACTCATTATTTCCATCTGGAAGCCCAATCATTATGTCAACACACTATGCCAAAGCTGAGCTCCCAATATCTCCTATCCTTCCTTTCATCTCCACCTCACCCAAACCAGCTCTGCCCATAGTCTTTCTTTGTTTCAACTTCCAATTGTAAGAGTTGCTTAAAGTAGAAACCTTGGTGTTATCCTTTACTCCATCACACATGTCACTTCTAACCTATCAACAAATCCTGTCAATTCCACCTTCAAAGACTATCATTCAGACACTTTTTATCATCACCGTTGCTTGCTCAGCTCAAGCTGTCACCAATTTTCATTGGATTATTACATTGGCCTCCTAACTGGCCTCCTGCTTTAGCCCTGTCTCTTGAAGTCTGTTCTCAGCACAGGAGACACAGTGGTCTTACTGGAACATTCCTTACATCATGCCAGTTCTTGGCTCAGTCTCCTCCAAATATTTGCTTCCATCTCACTTAGGATAATAGAATAAAAGTCAAAGTCTTTCTCACCATCCACGGGGTCCATTATGATCCTTCTGGTACACATTTTCACATGGCCTGATGTCACATTACTTTTTTAGAGAGGGGTTTTCTGACTATACTCTGTATAAATATCAGTCTTCTGAGCCGGGGATTTTGTTCAGTGGTGCTGCACCTGCCTCGCAAGTACAAGATCCTGAGTTCAATCCCTGGTATGAAAAAAAAAGTCACTCTTCTTATGTAATTCTATCTTTTCTATACTGCTTTTTTGTTACAGACATTTCTGTTATCTGAAATTATACATTTACTTGTTTAATATTTGTCCACCTCACTACAATAAAAGCTCTATATAGGCTTAGTCTGTGTAAATAGTTGTTGAATGAATACCTTTTGTAACCCTTGGAATTTTTTCCAGCCTGCTCATTTATTTTATCTTAACTTATTTTTGTGGTCCTGGAGATCAAATCCAGCACCTCACACCTGCTAGACAAGCTTTCTATCACTGAGCTACAGTTACAACTTCTATTTATATATTAATAACAAATCTCACTATTTCACTATAGGCTTTTGGAAGATACATAAACGTCATTTTCAATTCATACTGTAGACTTTCCAAAATATTTGTGTGCAAGCACCATGTCCTAATCAATTGTTGATGATAGAAGGAAAGGGATTTTTTTTTAGCTGAAAATGAGTATTTTAACTAACAAATACCACCTTCTCACTGATTGGCTTTTAGAAGGCAGGACCCTGATTTAAATGTTTTACTTTCATCACACAGCATAGACTTCCCTCAGACTGTTTTGCATATGTGATTTTTGAAAATTAGGAAAGACTAAAAGTCTAATTCTGAAAAAATCCACAGTCTTGTGAATGACAGATTTTGGGTCCGACTGGAGATTGGAATGGACACAGGGCTCTTTCAATTCTGTCAAACAAAGCCACAGACTAATGTTAAGGCATGTTTGTGTGATCTCTCCAGTGTGGAATCAGTTCTCCAAACACAGGAGTCTTTACAAAGATTCAAAATAATCATAAAACCATCATAACCACAAGACCTCTTCTGAGTTATCCCCTCAATAGTGAATGCTGCCTTTTCAGACCAACTCTTACACTGAGAGAAGAAAGGTAATATTTCAGCCTGGAAGAAGTCCCTATTCCTGTGGCTCATTTACTTCATCTCTGTGGTTCTTGGAAAGCAGGATAGAGTGAAAGCCACTCCAGGCAGTTTATGGTGAATTCTAGTCTTAAGCCACCTACAAAGAGCTTCAATGAACTTTAGCCTTTTAGCCAGCCTTCATCCCCAAGCTCCAGTGAATTGTTTGCCATGAACAACCTTTTGATTTATGTTTCTGTGCATGCTAAGAAAGGCACTAAAAAAAGGAAGAGGTGTGATCTCCTTGTGGGGAAGCCTGCCCATAGGCCATATGGCACCCACCAGCAGCCATAATATGTAGATACAATGACATTTTCCATTTTAACACAGAGCTGGCCACATAGGAGCACACTGTAAATACATGTCACATGGAAAGGTAAGGAGAATGAACAGAATAAAGGTGGGTGAAGAAAACATAGATGCTCATCCCTATTAAATGTTGGGTTTTTGTGGGGAGGGAGAGATAAGAATTCAACAAATTTTAAGGTTAAAAACAGGGTAACAACTTTCTCTTCACTGTACATTCACACATTTGTAATGTGTTGCTTAACATTTACATTCTTTATTAGACTGTAAATTCCATAATGGTAGGAAGTATATTTCTTTTAAAATATCAATACTGTAGATTTGAACTGCAAAAAAAGGCTGACATCAGAGCTTGTCCCAGGCAAGAGACTAACTGGGACCATGTTCTAAGCTGGTGTAAGGGTACTTCATATTTGTATTCCCCTCAGGTATAGATTATTGCTTGGCACATATAAGTATTTCCTGAATAAACACCTGATTAAAAAAATATGAAAAAGCCTGATAGTAAAGGCATCTTTGTTAAGTTCTTAGAATTCATTAAAAAACTTGCTAAATATAAAGCAGAAACACTAGGTCTTTTTCATATTCAAGTGACTTTCTCTCAATAATATAGCCAGTGATCCATCAGTGTGTCCGACACTACAGTAGGATTTCAGCCCACCATGCGATAAGGGGAATTTTTGAGAATTTTCAAACCACACTTGAACATTTCCACACAGGTCACATCATGATCTGTTTGCCATTTGTAAGGTAAAACACCACCATGTGAAAGAATATTTGATGCCATAAAGGAAAACTTTACCTTTACCAGCTAATAAATGTCAGATTACCCATTCCAACTGCATGGGGAAAAGGGAATCATAAAGTAAGATCATAGCATCCTGTGATTTTCAAATCAAAATGGAAATTAAGAAACAAATTTGTTCTTTGGGAAGTCTGCTATTTGCTGAGAGTAAGGATAGCATATATTAGGGTATGGACAGTGGAGATGAGGTTCTTTTTCATCATCCTGTCCTTGCAGTGTTCATTTTCACGAACTTTCTTGCTCCAGGGTTGTGCAAATACAGTGGCTCCCGTGATGGCCTCACAGTGTGAGATAAGCCAAAGCTCAAGAAGATACAGACCTCATTGTCCTAATCCTATTTAAGATTCAAGTGAGAGCAGCCAGGATAACCAGGTACCTTGTATGGCTCCACTGCTTCAGTTTCTTTGGCCCTGTGGCCTTTGATGGCCATCTTTAATTCACTATAAGTAGAAAAAATTGCCTTCCTCAAATCTTCCAGAAAAAGAGAATTCAAAGTTCCCTCAGCTACTTATAGCAGGGATAGCATCCAGCCCACAGACATTTTGGAAAGCATTTTGGTAGCATCTACAGGGCCAACCTCCTGTCTGAAAACATTTGGGATATTTGATAAGTTTTGCACATTTATGAAGTGTATTAATTTATACTAAATGGTTTATTGATGATGATGTAATTTATGATAGCATTGTCTCCAAGCTTTTGGCCACGTGCTTTACAGTGTTAATGTGTGTACTCTATAATTAACACCCACATTTCTCAGTATTTACTTGCTTATGTGCTCATAGAGGCACTAATAACGTGGTTCATTTCAGAAATGTTTGCACTAGCAAAATAAAAATTTGTAAAATTCTAACTGCTTGTTAATACAGGTCTGGTTAAATACAGTACATAGTAGAGTACAAATTATTCATTCTCTCATGCATCACAACTATAAATTCTGGGCAAAATACAAAAATAACTACCTGAGGGCTCTAGAGAGTGAAAACAGCAGATTTGGGGAAGTCAGAATTTAAGGAAAGATACCAATGTGAATAAATTTTCAGTGCCTCACAGTGAGCCGTACCATACAATGAGCTCATCATTTCTGTGGTTGAAGAAACCAGAAGCAGAGCCTGGGGTCAACAGTGGTATTAATCTAGAGGACCATTTTTAATAGCAGGCCATAGGTTTCTGCCATGGTTTAATAATGTGTGCAGAGATACAAATTATTGATTATTGCTTTTAACTTTTGAAAATTTAATGGACCTTTTCTATTGGGAAAAACACAATAGAAGCAATGTGAAAAATCAACAGACACTCACAGGCTCTTACTAGCCATTCATAATCTCCAGATTAAAAAAACAGCCACTTTTTAGGATAGATCTTTTATATGATAGAGACCAACAAAGATTGGTAGAGCAAGTGAGATGATGGATTACAAAACTAGAGTTAAAGTATCTTTAAGGATGGGTATACATGGTAACTCAATGTGAGATATATATATATATTTCACTTAAGCCTAAATAATTAATTGAAATAGACACAATGACAAAGATAAGACATAATGGCCTCCTAAGTAGAAACAAAATTATGGAATGTTGATAACAAACTCCATTATGTAACCCAAATAATATTGTGTCCCAATCCCCCCTCAAAAAGTCTACAGATATGATCTTCACCTGCTTTAATGGAAAAACAGTTGGTCCTATGTATCCACAGTTCCCACATCCATGGATTTAACCAACCACAGTTTGGAAATACTAGGAAAGGGAAATTACATGTGTACTGCACATGTACTGACTCTTTTCTTGTCACTAGTCCCTAAACAATACAACAGCTATTCACACAGCATTTATATTGTATTTATGTATCATAAACAATATAGTGGTGATTTAAAGTATAAGGGAGGATGTGTGCAGGTTACATGCAAATAATATGCCATTTTATAGAAAGGACTTGAGCATCTTTAGACTTTCATATCTGTGGGAGACCCTGGAATCAATCCTTGCAGATAACAAGGCATAACTGTAAGTTTCTAGACGTGCGTTGCACAAAATGGCAGTGCCTTAGCCACATGTGGTTTTAAATTTACTTTTCCTAAATAAAAGTCCTGTGCTTTGGTCCCATTATCTACGTGTCAAGTGCTGGAGTCACATGTGGTTAGAGCTGCTGTATTAAACAGTGCAGATACAGAACATTCTCTTCATTGCAGAATGTTCAGTTGGACAGTGCTGCTCAGAACAAGGGAGGCTAAGAGTCATGCTGCTCTGTACATCGGACAAAACACACCTGCATGGTAGACATGTGCTGTTTGCTCTTTAGAATTGATTCCTGCCTTTGCCTGATAAAAGAAAGTGTCCTATGGGAACACACCCTCTTCCCACTCTCAGCCATGTGATTTGGGTGGAATTGATCCCTCTCCTACTTAAAAGGATTAGACATTATGAGCTTGCTATGGAAGACCCTTGTGGCTCTTCTGGGCAGTGTGATGTAAAGATGGGAGGTAAAAAATCAGAGCAAGTTTTTTGGTAGCATAAAGAGAGCATCCAGCCAGCTGAGGAGGAAGAAAACACTGCAGATTATAAAACAGAGAGACAGGGGGGAACTGAATTTCTGGGTCAAAACTCATCTGAAGCTCACCCTGCCTCCTTTTGATTACATGAACTCCAACTCCCTTCAATGTGTAAGTCACGTAAGTATGGTTTCCTATCACTGGGAACACAAAAAGTCCTGAATGATAGCCCTGATAATTGAGTGCAGTTGTGTATGTTCCTGTTTGGACAATGATACAGCACAGTGGAATGTTTTCAGAAGAGAAGGACCAGGAGGAGGGTGAAAGGACTTCAAGGAAACATCCTTCTTCCATTCCCATGACCAAATTAAGTGTTCATTCCCAAGCAAGCCCAAGTGGTTGATGTGACCATTTTGACATTTCCTGAATTCCCCTGGGAAGAAGGATTCTAAAAGCATCCAGTCTTCCTTTAAAGTAATAGAGTAGAAGGAATAAGACCATTTGATGAAGTCACTGAATCCACAGATCTTCCTGTATTGCCAGGACAAAAAATAAGACAGCAAATCATGTAAAATTATTTTCCTTTTAAATATAAGTGACATTCATACCAGCACAAGGCTGCATTTTAATAACTCTACTACTCCAAAATGTGTCACTTAAGTTGCATATTATAAAAGAAAATCAGTGGATATTATTTTTGTGTCATTTTCCAATCCACTACATTTTTATAAAATTCCACAGATTGAGTTAATATTTTAAAGCAGTGTACATAATGAAATTTGAAGTATTCTCTAAAGGTAGCACTTCTTGGAGGCTGATAGAATTGCCAATAATTGTCTGCAGAGAATTGTATTCATGGGCTTGAAAAAGAAGGGAGATAGATTTTCTGTGTACTCTCAAAATTGTTTTTAAACTCTGGTTTGTGGCTGAACTAATTAAGCATGACACTTGTTCCTCATCCCCCGCCCCTGTAATGAGAAAGTACAAATTTTTCGGAGGTTACAGGCACTAACACAGAAGTTCACAGTCTTGTCTGCACAGTGGAATTACCTGCAGGGCTTTAAAAAATATGAATCCTATTGAACAAAGAATTACAATATAATCCAGCAATTCTACCCCTGGGTATACATCCAAAGGAATTGAAAGCAGGGATTCAAACAGACACTTGTACGACAATGTTCATAGCAATGCTTAAATTGTAGCAACAACTCCAGTGCCCACAGAGGGTTGAACGGATAAACAAAATGTGGTGTATTGATACAAGGAAATACCATTCAGCCTTAAAAAGGAAGGCAGTTCTCATATATGCTGCAATATTGATGAACCTTGCAAACATTATATTAAGTGAAAGAAGGTAGACAGAAAAGAACAAATATTGTGTGATTTCACTTAGATGAGCTACCTAGAATAAGGAAACTCATAGAGAAAGAATATATAGCCATGGTTACTAGAGGCTGGAGGAGGAAAAAAATAAGTTACTGATTAATGAGTACAAAGATTATATTTGTAATGATGAAAAGAATCTGGACGTGAGTGGTAGTTATGGTTGCACAACAATATGAAAGTATTCAATTCACACAATTGTACCCTCAAAATAGTTAAAATGGTGAATTTTGTGTATGGTGTATTTTACCACATCAAAAGTATGAATGTCAGTGTCTCATCCCCAAGATTTTTAATACAGTCGGTTTGGAGTACAGCCTAAATATTGGGTTATAAAGGCCACTCAAGCATTTTTCTGGTGCAATCTCAGACATTGAGCTCAGGGCAGTTAACATAAATGAGAAAACATACAAGTAGGGGCTGTGGAGACATGGATAAGCATGTGTACTACGTTCAGGGGGAAGCTGCCATGAATTGGTCCTGGTTAATTAGTTCCCCGCAAGAGGGGTCCTAGAGTGGCCAGAGCTCCTGAATTCTTAAAAGAAGCACATATCTGGATGCTTGTAGGAAGCCTAATTTTAAAATGGTCTTAACTTAAATTTTAAAACAGTAAAATCACTAAGTGACAAAATGTGTTTGAGAGCTACATGCCCATGGGCAGACAATCATCTCATCTTGCTTGACAATGTCCCCATTTTAGTATCCAAAGTCTTATATCCTGGGAAATCACTCAGTCCCAGGCAAAAATAAGGGTTGGTTACTCTCATTAGCTACTAGTTTTCATCATTTATTCTGAAAGGGTAAAGCAACACACTTTTATTTGAGGCCCTTCAATTGTTATAGATTGTTGACTATAAAAAGGGAGCTTGGAGTTATTTTCTTTCCCTAGGAAATTCAGTCCCTTCATACTAAGCCATTCTAATGAATATGAATTCTAAGTACAAACAACAAACTTGCTAAGAGAACACAGCTTTTTTTTTTGTATTAAATTCTTTTATTGGTACATTGTAGGTATACAACACAATTACATTTCTCATTGGGAATTGTAGCTTTACATAATGCATCTTGGTTCTTATTTTTTCCCCATTTCCTGTCCTCCCTTCACGCCCTCCACCCTTCCCTATTTACAAAGACTTTATTTCCATTTTTTCCATTTCTCATCATTTTTCCTTTCCCTTCTTTCCTTTCCCCTGCCCCTCCCACTATCCCTACCCCTTTGGACCTTTTCTTCCTATTTTACATTATCGATTATTCAGAGAACAGAGCTTTAAGACAAATCTCATCACATTCTTCTTTATTGGACTAATGCCTTTAGAAAATTTGGTCCCACCACTGTTATGGGCAGCTTCTCAAGGCACAATTCTGGGAAGAAAGCCCCATGGTCAGAGCTGGGGTTTCTCCTTCTACTTTTTTTGCAAGTAAAATTTTAGGGACATCAAAGAAAGCAGTGGCCTTCAGGAGAGTCCCTGGATATGGCTTAATATTTGTCCTTGGTCAGGTTTCTATCAATCTCTGTGGCTCCAACAATTTTCTTAACTGCCTGTGGTCAATTTTTGTGTTTGGAGCTCTTTCCTTGGTAGGTAATTGATTTATTAACGTATGTGCCATGCTAGGGTTATTCATAAGTATTTGGACTCCTCTATTCCCGGTCACATGGTAAGCATTATGGCTTATCTGTAGATGTCCCTATAAAGCCTGATGCAGTCACAGCAGTAGCCTTTGGAAAGTGATTGGATGGATAATAGGGGCGTTATAGCTGACTTGCTGTTAGGAAGTGGGGCCTGGTCAGAAGAGGCGGTCACTGTGGAGGTGACCCAGAAAGTTATATTTCCCTTCCCAGCTCCTCCTTTGTGCTCTGCTTTCTGGATGGCACACACAGCTCTCCTCTACCAGACCTTTTCACCATGCCTTCCTGCCGTGGAGCCAATCAAGTATGAACTGAAAGGTGAGGCAAAATAAATCTCTCTTCCTTTAAGTTGTGGGTGTCAAGCCTTATGTCTCAGTGACGAGAAAGTGACTAGGACAGTCAAATTACACTTTCTCACTCTTTGGCTGTGGCTGTCTGATGCATTTGTGCAACAAAAAGTGAGCAAAGTGAAGTATGCTCACTTCCACATGGAGACATTTAATTGTTGGTGCTTGATACCAACCTTCTTTTTTTTCATTTCTCTCTGCAGTTGAGGGAGATGATGTCTTCACTAGCCTGGATCTCCTAATGACTATCTAAATTGGACATATATTGAGTATAAGAAATAACCTTTTGTTGTATTAATCCACTGAGATAAGAAGTATTTGTTATTGTAGTGTAATCTAAGCCATCTTGACTGTTAGGGTACAGAAATCACATATATAACCAGCCGATCTGGCTTAGATCTAGAGCAATATCCAATGCCTAACACAGTATATGAGAACGCATTCCTAAAATTTAAAGTTATTTATTGTTGATCCTTGCTACCAAATATCCATGTAAGGAAATAACCTCACCTTTTAATAGCTTCTTGTACCTCTAGACAACTGTTGTCACAAAACCTTCTATGATGATAGACGTGTTCTATGTCTATGCTGCTAAACACACTGGCCAATAGCCACCTGCTAAGCTGTATGAGCCACAGGTATGGCTGGTATAATTGAAGAGATACATTTTAAATTTTGTTTAATTTTAATTAATATAAAGTTTAAATCACCTCAGTGTCTACTAGCTATTACATTAGGCCCTGCAGCTCCAGATAACCTAATCCTTGCTATTTCAGATAGCACCCAACTCCTAGAGTTTTGGGGTTTTTTTCCTCTCATGTCATTGTGTATGTTCCTTCTTCAGCCTACAGTATTTCTCTTTGTTTAATCTGAACTCAAATTTCAAGGCTCATATCAATGGTGATTTCTCTACCTGGAACAGAATACTCCTCTCTAGGAATTCCATGCAGCTTTTTGTGGATTTTGTGTAGTGATGATCTTTTTCTCCTCTGAATCAATGGAATGTATATCTCTCCCACATCTTTTGTATATATCTTCAGCACAATAAACTTGATATTTATTTATGTATACACCATAGGCTTTGTTCCCAGTAGGTGCTCAATCATAAGTCTGGAAACCTCATATTCACGTTTATATGAAACAGCCCCACAAGTGAGCCTTAAGTCTAGCACAAAATTCCCAGGGCTACCTGGTGTGGAAATTCACCTGTGAGTCTGTATAAGAGGAAGGTTTGTCAGCCCCTGGCTCACATTCAGCCCTGTGGAAAAATGAAAAAGCAAACTTTTATCACCGGTAACATCATCACATGCAGCGGAAAAACAGGGCCTCTTTTTGCACATTTGGCAATATCATTATAATTTGGTTGTCAAGTATTATGACTGAGTCACGACTGTTTTTCTTAGTCCCTAGTGGCACGGGAAGGCTGGTAAGTTAGAGAAATCATAGGCCAGCCATGGGAAAGGTAAGAATATATGCGGTGTTTAGGGCAGGACATCCAAGATGTACACTGTGACCTTCTTTGAGTAGCAGAAGAAAGAGCGTGGGCTTTGGAATGACCCAGACTTTAGATGGACCAAGGCTTTTCATAGCATAGTTAAGGGCCTTTCAATAGCAAGAACCAGAAATCATTTCAAGCCAATGCAAAAACAGGTTTCCAGAATATCTCTTAAATCCAGTCACAACTAGACCACATAGATTTTATTCCAAAAGTAATCTAATGCAATTAGGGGATTTTAAATAAAAGTGTGACATGTAAAACTGGGCTTGCATATTTTCAATCCCTTCCTCTTTGACTAGCATTCCAGGTCCTATCAAATCAGGCTTACACCATAGTCTCCCTTGCTAGCACAAGCCATGAAGCAGCCTCACTGGACTCCTCAAACGGGGGAGCCATACTGCCACGCTTTTGACCTTGTTTACAGAAAGTATAGCCTCCTTTTTGTTCATATAGTTAGCTATTTCTAGAACTTTCTTATCATCCCAAACATAAACTCTGTACTCAGCGAACAATAATTCCCCCCACCCAGCACCTAGTAACCTCTGTTATGCTTTATATGTCTATGAATTTGATGATCCCAGGGGCTCATGTAAATGGAATAATATAATATTTATCCTTTGTGTCTGGTTTTCTTTACTTAGCATAGTATTTTCAAGGTTCATCTATGGTATATCATGTATCAGAATATTTTGGCTTTTATGGCTGAATAATTATATAATTATTTGCATGTATATACTACATTTTCCCCATTTTTGAATTGGGTTGCTAATTTTGTTGTTATTGTGGGGTTACAGCAGTTTTTATATATTCTAAATTATTAACCTCCTTTCAAATATATGACTCGTAAATATTTCCTCCCATTCTATGGATTTTATTCAATATTTTAGTAGTGTACTTTGATGCACAAACATTTTAAATTTTTATAAAGTCCAATTTACTTAATTTTGTTTTGTTTTCTGTGATTGTGGTTTTATATCCAAGAAATCATTGTCAAATACAACATAGGAAAGATTTTCTTCTATATTCATTTCTAATTTTTAAATAGTTTTAATTTTTTTTGTTTTTTGGTATTGGGGATCGAACTCAGGTCCTTGCGCTTGCAAGGCAGGCGGCGAAACCACTGAGCTAAATCCCCAGCCCTAGTTTTTATTTTAAACTCTTTATATTTAGGTCTTTGATTTATCTTGAATTAATTTTTGTAAATGGTATAAGGCCTCTTATATGTAGATGTCAAGTTTACCTACCGGGGATCGAACTCGGGTCCTTACACTTGTGCAGCAGGTGGTGAAACCACGAGCTAAATCCCCAGCCCATGAAAAGGCTATTTGATGGACTTGGCACCCTTGTCAAAAATCAGTTGAACACATGTGTAAGGGTTATTTAAAATAATGAAAGAGTTTGTTAATTTTGCCTGATCTTAGAAGCTATAATAGAGCATAAAGAGGCAAACAAAATTTACTCATAATCCACTGCTCAGATTACAATTTTGGGGTTTTTTTTTCTCATTTTTCTTCTAAAGTTATAACAAAATACAGATAATAATTGGATCTATTCATCAGGTAGATATACTACATAAATAGAATGTTCTCCATTCACTCCCATTCCCTCCATTCACTTTTTGTTAGAAGCCTTCCACTTTAGGCATGAATAACAAATAGAGGCGCCTATCCTTTGGGAAGGGGGTCTGTGAAGGATGAATGTTTTGGCAGCCTGTTGGCCAGAAACAAGTTCCAGTCTATCCATAAAGAACAATCTGGCACCATCATTCCCTTACTCATTGGTGTGAATAAAAACCTTTCAGGAAAAGTTATCTGGGCAAACTGAGAAATATCAGTTACAGAATAACTTAAGGCCTAGAAAATATGTGATTTCTTTGTATTTCTATAAGTAAATGATGCTGAAATAAAATAATTGAATTTCACCTCTATGATAGGCACTCAGATGAATGCTCTATGTATTTTGTCTTATTTAATCTTTATGACTTTTTAATTTTATAATTGAAGAAATAGAAGTTTGCATGGAGGTTGCAGATCTGGTGGAGAGTTATTTGAAAATTGCAGGCTATCACTAGAATTCTTATGTTTTCTCTTCTAATGTCTTTTCTTTTGATAACCTCTATTCCAGATCTTTAACTTATATATTATATATCTATATCTATTTACCTACCAATCCACCTGCCTATTATACTGAAGTGAAGGTACATTGGCACTAGTATCTGTTGGTGGGCATTGCTGCAAAAATTTTTGTTATAACCTAAGAAAGAATTTTTGTTATAACCTAAAATTGTTTGACTGTATTACCTTATGATTCACCACTGTTAGGAAGAATTCAAGCAGGGCTGAAGAATTATTAATTATAAGTCAAGAGTATGGACAGTGGTCAGAAGAAACAATACTAGAGCTCTATTTTGTTTGTAAGGTCATAGGTGAAAGGATTCCAGAGGTTTGCTTTTAGATTTCGGCCCAGCTTGCCTTCTTGAAGACTTTCTTCTGCACAATGCAGAAGGGCACAAGGACAACTCCTTGAACTCAGTGTTAGTTCAGCTTGACTCTGTCTCTAGCCCCAGACAGTTTGCCTAGAAAGTTACCAGATCCAAGTTGATGTAATCAGCCCCCTTCCTCAAGAATTTGGAATTGGGATAAAGAAAAGCAAGTCAGAGTTGATCTCTTAAGCAGAAGGAATTTTAAGCCAAAAAATGGCTCTGTTCACTCTACAAAATAGGAAACAGGGGAAGCTGTTGCAGGAAATGGGAGAAGCAAAGATGAAAAGTGATGAGGAAATACTGTTCTGTGATACAGTCCTATATCTTTACAGTAAATGCCTAATGGGTGTCAGTTACTTGAAACCAACCAGAAAAGGTTCAACTAAGATGGCAACAAACAGAGATCTTTCTCTTTTAATGCTTACAAAAGAGCTATTCCCATCCATGCTAGGCCTCAGCAGAGACACAGCTCATGGACTGAAGTATGCTCACCACTCTCCTCGTGTACTATGTTTTTGCTGTCTGTATATCTACGAACACTTGGGAGATTCCATTTCCGTGTTACGGGAGTTGTATGAGTGCAAGAGAGATTTATGGGGCTTTGTTTGACTTAGCTGTAGCTTAGAGGGTTTAGTGAAAAAAAAAGAGAGAAAGGTGCAAGTGAAATAAAGGTGAGCCAAGAAAGGGAGCTCAAGAAACCTGTGTTTGAGACGAAATCCAACCATTACCTCTCAGAATTCAGCCCGTCTTACTTTCTTTAGGTGTGCAAGATATTATTTTGTCATTTCTGTAGAAGTTCGTGGTGATTATTGATTCATACATGATAAATCACCTCTGAGAGTGGTTTTGGGGTGAAATCGATGAAGCCTGTCCACTGCTTTCCAAGGAAAAACTCGGGGTCACTTCAAGCATACTTTCTTATTGGGCATGGTTAATTGGGAGAAACATTACCACAGAGAGACAAATAATCTTTCCATTCTTAAGGAAGCCTGGACTGTTTTTCTAGCACACATGGACATCTCATAATTATTCTTAAGTAACTCTGAGAATTTTAACATGAATTGAGTTATGTGTTTCTTGTTAAATGGATCAAATTTCAACAAAGCCCGGGAAACATCTTGAAAATCACATGAATGCAATTTCCAAAGCAAACAATCCAAGAATTACTGCCAAAGAGTTTTATTTCCACTAGGAAGGAAGAGAAGAGTTTCATTTTGTCCCCCACACAGACTGAATATTTAATTTGTGGTCTGCAATGGAAAATATTGCTGATTTTGCTAAATTCAGGAGAGGAGCAAAATGAAGGGGGCTATTGTTACTTGAGAGATAAAAAACTTTCTCTCTCTAACATTAATACATTATTAGTATTTTCAACTTGATTCTATAAATATTGAGTGTTACAGTGTGGGAGGCACCATGAGAGGCAGGGGAAGAGCTTACCACCACAATGCCTGTCCCCATGGGCCTTATAAATCAGACCTACAAGTCAGGCACTGCCGGCCCACACAATGCTTTTGTGTAAATTAGGAAAAGATGCCCCTTCCAGGCACTTGTATCCTTATAGGCAATAAGTGAATAACCAGAGAACATTGGTACAAGTTAGAGAATGCCTATCTTTTCCTGCGATGGGCATAACTTGCACCAGGATAAGCTCCTTGATTTTCCCCTCCCTCCCCTTTGACCGGGTGCTTTTAGTGTAGGGCACAACCTATGCATCTGATGGCAACATCCTGTTGTAAAACATGTAAAGGAAAATTCTAAGAGCCACTCATTGTGTAAGAGATGCAGTACCACCACTATGCTCAAGCTTCAGTGAGTAGAATAGTCATGGGAGAGTATTAAAATGCCTGAGTCTTACCTCAAATACTTTGATTCAGAATGACTAAGGTATAATCCAGAGATCCACATTTGTAACACTCTCCCTTCAAGTGTTTCTGATTCAAGTTATCCAAGAATAGCACCTGGAGAGATGAAGGTATAAGGAGTAAAGGCTGTAAGTCATCTGGAAAGAGACACAATCAAGGCTGGCTGAACTTATTGGAGAAGATTTAAAGAAAAAAAGGAATTTTAATTATATGATAACTTAAACAACAGTTTGGAGTTTTTGCCTTAGTAGAAAAAATATTTTGTTTCCCACAATGAATGAAAAATGCTCAGATAGACTTATATGAAATTGTCCAGAAGAAAAAAATGACCGCTGAATAGGACTGTTTCTAAGATGAAACCCTAAAATAAGCTTGGTTTGGGGAACTGAAACTTTTATAGCCATTGTTACTAACTTCTGCCTGTGGGTGAGAAAAAAAAAACAAGATAAAAAAATCCAGCTGGGGCAGAGACTGGCAGTGACACAAGGAGACCCAGAGATATACTTCTGAAACTGTCCCTTCTGCTGTCTGTCCTTTCTGCTTCCCAGAATGTTCTTCACGGAGAACCCCAACTTTTCAAGGCCCCACTGATAGGCACACTTAATAATCGAAAACAACCCTAGCTCCTGGCACAACAAAGTTTTCTCTGGAAATGATACTGTAGCACACATGGAATGGTGATTTCCACTAAGAATTTTCATTAGTTTGTTTGAAGCTTTTGGCCTAGAGATTTGTTCTTTTTTAAAGAATGATATTTTATAATAATAAGCAAACCATAATCAAAGCAGTCTCTCGTGCTGAAAACTTTCTTGTTTTGTGCTCACCATAGCAATACCTACCTTCTTGTATATATGATTTGGAAAAGGGAGTATCCTCCATCATCACTGGGTCAATCTCCCACTTTTGCAATTGGCCTGTGGTGGAGGTAAGAGTTTTATCTATAAGAGCACAGCTAAGAAAGCCCAGAATGAGAAAAGTAGGAAGAGAGAGGTGCAGTATCAACCCACAGTATAGCAGTTCCTGTGGCCCCGTGGTCCCAATGCTGAGGAATCACAGGTGAGAAGCACTGTGGTTGTTAACCAGTCACAGATGCTAACAGGCTCCTTCCCTTGTGTCGAACCTGGAGCAGAAGAGCCTTTCAGTTGCTTTGGGTCGCTTCTGCATGAGGGCAACATGAAAATCCGAAGTTATCTCATTTGAAATAATGGTGGGTTTTTCTCCTCCTCTCTGGTCCCTGGTACTGGGTATTGAACTTAGGACACTAAGTTGCTTTAAATCAGGTGTATCACCTAAGTAATAACAGTTCTCCTTGCTTTGTTTTTCTGGTCAATTTCCTTGATTTGTTAATGCTTCCTATGGGAGACCAAAGCTGAACAGAGTCCATGTAGAAAGGGCAAGTGAAACACTTCCTTCATATTTGGAAAAAAACCATTTTGCTTGCATCAATTTTCCCACAAGCCAATTATGTCAATTCAGTTAGGAAAGTGTACCCTGCCTGGTAAATAATCTATAAAGCTTCCAACAAAGTTAAAAGATATTTTAAAGATAATATTGATTTCATTTCAACGTAACATAAAATATTAAGGACATTTTATGAACTGTATAGATGGAAAGTATAGGATTGTAGTGGTTCAGAGCAAAGGCTTTGTGTCAGATAGGTAGGTACATGTGAGTTTGATTCCCAGGTCTGGGACTTATTTGCTGTGTATACTAAATGAAATACTTTTACCTCTCCAAGCTTCATGGAATCAAACTATGAACATATAACTTCCTGGAGTTGTTTAGGACTGAAAACAATAAGCACAAAGGCACAGTGATTGACACGTGACAAGCATCCAATATACAACAGAAATTATTACACAAAAGCGAAAATTATATAGTTCTATCTTCAAGGCATTCACAGTCTAGTAGCAGGCAACCGCAAGTTTTTTCTGTGAAGAAATAGTATTACTCTCTCTTTTAACTACTCAAATCTCCTGTTTCAGGATGAAAGCAAGCATGGACGTATGTAAATAAACAGGCACTGCTCTGTTCTAATAAAACTTTATTTATAAAGACTGATCATGGGAGATTTGGTGACCCCTAGTGCAGTAAATAGAGTAAGTAAAAACAACAACGTACTCTATTAGACATTTTGAAAGATAGAGCTGGTGCTTGTGTTGTCCTCTTTTTCCAAAAAGGAATGGTGGATGCACTCTTCTTTTATCCTAGAGTTCTCTCTGAATATATCATTTACTATGCAAAGAAAATAAATGATGTATAATGATGCCAGGTTTGATATTAAATTTTTCTACTTTCATGAGCAATGAGTTTCTGTAAAATAAGAAATTAATATAGCTAAAACAATAGATGTATGAATGCCAGTGATTAAATATCAGCGTCATGTGAAATATTACTCTAAGGAAGCATAACCTATGTCAACAATGAGTTATGGCTGCTGAGTCGCCACCAAATCACTATTTTTAAGGATTTGTTCTTTTTGACTGTAACAGTGTTTTGAATGTATTATCTAGACTGACAACAGCAATTGGTAACCAAGTTGTGGTCATTGAAATAGTTTTCTAAGAATTCTACTGAGCCATGAGATTTTTTCAAGGAAAGTACTTGGCATACAATCATCTAAGAACAACAAGACAGTATCTAATCAACCACCCCCGGATTCTGCATGTCTAGAACCTCTAGCTCAGAATCTCTCCCATGCTTGTATAGTTAACTTTTGTGCAGTTTACACCATTAGAAAGTGGACATTTTATATATCATATTTCAATTAACTTTTGCTTGAAATTGCTAATTTTTTACTCACTGTACCCTAAACAGTAAGATCTTTTTACCCACTTACCCTTAATGATAATTGGTTCATCGTGTGAGAAGTCCAGAATAAGGACTTGGATCAGGTAAGGGCTGATCCAGCAGCTTATATAAGATCACTACTCTGCTTCTTTCTGTCATTCTGGTTTACCTTCAATGTGACATCTTAATCCTAAGGCTGGATTCTGTCATATTCAGACAATTGGTACAAACAGCTTCTGCTTTACCTGTTTCCTTCATTACATGCTACAAGATTGAGAGGATATTTTTATGCCAATGTTCTCAGAAAAATCCAAAGAGTCATTATTAGACCAGTTTGGGTTACTTGCTCACACCTAAACTAACCATGGTGGCTAGGCCTATTGGTTTATCTTGGGTTGTCTTCCAATGCTAGGGGTCAGGATAAAGTTTGTTTCCCTGTGAAATTGGAGCTGTTGGAAATGGGAACAGAGGAACTGGATGAGGAAGGAGACAAAGGAGGGTCAGTGAGGGTCCCGTAGGCACTAGTGAGCACTTTGTGCTCATTATTAATGACAAAGAAATAGTGTTTTCTGCAGTATCACAACTCACCACTGCCCCCAGCTGCCACCAAAGAATGTGGTGCTCCATTACTCTCAAAACATGTCTCGAATCTCTGTACTTTTTGGTCACTTTCAGATACATTAGCTCCTCTGTAATTGTCTTTTCACATGCACTGTTCAATGTATTATACCTGGATAAATAGCTCTCCTCTCTTTCTTTCCCAGCCCTTCTCATCTTCCCTCTAAACCCTCATTAGATACAGAATGTACAGTTCTGCCTCCTTAGCCTCTTCACATACCCTCAACTTCCTCAGTCCTGCTCACACCTTGAGCTGAAGCTTGATCTCCTAAATTCTAGATCAAACCTTCCACTTCAATGTTCTAGAGATGTCTACAACCCAGCATACTACAAATGAAAGTCATTACCATCTTCGCACTAACTCCATTAGTTATATTAGCTTCAGTCCAAGTTCTTGATTGGTAGGTAGATAGGCAATGGATCAATAGATAGATAAATGCATGTGGGTTTGTTTGTGTTTTTATGCACATCATAGTTATATTTTGGACAGAGATTATTTGAATTAAATTGAACTCCAAAAATAAACAACTTGTTGGTAATATTTTAAAGCTCTAACAACCCCAGTGCCCTTAAATGAATATTCTTGTATAAGAATATTAAATTTTTATGTCACAAGTCAAAATATTATCAGTGTATCTGAAAATATGATAGCATATGTGCTCTGCAGGATCTTAATAGATATGCTCAAAAGTATTCCAAGTTTGGGGACATTGGGTTAAACAACAGATTGCTCTACTGCAGGACTTCTTGGGGCTTTTAATATGCTAACTCACACTGTGACTGTACAAGACAGGGAAAGAATATGCAGCATTTTCAAACTTTTTAAAAAAATCTCTCTCTCTCTCTCTCTCTCTCTTTCTCTCTCTCCTCTCTACCCCATCTTCTCTCCCTCCAAACACAAACGCACTCTTTCACAATATTCTAAGGCATATAGTTTGACAAATATTTGCATTGCTTCATCTACCCTCCTCTACAAATGTTATTTATCCTTTCCAAAATTAGCTTTCCATCCCATTGATTAACAATTTACTTCATGATTTGAGCTTTACCATCTTAGTAACCTACATCCTTCAGAGTTTGCCAGGGGCAAAATGGAAAAGAAAAAAGTTACCATTACATGAAGCAGATAGAGAATAGTGCTGCTTGGTCATGGTTAGAGTCACTGTAGGATCAGAGAAGGGTGTGGAAGACACTGTTGCTGTCCACTCACCACCCAGTCCACCTTCCTGTCTCTTGAAGAAAGCTAATTTTTTTCAGGGTTCAACCTTTCCCTCATGAAGCATTATATCTTGAAAAAAAAAGTTAACTTAATCCCCAGATCCAGAGGTGGGCCTGATGAGCTTACTAATAATCCCATCCCTCTTGCCTATGTTTGGTTCAGGAGGGGCCCATGACCACACCCTAGCCAACAATAATGAGGGAAGACTGCAAAAACATTCCTTTCATGTGAAAGAAATGTTTAAAAAATGGCCTATCTTGTCTTTGGATATTACTGTTTGATTTTATCCCCAAGAATGCCATTTGTTCCTAACCTAAAGATTAAATTAACAACAAAGATAGTAAAGCAGAGAGATAAAAATAGCTAGGCTCCCTACTAAAACCCCGAATCTTATCTTGCTGAAGTCTCTGCTTTCTCTCAGCGTCTGACTATTTTTAAAGTCCACCTGAGGTGACGTTCCTATTACATGAGATTGGAAATATTCCCGATGTGAATAAGGATGAGGGAAATGTATAATGCAGTTGCTGGAGACTTCCAGTATCTACCATGTTTATCCTGTATCTATGGTAAAACATATCTCCCTTAAAGATCTGGAGTTAAATTACATGGACTATTTTATGATGATCTTAAAGATGTTATCTGATGAAGACCAAGTTCATTAGCCATCCAGATCTGACATAATAACGATAGTGGGATGCTTATAGGGAAATTCAAATCCTGAAATCAAAAGAACTGGGGTTGCTTTTCAGGTCTGCTCATTTGGGGCTGTGTAAACTTGGACAAAGCACTTAACTTCAGAGCTTCAGGTGGAATTATGAAAAGTGGACAGGAAATAATATAGACCTCTAAGAATGTGTGTGTGTGCGTGCGTGCATGCGTGTGCATGTACGCTTGTGTGTTTGTATTATATAGCATAACCCATGAAAGTTCCTGCCATATAGTAACTGTTAATCCTCAATATCCTGGGTCTCAGCTAGGCAGAAAAAAGGTATTCATAGGTCTTAGATGTGAAAGAAAGTGATTAGAAGTAATCCCTCTAGTACCTCTCTATCCTTAACTATAAGTTTCATGAAGGTAGAACAGCTAACTTTCCTTACTTCTTTTTTGCTTTGTCCACACTTGGCATGATGCCTAAAATAAAAATGGCATTTGTAATCATACATGAAGCAAAGTAAATACAGTGGTTTTGAAAAACTGTCCATTTCTTAATTCTGTGTTGCAGAATTTTTAGAATGTAGCTGTAAATTCTTTAACACTCCTCCTATCAAAATTTAATGTTAACTGGAAACTGGATAAAGAAGATGTGGTTTTTAAATAAAATGGAGAACTACTCAGCCCTAAAGAATGAGAAACTAGAGTCATTTATAGCTATATCGAGGTCATACTCTTAAGTGAAATAAATAGGACACACATGTGTAAATACCAAATAGTTTCTCTAGTGTGAGAAACTGAAAGTGTAAATAAGGGTTAAAATGATTAAAATGAATAATTAATAATTTGAAATAGGAAAAAAGGTCCAAAGAGGTAGAGGTGAAGGGAGGGGAAGGGGAAAGGAAAGAAGGAAAAGGAAAAATTATGAGAAAAGAAAAAAATGGAAATGATGTCTATATAAATAGAGAAGCGTGGAGGGTGTGAAGGGCGCACAGGTAATGGGGAAAAAATAAGAATCAAGATACATCATGTACAGGTACAAACACCCAATGATAAATGTAAACGTACTGTATACCTAAAATGTACCAATAAAAGAACTTAAGAATAAAAAAAATTTAATGGTATATAGAATTTTGGATCTTGGTGGGCATATGACTTGATCAGGAATTACAGCAGAATTCATGCAATATGATCTCTGAGTCATGAAAAGTCATGAACCCTTCACTGTGTTCAGGAGAACACTTTCTCTTAGAATACCCAATCTTCTATGTAAGTCTGACTACTTTGAAGCCACCATCCTGAAAGGAAGCCTAAGGCACATAGAAAGACCATGTATAAAGTCTCTGGTTTAGTCCTAGCTGAGGTCAACCTTCAGGCTGCAACGTGTGAACAAGGAAGCTTCTAGGTGACTCTAGCACCTATTTGTTCTAATCATTGCCAGTCATTTGAAGAATCTCAGCCAGCTGAAGCCCCAGACATTATGAAGTAGAAGTAATAAGGCATCCTCAATGTGTCTGGTCTGAATTTCCAGCACACACTATTTGTGAACAAAATAAGATAGCTTTTGGTTTATGTGGCTCAACTTTGCTGTGGTTTATTATGTAGTAATAAATAATAATGGAGACATTTGTCATTCTCAGTTTGGCTTCACAGCTTAATGGACTGTGGCATGGGCTTCCTTTGTAAAGCAAAAGCATATAATAAATTTTCAGAAGAGTTTGGGTATTTCATGACCTTGCCTTTCAAACTTTAAAGTAATTAGCAACACTCTGGTTAGTGATGATATTTGATATTTTATTGAGATTAGTTGCTTATTTCCTAATTTTAGTGGAATAAGGTACAGTTCTCCATATTCCTGAACACTGATGTAATCTTCTGAAATTCTCTTAATTCAGACTGTTTGTGTATGTCTGGCTGAGTCTTTTCTTTGACACATTTCAAATCAGTTCCTTACAGAATGAAGAGCTAATTGAAGTCAAAGCATCCTTACCTCTTAGTTTTGTTTTTCATTGCCTTTGTCCGCCTACACTGCAGGCAGTGTTGAATCATACCAGACACTTTAGCATCTGGTGATCCTATAAATTCATTTTGTGAATAAAAATATTGTACCATTTCCTGGCCATTTTGTTTTGTTAAATATAAAAAGTGGGCCTATTCCTTTGTAAAACATGATGAGGAATAAAAATAAACACAAATTTCTATGTATGTATATTTTAAAATGACAATACTGTTCCATTAAGTAGCTCTACAAATTAAGTAATTTAGAGAATCTGTTTTTGACTAAAACCCACTTCTGAAAGTGAAATGATTCATTCATGCACTCATTCAAGAAATATTTATTGAGTAGCCATTATGTGTTAACCATTACGTTGGATGATGAGAATTCAGAGGTGAGCAAATCCACAGATTTTTCTTAGAGGGATTCTAAAGAGCCATAACAAATGTTTTCCTGGTGATTACATTCCTTGGGCCATTTTAGTCCCACTTCTGCAACAGCTGTAGAAGGTCTCAGCAGCACATTTGCAATACATCCAACTACTTTGTCACTGCTGGCATTAGGCATAAAGAATCTTAGGTGGATCTGTTCTTTTAGTAAATTAAACAATGATCAAAACTGTGCTCATTTTTTCCACCACTATTTGTCATCTAAATTCCCAAGACCACTAGTTCCCATGCATGACAAGAGTTTATACAATCATATGTACAACAAAAAGAAAACATTCACAGAGAAGACAAATAAGAAAATATACCGAGTGAGGCATAATTCGCCATACAACTTGAGGAACGATGTATATTCAGCCTATAAAAGATAGTTGCCACTGTCAGATTTTGCAGTGGACTTGTGTTGTTAAGCCTCACCAACATATGTCCCCTTTTTAGCAAAGGCACCCTGATGGTGTGTGGGGAAGCCAGTGCTAATCCATTCTCAGTCTGTCTCTTTGAGGGTAGAAAGCTATGCTTCCCAGACTTAGGGGTATGCATGTGATATAAACTGCCCGCCAACATATGACAACGATCTTCAGGCTGCAATGATTGGCTCTTTGGCAGTTGTGTGACTCGAGTTCCTCCAATGAGATCTTAACCCAAATCCTGGAATAGCCTGGAAAGAGGGACCTGGTCTTCCTAGTGAGGTTGCTGGCAGGATAAGATGTGTCCTTGGGGCTTCAGACAGCCATCTTGATCCCATAGGGGAAGATTTACCCAGAGAGTGGAGCTAATCCAGAAGAAGGCAGAGCAAAGACAATGGGGGACAAATCATAACCCACAATATTTAGGCCATTTTCCCCAAAGTAAAAGAAAAAGTTTTGTTTTTATTAGCAAATCTACCACTTTCAGTAGCTTCTTCTACTTCCATAGATGTTTATAAACTAACCAGTATATATGTAGTAAACACTCACTTTGGTTTAATAAGCAGCCTTTCAAGCCATCAGAGAAAGATTTGGAGGTTAAAGAATGATGTGGTAGATAATTTATGTTTGAATCAGGCTCCCATTTTATAGACTATGTTAAAAAGCACCTATAAATATTTCTTCTTGGCATCTTCAGTAATCTAAATGGGTTAAGTGCCCAACATGCTCTACATGTTGTTCAATTTGCAGTGACCTACCCGAGCATGCCTGGGCTTCCCTGTCATTTACCACTTCCCTTCTACTGTTCCCATCACTGCCTCAAAGTATGTTTCTCCTGCTGTTCAGGGTAACAGATCTCTGAGGAAGCCACTAAAATATAGACTTTTGGCCTTCATCAGTACCAGAATTCTGATTCCTGTAAGCCCAGGAGGGAATCCAGGAATATGCATTTTTTACAAGAAGTTTTGTAATTCTAATCCACATGATCCACTTTTCATTTAAAAGATCAGAGTGCTAGAGGATTGTAGCTGGAGGACTCTTTACATATGATTAGTCTTTACCCCTAACGTCCATATCTCAGATGTGAAAATGGAGACCCAAAAGTGGAACCAAATGATGTCATCACTAGAAGACAAGTCTCATAACCTTGCCCAAAGCCCTGGTATGGTCCTCAGACTCTAACCTGAAACTGAACATAGCTATGCTGTCCTCCTGCAGTCTAAACTCAAGATTCAAGTTTTAGAAAAAGGAAAGAAAAGTAATGTGAGATAACTTAGCTGTTGTCTTGGTATCTTGCTCTGGTCTTTGATCACTTAACTTTGCAAATAGAGCAGTGAACATCTAGGATGATACAGTTATAATTTACTGAGGATATAATATGTGCACTGAACACATCAATGCATTCTCTCTTTTAATTTTTACATGATCCCTAGGAAAGAGTCCCTAGGCTTGCCTCTGGATGTGAAAAGCAAGGTTAAGTAATTTACTCCAAATCATTCAGCTGGGATGAAAGTGTGATTTCAATCCTAATGGGCACTAATAGTTTGACTTCTTTTTCCTTCTTTCTTTTCCTCTTTTCTCCCTTCCCTGCTTCCTTTCTTCCCTCAGCTCCCATACTTTTCCTCCTTCTTCCTCTTCTTCCCCCAAATACTACATTCTTCACTTTAGCCCACAGACTCACAAATGTGAGCCAGCCATTTGTCATAAGATAATAATGGCTGATATTAGTTAAAACATGGGGTTGATAGTTCTGTCCTTGGCAGCGGAGCACATCTTCTAAGATAAAAGAGAGTTCAACCTCTTAGGCCAGTTAGAGATGACTGACAATGAATATGCCAAAATGAAAGGAGTCTGGACTGTCCCTAATGATGAGGATAGTGGTGAAGACAATGATGATGATAAACTGTAATGCCCACTAAGAACCAACAGTGTGTCTGTTACTTATCAGGGTCTTGAATATAATATCTCTTTTGTATTCCTAACAACAATCCTAATATGTAGGATCTATCATTGTTTCCACTGCTTATATGAGTAAATCGAGTCAGAGACAGGTTATGTGTTGCAGTGGTGGAGTTGGGAATCAAATGAATGTATTTGAGCCTCATGAGCCTGTGTATAGTAGAAAGACTACTAAATGATAGAATTGAATGACTTGCTCAAATCAGAATAGGTATATCTCCAATTCTAAGTCTTTGGAAATGTTGACGTAAACCATGTTTCATGCTCTTTTGTTTTCCTCCAAGTCTCTAGGACAGTACCGATGAAAGTAATAATAATATTGAATACTAACATGTTCTGAGAATGGACTCTCTGTGTTGGGTAGAGAGCAACACTCATCACTTTGAAGCACTGAGCTGATGAACCCTGTAATCATCTCCTGAATTGGAGACTGTTATTAAAACCACTGGCAGATAGAGTTTCCATAACTTGACCAGTGTGATTGCCCAAGGTGATATCAAAACCTTTGCTCAGATACAGTTACTAAATTACTCAGCAGAAGTACTTTATCTCCCCCAGTTTAAAAGTACCAGAAGAGCCTACACATCTTTATAAGACTAAAGAGCTTGGTTTATCCCCTTGCAAAAAGAGCCCCATTCATTTTATAGCTGAGAATCCTGTGATATTGTTTCTGGCATTGTCATTAAATGTTTTTCTATGACACCAGAGTGCAACGACCTTAACCTGAATGTGACCCATAGTGGAGAGGCCAAGGAGGTCAGGCCAGGGCCAAGTTTCTCTCCAATATAAGTGAAACTTAGATTGTATTGTCCCAGAGGATTCCTCATGTGGAGTCCTTGAATATACCCCAAAGGCTACATTTCAGAGTTTAGATTATAATTCCTCAACAGTCAGTTACCTAAAGTAAAATTTAAAAGTCATTAGCCACATACTGCGTATATGATTTTTTTTCTGGTAGTAGGAACTGAACCCAGAACCTCAAATGTGCCTGGCAAGCACCCTACCACTGACCTACAACCTCTAGTCCCTGAAAATGTAATTTCAATAAATTTCTTTTCATTAAAGGCTTTTTCTTTTTCTTTTCTTTTTTCCTTCTCTCTCATCATAATAAGGCAGCTTGCCTGGTTGGTTTCCTGTCTGTAGTTTTGAACTGGGTTAGAGTAGGTGGACTAAACTTGCAAACTCGTGGTGAGTTCTCTCCAAGAGCCATCTGTACACCTCATTTGACAATGAATCATACATTCTTCTGACTTAATATGTCTCTCATATTGCAACTTGCATTGTTACTTAAGATTTTTGTGAATAAGTCTTGTTTCTTCAATTAGCTTATACATACCTAGAGATCAGAGACTATGATTTATATTTCTTTGTAACCTCTATAATGCTGTTCAGTAAATTGACAATTAATGAGCTAAAGGAACTTTCTTACATCTGAGTTCTGTTACATTGTGTGGATTCATAATCTTTAAAGTTTTGAAGTTCTCATTTTGTTCTAGGGATGGTGATAGGTAACCAGGAAGGCATCATAAGAAGTGATGATATGTAAGGATAAGACTGCTTTGCTTATTTATACATCAACTCCACCATTCATTGGCTGTCTGACATCAGCAACTTTTAAAACCTCTCTATAGATTAGTTTCCTTAAATATTACAGTGTTAATAATTGTGCTGACATTCTAAAGTTGGATGAATAATTAAGTTAATACACCTTAATTGCTAATAAGAGGCCATAACATTTGGTAAACACTCACTAAATGGCAGATATTACTAATATTACTACTATCAATACTCTTCAGCCAAAGACCACCAAGAAACACCTAGAGTTGAACAAGTTGGGCATATTATGATGAGAGAGAACACACAACATAAGGAACCACAGAGCATCTCAGAAAATTTATTGCGGTACATTGGTTTATGTCAGGTGATTTGGGGAAGGGCTTAAATAAGAAGGGTTTCTCTGTGGATTGAATGCATTAGGAAGTAGGGCTACTCTGAGGATTGTGCATCCAACAAATCTTATTTAGAGGAAGAGACTACACAGAGGCTGAGCCTCTAAATATGCCTTATATAAAAGTTGGCAACACTGGAATACTACTAAAGCTTTAATTGATTAAGAAACAATAGTCACTGGCATTAACTAGGAGAAAGGAAGTGGAATCTTTTTTTCTTGCATTTTGGACAACATTGAAATTTTTTTCTGTGTTTAAACATTATTATAGCGTGGCCTTATTTTGTTTCTATCCATTGTGATCATAGAGTAGTTTTGCCTGTTGTTGGTACTCTGTGAAATTGTCTGTGTTCAACAGCACATTAAGTCCTAGCTTATAACACTAGACTAGCTTCTGGATGACTGGGCTTACTTTTGTCTTTCTCAGTATAAAGTAAGAGCTACCATAGTGAACAATTTTTACTTTCTGGAGGTTGTACTAAACTATTTACCTGCATTTATGTCACTCTTATAACTACCTTGCAAATTAGGTACCATTATTAACAATCTACAACACGGAGAATCAAGCCCAGAGAAGTTGAGGAAATTTGGCTAAGGTTGCAGAGGTGGGAAGTGGTGGAGCCTTATGAAAACCAAGACTTCCAAGCTCTGAAGCGTGCCACGTTCAACCTGTGAAAGCAACCAGTGGCTAAGGATCTTCACTGGACCTGTTGCTTTGCAAGAACTATCTCATGCATCCAGGATCTTTTCCTCAAAAATCTTACAATCTATTATGAGATACAATAACATAGGGACCTATCGTCATACAAGGCAGATTACCATTCAGCCATTCATAAATGCCCAGAGGAAAGAGCAATGCATTCATTTGTTTATTCATTTAATTAAAATTTATTGAACTTCTCCAGTGTGAAACACTGTGGTAAATGCCAAGCAGAGGAGTGGTTGAAATAAAATCCATAACCTCTTCAAAATTACATTTTTGTAGGAAAAGAAACAATAAGTGCTCACTTCAGTGGCACATACACTAAAATTGGAAAGAAACAATAGAAGGTTAATAAATAAATGTAATCATGCTTTCAGAAAAGGCCTGTGAAAATAAGAATTTGCCTTTAGATTAGACAGTAATAATACTAGGGTAGGCAGGTGATTAGCCCTAATTTAGTGACCAGGAAGGATCTCTAGAGAAATGATATTTTAGCTGAAACTTAACAATTGTGAAAAACCAAGGAAAGATCACCCTAACCAAAGACAATAACATGTGCAAAATATCCTTGACTGGAATATGCTAAAGAAACTCGAAAATTAAGAAGGCCTATGTTTGTAGCAGCACAATTCATAATAGCTATATCTTGAAAATGGCGTATTTGTCCATCAGTAGATGAATGGATAAAGAAAATATAGTATTTATGCACAATGGAGCACTACTCTGCTATAAAGAAGGATAAACTGAGTCGTTTGTAGGAAAATGGATGCAACTTGAGACCATAATCTTAAGTGAAATAAATCAGACACACAAGCTTAGATATCTCTTGGGTTTTCTTATATGAGAAACCCAAAGAATAAATAAATTAAAGAGCAAATAAAAGACAGGTAATAGGAAACTTAGATCGATCTTTTGCAAATGGGAAGGGGACCAAGAGATGGATAAGGGGGACTTAAAATTATTAAAATGTGTCATGTGCGTGTACCAACTACCTACAACGAATGCACTCATTATGTATTACAGACAGGCACTAATAAAAATCAAAAGAAAAACAGCAAGAGAGACTCATGGCAGGTAAAGCCACTTGCCTTTTGATGCCATAGGATAAATAATCTGGCGAATCATTAGGACCTCATAGAAACAAAGACTCCTCCATTAGTGCTCAGGGGCTCACCAACATGGTAGCACTATCATGAAGTTCTCCTTTCCAAGGATTTCTTTACATTTTTTTTTATTTTCCAAGTTTATCTCTGCTCACCTCAGTGGGTCCTTAAGTGGACATTCAACACCTGCCAGATGCCTTACACTATGTTCAGTGCTGTGGGGTAACAAAAAGACTCACTGGTTCGTTTAGGGAGTCTTTTGTTGAAAGGGAACTGAATGTAGACATATCCAAAACCAGGTAGAGTTACTGGGCTTTGGGGTGCTGGACTATTCTTCTAGAGGTGATTTCTAGGTTCTTTCTGTCCAGAACAAAGAACTGAAGCATAAACAGTGGCAAAATTTCACATTTATTAAAGAAACAAAGATTCCAATTTGTATGCTCAATGGAATGAGAAACGATTGAGGGCTTAAAAGCTTAAGGCTTTAAAAGCTTAAAAGCTTGCTACTTAAAAGTAGCAAGGTGAATTGATTGTGAAATAGAACCTAAAGAGGACTTGCAAGCAAAAGGGCATTTGAGACAGGTGGCGGAACCACTGAGCCAAATCCCCGACCCTGCAAAAGGGCATTTGAGTTGGGCTATTGAGGATGAATATTATTAATAACGGTAGAGAATGATGTTGCTCAAAGTGAACAAATGTATTTTGGAGACAAATTTGCTAAACAAAACCAACACAACCTTTGAGGTTTGTGATATCGGAGAGATTCATTTTTCCACCTTGGTAGTGCTTTACACTGTGATGACTGTTACAAATTAAGTAATTCTCAGAAAACCTCAGATTTCCAGGTTTTGATAGGCCCAAGGGAAAGCTGATCAATATTTTGGACAAACATGAGGCTTTTCTTTTTGTGTAATAAGGGATTTTGGGGAAAAAAATGATCTTTTCATAGCTTTGTCATTTTTACCATTTGTGAACTCCAAATAAACACACAAAGTTATTGCAGTTGAATGGAACTTTGTCTTCTGTTTGGACAAAATCCAATATGGGTGTGAACCTGGAGTCTACTCTGGTAATAGGATCATGTGGAACTATGAAGAGGAAAGAATGTTCCAGAATGTTGTGACTATGGGCCATCCTACTGTAATCATTAGCTGTTCAAGTAACATCTTTTGCAGTTTAAGTGACAAGGTCAGCTAGTTTAGGGTGACAACAAGAAGTACTTAAATGAGAGTAAGGCGCATCTCCTATTTTTGATTCCTAACTTCTGTCAAACTTGTATATGGTGACCGCATATCATTATTCTCTGGGAAATCACCTCTTCCCATTTCAATCCTAGGCTTCGGTAGAGCTGGCTTTTTCTCTGGTGCCAGCCTGGTCATGTGACTCATGTCTATCAGCTTGCATAACATTCTCCTAGGCCTGGAGTATTGGCTCAGGATGGTCACCTTGAGCCATTGAGAAGCATTAAAGCTTTACTGGCAGTCTTGGAGAAAGGGCTCACTTTTGCCACTCAGAATAAACCTAGCACTGAATAGTGCTAGTAGTTTCTGGCAGCTGTCTCATGAACACAAGGTGTGATCCTGCTAGAAAACTGTGAGGAAGCTCTCTAAAGAGTTAAAATTGGGCAGTGGAGAATGAGAAACAGTTACAATGCTTGAGCCCTGGATCAATCAGTGCTTGAAGCTAGAAATACTCAATTTTTCACTAGTGTAATATGATAAATTCAGTTTTCCTTGCTTAAGAAAACTTGGGTTGGGTTTTCTGTCCTTGCAACTGCAAGATACAAAAGAGTAAAAGGAGTCTCACAAAACCTAAGAACAGGAGTCCTATTTAATATCAAAAAGAGCCTGAAAGTAGAAAATATAAATCCATGGAGACCCCTGACATGTCTACCAATAAAGCATGCCTACCTTTCAGAAACATCTGTGGTCAGTCTTTCAGGCCCAGGCTGAAGAGAGAGGTAATAGGACCAACTCTCAATTTCCCTAGAACTGATGGGTTTCCTGGGATGAAGGGATTTAGTAATAAAGTCCTAGGAAAATGTGGTTAGCTAGTCACTTTAGATTGGCTGGATACAGACTAAATTATCCTACACTAGGGCAGGATCTTAGCTTCATAATGTTGCAACAAAAATTGTGGTTTTAGGAGCCATGCACATGTTTCCAGCCACTTTCTCCTTGTTCATGCATCTGGTCAGTGGCATTCTGTCTGCTTTATCTTTAGACATGCAATAGCAATCACTTTTTAGAATTTCTGTGCAAGTAATTAATGGATTGTTGATAGTTTTGAGATTGGTAGAAAGAGTCCACCCTTTGACCAGGAATGTAGAACTAGGTAGAAGGAACACAGAGCATAAGCAGAGATCACCTATCAGGGTGCAAATTCACTTTGTCCCAGTCCATGATCCAGGGCTGTCATGGATGTTTTCGAGAAATCAAAGAATCTGCTGAAAGAGAGAAGGATGCTCAGTTCTGTCTCTCTTTCTAGCTTCTTTTCACTGCCCTTTAAAAGTCAGGATTTTATCACCTTTACAGAAGATTTCAAACTAATATTCTAGTGCTTCAAGAAAATGAAATGACTAGATTATGGCTGTATATTTAAGCTATTTGAGAAGCTTTTTAAAAAATACACCAATGCCTTCTCCCTCTCCCCTAGACTAATTGTATCAGAACATTCGGAGTAGCAGCTCAGACTTTGGTGTTTTAGAAGTGTTCCCTGGGATTATTCTAATGCACAGCTGAATTCAGCTTCTCTGGTGTAGAGATTATTCACAAGGACAGAAAGACAGCTCGTGTGTCTGATTTATTTCACTTAACATTATGGTTGCAAGGTGCATCCAACATTTCTCCAAGACCCTGTTAACTCTTCACTTAACACTTCTTTCATTATATTTCTCCACATTGGCTGTATTTCTACTCTCCCCTGCTCACTCCTCTCTTCACACAGAACATCTGATTGTGGATGAACAGTTTGGAAGGAGGATTAGGTTTGGTCGATGGGGAGCACCACATCAGCAAGGCAGCATCTTCATCTTAGGGCTGAATGGAGAAAGCATAGCCAGGTGTCCAGGTGATCTGAGACATTTTCAGCCTCTGAACTCAGAGTGCCTGAGCAATGATCTCAACTCAATAACTCCTAATTTACATATGATCCCTTCTCCAGTCTCACAATGCTAAGCTGTCTATGTTAGGCTCTCTTTATCATGTCCACATAAAGGTAAGTAGTGAGGAGTGCTAAGGCCATGATTCATGAGAGGTATTGTAGGACAGAAGGCAGCCATACAGGCATGAAGTTTGCTCAACTTCCCACAGGGGCAGGTGTCCACTGTGTTCTGAGCAGCCACAGCCAGAGGGATGGGAGTCATTTAGGATGGTGCCAGACTTACCATAAGAACATAATGAGCATTGCCTAGTAAGGGGAACATGAGCTGGATAAACCTTCCCAAAGAGCTCAACCAGAGTCATCACAATTATTTTTTTCAAAAAGAATCACAGGAGGAAGAGAAAAGAACATCAGTAGGCTCTCATCCCAGGTTCTTCCTATCAACCATACTTAACCCTCCTTCCAAACTGTCCATCCATGATTGGGTGTTCTGTGCGAAGACAGTGGTGAGCAGGGGGAAGGAGAGATATGGCAAATGTGGAGAAATATAGTGAAAGAAGTATGGGTAAGGAGTCAAGAGGATCTTAGCGAAATGCTGCAACTTGTTTAGGAGTAAAATTTGGAATCCAAGGTCTCAAAAGTATGAAGGGAAAAGGTTCTATACTTTTATCCTAAGCAGTACCATAAACTTTGAGGGAAAAGCATCAAATCAAATTTTTAACACCTGGAATATGGAGTTAGGATGGTGTGCTTGATCTGGCTGAGCATGGCCCCTCCTAAAAACAGTTCAACTTTACCCACAGTGGAGTACTACACTTCAATAAAGAAAGATATGCTTGATTCATTTGTAGGAAAATGGATGCACCTTGAGACCATAAGGTTAAGTGAAATAAATCAGACACACAAGCTTAACTAATGCATGGCCTCTCTAATATGAGAATTCCAAATTAAAAATAAAGAACAGAGTAAAAGATAGATAACAGGAAACAAGAAGATAAATCTTTCTCAAATGGGAATGGAATCAAGAAATGGCGGGCAGAAGGAGGGAGAGGAAGGAAGGGAAATGAAAAAAGAAAATGTGCTATGTACAGGTGTGCCAAGTCCACACAAGGAGTGTAAACATTATGTACTACAAACACAGACAAATAAAAATGCACAAATAAATAGAAAAACAAAAATGTCTGGCCTACAAAGGGACTTGGTGCTGTGTGCGGCCATGGCTTCACCTTACCAGTGGGGAGAACAGCCAGTGTGTCTCAGCTAGTGATAAGTGAGGCAAGGACTAGCTCCAGCTTTGTCGCTTAGTAAATTTTCTACTTAGAAGCAGCACTTACCAAAAGGACTCTCCAGAGGATTCCTATATCCGTACCCACTGCCAAGTGGCTTGTAATCTCCTCTTTCAGAACAGAAAGACATTTCCTCCCCAACTGTCACCCACTCTGGATAGAGTCTGCCAAAAGTAAAGTTACAAGGTAAGCATTGAACCTATGGAGACATCTTGTATTTGGGGGGGAAGGGGTTGGGTTGATCCTAGAGATTGAACTCAGTGCCTTCACACTGAGCTACAAACCCAGTCCTTTTTAAAGTGTGTGTGTGTGTGTGTGTGTGTGTATGTGTGAATGTGTGTGTTTAATTTTGAGACAGGGTTTTGATAACTCAGTAAGTTGCCCAGCCTGGGGCTGGAACTTCTGATCTTCCTGCCTCAGCCTCCCATAAGGTGGGGATAACAAGATGTGCCACCATGCTTGGCTCAGATCTCAGTTCTAGGGGGAAAAAAATCACAGTTATAATGAGATTACTCCAATTCTACCATTTGTACCGAGGTTATTTCTTACAACCTCATATGTCATTGTGGGTTTTTTCTTGGTATTTTCTTTCTCTTTTTTTGCCACAGGAAACTGTTATTTCAGAGTAGTTAGACAGATCTACATAGATGACTGAATATAACAAATTGGACCAGTTTTTCAAAGAAAAGTGTTTTCATTATTTGAAAATATGCCCTGTAAATCCAGTTAGGAGACTAAATTTCTATGAGAAGTCCTTCAGGGATCTATATTGAGGGACACTTATTCAACACATATTTTTGAGTGATTACCAAATGCTGCTGTGATAATTGTTGGAATTACAATAAGGAAAACAGTTAATCCCTACTCTTAAGAAGTTTGAAATAGAATGGGAGTAAAATAATTAGTAAATTAAGAAAATAGCGTTTGTAGAATACCAGAGTCTCTAATATGGTTGGTAAAATGAATCTTTTTCATGCAGCTTGAACAACATCTAATCTTCTGCCTCAGAATTTTCTTTATGCTCCTAATATTTTTGGCAAGTTTTTTCATTATAAAAAGTATAAAGGGCATCACTGGCCTGTTCTAATTCAAAGGGTTGTAGGTTCTGATTCAATAAGGCAAGATTGTATGAAGTATCCTCCGTGCAAGGCAACCACCTATTGAGCACATAGTCTTTCTTACACCAAAATAATGAATTCTCATTTGCCAGTCTGATAAAAAGAGGGTGTGTCTCCCTTTGCACAACTCTAAATCACCCCTAACCCAGCCTGTCCCCAGGCAGTGGGAAGAAGGGACTATGTTATCTGGCTTTGCTGATATGCCAAGCTAATGGCATGAGGCTTTCTCAGCCATCTAGAATGGAAGAAACAGAACACCATTTAAATCATGAAAAAAGTCAGTGAATCTATCATCATTAATCTTGCTGTCAGTTTTAATTTTGGGGACATTACCTCACTCAACACCAGTTGAAAAGAGCTGCCAAAACCGATGATGTCATCATCACTAGCCGAGTCTGACCCTGCCTGCTGATTCTCAGAGCTCAGAGCAGGTTAATAAATCCCCTGGCACTTGGACACACAGTGGAGTTTTATTACAATGAAGGTATAACCCATGATGTTGTTTCAATTAAATGGCCTGAGAAAATACTTTCTTGTGTTTAGCAAAACTGTAAAGCATAATTATCCTCATGCAGTTGAGCCTGTTCATTGTGCTGATGCGATGATTATATGTCCTCTACTCTCTTCTCCACTTCTCTGTCTCTCTGTCTCTGTCTATCTCTGTCTCTGTCTCTCTCTCTCTTTCTCTCTCTCTCTCTCTCTCTCACACACACACACACACACACACACACAGACAATGCACACATGAAATATCTCAGAGAAAAGTAGAAGGAATTTCACAGGCTACTCTAAAGATGCTCCATATTCCATGCAAATATCTTTTCCACATCACCACCTAAAGATCTCATTGGTCACTACACTCCTACATCACTGCACTGAAGTATCCGGACACCTATTGCAAGGAAAGTAGTTGAGGACATGTGGAACTTTTCTTGAACACAACCTCAAGTGTCTTTGGAAAGGGCTGGTACATTGAAAAGAACCTAGAGAACAGCAGTTGATCCCTCAAACCTCAGACCTTGTTGCTTCTCAAACACTTATGAATAATTTCCTTTGGCATGTCTCTAACTGCCCAGGATATTCATTTTCGCTGGTCTTCTTACTCATAGCCCATCTGAGGTCCTCTGGCCTCACACTCTGGTGAAGTCATCCTGCTGCCCAGGTGCCCGCATGTCTGGGCATTGCCATAGTGTCCACACAGGACCACAAACACAGGCCAGAGCCCTACCATTGCAGCTGCAGGAGATCTGGGCTGCAAGTGGATGGCATGTTCCACCCCGGTTTTCTCTTAACCAGCTGAGAAAGTATCCAGAGCACCACACTTGGTACATGATGGAAAGGAGAGATGTTTTCAAACACTACTTTAGGGTGGGTGCTTACTTCCTGTCTTAATCACTATCTGTGTGGTATTATGCATGTATAATATACATGGAAACACATTTTAAAGTTTTCAGGCAAAATGAGTATTGGTAAGGACCTTGGCCCGAGACCCAGGGAGCACCTTCCCTCTAGATTATTTCAAGTGACTCCTCCTGAACTCTTCTTTCTCCCACCCAGCAAGCTCCTCTAAATGGCCCTTATCAATCATGCCAGACCATACAGTTGGCTTTGCACAGAGCACAAATGAGGATGAGCGGAAGACCCCCAAGCTCATTTTTCATGCCCATCTCAAACAGAAACTGATCCTAGGTCTCCAGGGGTGAGTGTACAGTACACAAATTCACTGTCCCTTTTGCCCTTCCAGATGGAGGCCTTTTGAGAGTCTTCATTATTTTTTTTAATGGTCTAGTATAAAGTATATCTTATGTACAAGATACATCGCCTGATGTAAGAATCCATAACTGCATCCTGTTAACAGTTCCTGCTGTTTATGGAGGATTGTCTTGACATACTTGTTAAACCTCAATAAATATGTTTTAATAACCATATGGTATTTAACATACAATAACTGTCTTATTAAGTCTAAATTAAATCCTTGCTCATGACACTTAATTTAAAGTGTGACCAGTGTTTTCCTGGTGGTGAGGATACTTCTTGGGGAGAGAAGAGAATTTTAAGAATCATGTTTTTGATGATATGATTAAATTTCACTGTTTTAAATTCATACATAGGGGATCTGAATGAAAATAGCATAGCTGTAACACATAGGAAATAGATTAAAGGGTCACGTTCAGAACACAATTGTTCCAAGCATGTACAGGAGTCTAAGATATGTTAAGATAAGTATTGAAATATATCTCTTTTTTGTTCTTCATGTTTCTTTGTATTTATTTATTTAACTTTTGCTGCCCACCATGAAGGTGGGAGATAGTGCTGAAGGAAGTAATCAGGTTGCAATGCGCTTCCTTCCATTATAGGTGATGCCTGCCCTTTTCATCCTTGCTTTTTGTCACTTCACAGAGTTTGCCCTTTGATTACTCAGTTTCCCACATAGGTCCCTGAAACAGACTTACACATTCTCTCAGACTCTGAAATTTGACATCTTTGTAATCCCCCAAGTGGAAGAGGAATGGACAGAAAGAGGATTTTGCAGGGAACTGGTTGGAGAGATGGGAGCTGTGGGTGGAACTGATTAGTCAGGGAGGTCACCCCTTACGGCAGGAAGGGACAAATGCTGCTGCAAGTTTCAGTCAGTTTATTCTGTGGGGTTGGCTCAAATATGAGGGCCAAAGAGCCCACGTGAGAGCTAGGACAATGAAGAAAAAGGTGGGGAGACTGAGACCAACTGCAGGAGGAGTTGAGGAATGCTGAGCTGGTATCAGCAAAGGCTCTGTCGGGGAGGTGACACTTGACCAGGGCTTCATAAGCCTTAGATGGGTAACACTGAGCCCTGATAAATATTAAGCACATGTAACTTTAGTCTAGACAATAGTTCTGGATACTCTGACCAACAGCTGCGGCATCATGAAGGAACTTAGAAATGCAAATTCTCAGGCCCCTATCCCAGAACCACAGAACCAGAAACTCTGAGGGTGCATCCAGCACTCTAGGCTTTATAAATCCTTCATGTGATTTAGATGAATGTCAAAACTTGAGAACCACTGCTCTGTGGCAGGATTTGTCAACTCAGCACTATTAATATTTGGGGTCGATAAATTTTTGTCACGGGGGCCTGTTCTCTGTATTGTGGGATGGTTGGCACTGTCCCTGGCCTCTACCACTAGATGATGGTGGCATCTCCCACCTTAGCTGTGAGAGTAAAAATATCTCCAAGCATTACCAATTGTCTGCAGGGAGCAACATCACACCCCATGGTTGACAATCACTACCCTAAAAGAAGGACAGCATATGAAAAGTTACAGTGATAGGAGTCTCAGTGTGTTTGAGAAATAAGGAGTACTCCAAGATAAAGACTGTTGGGTAAAAGTATAAGAAAAATAAAAAAAGAAAATAAACTGGAAAAGTAGGGTAGAGCCCGAGTTTTAAAACTATTGGATGTTGTGCTTATTTGTTTGGACTTCAGAGGGCAATAGGGAGTTGCTGAAAGTTTTCAGTGACATATAAATCTGTACTCTGGAACATACTAAAGTAGTTACTTTCAAACTATTGTGAGAAATATATTTCTGTGGTTCAGGGAATATACATATAACTTTAACAAACCTGTTAGAAATAATTATTATATTACTTTTAATTCAGTCTGACTTTTACCTATTCTGTCCTATTCTATTTTATTTTTTAAAAATCCTGGACATTACATGCTAAATGATGTGGCATAGTGCAGTTTGAAAAACACTGCATTAGAAATTAGAGATATTGAAAATAGAGGAACAGAAAAATTAGAAGACTATATTAATAGTCCCGTAAAACATAATGGAAACCTGACACTAAGGTGGAAATGAGAGAGAAGGAGGAGCTTGCAGAGGCATTTCAGATATAGAGACTAAAGAAGGTGTCAGAAAGAAATGTCATTTATTCACCACCAATATAAATAGAGTTTGGGAACTGTCTTACTAATTTTGGCAGGGAGGGGATAATGTTTCTGAACGTGGACCTACTGAGTTTGAGCTGCCTAGCACTGTAGAAATAGCCAATAAAGCAAGAAAAGTAGCCTGTGGTATGAATGAGGGTCAGGGTTGGGATTGGAGATTTATGAATCATGTCCTTGCAAGGCCTGGTGGATGAGGTCACCAGAAGAGGGAGAATGTGGTTTCTGAGACTTATAGTCTCCCTCTGTATATTGATATCTGAGTAATACTATTCATTTTTAGTGTAATAAAGACCCACTCAGCAGATGGTATCACATCATAAATAAGTCAAAGTAAGCCCAAGATGTGATACTTGCCCTTGGAGAGGCTATAATTCATTTAGGCCTCCTAGTATGATCCGAATAATACTTTCATGTTTATTGAGTACCAACTAGGAGCCATATGCTATTCTAAGTACTGAGATTAGAGCATTGAGAATAAATATCCTTGCCAGCATACAGCTTATTCTCTAGTAGAGGGAAATGGACAATAAGCAAAACAAACATAATATATATTATGTCAGATGGTGGTAAATGGTGTAGGAAAAATAAAGTATGGTTGTGGTGTGCTACATGAGGGAATTTCAACCCCTTAAATCAGGGCGACCGAGCGTCTTGGGAGTCCCTGGTTTCTTGGGATGACTGACATCCTAAAAGGCTATTTACACTAAAGGATAGTGAGGCTGGTCCTCATGGTGCCAGGCAAAGGATAGTGGAGGCTGAAGAGTGAAGGTGGGAGGCAGGGGGAGGGTTTTACTAGGAACACTCAGCTCTGGGAGCTTCTTTCCTCTTGCTTTGGGTGGTATGAAGTCCTGCTTTTTTATTTCTGCCTTTCTCATCTTTCTGCATGCCAATTTATTATCTTTTACTTTCCAAAGTGCCTTTCCATCTTAGTTTTTTATATGGAAGTCACAAAACTCCCTGAATCTGAAGATCTCATCTGAATCTGACTCTCATGACAGATGAGAGGTATCAGTTTTGTGCTACTGGTGTCTATGCTTAACTGACTGCAGGAGATATTCTATGGAATGTTTAAAATGAAAATAAGATCTCATGGAAAATATTTTTGGAAATTACTGGTCTAGACAGATTTAATGGATTCTTGACTGTAGGCCTTCACAAAATCATTTGTGTGTTGTTGAACATTACAAATCAAAAAAAAAAAGGAAGCAGAGTATGCATGGTGTTCCAAAGTTATTTGGCCATGAAAACCCTTTGTTATGGAAAAATATCTCAAGGGATCATTGTTCCAAGGCACACTCTTTGGGAAACAGTCAACTTCTTATATATGACGATGGGAAAATCATTTGGCCTTCTGAATCTTACTTTCCTCATCCATAAAATGAATGTTAGACTGCTTCCCAAAGAATGTTAATAGTACCACAGCACCATATCCTTGGCCTTGAACTTGTTCGGGATTTTGTCAGTGACCTCAGTGAAAAGGAAAAAGATCATTATCACATCTAAAGATGGTACAAGGTTCGTGGTTATTAGGTCAAATGACACAATCAAGACTTATCTTGACATGGTAGAATGATAAGGCGAACTCTAAGCAGAAATTTTTTTTTCCAATCTCCACTGGGCTGTTTATTTGTGACTTATAACAGTACTGTATCTTCAATTTCACTTACATCTCCACTATATTATTTTTTAGGTAGCATGAGAGAGTTGACTATAATGATATTGATGAAAACTTGAATATTTTTACTCAGCAATACATTTGTGTTTGCTCATTTACCGATTAAATACTTCTTCGAGGAGGGTCCTGAGCAGTTTAAAAACCTGTAAGCAGAAAATTGCATCAGGATAAATTTGTAGTTTTGCTTTTAGTTTCACAAAATTGATTTTTTAAAGTAAAAGATGTGGGACAGCAGGCTTAACAGCAACCTGTGTGTGTGTGTGTGTGTGTGTGTGTGTGTGTGGATGTGGATGTGTGTGGATGTGTGTGTATATGTATAGTTAATAATTCAGTTAATCTGTTTGTCTATCGTGTTCCAAAAATTGGGGATATCAAAATAGTATGACACAATCCTTTCTTTTAAAGAATACCTAATCAAGTTAGGAAGACAGATATATACACAAACTGGAGATGATCCTATACTGAAAAATTACTTGAGTTGTGAATTCTGCCTTCATGATTCTTTTTAACTTAAATATCAACCCCTCTGGAGCAATAAAAACTTGTGTTTTGGGTTTGTCCAATGCTGCAAAAGACATGGTCAGGATCTAAAACAATTCAGTCTCCTTTTAAGATGAGAAAGCAAGAGAATATTGAGGAGGAGGAGGAGGAAGAAGAGGAGGAAATGGAATCAGAAATATTAGCAGAAGAAGACCAAGGGTGGGCCTATGTCATCCAGGAGCTATTTGTCTCTGACACTTTCCAGTACCTTGAGAAGTGTTAATGTATGTTGAAACTTAGGAAGTTTTTGAGACTGACAACCATAGTGTGAATACCTTGCAGGTCATGGCAACAACAACAATGATAAACAGTGCCTATACTTCAGGGGAATTTTACCTAGAAAAGAAGGCCAAGCTAATTGGATTATTATTCCAAGAAGTCTCATCCAGTTCCATCTACTCTGAAATATTTCTGTTAAAGGCCTTTCAGAAAATAGCATTTGTGTTGTTTTTCATTTTTTAAAAAATTTCGTTATGTTTATTGGTACATTTTAAGTATACAATATTATGACATTCATCATTGGGAATTTGTACCTTTACATGATGTATCTTGGTTCTTATTTTTTTCCCCATTCCCCTGCCCTTCCTCCAACCCCTGCACCCCTCCTATTTACAAAAACTTTGCTTCTTTTTTTCCTTTTCTCATATTTTTTCCTTTCCCTTATTTCCTTTCCCCTTTCCCTTCCCCTTTGGACCTTTTTTTCCTATTTCACATTATCTATTATACATTTTGATCCTCCTTTTAGATTCGGTGCAATCCCAGTTGAAATTCCAAAGGCATATTTCACAGAACTTGAGAAAACAATCCAAAAATTCATTTGGAACCAGAAGAGACCTAGAACAGCAAAAGCTATTCTAGCCAACAGAGACATGGCAGGGGGTATTACAACCCTCAACTTGAAACTATATTACAAAGCTACTGTGATAAAAACAGTTTTTCATTTGTAAGTGATAAAAGCTTGCAAAATTATTTTAAGTCATTTATTTTATATTAGGTTTAGCATTTTCACATATTTATAGGCTTACTTAGGACAGGCTTTACTCTGTGCCTGAGAACCAATTGTTTCCAAAGTTAGAGGTATATATGTGACTTTTTAATGGAACTGTTTGTAGGAATGGGGGCCACCTAGGCAGTAATGGTTTATGGCCCTTGGGTGGGGGAGAAGGTCTTAGATTGTACATGAGGAGGCGATGCTTCAAGTGCTGGTAGGAATTATTCAGGGAGACAAGAGAAAAAAGAACAAAACTAGCAGAGGAAGTCATTAGTGGGCTGAATACCACAGAGGCCAACAGTGTGATTTTCACCTTTCAAATTACTGTACTCTATGGCTAGATCATTTTCTACCATAACTCTGGAATACCCATTATCTAAGGCACAAAAGGTGATTTTAGGTGGGTGGTAGAAACTCATGGCACCAAATGGAACTAGATCCTGTAAGTACAATATTATTCCTTTTGAAATTCTCTTTTAATCCTTCTGATTATGTCAAGGAAAAGCCATAGATTCGTGCTGTGTGCACACAAATAGACTTTTAAACAACGAGAGGGAACATTCAAGTTTCTCTCTCTATTCCTCATCTGTCTCATCTCCAAAGTGGGGAAGACAGCAGGGCCTGGTTCATAGTTATGACAACTAACTGAAATATTATATATAAAGCATTCAGAATGGCGTCTGAGACATACTAAGGGCTCTGTAAATAATCTCCTATCATTATACTGTTTTTTGCTGCTCTTATCTTCTGAGGCAGGCAACATATATCTAACTAGAGTTAATATGATTTGCCTTTTATTAACTTATTTTTACAATTAAGAATCATTTTGTATATATTAGAATGATATGGGTTTCTTTTGGAAATTAGTTTTATGAAAGTCATGGATAATAAAAGTCATATGTGAAAAGGTACAACTCATGCAGGCAGAATATGAATGAATGTGTTTTGGGAAATACAGACCCAGATGATCTCTAAGGGTCTCTGCTGTTCTAAATGTCAGAGATTGTACTGATGAAGGAGGGAGGCCCACAGAGGATAGGAAATTTACTCAGGGTCACTGGGCTCATTAGTGGCAGAGCTAGGAGCAGATCCAAGACTCCAGATGCTCAGACTCACGTTCTTCCCTCTGGAACTTGTTCATGGTCCAAAGCCCTGGGACTCTTCTCAGCTGAGAGAGCCCTGACTTGGCCTTGCCCTGGCAAAGAGTGTATGGCAAGGGGTGCAGCCTAAGAGAAAGCTCTACTCAGTCTGATTGCAGCAACCCTGAGCCATGTCCTAAAACCAACAGTTGCTTGTTGTAATACTGCTGCATTCTTCCTCAGCCTGAACACTACATTCAACTCTGGGAATTTGGGTGGGCCCAGAGTGCCTTTAGTATTACTGCTATAATTCAAAACATCCAAATTATTATTTTCTCCAGGAGATGAAGCCAGGAGAGCACTGTTAAGTGGAGAGAAAAGTGTTTGTTATGCTAGGCGTTCCAACAAAATGTCCTCCTTTGCCATTAAATCATAGCATTTCTAAATGAAATGATACTTTGCAAACTTTGGCAGTGACTGAAAGTTGGACATTGTGCAGGTTTTTTTCTCTTTCTCATTTTGTGCTTTTTCTCCATGTGCTTTTCCCCCAGAACTACTACTTACTGGCTTTACTTTTCTTATTTGACTCCTTTATGACCCATGTTGTCCATTCCCCCCCCCCCAAGGACCTCAGATAACTTGATTTTCTGCCCACAACTTATCATTTTAATAAATAATGAGGCTGATAAATACAGGCTAGAGAGCAGAGCCTATTGCCCAAATGGGTTGTTTCTCAGAATCCCCCGTTCTGTAGGATTAATTGTACACAGCTTTATGGAAAAAGATGTGCTTGTTACCATGATGCCCCTAAGCAGAAAATTGATGACAACCTATTGACATGGCAATTAAACCTGCAAAGGCTGAAGGTTATTGATAAAATCTATGAAAAACAACTACCCATATTAAACCCGCTATTGGACTCTTGTGTTCAGTCTTGTATTATCTGTGAACAATATTCATACGTAACACCCATATCACATTTACTTCAATTGCCGCAAAGGATCTCCTGGTGGAACTAACATTCTCAGGAACTAGTCATTTCTCTTCTTTCGTGGACAAAGCCTGACCATTTCAGAACTGAGTCTTCCACATTCTTGGCTCTAGCGAGGTTGGAGCTCCAAGACTAGGTTAGCAGCTGAGGAAACCCAACGAAAGGCCTAGGGTGTGTGTGGCCCCACAGCTGGGCTGCTTTCCTCCTAGGAGACTCAGGGGACATGGAGTAGTAGAGTGCAAATCAGAAATCTCTCCCTGTACCCTGGCTTTCATTAAGGAAAATTCCCCCTTGTGGATTGAGAGGCGGGACTTGAGTTTGCCCTCTTGCCCAAAACAGGATGCCTCTCTTCTCCATGTCCTTGGGCAATGGGTGTGGCTATACCTCTCTTTGCAAAGCATCTCTCTCTCTTGCTTGCCAGCGCTCCTTTCTTAAACAATTACTTAGACTCCTAACTTTGGAATTTGGAATCAGCACTCAAGGAATAGAAATGATAAATGAGAGCAACTCAGTTCCATAGCTTGACTTGGGAATGGGAGATTCTCGTTAACCTAGTATCTTGTTCTTTATTCATTAATTCATTCATTCAACAAATATTTATTAAGAACAGTACGAAGCACCATCCCAGGAACTATCTGCAAGGGGAAAAGACAAGAATCGAAGCTCTAAAGGTGCATATCTTCTTGGGATCAGGAATGGCTTCATAATTTCCAAGGCTCAGTACAAATGTAAATATTAAACATTTTTGCACAATTTTTTAAAAGAATTTCAAGGCAGCAAAAGCAGAGCATTAAATGAAGCATAGGTCTTTCTAGGAGAGGAGCTCAGTGCAACATGCTCAGGTAACCCATATGTGAAGCTGGCCCTGGTACAGGTAAATGAAAGTTAACATGTGTAGCTCAGTGGAAGAAAAATCCAAAGGATGAGACCCAGTAAGTCTACTTCCTATGGGACTGGCAATTATTGGATTCTTCTTTGATGACTCACTGGTCAAGATGGGATTTTTTTTCTGGGTTTCTAGTCATCATTGTCTATCATTTGTTGTTGCACAAATAATTGGCATCTTTCTCTGAGCAGCAGGATGATGGCTTATGGAAAGTCAGTACACATGGGTGTTCTGAAAGGAATCATAAGCCCAGAGTGATACTTTTTAAGATTAGAATTGTAGAGTTAATTCTCATGATAACCTCCTGAAAATCCTCTAAATACCCAAATGAATAAAACTAAGCATGCTACATGAATACAGAAATTGTTATAGCTGCAGATACCTATTGTCTGGTGGTGTAGGATAACCTGATTTAAAGAGACCCAGCAGACAACCAATGCCATAAATGGGTATAGAGACTAATTTCTCAGATAATCCATACAGATCCTAAATGTGATTTTGAATGCATTGCCTGCTTGCAGATATCTGTGCATGGCTGTTCCAAGGTTTCTGAATTTCATCCCTAAACTTGGCCAGCCCCTTCCTCCACCCTTGTTCAAATGTTTCTCTTCCATCCAAAAGTAATGAAAAGAGAGCTGAACCTCTGACAGAGGAATCTGTTAACTTCATTGCTGGAAAAAAATTACCTAGAATATGATTCTTAATTCCAAGCCCAAATGACAAGGAGGGAAACTCAAGTGAATGTTCTGGCGTATACATCTTGGACTTTTATGAAAGTAAAAGAAATCGTGTAGTCTTTGGCAATAAAATCAACTAAGAAATAGCATTGCATAGGAAAGGTTTGTTCTCAAGGTAACTATTTTACAATTGGGACTGTTTGGGAGCTACTATGTTTAACAAGTAATATGGCTTATGTTATTAACTGGTCCAGTGTATAGAAAGATCGTAGAATGAGGGGTCAGAATAACTAGCTTTGAGTCCCATCTCTGCCATTGGGTCCAGTTCTTATCTCTCTGAGTCTCAGTTTCCCATCTGTGACATGGGGGAGGTAATCTATTACTAAAGATTATTGTAATGTTCAAATTACCAACATATATGAAAGCATTTCTAAACTGCATGGTGTTTCACAAATGTAGAGTTTATTATTCTTTTCACTGCTATTATCATTCCTAGTTTTTATTTCTGATAGTGAACTCTTTAGAGGGTCAATGCAAAGATAGGATGAAGGAGGCTTTGCAGGTAGAATCCTCTGATTATTCACTTTTTTGGGGAAAGTGCAAAAAGTACAAGATTTTGCCTGGCAGTGATGGCTGAGGGCAGCTGAATCCTGTCACAGAGAATTTAAAGGCCCTCCCCTTTTTCATTTCCCTCCATGAACTTCTGCCTGTAGTAATAAAAAATCCTGTGTTCATGCCTGTGTCGCTTCATTTTAGGAGCTTGACTTTTATATGAATCTTTGTCCCTATGTGGGGCTGCTGAGTATTATTTCCACCTCATCTTACCGATAAAGAAAGGGATGTGTGTGACATTAAATGATTTGCCCAGGTCACTCAGAAAGCCAGTGATGGAGTCTACAAAAGAAAGGGTAAATTGTTGTTCTTCATTCTCCACCCCAGCCATCAAGGGAAATCCCTGCAAAGTGCTGGGTAGTCCAGGATTCAGCCCTACTTTCTTGCCATGCCCAGGAGTTTCAAGCATCCCCGTGTCAACACTGCTTGATGAACCTCTCCTCTGCCTCATTTAACTGGATTCTTTTTAGGACAGGGCTTGCTTTCCCTATGCTACAGAAGCACAGCACATTATCAGAACATACAGACGATAAGCAATCTTTGCTGTGTACAGAAATGTTAAAACTAGGTCTGGGAGATGCTGTAAAGAGCTTAACTCACTGACAGCATAAATACAATTGTATGAAACAGGACTGGAAGAACCTAGAATGATCTGAGCTTGGGAGCCATTGACATCTGGCTTCGAATCTCAAGGCAACCACTTAGCAGCTGTGCTGCTTTGAGAAAATTACAAATTTCTCTGAGCCTTACTTCCTCTACTTTTAGAATAGGACTTTTAGCATAAATTGCAAGAGGATTATTATAAGAGTTCAGTCAGTCTCTATATATTTGTAAATGTGGGCACACACAGAGAACAAAATTGAGAGAAAGGAGAGAGAGAGGGATAGGGAGAGACTAGTACATGTTTATTGCAAACTGGTAATGAAAAAAAAAATTATTTCCATCTTCCTTTCCTGTAATTGGTCTGCTATTAATTCTGAAATTCTTGACTATAAGACACTTCTTAAGGGTTATCATAAACCATTGTGATTTTATATGAATTAAGTACCACATGGTATTAAAAGAGAATTGTTTGTTGGTTCTTCAAGGAGAGAGTAATGTCATGACTTCTTAAAGAGGATGGGCTGTAGAGGAGATTGGGGCCCAGGGAATTTTGTTCCCTGAACATATCCCTCAAGAGGCTGGACACCATTGCTGTACCAGGGTCAATGTCAGTGTGCCCTAGCCAGGTATCAGCATGGACCATGGATGTCCTGTTCTTTCTCCACCTCTAGCTTAGTACCTGCCTTAGCAAGCAATAAATGTTTCCAAAGAGTGATTGTATGAAAGGCTAAAAGGAATTCAGTTCATGGGTTCTAGGTTTGAAGTGGGTTATTAAAAAGCTAAGTGTGTTTCAGGCCCATCTCCATCTTTTTGATAGATGTCCTATTGGTGTACATAGAACAATCTAGCTCTCAACATAAGAGGGTTTGGATTTTAAATGTTCCCTAAAAGCCCATGTGCTAAAGGCTTGAGGCACTATTGGAAGGTGATGGATTCTTTAATAGATGGGGCCTAGTGGAAGGAAGTTAGGTCACTGGGGATGTTCCCTTGAAGGGGATACTTAGATCCTGGCCCCTTCCTCTTTCTCTTTTTTGTTCTGAGCCACCATGATATGAACAGACCTCTTCTGCTACCTGTGCCTGCCATGATGTACAGCACTACCATAAACCCAAAGCAATGAGGCCAAGTGATCATGTACTGAATCTTTTGAAACTATAAGCCATAATAACCTTTTTCTCCTTTAAGTTGATTTTTCTTGGGTGTTTTATCACAGTGATGAAAAACTGGCTAAACATAAGAGCCACATGTTCATTTATTCCATCAACAAAATGTATTTAGCATCAACTACCTGCTGAGGGCCATTTTAAGTGCTGAGGTACACACAGAAGTGACCCAAAGGCACTTAAGTAGCAATGCCTGCACTCTAAGAGGTTACACTCTAAAGGGAGAAAACTGACAACAAATATACAATGTGCCAGGTGGCTCTAAATTCTGTGAAGGAAAAGAAGGCCAGAGACCGAGAGGGTAATGGTTCAAGCACCCAGTGATAAATGTAAACGTATTGTATACCTAAAATGTACCAACAAAAGAATTTTTAAAAAAAGATTGAATCATCAGAAAGAGGCTTGGAGAAAGTGAAATTTAAGTAGAAGCCTTAAGAGGTGAGGAACTGAACCTATGGGTATCAGCAGAACCAGGTTTGAGGAAGAGGGATCAGCCGAAGTTGATGCTCAGGATTAACTTTCACTCTGCAGTATTTGGAAGTCACAGGGGTGAGGGTAAGTGTTTGTAGCCAGTATGGTGATTTGGAAGAAAGTGTTGTGCTTCTCAGTCCTTGCTCAGGGCAATCCTGGCTCTTCTTCCAGGCAAATGCAGGTGAATATTCTAGTCCTTGGATAAGAGAAGCAGTTGTGGCTTTGTTTTCTATCTTGGCCAATATTCACATGAAGTTTTAATGATGGAAAATGCAACCTGCAGGAATGATCCCCACACTACCTGAGGGCCAAACATCTCTTTATAGTACCTGGGTTGCTTAAGGGGCTGGCCTTGGCTCCTTGGCTCTAGATGAGTGCTGGCCAGGGAAATAGTTCTGGAAGCCAGAGAAGGCAGATGCTGGCCTGGGGCACCTCCACTGCTACACTGGTGAACAACAGAAAATCAAGAGCAGGAAGAGGGATGTTGTACTTGTCCACAGAGCAGTAGCGAGACAGTTAATCTTCAGATTACAGAAATGTTCAGGCAGCTTAGAGGGAGGACATATTTCCAATATCTCCTGAGAGGAGAAACTGATGAGAAAGTCGCACCTTCCAGTCAGTCTCCAGTTCACAGAGAAGAGCCTGAAAAATCACACACGAGGAGATGCTAACAGATCTACAGAGCCGAGAGCTCCTCTGAGGAACTCAAAGGCACAGTGGCAGCTGGAAAACCTTGTTTTCCTCGGGTTTCCAAACTTCCCTCAGAGAACTTCACTGTTGGTCTCCGTCTGGTGTGAAATGATTAATTCTTTTAAATGACACAGGGAGCTCTAGCAATCTGGGGCTTCTCTTCTCCATTCTAGAACTAGCAAGAAGCAGATTTTGTCACACCTTCTGCTAGCATTTATGTGTGTGTGTAGATAGATGATAGATAGATAGATAGATAGAGATATATCTAACCTTCTCCCCCCATAAATATTTATACTGAAAGTTGAAACTAGCCAAGGGGTGTTGCATTTCTGTGGGAAACTTGCCCTCATTTTTTGTTTTTATTTAACACCCCTTGTTTTGGCCACAGGACACACTACCTTGCTGATTTAAAAAGCAAATAGCTTCACATTCATTTATTCTCTGGTCCCAGAGGTGATGTAGTACTTGGTAAAAATGAGGGGCCATCTTGGACTTGGGGGCTAGGAGAAGGTCAAGCAGAGTGAATGGCTGCTCACATTTAGAATTATCTCACAGTGTCATGGGAATTGTTCATTAATCCAAAAATATTTTTTCTAAGTGCTGATATTTTCTGGTTGTTGGGTTGTTGGGGCTATAAAGCATAATCCTTAGTCTTACAGAATTAGAGGTTGGTAGGGAAAAGGTATGAAAATAAGAAACCATGAAACAGTAGTGCTGATAGTGGCATGCCTACAAATTTCCCCCTTTCCTTCTTTTCCTGTTCCTCATATACTACTGAACACTTAATTACAGCAATAACTAATGAGCAGCATGTATTATAAGGTTACTACCCTTAATATACTGTCTTTTTATTATTATCCAATGTTTTATTGGTCTATTTTAGAGGGCTAGTGGCTCCCAAGTAGCTAGTGTGTCATTTTTTTTAACTCCTTCAAACACAATCTAGAAACTTCTGGGCAAACTGTAAATAGCTCCTGATGGCCGGATCTCAGTTTTCAAATTCATCTCTACTTCCCTTTCACCTGGCCAACTAACAATCAGTAAGTACTGACTAAGTGATGGAAGTATTTGGCTCACCACAAAGTGGCTGGGAGATCTGACAATCCACTGGGAAATTGGATCTGCATAGGTGGTCAAACCAGATAACTGAAGCCACAGCTGGAAAAGTACTTTCGGGCTTGAATTGTATGTCATACACATAATTCACTAAAAAATATGTGGGTTTCCTCCCCAGGAGGTTTCTCGACAGACACATCTAGCAGTGACACTCACTCAGAGTATTTTGGCATCTCTCTCGGCAACTTCTTTCTTTGCCTGAAAGCTAGGTTTCAGCAGTAAGTGTACTTTACCAACTCTTACCAGGAAAATCTTGGTTAGGCCAAGCGGTAACTTTGACTTCAGTGGAATCTATTGGGCCTGCCCACCACACTCATCTCACACCCTGTTGTTACAACTCTGGGCTTTGGGATTTTGGCTGGCTTGGTGAGTTTGCCTGGCATGGTGAAAATGGTGCATGAAAGTTGAATTTGAACTTGGAGGATTTGGCCAAGTGGGTGAACTTGAGCTCTATATTCGCTCCCTATAGCTAATGACCACGCTTAGTATTAAACCAACACAAAATTATTGTCTCACAATTGTGGATAGAAGTCTAAAGGGAGTCTCAAGAGGCTACAATCAAGGTTTGGACAAGGCTAGCTCTTTCTGGAGGCTGTAGAGGAAAGTTTATTCATTACCTCTTTCACTCCTTGAGACTATGGAGAATTCCTCAAAAACTGAGCACATCTTTTCAATTTCAGACTCTGTGGCCAAGTCATTGTCTTCTCAATTGTAGTCAAATCTTCTTCTGCCTCTATTCTGTAAGGAACCTTCATATCCCTCTCTCAAGATCCTTAATTTAATCAGATCTTTAATGTCCCCCTTGCTGTATACAGTAAAGTAACACTCACAGGTTCTAGGAATTAGATGTAGATATTTTTACATAATACTATTCAATTTATCATGTCCTTTTGTCTTAATGGGATTGTCTTCAGATGCATGTAAAATGGAATAAAAAGGAACAATCATTTACTCCTGTATCCTACATCTCTTTTAAACTATAGACTGTTCAAGCTCATAGGCTGTTGTTGCTGTTGTCATCGCTGCTACTATTGTACTAAAATTAGTTGGGCTTCACAACATTTTCTAGTCAAAGCATGATCATGATCCTCAAGTGGGACTGTTTATTTTAGTGAGTCCCCATATCCCTACTCAGGCCTCAGTAAGGTAAACTAAAACAGCAAAATTTGTTTGATAGTTACGTTCATTAAGGAGCACAAATTTCAGATGAAGCTCATATGTTTTCTCTCCAATAACCATATTCAGATCAAAATATAGAAGATTAAAAAAAAAGATATAGACTTCCAGTGCCTTAAGCTTTCCTCAGATCATTTCCCTCAGAAGCTTCCATTCAACACTATGTCCTTGAGATGTAGCTATGATTTTTATCTCTTGCTGTATAATATTCCATTATGTGAATATGCCACAAATTATTTAACCATTTTGTTTTTAATGGACATTTGGGTTTTATAATGCAGGGCTGTCACAAATGAAACTACCATGAATATTCTTGTGCATATCTTTGAGTGAACATATGCAGTCATTTCAATCAATCAAAAAAGTCCATTATAAAGGATGCAAATATGAAAATGCAAAGCCAGTTTTACCTTTAAATATGATATAAAATATTAAAACAAATTTTATGTGAGATGTGGTATATTATAAGCACAAGTTAGGAAGAAGGGTTTCTATAGAAATTAAGAAGGACAGCTCAAATGCAGTGGAAGAATGAGAAGTTCATAATTTCATAGCTATGATGCCGTGTCTGGGGAAAGAATTTTGGTTTATCTGGAGGAGCCACAAGTGCTGATCAAGTATACTAGCTGACCTACATCAGTTAGGATAGAGAGCTCTGGTCTGAGGGGGAGCAAACTCTGGCATGCCTCTTTCTAAGATGGTAGTGGGGTGAGTACAAAGGCAGCTAAGGAGCACCATGGTTGAAGAAAAAAGGGAAGGAGTTATTGACAGTTTAAGGCTATGGAAATGTTGAAACAATCCATGTCAGCTTATTTTATGATCATTTCTCAGAGTTTCCATCTCACATTGGATTTTTCTGGGGCAGATTAAGAATGGGAATCAATTAATGTGAATCTCATGATACTGCAAACAGTTGGAGGTCTTAATTGGGCCAGGAGTGAGCAGGTGGTCCTTCCCCAGTCAGCTACCCTTTCCCCTGTCAGTCAAGCAAGGAGAAGGCCTCCATCGCTCATTAGCAACCATTTGTCACCCCACGCAGAGCTTTGAAAGGATTTCTTTGAACTTTGTTTGGGATTGATTTTCTGCATATGCTGAGCTGTTACTGAGGAACTCTGGGCAATAGCTTCTCAGTAACAAATGCATTAAAAGAAAGGATTTTAATAGCCTCCAAATTACATAGCCTAGAAGGGTGGAATTCTTTCTCCACCTCTAATTCACCTCACAAACCTTTCACTTTCGGCCATTGCATTATAATGAATAACAAGAACTTTATCATTTTTTAAGGGAACTGTCTTGAACTTTTGATATTTTTAAAACTCCCAGTGGCTCCAGACTAAAATTGATTCATCATGTTGTTTAATTACAAATGGACTTTGTACCGTGACCTTGACTCTTACTTTTCAGGAAACATTCACAGGATTGGAAGGCCTTTGCATTATCAAGGGTTGGTGACCTTAGAGACCATCTTCTGACCTCTTGCTTCCACTTTGACCTCTGTTAAGGGAAGGGGCTGTGGCTGATTTGCTAAGTATGACTCTGGTGTCTCAGATATACTCCATTGTGCCTAGCACAGAGATAATCAATAAATATTTGTTGAATTAATTAGACAATTAAAAAAACTATCACTTTTGCCTTATGGTTCAAGGATGAAAACACATTGTAATTTGTACAGCCAGAGAGAGCAGCCATAGTTCATTAGTCTTGATATAGGGGGAATAGATGCAACTCCCAAACCTGCTAGATACCCGAAACTTGAGTTCATGTTCTCTAAAATTGAAGAATGAAGTCTAGGAACAATGGAGGTTAAAAAGTAGGACAAATTTATTGAGAGAAAGATAGCTTCTGTCTAAGAGAGACAGAAGGGGGACCGGAAAGTGGGTTGCCCACCCCCCCCACTTTTCAAAGGTATTTTATACAACAAAGCCATGAGGTGAGGCAGGTATAAAGTGGGACAAAACTATAAGACCTGGTAGAAAATCACAAGGTGGGCATGAAGTGGGGAAAAACCTTGACCAACCAATAAGATTACAAGTACAGTCACCCAGGTAATATTGATTAAATGAGGATCAAATGGGAAAACAAGTTACATACAAGGAATTTCCCATTTAGAATATCAATCACTGCAATCTATCTCCAGAGGAGGTAGTACCTCCTTTCTTCTTTATAATGCTAACCAGTCAATGTCCTTTTGTTCTCCATGTTGGCTCCTCCCTGTGTTGGCTTCTCCAGGGCTGGCTCCCTGAGGGGGGCCCTGTCTAACTGCCTACAAGATATCTAATTAACTTACCTATCTCCAGTAGTCTCCCTCCAAAAAGGTGTGAGGAGCCAGCTTTTACTTAGGCCTTGACCTATTTGTTCTACTTCATATAAGTCTAAAACTTATTTGTTGTGGAGATTTTAGAATACAGATATAATTCTAACAAAGTTGTGATATTTATTCCCTTCCAAGAAGCAGGATCATATTTAAAGATGTATGGTGGTCTAGCCAGAAATAACCATCATCACCCACATTTCTTTCAGGTGCAGAAACTGTTCTGCACCACCTATTGGGCTTCCTAGTCCCCTGGCTTCTCTCTCCATAGGAGGATAATTCTGTTGTGGCTCAATGAGCTTCCAACAAAGAATCTCTGTCTTTTATTTGGTACCAGGGATCGAACTCAGGACCTCGAGCTTGTGAGGTAGGCAGCTGAGCCACTGAGCTAAATCCCTGGCCCATCCAACAAAAAATCTGTTTAAGCAGCTTAAATTCTGTCTCAGACAGCACAGGAGGATGAATGCATAGAGTTCCCATGCCACACACACACACAAATTAATAATAATAAGCCCATCTCATTTAAGAAGTATTAAATAACAAACTGAAATCATGCAGGCCATACAGACATAACACTTTGACACTTTTTGTGACTATATTATAAATATATATATACTTTCTAGCTTAGCACTTTGAGAGTTTCTCCATATAATTAAAAATTATTCAAAATCCTGATTTATAAGGCTGCATGTAGTCCATCTTATAGAGGCCACATTCTTTTAAGTGATTCTCCTATTATTGGGCATGTGGGATGATGTTAATTTTTTAATTTCTTTTCAGTTCTGAACTGCAGGGAGGGTATTTGTTCTAAAAAGTTGACTTTGCTAGAAGATAGGAACTGGCATGATGAAAGGAAGTGTTGTGTTTACTCAGAGGTCTTAGCATTTACTCTCCTGTGCACATTTCCCTCTCTGGTTTGGCCTCCTGAGGGTCAGAAACTGAAGTTTCAATCAGTGGTAGCCAAGTGCAGGGGCTGCCAACTTGACTCACATCAGGAAGTTCCCAAGTCTCCTGATCTGTGTCTTTCTTTAGGACCCGACAGATCCAGGCATAGTGCAGATTCAACAGAATGAACCAAGGCAGGTCTCCCTCTCTCACATTTCTGAGCATAGGTCTGAAGCAGCAAGGGAACTCATAACACTGACCCTGGAAATCCCCCAATTGCTAGAATCACTGTATGGGGTGTTGGAGGAGGTGGTATTTTGCATTTTCAATTTTATTAGTTTGGTTCACTCTACCAGAGTTTTATATTCTATTTCTTTGGAATTGTGGAATGCCTATAAACTCAGAAAATTGCACTGAACTTTGGAAATTGATCCAAGCTCTGGATGCTAAAGAGATAAAAAAATAGAAAGAGGAGCTAGTTAGAAGACAGGCTTCATTTTGGTGCTTCATGTGTTTCTATGCAGGCAGCTCCAGGACTATTTCTGCCTAAGGATCTTTTCAGGGGAGATAAATGAACGACTTGTACTAGGGGCATCTGCCATCTACTGTGCATGTCCCTCTACTAGCAATCACATGCAGGCTGATGTGGGCCTTCGGTAGGTAGAAATGATGGGAGTCAATGCAGGTACATATGGAAAATAACTGGTCTGTGAAGATCTTTCAGGCGTTGGTCCTTGTCCTTGTTTTTAGATCACCAGCAAGTGCAACCCTTTTGGGTGTGTTTTCTTTTGCTGTGGTTAATATCATGCCAGTTTGTTGGGGAAAGGAGGTAGTCATCTCCCTGGTTTGTTTCCAAAGATGGCCATCCTGTCATTACAAAAAAAGAAATGGATGTGAAAAATGTGAACAAAACTGGGATGGTGACATTAGTAAGTGACTGAGTAGGGCAGTGTATGAGACAGGTGTGAATGGGAGGCTGGTGTCTAATGGCTGTCTCTTTGCAGATGTGTCATAATTTTTTGACACCAAACACGGACAAACCAGAGGTTGTGTTAATTGGGAATGACAGGCTGTATCCTGCCTATGCTTTTATTTTCTTGAGGTTGACAAAAGTTGACTAAGCCAGGTAACTTGCACTGGCAACTGGGCTTTGTTTTTGACACTGACCTATCCTTTTCTTCTAATATTAGCTCTTTAATGAGGTCATGCTGTTATCAATTTTTAATATATAACAATTCATAAATACTTGACCTTTTAGTGGCTGAGGAGGGCTTCATAATATTTTCATCATCTAAATAGATCCCTGTTTTACATGCTTATCTCATACCTTCTTTTTTCTTTTTCCTTTTTTAGTTTTACACAATTAAAAAAAAATCAATTTTCATGTTGGAATTCTATAATTCCATTGTTTCAAAAGCTGCTCCAATATTCGAAAGCTGCTCATGGAGTGGGATTTACAGCTTTCTTATTTCTATGTTAACACACTTATATTGTCTCCTTAGGGAAAATGGCAACTTTGGAGCCCTAGAGACCATTGGGACTTCTCTTTCCAGTGCTCTCACCTGGAGAATACCAATACAAACAGCTCAAGGCTATTTTCAACATTTTAAAAATGATTTAGTCTAGTCTAATGCTATGGCAGATCTTTTAGCCTTCCACATTGAAGCCAGTGTTGGTGATTATACCTTATGTTACCATATATTAGACAGAAAGGAGAGTATCTGTTAACTAGCTTGCTGTGTATGGTTCTAGCACATCCTTGGTTTTAGAGAAACAGAAGTAGTTCTGTTTCAAAATCTTTGCCATTACTTGGAAATTCTTTTATTTCTCTCTTGGTATTCATCTCTTTGGTCTTACAATGTAGTGTCAATATTGGAACTATACTCTTAAAATCTTGATTCAGTTAAATATCACCAAAGAGGACAAGAATGGAATTCATAGCTTAGGTTTTCCCATCTTTACTTCTGTAGCAATATTTAACACACAGGACCAGATAATAGCAAAGCCAATTAAAAATCACTATAATGGGCTATCAAGAGTTCAGATTTGATAAGGGATTAAAGAGGTGGAGTAGGTAGATTCACAAAACCACTTGGGCTGTGAAGGAGGAAACAAGTTTTTGAGACTAATAAACAGGAAAGTCATCAAGAACTGAAGGATTTATTCTAGCAATAGGAGAGAATACCAAATTACAGATGGTAAAGATAATTTGGAATCGTGGGTTCTAGCACTGAGCCTTTAACATATTGAATAAACTGTTCTGTTAAGAATCCTCAGCTGAGAAATTTTGATTGTCAATGCCCTGGGACTCAAAAATCTTTGAAATAACTCAGAAAGAGTAACTAGCGCCTTGCTTTAGCACTGCCCCTGCGGGCCTCTGCTTTGGTACCCATTATAACTGGCTGCCCTGTCACAGAGTACTTCAGGTGGCTGTCAGAATCAGATCCTCCTTAGGCTTGCTTTTTCCTTCCAGCTGATGGGTTCCTATATTGGAATCTGGAAACCTGATACAAGTGAGGCACAGGGAAGGCTCAGAAGAGTGTGGAGGGGAAGATTGTGAGGGCTCACTATTGGTCAGGACTGATTCTAGGTGCCACAGGATGGCAACTTCAGGAGACAGCTAATCGTGGCACTTAGAAATTCTAGCAGTAAGAAATGATCACAAAGCCAATGCAGGTAGGGAATTATCATCCTTTGGCTAGAAACCTCCCAGATCTGACTCTTGCCTAAATTTCCACCTCATCTCCACTACGGTCTTCCCTCATTTATTGAACTCTAACCATAATGATTTTGGAACAGCCCATACTGATTTCTTCCTCAGGACATTTGGATTTACTATATCAGATTCCTTATCTCCCTATGTCTAGCTCCTTTCTACCCTTCAGGTTTCATCTTCAATATCACTTCCTGTGATGGTATTCCTTAAGTCATGCTACCTAAATTGCATATTAACCCAGTCACATAAATCATTTGGAGTCACAAGGGTTTTTTTTCAGTATTCAAGGTTTATTTGGAGTTGTAGGTGGTATGATACTTACTTGGTTGCATTGTTCACAGGTATATCTTTCCGTTTTACATTATATGGCAATGTACTATATATATATATATATATATATATATATATATATGTATATATCACAAAATAAAGTCCTTTAAAAAGTTATTCACAAGACATGCAATATTGGGTTTATACATTGGAATTCAGGCTGTGACCAGCTGGAAAACAGTCAGACTAGGCTTGGTTGATGAAGTTATATTACACAGTAACATACATCTGGTTTGAAAAGCAACTGGAGCCAATGCGACATTGGCCTTGGTATCTCAGAGATGGTGGGGCCACTTTATACTTGTTTAGGATTACACAAGTTAGTTACCATTTGACATCAGGATAGAACTGTGGAGTTTTGTGAACCACTTCTATTTCTAACTTTGAGAAACTGATGTTTTTCCTGGGCCATCTTACTATGACTGCTTCAACCACAGATCAGATAAAAAGGACAACATACACAACCTCCAATTAAATCCTCTTGTAGCTCAGAAGTGAAATGGGGTGACACTAGACTTTAAAATTGCAGCTCCTTTTGGATTTCCCACAGGGTTTCTGCACTCTTCTTCAAACAGGTCTTTTTCTTAGGAGTCAGAGTCAACTTCACAACATCTGAGATCCCATTTCGTCCCAAGACACAAGAAACAGTAAGAAAGACATCATCCTTTATCCTTAGAGGCCCTTGCTCATGGTAGAAATTGGATGCACCTTCCTAAGACTCATTATACTTTCTGCCAAATCTGCCATAGACAGCCCAGTGGCCCAGGATGTGTAGCCTTTTAGCTTGATTACTTCATAAGCACTGTCGACCACCTGTCTGTAAACCTCTTTCCAATGTTTCTTATCCCCATCAGTTCCTAACTCAGGGTACAGATTCTTCAGGGAGACACCAGCAACATTCACTCCACTCCACACAGGCACACTAGAATCTCCATGCTTCCTGAGGATTCATCCATGGCAGCTTAGTGGGTGAACTCCCAGCCTTTCCCTCATCAGGTAATAGAACCAGGCTGAATCCAGATTGCAACCACTTCTAATAACACATTTTTTGGGGAAAGCCACTTACCTTCCAAGTACATAGGTCAAGAGATCAACTGGATTGGAAACAACAAGCAATATGCGGTTTGGACTGTACTTTACAACATTAGGAATGATGAACTTAAAGATGTTCACATTACACTGGACCAAATTAAGATGGCTTTCTCCTTCTTGCTGATGTGTTCCAGCTGTGATAACCAGCTTGGAGTTTGGTTACATTATAATCTTTGCCAGAGACAATTTTTGTTGTTCTAAGGAAAAAGTTGCCATTTTGGAGATCCATCCATCATCTCTCCCTTCAATTTGTCTTCTGTTCCAGGTGTGGTGGCACACACCTGTAATCTCAGCACTTGGGAGGCTGAGGCAGGAGGATTGCCACAAGTTTGAGGCCAGCCTCGGCTACATAATGAGTTCAATGACAGCATGAGCTACCTAGCAAGACTCTGTCTCAAAAAAAACAAAAAACAAAAAACAAAACAAAAAACCCATCCAGGGCCAGGGATTTAGCTCAGTGGTTCTGCCACCTGCCTCGAAAACACAAGGACCCGAGTTCGATCCCTGGTACCAAGAAAACACAAAAAAATCCCAAAAACCAAAACCGAAAACAGAACAATTTGTCTTCCACGACATTAACAAGAGCAAGTTCATCTGCCAAGTCCTTTATTAAGATAGTGATGGCACAGGCCATTCCAACAGCATTAACCCCAACAACTATAATCTAATTCTGGGGGACTTGTCCTTCCTTAAGGAGATTCACAATCAGCTGATTCTTGAGACTGTCCATCTTGGACTTAGAACCAAAGGGAACTGGGAGCACATGTTGGGCTGGCATTGGGGTGTGTGGTTGTGAGGTCTGGACTCCGTGGCAGCGGCTCCACAATGGAGCCATAAATTTTGCTAATCTTCATCTTGTATATCTGTTCTGTTTAGTCCTGCCCTTTGGTGCCTAGAAGGGTGCCTGGCATGTAGCAACTGCTGGAGAAGTATTTCTTGTCCGTGGATCAGTGAATAAGTGGAAAAACAGAGGAATCAAGAGAGAACTGAGGAGAAAAAATCGAAAACTTTGAGATAGGAGTCTATGACCTAATAACAAAGAACTAAATAGGAAAACAGCCAAGGGGACCAAAAAAAATGTCAAGCTGACTTTAGCAGCACATAAGCAGTGCTGACTTGAAAAGCTACTGACCTTGGTGTCCTCAAGTCTCCTTTAATTTGTGGAAGTTTGGACTTACAGTCTGGAGTATGGCTGAGCCTGTAGTGGGATTTAACCCATTTGACTCATGAAACCAATGGCTAGAAAACTAGACAGATATTATAAACAAAATATAAAGCCAGAATGGCAAATCTCTAGCTAACATTGCTGCTTCTGTGACAGACATCACTAATAGATCACAGAAACTTTTCCTCTAGTCTCAGTTTCAGCAACCAAAATCCACTAGAATTGTAAACTCCGTTAGGGGTGATTTTTGTCACATTCACTGTTGTACCCTCTACATCTAGAATAGTGATTTTCACCTGTAGGTATACAATAAATATTTGTTGTGTTAAGTATTTGATGACTGGCTCAATCACATTTTCCATGTGAGATATATTTTACTGGCTATCCATAACTGAAAGCAAAAAGATAAGGAGTTAAAATTTGGTTGTCGGGAATTGTTATTACAAAAGAGAAACAACTAATCTGATGATCTTAAGGCATGTTTCCATGCTGAGAACTGGCAGCTGCCTTGCAATGGCCCTAAAGTACAAAGCCTCAGCCTGCTCTTCTAATTTGCTGTACATTTGGAGCAACTGGGCTAGCATTCAAGATGCATTCTGTATTCGCTCAATTATATCACTTAGAAAACGTATTATAGCATTATACTGGATAATAGTCATAAGCTATAAGCACAACAATTCAAGATTTATTTACTGCCTCCTACATACTTATCCTGCCTTCCATCATAAGGTTTTAATCTTGAATTTCTAAAATTTAAAATTTAAATTTTAAAATTTTAACAGGATCTAAGAAAATTGGTTATAGATGTAAGAATCTTGGGGTGGTGGCTTTCATTAAAGTGAAAGATGTTATCAGATCTGATGGAAATGATCTACTAGATGGGGAAATTTTGCAGAAGAGAGAGGATAATTTCAGGAACAATCTTGGAAAGGAAGCGTGAGGATATGAGTTGTAGTGAGCATGCAGACCTCAGTAATGTATGGCTCTTCTTGTAAGGAAAGTGGGGACCACTCTGCACAAGCACCTACATATTCAGGAAAAATTAGGATATGCTTCCTCTGGTTCCTACCTGTGTTCCTCCTGCCAGCCATTCTGTTCTCATTCACACTGGAGAAATTGAGACCATTTGGCAGCTGGCTCAAGACTGAGCCCTAATACAAAGAGAAATGAGGCAGAGTTCTTGCCTCTGGGACATCTCAGTCTAGTAGACCCTAGGCAAATGCACTCCTCTTGCCATAAGAGAACATAATCATGTAGCTGGTTTGGTAGAATCATTTAGAATGCAGATTTTTATTCAGTTTTTCTTTCACCCCCATTCTTGAGTAAGTTGCCTTAAATTCACAAACTCCAATTAAATATGCTTGGCTAATAACTTCACCATGAAAATATCTCAAACTATTAAAGTATTGAATAAAGTATTCTGCTTTTGACACTCCACAATCCTCCCAGGATTTGAAAAACTTGAAGTATGCAGAGGGAAATCAGACTAAATGCTCACATATATTTTATTAGAAACATTTCTTTAAAAACATGAAGACAAGGGGGAAAAAAGACTGAATTCAATTTTGAGCCTGGCACTTTAACTTTTCTACACATTATTCTAAACAGGAAAAATAAAATCAGCTTTGTTCCGAGCATATGCTTTTGACATTTTTTTCTTGAAGTCTGTGAATTATTAATAAACTAATTTCTCTTTATAGTTCAATCTTTGGAGATTTAAAGTATTCACTCAAATGTACAGGAAAGAAATGGAGCTTCCGTTCCAGGCAGCTCCAATCCTCTCTGGATATGCTGGCCTTGATATGTCTAAGTCTTTGATATCAATCTTTGATTCATCTGGGAATTTCTCATCACTTCTAGAACTAGTCTGTTAATACCACTTAATGCCCTGTTTAAGTTGGGCCAGTTCTGCCAGCTGATTTTATGTTTTCACTTTGCTCCTGAAATATTTGATGTGTGTGTTTATATAGCATATATATGTACATATATCTTTCTATATCGTTAACTTGATGGATTTTCTTCTTAGTGAATTGTGCTATAAGGCAGTGCTTTTGAGAGCACTGTCCAGTAAACTGACAGCTTCTGCAATAAACCATGTTAGATCTAAATATCACTGAGAGTGCTTCTTCCCTGCTCAGTAGAGCTTGGTGCAGAGCTTGACTGTAGAGAAAAGAAAGTAGTAGAGAAAAGGGTTGTATAATAATAGAATGGATAGGTCCTAGATTAAGTCATTTTCCTCCATTCTCTACCAATAACTGTGTTAAAAGGTGGACCAGTGGTCAGAGTTGAGGGAGAAAGGATTCCTCTATCAGGTAGAAGTTTGGATAATTCAGCTGACGTCCCTTCTGGTGTTATAAGTCTATTGCCTCTTGTGGCTTTAATGTATGAGAATTATTATCCTTTCTTTTTTTCTTCAAAGAGGGAAGTTTGAATTTAAATGACTTACCTGATGTACTGGAAGGGATTAAGGATGCTTTCCCTCTCATCTGGTAGATTCCAAGATTATTCAGATTTTGGGTGACGCCTTCAACCTCTGGTATCTGGTTTGTTTGTTGATATAAAAGGAGGAAAAAAAATCCTAAAAAACACAAGCCAAACCATATGTACCAGCTCCTTCTCCTCTGCCCTTTGAAATTCTCTGAAAGCTGTAGTACTGAACTAGTCCCTGCCTTTATTTGTCCTCTCCTTCATCCCTTAGGACCTGCTGTATTAATGGGATATAATGATTAAGAGAGTCACTAGGTGACAAGGTTGAAAGAGATGCTTAGCTGGGACACTGAAGAATTGAGATTCCACACCACAACTCCATCTTTCCTGATCTGCCAGCTCATGCAAACAGCAAACTGACCTCTCTCCTGGGGAGGCCTGGATCAGAACTACAGAAGGATAGAGGAAGGAGGGAAAGGAAGGCAGAAGAAAAAAAAGAAAGCTTTTTTTAAAAAAAATTAAAGTCAGTTCTATTCTGGGACTTTATTTACTTTTTTTGTTTTGCTCCAGGGGTTAAAGGGCTCTCAGTAATGGAAACTGGAGGCCACTCATTTACTGCTCTTCCTCTGGATTTTCTGGGCAGGCAATTTCTCACCCAAGACCTTAACCTCATCCGGCTCCATGAATTCCTCCTCTCAGGAACCTGGGAAAATCAGCCAATCCCCAGCTTTTCATAGTATATTTCCAATGTACCATGAAAATACATTGATTTTTACCAACATCTGCCCCTCACTCCCTTTTAGGACCCAGAATAAAGGCACCTATTTATCAAAGAAAAACTTCTTTGCATTTTCTAATATTTTCAGTCTTCCCAACTTTTGCTTAAAAGGATTGGATTTTCCCTGCTCTGTAATAATCATACACCTGAACTTCTTCTATGGAAATACTTTCTTGTGCCACCATTATTCATATTACAAATGTGTGTGTGAGTATGTCACATTTCTTTGTGCAGGTGAATTTGATACCATTTGGACCTTAGGTTTCTCTGAAAGGAATAAAAATGCCTTTAAAATGGCATGGTAAGTGTCTAATATGCACTGTATCTGGCAGAGCACCTCAGAGAAACAGAACCAGGAGCAGGCTCATATAATTGCAGGGGCTGACTTGGATGACAGTGCAGGGTGGGCTGAAAATTTAGTTGGGAGTAGGTGCTGCACTTTGACATAGCTTATTCTGTTCTCTGGGAAATCTCAGATTTTTCTCTTAAGGCCTCCAACTGATAGTAGGAGTCCCATCACCATCAAGGGTACTGTCTTTTACTTAAAGGCAACCGACTGTACATGTCAACTATGTCTTTGAAACATCCCCATGGCAACACTTATATTAGTACTTGCCTATGTAAGTTGGTACTATAGTGTATATGTCCACTTTTTGTTGCTGGGACCAAATACCCAATGTACACAACTTAAAGGAGCCAGGATTTATTTTGCTCACAATTTCAGAGCTTTCAGCCCAAGATCAGCCATCTCTGAGGCAGAAACATCATGGCAGGAAGGTGCGATGGAGCAAATCTTCTCTCTTCACAGTGACTGGAAAGCAGAGCACAGAGAAAGAGTGACAGAGAGAGACTGTCCCTCAAAGATGATGCACTTCCAACCAGGCCTGACCTCCTAACTGCACATCCAGCTATGGACACCAATGGACAAATACACGGATGAGCATAGTGCCCCCATGAGTCAATCACCTCTCTAGAATTCTCTTAATCCAGTCACATTGATAATGAAGATTAACTGGTACATGTAGCCTGTTCACGTTGATATATAAAACGAACCATCTTCTGCACCCCCAAATCTTCTTGTGGATATGTTCTTACTCTCAAATTCATTTCCTTCTTTCTCTAGCTCCAATCATCACTCCAATTCCAAGTTCCATTGTCTCTCCTAGACCAATGCAATTGCTTCCTAATTTGTCTTCTGGACTCTGCTTTTGCCTGCCTCAAACTATTCTCAGTTCTGCAACTGGCTGATCTTTTTCAATGTGTAGACCTAATCTTGTACTTACCAGCTGGAAGTCATTCACTTGCACTTGCCTGGATACTGGATAAGTCAAAACTCCTTAACACTGCTTTCTTTGTGCACTCCTTGGCCTGCTTCTTTCATTTATTTCAGGCACACCAGCCCTGTAAGTGTGTTCTGTGTTCATCACATTGCTTTGGACAGTTAACATTTATCTGTATGATTATTTGATTAATGTCTCTGCCCCCCACAGACATTGTTTCATGAAGATACCAGCAATGACTGACTTGTTTTCACTACATATCTATTGTCCAGCATGGTGCAAGAACATGGAGTGTACCCAGTAATTAACAGTCAATGAATATAGGAATGAATCACCCAATTTAGGATGGGGGTCACGGTTGACTTCTTGTCCCTGCACCTTCTTCAGAGCATCTTTCTCCTTCTCTGATTATTTTCATCCTATGTCTTCAGCACAACTGCAGTTTCCTCTGATTTAAAACTTTACATCACAGCCAGGCACTGAGGAGTTAAGTCCTGAGTTTCTGGAGTTTTAAAGAATGGCTAAGAGATATACAATGCTGACCATATCTCTCATCTGGCCTCTTCCATTGAGCTTGTTTGGCACTCAGAGGAGGTATACCCATCCCATATAGTTGGCATATTTAGTTCACACTACAATTGTATAGTTTTGAAGGCATTTCAATATTTTAAAATAAAGAGCTTTCATTTAAAGTTATACATTTAGGACTTCTCATTTTTAAAATAAAGGGTCTGTCCTCCAATATGGTGGAAGTCAACTCGAGTTGAGCAGCCACTGTCCACAGAAGAAAGCACCAGTGACCTCTAGGCCAGGACTTTCTTGTAGGCTCTCTTCACTCATTTAGATTGGGATCCACCTCACCTCTCAATACAGTGGAGTTGAGATTCTTCCTGTAACTGATAGTAAGCTACCAACAAGTTAATTTTCTCTCTCTTTTTGTTTTCTCTCTCATAAATTCCAAGGAACATATTCAAGAGAAAAAAATACAATGGTTTAAAAACTGATAAATCAAACTTTTGGCTATGACTCTCTATGCCTCTATGCTATGACTGACCAAAACAATGTCAGCAGTTGTTATTCACTAGGCCCTTTGATTTGGGTGAGATAAGCATGAAGAAAGGCTATGAATGTACAGAAAGTCTCTATGAAAGCAGAAAAGTTGTTGCATCCATATATCAGTTGTTTTTGTCTGTAAAATGGGAATGAAAATACTTAGCAGAATCGACGGCTAAAATGGCGCTGTATGAAGGCTATGCACATGAATCTTTTATGGTTTAACTTCTCCTGGGAACTTAAGTAAATTCCCTAAGCTTGTGACCTTTAACTGGACACAATACAAAGGGTCATTATTTACTTGATTCTCATGCTTAAAGAAAAAAAAAGGAAGTCCAGATGAAGTTAAAAATAGGGCATGTGAATTTAATGCAGCTTTCTCTGGGATCATGTCTGGTAAAGAGAAATAAAGAAGGAAGAAAAAATAGATACTATATTAAATGAGCTTCCTGGAAGAATGTTATTTTTTCACAAATATTTATTCAGAGAACTCTTCAGATTAATTTCTCTTTAACAAGGGTCCTGGAATGTAGGTGGAATTCATCAGAACATCCTCAAAGGAAACTTGAGAGCTAAACTCAGAAAAAATCCCTGGTTTAGAGACATTTTTCATGCTCAGAAAACTTTTCCCAATTGTTCTTCTTCCTCTTCCTTTTAAAAAAGTATATTTTAAATATAATACCTAGAAAACATCCCCCTACCCACAAATACATATGCCCTATCACTACCACTCTACATTTTCTACAAGTCAGAATTAGTTTCAGATCAAATGGCTGAGTTAGAAAGGGATAATAACAGAGTTCAAATTCCTTGGGTCCGCAGTAAGAGATGCCTATTTCTCTTTGTAGCTATGATTCACTTAATAATTAACAGTGTTTGGTGCAGTTTTGTTTGGGGAGGGCTAAATCTAAACTTCCAACCTTGCCTCTGAAGAATTATTCCAATCATAGAATTATGTCACAGGTGGAGATGTGTCCTGGGAAAGAAAGCATCTGCTTCTATACAAATGTCATCAGTAATAAAGAAAGATGGGGATGTCATGTGATCCAGGAATTGGATCCTGTCCATATCAGATCTGCTTTTCAGTTGTAAAAACAGTTAGGTTACCCTCAATTATTCTTGCACTTGGTGAAAACCTTTTCTTAACTTTACCAGGGTGTTCAAAAAGAGACAAGAGAACCAGTGAAAACTATAAATGATCTTTTCTGAATTCTGCTACAAATTCCAAATGCCAGTTTCTGGTTCAGAAGCAAGAGGCTTGAGGGAAAATAAGTTTAAGCTCATAAAAATACTCCAAGGGCATACTGGTCATCAAATAGCTGCAAGCAAACTGCATTTGCAAATGAATCTGAAAACATGTGGATTCAATTTTCCTTGAAATGCCCAGAGGTTAAAAAATTAAGGGGAAAATGTTTGGCAGCAAAGAGCTTGGGGTTTGGCTATGTGCACAAGTTTCTGTAAAATAAATTGATTGTTTTGCCAGAGAGAAAATATTACCTGGACCTCCTTCTCAATCATATCTCTAACTTAATTATCAGTGGCCCCAATTCTCACTGAGCCTGAAATGCGGACATAAAGAGTTGAGTTCATTCAGAAAGAAAGCAAATTTTACTCATTCCCAGGGTGGCCTTGTGTGTGGCAAATCCAGAATTTCAGTACTATCATGGGCTTCAGTTCTAGTAACATCATGGCAAGGAAACCATCTGCTAGCAAAATTGTTTCTCCTCTGCTATTGCTTCCCATCTGCCTCCTCCTATCCAGTTTTACCCCTCTTTTTCGTTCCTCCAACCCCCAAAATAATGCTTTTTATGACCAAATAATGCAGGCAAATATGGAACTGCTTTAGAGCAAATCCAAATTGTTTTAAAAGATCTTGAAAATAGAGTGGGTAGGGGAAAAACTGCATCTGTGAAAAGCAGTGATTAGCCTTAAAACAATGTACGGCCAACAGCACAGAGTCCCATTTACAAGATGATGTGTGTTGCCTGTAAGTGGCTGTTCCTGGTCTCTGAGGTAGCAAAGTTGTCACATGGGTCTGTTGTTGCCATGGCAATAATCTGTAATTGTGCAGAAAATCCACAGAACTTGTGAGCAACTCCTTAGTGGATTGGGCTGAAAGAAAATCAAAACTGTAAAAGCTCTGAATTGATATGGTTATGAAAATACATTGTCCAAGTCAGTCCAGTTGAAGCTGACCTTATTTTGTGTCTTTCCTTTCTCTGGCCCCCATCTTGTGATGGTGAATGTGCTCACTTTTATATACATCTCTCTCACTTTTGTCTTTATAACCAGTGAAAAGTATAAATTCTGGTCAGGCTGAGAAATGCTTCAGTTCATTCTTTAGACTTCTGAGCACGTGGTTTGGAATCCATAGGGCAGGAATTTTGGCTTCTTTGGCAGCCTTAACTTCCTGAGCCTAGACTAGCATTGAGGACCAATGCAGATCCTATGCATATGGGTGAAACAAGATTGTAAAAATGCTAGGGTCTCTACAAGGCCAAGTGGTTCTCCCCTGGCAAGGTCACCAAACGTGTGCTGGGCAGGGGAGTGGAGCAGTGAGAATGTGTTGTTCCTGGCGTAGCTTGGCAACAGAGTATACACACATGTCCAACACACCCATCCCAGGGCATGCCAAGACTTGCCTTCCTTCAGGCTAGCTAATACAAACCATGCCCAAAATATAGCTGGGAGACGGAGGGTAGTGGCATGTCTGCCTCCTGCCCTAGATGCTGTGTGACATTCAAGCATGTATCAGCAGTCCACCTCAAATTGCGGAAGGCATGAATGAGAGTAGGGGGCCCTGGCAGAAAACTGAGCGGGAAGAGGAGCCAGCAAATCACTCTCATGGTCCAAAGTGCAATGAGAATCCCATGGGAACTCAGCTTCGAAGCAGATCCCATGAGAACATCTGGGATGAAGACACTCACCCCAGGCCCTCAGCCTAGACTCATTAGTAAAAATGCCTTATTGCTTCTCATCTCTTTATTTATCTTCTCATATAGCACAAGTATGATTTGCTTTTCTTCTGCACATTTTCCTACTGGGAGCAGGAAAAGGAGGGTGGTGAGGAGACATCCAGCTGTACATTGGGATGCTTTGTTTCAGATACCCTGTCATTTAGGTTATTACATTACAGGCAACAGAAACTCACTCTGCCTGATTTAAGCAAAGAAAACGGTGACATAGGCACATGGAAGGCTGCCTTGTGTGTTTGGGGAAAGCCTGGAGAACCAGGACAGGGAACAGATAGAAGCCCAACAACTTAGAAGCTTATATAGCAAGGCAAAACCCAACAGTTTGATCATAGTTTGCTACTAGAGTATTTGGCTTCAACTGTATTTATTTTCCGGCATTTTTAACAAGATTCAAGTTTTAGGGAGCAGAAACCTAATGGCCTGCTTTGGGTCGTGAACCCAGTTGTCTCTTTGCAAGGCAAGGGGGGCATGAGAGGAGAGAAAAGAGAGTGTAACATGTAACTTAGTTTCATCAAGATTCCACAGGGTGGGAGAGAGAGATTTTCTCAAAACAAACATTAAGGTGCATGTATAGAAGGAAAAGGTCGGATGTTGTGATGGTTATGGTAATGATGTGACAAAGAGAATCCAACAACAAATATGCATCTACATAACTTGGAAGGAAAGTTGAATCGTGAATGTGCTAATCATTGACCTTTGGTTATCATGCATGAGCAGAGATTTGCTAAGGAAAGTTGGAACATAGACATAGGTAGATGGAGAACCAGTGAGGGAGAGGTTCTAGAAAACACTGTGTTTGGCATCTTCTTTCTGAAAGAATGGGGAGAGAAGATGACAACCTGATTTGGAACCAGCTCTGCTAATGGGCCAGACTTCCTGCTAGTCAAAGCTCCCCATTAATGTCCACTTCTCAGCATGTCTGATTGCAGGTTGAAGTTGACCGATCAGCAAACTACTCAATTATAAGCTCATCTTCTCCCCGTGGTGCCACTAATTAAAACAGGAACTATGCTGCAGCTCACACTCCGTGGAGTTCTACCTTCCCAAAGCTGAATTAGTCACAACAATTAGCCATTGTCAGTGGATTTCAGCCTCCTTTTTCCTTTCCCCAACCCCACTCTTGTTTGGTGTGAATTCATCTCTGAAAAACTTTCCCCTGAGATTATTGATTTCTCCCATTTCCTTCACTGTGAGAAAGAAGCATATATGGTGGGAGCCTTGAAATATAGCACCCAAAATGCAGCTATGTGAAATCTCAATGCTCTGGAATGCTTTGATCTTTTGTCCTGCCAAGCATCTTTTTCTTTTTTTTTCTGAAACCACATCATGAAGGGTATTCCTACATGTAGTTAATTTTTAAGAGGAGAGAGAGAGAAAAAAAACAACAGTGTGGATCTGTACCCTTACAATTGCAGAAGAGCTGTTCTTTGGACAGCTGGGACAAACTGTAATCTATTTTTTTTTTCTTTTTCTCTTTCTATCTTGATAAACCTAATGGGCCACTTTGGTAATTTAAGCTGTAAATGCACTTCTTTATTACAGGACAAGATTGCCATGTGCAGAAGAAGAAACAGAGAGAAAAGATGTAAAGAGACACCATAGTGATAGGGTAGAGGAATAGGGGCTTGCTACACAAACCCAGACTGCATCCCAAACTGGCTTGAAGGCCAAGTCTATGGCATCCCAATCAGGAACTTTGTAAACTATTCAAGGTCCAGTTCAAATCTCCATTAGTATAAAATCAATATCCTTGGCTGGAAGCAAAATGAACCTTCTGGCTTCCTTTCAGAAGGACTGCCAATTAGCCTCCAGCAGAATGCTGCCTGTCCACACTCTTCTTAATATCCCCTCTCCCTTATAAAGAAGCAACTCTAGATGCTCTTATCTTTTCATGCAAACTTTCCCATGATGACTGCATTGATGACTCCATTGTTTGTTCGCTAAATGAGATGAAATAGAAGTTCCTCTACCAAAATATTTTCTCAAAACAGCTGTGCACATTTAAAAGTTCCTAAAGAAATCACTTTGTACCCGCTTGTAGAGGGGCAGACCAACCTCAGAGTCATTGTAAAAAATCATTATTGTAAATGAGAATAGAGTACAGCTAAGTGTTTATTTTGACACAGTGGTTAAATCCCGAGAGTTTTGAGTCAAAGAATTTCAGTTTCAATTTCCAAATCATAATTAATTCTTCTTTTTGGGTCTCAATTTCCAAATATATAAAATGGAAAGAACAATAATGTCTACCTCACATGGTTATTGGTAGGATTTAATTAAATATTGCACACAAAGCATTAGCCACACTATCATATACGAAGGGTTTAAAAAAATGGTGAGCTTTAATAGTGATACTTTTGTTTTTGGACAGAATTCTCAAGCATGTGCCCAGTGAATGTGGGATAAGGGAGGAACATCTGGCACTCTGGAGCCGTTAGGATGTGCTTGCTGTGCACTAACACTGGACTTTCCACCTTACCTAGATTTTTACAAGTTTGTTCCCACCTCTAAGTCTTTCACACTGGCATTCCTGCAGCTCCACATCTCGCCTTGGACAACCAGTCCAGTGTGGGAATGAAGAGTGGAAGACAACTCAGAAAATCCCACTCAATTATCAAGTTTCTTTATCCAACATAGCTTTAGCCAAAATTTGAAAGTATCAGTTGCATGACAAAATGGAGCAGGAAATGTACACACACACACACACACACACGCACAAGCACACACACACACTTACACATTCACACATACAAGCTGGACTAGACTCATTCCGGTACACACCCACACACAGATGCATACACTCTTGAAGCTAAATACTGAATGACTATCCTCTTACTATCCCTTGATGGGATGTCCATCTGGGAAATGGAGAGAATTCTGTAGAGTTCACATGTTATTGATTTACTTAGGATGGGATAACAAATTTATATCAGCCAAAGCTCATGTCAATTCAGAGATGGAAAGATGGGGTTCACTGCTATTTGCTCTAGTACAGAGACTTTCTAACAGTGCACACTCCACGCAGAGAATAAGCAGTAGACTAAGTAACATGTTTAGAAGTCAGGCCAGAGTGATATTAGGAAGATGGTGGGTGAGGAGCAGGAAATAGCAAGGCATTTCTTACATAGGCTCAAGTTTCTCACTGTCATATACAATAAATCTGCTCAAAATGTTAAAAGAAATTAAATAAAATGAAGAGAATACAAATGTGGAAAAAAGCTATTGTAATCAGATATTCCAGAACTTGAGAACCAGGCATAATGTTTTTATAATTGTGTATGTAAGGGAGCATTCTATTCAATACCCTAATAGGGATTAAATAATTGAACAACATTATTTCAAAATATTATCTATGTTGGATCTTATGCCTCAGCACCTCAATTACATGACGTTCTAGTTATGAGAATCTTCAACATTAGGACAGTGAGCTCTAGCCCAAAGAACATCTGGCTTTAACCAATGTCCTCAGACTCTTGTATTTATAAGGAATAAACTTGGACATCCAGATTTGCATGGTTGGACCCACATAATTTGATTCACACATAATTTTGGCTAATTGTTACAGCTAGTGTCCAAGGTAACTGATTTAAATCCGCAAGTGTTAAAATGGCCTGTTCTCTTCATTTAGCTACCTAAGTGTCTCCAGGTCCCTGGCACCTACACAGTACTCCATCATGAGTTACAACTCAGTCATTTCCAAAAATACTTAGTGAGAACCAACACGAGGAAAGTTCCCTGTTCTCATAATCATACAATCCAGCAGGGATGACAGACATTAGACACATCAATACATAAGTGGTTATATAATTACTGTGTAAATAGTGCTTCAGAGTAAAGAATGGAGTGCCTTACGAAGAGTGTTGAACTGGTTTGGAGGTCAAAAAAGGGTTATCTCAAAAAAAAGTTGACATTAAGCCAATGGTTGATTTGGCAAAGCGAAAAAGGAAGAGGTGAAAGGAGAGAATGGCACTCCTGGGAGAGGGACCAGCATGTGCCAAGGCCAGAGGGAGGAGGGATGGGATATATTTGAGCAACTAGAGAAAGGCCAGTGTGGCTGGAGATGCCAAAGAGGTAGGCAGAGTCCATGGAATGATGCAAGTAGTGGACATTAACCTAGAAATTATTCTCAGTGATGCTATGTAACAGACAGAAACTCAAAAGTCAGTTTGGATGATTAAGCTTTCAAAAAGTGTTTATTGGATGTATAATCATCACTTGAAATTTACTTTCACTACTGGCAAAACTAAAAAGGAAACACAATTTAGAGTTTGTCCTACTTATAGTTGTTTGGTACAAAGGATTTCATTTGTCAATAATTCCCAAATTTCCGTCATTCATGATAATAACAAACTTTGCCACATTTGCCAAACACCTATATTCTCACTGATACCATACTCTTTAAGCAAAACTCTGTTTTTTTCTCAAACACATTTACTTATGAAGAGAACTATGAATCACTACTCTTAATGGAGAGTCAGGATTACCTGTCATAAATTCAAGGTAACCATAGAAATAAATACAATGGTTTAAATAAAACTGTCACTATATGCTTGATAATCATCATGGGTCAGCTGGAGTCCTGAGCCTGTAGCCTCCTCTCTATCAAATGAAAAAGAGAAGTTAGCAAAAAGTGGAATTGGGAAAATGAACAAGTGCCAAACCAAGTGATTTTCCTCCACTCTTCTGACTGATTTTAAAGAAAATTTTAAAAGGGAAGCTACTCTCTCACTATGTGATATAGTATAAATACCATCGTGTCAGTGCCCCATGTCAAAGCATCCACAAACCATGGGCAGCACATGGCCCCCCTTCTGGGAAGTAAAATTATTTCCTAGATAATAAATATAAGCCAAGGGCCAGGGATTTAACTTAGTGGCACTGTGCCTGCCTCAAAAGCTCAAGGTCCTGAGTTTGATCCCCAGTACCAAAAAAACTCAATAAACAAAAATAAAAGTCCAGTGCCCATATTCTGCCCTTATCCTCTATAAATAAATAAATAAATAAATAAATAAATGTAAGCCAAAAGCATATAGTCTTAATTCACTGAGTAAAGAAATGGCAATCCTTCCATGGCAGTGAATGTGTACCTCACTTTTTGGAAATGAACTAGATATTTGGTAAATAAAGTAATTTTTCTTATAGACAAACACTCTTAAGGAAAAAAAAAGTCAGAGACATTTTATCCAGACCAGAACTTTCTCCAGGTGAATGTTGAGACTTAAACTGAGCAGCTAAAGAACCTGAAGGAGGATCCCCTAAAGGGCCAGACAGATAGAGGGTTGAAGACAGTGTCTGAGGTAAATGGGGTAGTAGGTTCTCCTTCATATGGGTCAACTGGTGCCTGACAAAAGCCAAAGGAGACTCATAACCACTGTTCAATAGACAGGAACTCTTACAATCATTATGCCATGTTGTCGTTTTAAGTATAATTGCCAAACTGTCATTGGCATCAGCAGAATTAAGCTGTTGGCCACAGAAACAGGGAATCAGGGACACAATGCCTACTCTAAAAAGGGTTCACAAAAGCCAAGGATGTCCTGGACCTCAGTTGAAATGGTTTATTAGGCTGTTATTCAGAGACCAAGGCACTAGGGTAATGAAGAGAAAGATTCCGTCATGGAGTGTAGGCATTTGGCAGCAAGGAAGGAGGTGGAGTTAAGATGGTCTACATAGAAGAGAGGTGGGCCAGGGTTCGTTTGTATAAACACAACACAATGGGTCCAGTCCCTGGACGTGTAGCATCAGTACTACCTGGAGACTTGTTAGAGAGCTTGCTCTCTGGCCCCACCCCATGCCCCATCCCAGAAACTCAGAGTGGGTCCGGCAGTCTGTACTACAGGTGATTCTGGTTCATGCTAAAGTTGGAGAACTGCTGGTCTAAAGGAAGAAGTGAGTGCAAGCATGCAGTTAGAGATCAGGCCCAGTTTCTGGCAGGGATATGCGGATGTGCCTTTTGATCAGGACACCAGTCAGGACATCGTCCAGCTTTTGATTACTCTTCACTGGGTCATGGTTTCTCAAACTTTACCACGCATGTTCTCTCCCCGCAACTCTTGTCTGCACACTGACAATATCGTAATTAGAATAGTTTGTAGTTTTGGGTTTTTTTTTAAGATAGATAGTTTTTGGAGAATTTGAATGCAGCTCCTATCCTAATTTATCTGGCATGGTATACAATTTATGAATGTCTAAAAATTTATGTTTTGGTTGGCTTTATTTTGTTTTAAACCAAGCACTCCTTTGTGTAACCCAGTACTAATGAGGTACTCCATGCTTACCCAGTGATGGAGAGGGAATTTCTGCTGCTTTTTCCTCCCTGTAATGGTACACCATGGGACAGTTTTGAGGAAGAGGATAATTTTGCCTGAATGATCCTGGAAGAGGGGGGCATTAGAAAATGCACTGTTGGAGAACTATGGATCCAGACCTGGGTTTGAATGGCTCTGTTACAAGTTAGCTGTTTAACCTAAGGAAAATCATATGATGTCTCTGCGCCTCAGTTTACTAATAATAACAAAATGAGTTAGCAAAGATAGCAAGTTCAGAGATAACACATGCATGTAAAATGTCAAGCTTAACTTAATTGCTCAGTAAATAGAAGTGATCAAATTATATTGTTCCCTAATCTCTTTCCAGTGTTTCTTGAGACCCAAAGTACAAGTAGCAAGATTTCTGGGTATAGACTGAGAAATAATAGCCAACATTGCCTGAATTCTTATCAATTAGGATGATTTTACTGCATGTAACCAAAAGCTAACCGAAAGCAGTACAAATGATAAGAAATCCTATTATCTCTTCTAACTGGAAATCCAAAGAAAGGAGGGGTTCCAGGAGGGATGCATTTAGGGATCCAGCTCTATTTCTCTGTTCTTATTTGATCAGCTTTCTCTCTGGATTGACTTCCCTTATGGTCCCAAGATGACTTCCAGCAATAGCTGAAATAATATGCTTCTTTGCTTACATCTGGCAATGGAGAAAACAAGAATTCTTTTTGACCCAGTCTTACTGGACTAATGTGTGTCATGTGCTTTCTCCTAACACACATTGATTGGCTATTTTATACAGAAGTTTGAATTGTTTTAACCAGTGGCTGGGATTGGATGACAATGATTGGTTAGCCAAACCAAGAACCACTTCTGGAGCTTGGTAGTAGCTCACCCTAAATTTCTTAGGCTGAACTTTAAGATGAATAGGTGGAAGCACAAAAAGAGAATTGAAACTATTCCCTCCAGTTTTCTATATCCTGAAGACTGTGCTATACAGTTTCCATTTATTACCTTATTTGAGTTTCAGAACCACCCTGTGAGTTGCTCTTTTTACACATAAGAAGATGAAATTCGGAGAGGTTAAGTAACTTCCTTGCTTGTATCACTGGCAAAGTTAACAGAACCAGTACATAGACTCAGAGCAGGAGACACAGTATTTGGTCTTCAGCTCTGCACTGTCTGATTAGCTGATGCCCTTGGAGAGGGGCTCACACATTAGCCTCACAGGCAGGGGGTTCAGGGGTCCTAGCTCTGGCCCATGGAGGTGGACTCATTATTACCCCATGCTGAGGAATAATGGGAAAACGCTGGAAAGAACTTGAGCTCAGTGCTCAGGTTTCCAGTTATTTGTCTGTTGTTACCAAACACTAAAGATTTAAAAATTCACTGTGGTCATATAGGCAGGAAAAATGACCTCATGCTTATAACCACAAATCCAAAATGCTCTGGAATCTGTAAGATGAACTACATTTTAATTAAAAGAGAGAAAGAGAGATGAAGATGTTTTTTGGATATTTTTTCAAACCCTCTTTTGGCTTGCCTTCAGGCCAAAATGTGACAAGTGCCCTAAATCTGATAACAAACACACACTTCTGAAGTCATTGTTAGCTTTCTTAAAATTAAAAAAAAAAAAATCACATTAGTTTCCTGTTACTGGTAAGAGTTCAAGAATGTACAGCCTTAAAATACAGCATAGGAAAATGCAAGGAGTCATCCTCCATTAAATATTAAAAAGGAAAAATGGAGCTCTCCACCCATATTTCTTTATGCTTAGCCGGGGTTTTTTGTTTGTTTGTTTCTTTGTTTGTTTTATGTTAAGTCCTCAGAACCTTTAACCAGGGAATATTTTTAAAAGTTTGTAATTTATCCTTAGAATCTAGTTTTTATTATTATCCATGTGTTGTTCTCAAATACTAGGCCAAACTATCTAGATGTGGATGAAGTTTTCCCAACTGACAACAGAGAGCAGTAATGCCATAGTGAAGAGCTACTGCATCCATGGTTTGTAAATAGATACTCTTGGCCTCTGATGTAGTAGCTGTTTAAAGGGTGGTAGCAAAAAAGGCACAGAGAGAACTTCCACATGTTGTATGTGTAGCATAGAAACACACTTCCCCAACCCTTTATATATATATTATTTCCTTCAACACTTTCCACAAGCCAGTAACACTTATCCCATTTTATACAACAGGACACTGAGATCTATAGATATGAATTAACTATATATAACTTAGAAGAACTTAAACTGTAAGTGGGAGAATATGTGATTGAAAATGGTTAAAGCAAAAGTCAACAAACATTTTCTGTAAAGACCAGAAGGTACAAATTTTAGACTGTGGTAGAAAAGGGAATATAATCTCTCTCAATAAGAGTCTCCTAAGTCTGCCACTGTAGCATGAACACATCCCTTGATAATATGTAAACAAAAATATGGCTATGGTCCAATAAAACCTTATTTGTAAAATCAAGTTGGCCCTCAGGTTGTAATTTGCCAAACCCTGACTTTAAGCACTGCTTCTCAAAGTATCTGTGACAAATAATCACTTAATTTTTTCTCTAACTTCCAATATAGCATGTATTGGTACTTTTGTAAGATATATTAAAATGAATTAATAGAAAACGAAATGAAAAAGATGTATATCCCCCAGTTTTGTAATATTGGATATTGTAGACATAAAATTACTCCTTTGGGCTATTATAAAAGTTTGTAAACACTATCAATTTCCCTCCTTACTGTGGACTACTAATAAACAGTCCATGGAATGGCATCATTCTGGTTGACACTGAAAAATTATGCTTTACCTAGCAGTAAATCCATGAGATAGGCAGTTCTAATTACTTAATCATGCTATCAAGGACTCAGTCTTCTTCCATCTCTCCATTTTTCTAATCTTCAGCCTTCATCTCTTTTCCTGTCCTCTCTTTAAGATGGGAGAGCACCAGTATCATTTTATCTGCATATAACAGTGTCCGAAGCAGGAAGGAAGGCAAGGAAAGAGGAAAGAAGGCCAAAAGAACTTACTTTTTGGGATACTTTCTTTTTAGCAAGATAAAGCAGCTGACAACTCTTACGTTTCATTGGCTGTGAGTCACATGACTCAAACCTATACCAGTCGCTAGAAAAAGATAATATAATGCCATGATTGGCTTAGCCGTTAGGTTTGTCTCTTCAAACTGGATCCAGAACCATCTGACAAAAATGAGCATCTGTAAACTAAGGAGGATGTCAGCTCCAGAAATGTTCTTAAGTACACCTGTTTGTTTAAGAGCTAGGCTTATGACCCTGATCTTTCTGTCTCAATAGTCTGTCCCAGTGGGAGACTTCCCACTGTTGTTCTAGCTTTTCTGTTCTGTGTACATTTAATAATTTGTGTGGAGTTTTAAAAATTTATAGTGTTTCCATATGTAGTAAAAAATGTAAGTGTCAATGTTTATAACAAGATTGTGCCCATATTATGTCAGAAAACAAAATTTAAGTCTGGGGTTGGTGGCTAAGATCATGCAGTAAGAAATACCAGCATCAGAACTCTGGTCTAGGACTTTTGACACACTGTACAGTGAGTTTGACTCAGATGTGATCAGCAGCGGCAGGAACAATAGCCTGCCCCTCTATGCAAAAGGTCAACTGGTGTAAATTGGCTTGTTGTGTTAATACAAATGAATACCTCACTGCTTTTGATCTTCGTGCTTCTGTAGGGTAGGCAATGGCTCTGGTATACTCTGACTGAAGGGCATCCCAGAAAGTAAGACTTTCAGTTCTAGCTTTGAGTTTTAAAGCAGAAATCCCACAACAACGAGGACATACTGGTTTTCATAGTCTTGGCCTCTATCTACTGTGAAAATATGTTTTTTATGGGGTTTTTTTTTGCTCTATTAATTTCATGGGCCCCTAACTTGTCTAGCAAACCTAGTTTTGTATTGTAAGTGACATTTTTATAACTAAAATATCTAAATTCAGAGAATTATGTATCTACCTCAGATATTATTTGCTTCTTCATGCTTAAGACTTTCCATGGGAAATTTGTAGAATTATTTTTCTCTTGGTTGTGAAAAGAGGTATGCAGGAAGACCTTGTAAACTTCATTTCTACTTCGTTTCTGTCTGCTAATAAGCCCAGCACAGATTCTTGGCAGTAGTTCTTAGAGTTTACTTGTTGAGTTAAATGTATTTAAATATGTTCTAGCTGGGGTTAGTGGTACATGCATGCAGTTATAGCACTCTGGGAAGCTGAGGCAAGAGGATCCAAGTTTGAATTCCACCTGGACAATTTAACAACTTAGTGAGTTCCTGATTCCAAGTAAAAAAGGCTGGGGCTGGGGCTTGATACTGCAAATAAATAAGTATCTGGGTTCAATCTTTAGTACTGCAAATAAATAAATACCTTAATACATGAAGAGGTCCCACCCCCTCCACCCATTCTCCATGGTTGGTCTTAGGCCTAAATTGGGTAGGACAGGACCAGGTAAAAGAATATGGAATAAGTTTGGAGCCCAAAAATGAGCATTTTCACAAAGTTCCCAGGGTTTTCCTGACATTCTGCCAGCTTCTAAAGTCACTGGCTAGAATATGTCACTCAACCTTTCTGAGTGACAGCTGAAAGTGTAATTACGCTGTTAAAAGAGAACTTTATCAGATTGCACAATTGCTCATCTTTATCTTTCTACCATCCTCTCTCCTTTTCTCCCTTCCCTTGTCCTTTCTTTTAATGGCAGCAATTCATGTGAACATTGGGGGCAATTTGAGGAAAGGCTCATGGAGTGGAACTTAGAGATATTTAAAGTGAACTTAAATATGCCTTCTAAAAATTCAGAAGGCTATTCATGGTTTTTCAGTTTCTGGGACATGAAGCTTGAACAAAAGCTCAGAAGAGAGATCTCAGGGTTTAATCCTGGCAAGGGTACATCCAGACAACACCATCTAACCATGCTCATCATTCCTCCACTCTTCTTTTTCTCATGCCTCTAGTTCCATACCCACTTGAGAATCAGGGAACAGAAGTACATTTGATTTACATTGCTCATTAGGCTACCAGTCTCTTGGCTGAACCAGGTAACAGAGATGAACATTAGTGACAAATGATAGCCCTGCCTCCTATAATATGACAAAAGCAGGCCCCATAGCCATAAAGGTTCTCATTAGGGCCTCTTTAACTGCTTGAGCTGGTTTTATTTTTTAAGCCACTAGAATGGTTAATACAATGTGTGGGACAACATGATTTCCATTGGGGCACAATCAAAAAGGAAGCTACTTTCGGCTCTTGCTTTAATCTCTTTCCTTACGTCTACCTGAAGCAGAGCAGTGGTCCCGCTGGGATTCCTATGCATTGGCGATACCTCCTACAAAAGGGAGATTTTTGCCTAGACAGCTACTGATTCAAAGGTAAAACAATTAGTGAACATTAATCATCACAAGGGTGGTACTAAAAGCATAATCCTTTTAGAAATGGAACAAATTAAACTGGAAGTAGCAATATAAAATCAAGCAGATAAAAACCACACAAGAGGAAGGAAGATGAGAGGACGCTGCTCTGAAGTCTCAAATCTCACTACCTAAGAGGGTCCCCAAGATCCTCCCTCTTTGGTCTTTACACAAAAATCTCCCTGCCTTCTTCAGCTGCCTATAAAAACTAAAAGCTCTTTGTGCTAGCCCACATAGCTTTTCCTTGCAAATCTAGAGCTCGGTGAAGATGTGGGGGCTACAGTTACACAGTCTGGTGTCTCATAGATCTTCTAAAGGTGGACAATTGCCCCAAAAACCTGAAATCAGCTTGCCAAGGACTTGTCTGGGAGGAAAACATTCTCCTTTCTGCAGAAGGAGAATCTTTGCTCACATTTCCAAATGAGGCCAGCCCTGGGCAAAAGTTTGATTGAGAGAAAGAATACCTGCTTTATTCCTGTCTCACCCAGAGATCTCTGTCTACTTCTTTGCTCTTTTTTGCTCTTTAGTGAGTGAGGTCAGAGCTGTCTGGGAAGAAAAGCCCCATAGTACAATAGTTAGTGCTGTTATCATACCCTTTAAAGCTGGAAGGGATGTAGGAAGGGTCCACCAATACTTATGATACAGTATTTCCTACAGCTTGTGATGAATGTGTTGGGAACCCAGAACAAAGTACAAAGATATCTCTTCCATTTACTTCCCTTAGTTGCTTCTCATGGACCCTTGGGTGTTTCCCTTTAATTTCCTTCTTCTAGGTTCTCTGGCACATCCCACAGTTGCCCTTGTCATAGAAAGTCTTCTTTCAGGTCAGTAACTCTCTTCTTTGAGTCAACTAGACTGTTTCTGGTAATCCTCAAGGCATCAGGGTAACTCTGGACACCTATATACTCATGAACTTTTCCTTTTATTCTCATAAGACAATGGATACATTATTATGTTAGAAGACCTCCTTCCTACCAAAAGTGAGGTAAGGTAGGTTAGAGGAAGTGAAGAGTTCAGAGGACTCATTCTGCCACGAAGGTGCATAGAAGTATCCATATTACTTGCACATTTAAAGAGAAACATAAAAAAGAGGAGAGTGCATAAACCAAAGAATTACTGATGGACTTCATATTCTTTTAAGGGATATTGGAGCTGACTGTGTCCTCCTGGAGTATATCTATTCCTGCTGATAAAATTAAAATCTCTTCCAGATATAATCAAGTTTCTTATTATGAATAACTCAATTTATGAATTCAGGATCTTTCATTTATTTGAAGCTAAAACTACTAGTTAATTGCCCAATATTTCATACTATTCATTTTTTCCTTACTTTTCTCAACTTTCTTTTTCTTAATCTACAACCATTGGAAACAGATAACATGTTGCTAGGAGGAAGGCCAGGGACTCACTGGCCTGAGCTGAGACTCATACTTGCAAATTCCCCAGAGTTCTCCTATCTCAGTGTTGTGTGTCTGCAAGATGTATTAGGGAGGTGTTCAATTCACCCACCCATGGCAGAGTTCAGGTCATGTGATTGTGAACTATGTGTTGTTTCCAAAATGGAAAATATTCAGCTCTTGATGAGATTATTAGCTTTCCTCCTGTCAGGGTCCAACAAATGAAAAACAGATTTGCATGTATAAATAACAGCCCAGCGCTGAAATGATTTATTTAGTAAAGTTACTGTTTTGGAAACTAAATCGATGTATCATGTCAAGATCTGATCTGCCCTTCACTCATATGGCAAAAGAGACTTCTCTGGGGTCTACTGGAAAAAAAAACTTGAAAACCTATTAATAGTTTACTCCTGCCATGTGAGAATTATAGTGGAATTCAGCTATGAGAATAAAAGCTCAAAATAATGTTTCCGAGAACATCCTGATAATAGCGTGTGTTATTTCTTATTGTATTCAAGATACACTTGAATAACTCTCCCCTGAAAGGAAAGGAAACAAAGCAAAGGGCAACATATTTTTCCACTGTATAAATTTCCTTCCTCAAGTAGAAATAGTTCAAGTTGGAAGGCAAATCGTATGGTCATTATATGTCAGAATGGTGACAGCTTCACAGGTGTGCCGGGCTACATTTGTGCTTGCTCTTTTTCATGAAAGACAATAGGCATTGAAAATTAAACACTGCATCAAGGCCTTCCAGCTTTATTGAGGCAAATCTAGAAAAACCCCAAAACAGGACATAGGGATGTTTCTTCATAAATTCTGTGAAGGGTTCTTTGCATGGGAATCGTGGTCTAGAATGTTCCAGAGACAACATACAATTCTGAATCTGAGTGATATTCTCAGACCTTACAATACAGCCAATATAGAATTATCTGCAGTTAATTGTAATCATCATTCTGGCATTAATCCAAGGATTGCAATTTGAATCAACTTGTAAATTATCTGGGACCTCACTGTGATGCTGCTCAGCATAAAGTGAAATTAGAGAGTTGATAGGCTGACTTGGAGTCTGTGTGGAAAGACCAGAGGGGCAGAATGGATGAGTTGGAAGGATTCATAAATTAGACCAAATCCAAGCTCTATTTACCAGTTGAATGGCTTTGAGATAAATTGTTTAATTTCTTTAAGCCCCATTTTCTTCATTTGCAACTTGGAAATAGTAATATCTAACTAGGCAAGGCTATGGAGAAAATCACAGGCATTTTATGAGACATTCTGGGCATAGAGTAGCCATTCAATACATAGTACTATTTATTTATTATTTACTTACTACACCTTACTCTTCATAATTGAGATTCTTAATTTATGAGTCTAAACTAAACTCGCTGGAAGATAAGTTAGGTAAAACTCTTGAAGACATTGGCATAGGAAAAGACTTTACGAACAAATCCTCAGTAGCACAGGAGCTAGCACAAAGAATCAACAACTGGGATCTCTTCTTATTAAAAAGCTTCTTCGCTGCAAGGGAAATCACCAACAGAGCTAAGAGACAACCTACAATGTGGGAAAAAAATTTTAGCAGCTGTACCTCAGACAAAGGTCTACTATCAAGAATATATAAAGAATTGAAAAATATCAGACCCCCCCAAATTTAAAGACCCAATTCAAAAATGGGCATCCGAAATGAACAGACATTTCTCAGACAAACAAGTAAAAGCAGCAAATAAATATGTGAAAAAATGTTCAACATCACTGGTCATTTGAGAGATGCAGATGAAAATACACTGAGATTCCACCTCACCCTAGAAAGAATGGCTGCTATCAAGAAATCAACCAATAAGAAATGCTGGCGGGGGTGTGGAGAGAAAGGAACCCTTCTCCATTGTTGGTGGGGGTGCAGACTGGTGCAACCACGGTGGAAATCAGTATGGAGATACCTCAAAGAACTAGGACTACAGGTCCCATTTGACCCAGCTATTCCTCTGCTGGGTATCTTTCCCAAAGAATTAGAAGAATCACACCACAGCAATATATGTGCACCCATGTTTATAGTGGCACAGTTTGTAATAGCTAAAGTTTGGAAGCAGCCCAAGTGCCCATCAACTGGAGACTGGATAAAGAAGATGTGGGTTTTTTTTAATAAAATGGAGTACTACTCAGCCATAAAGAATGACAAACTAGAAATATTTATAGCTAAATGGATGCATATTGAGGCCGTACTCTTAAGTGAAATAAATAGGACACGTGTAAATACCAAATAGTTTCTCTAGTGTGAGAAACTGAAAGTGTAAATAAGGGTTAAAATGATTAAAATGAATAATTGATAATTTGAAATAGGAAAAGACCCAAAGGGGTAGGGGTGGTGGGAGGCGAAGGGGAAAGGGACGAAGGGAAAGGAAAAATTATGAGAGAAGAAAAAAAATGGAAACGAAATCTATGCAAATAGGGAAGGGTGGAGGGGGTGAAGGGCGCACAGGTAATGGGGAAAAAATAAGAACTAAGATTCATCCTGTACAGGTACAAGCACCCAATGATAAATGTAAATGAATTGTATACCTAAAATGTACCAATAAAAGAATTTTTTAAAAAAAGTTATATGAGACTTCAGCTCACCATCTTCCCTGAAATTATATGCAAGATTTTATGCATATGGGCATTTCCAGAAGATGAAGGCTCATAACTTTTACAACATTCTTAAAAGGGGCCCATGATCAAAAGAAAGATTAAAAATACTTATCATGTGGCTTCATCTATGTGTTGATCCCACAGTAAGGGATGAAAACAAAAATGTTTGTAATCTGTGACTCTTTCCCTTGGTTATATGTGTGCTGTAGGTAGTTGTTTCCTCTCCAATGTAAAGGAAATTTCTTTGTGTGTATGGATTTGTGGGCATTCACATGGACATGCATGCTTGTGGGTTTAGGGAATGTTAATTTCATAATAGTACACAGTTTACTGAGAAAAGACAGAACAATTGTGAGACCAAAGAAGTTGATGACAGATGTACATATGGGGAGGTTGCTGGGGATACTGTGGGAAGAATACCAGGTTAAGGATTGGGGGGCACTTGCAGGGGAGCAGAGTGGGTGAAACCCAGAGCCTAGTGGGGTTCATTCTGTCCAGAATCTCTGCAAATGCAAAACCTGAGTGCGTTCTTGAAGGATTGGTCGCAGGAGTGTGTGATTAGTCCCAGGTGTGGAGGTGCAGCATATGGTGAGTCAGCAGGAAAGGATGTTTTGCCACTGAGACACCATGACACATTCTGAAAGATAAATAAATGTCCAAGGCAGAGGCAAATTATATAACTCAGATAAAAGAAGTGGAATTCCAGGTAGCAAAAGGCTCACAAAGAGTTAGGCAGATGTGGAAGAAAATTTCACAGACTTTTGCTTGCTATTTCAGTTCGCTATCTTTGGCCTTCTCACTGATGCTACTGATGCCAGTGTCTCCTGAGAGACATGATTTGCTTGGTGCACAGAATGAGGCAGGTTCATGGGATGCAACATAGTAAGACTGTTTTATGCTGAGCAGCAGATTAACTTGAATTTTAAAATATATAGATATATATTCGTACATATTCTTAAGTATATAGGGGTGTGTGTGTGTGTGTGTGTGTGTGTGTGTGTGTGTGTTAAGCTTACCTTAGTGGTTATGATTTACTAGGCGCTGTGCTAGGAGATTTAAATAAATGTTCACTTAATTCTTAAAGCAACTCTATGAGATAGATACTATTATTGACTCTCATTTTCCAGATGAGGAAACTGAGGCTTCCTAAGATGAAACAATTTCCCCAGGATCACACCCTTAGTAAATTGTGAAATTGGGCTTCAACTGAAACAATCTGATGATGGATCCTATAATATATACTGCCACACTGTATTACTAAGGAAGATAGAGCCCACTTACAAAATGCTAGGGCAATAATTTAAGCAGCAGAAGAAGGGCAAGGGTCTTAGATTTGAAGTTTCAGGCTCATTCTGAGTCTCATGCACCATTTCGTAATACACCCCAAGTGCATGGATGACATTTTAACCTTGTGCTGTACTCTGCCATGTTTTATTACTTCTCTGTACGCTATGCAATAGAACTCCAAACAGAGAGGAGAGGTCAACTTAAGAAAAGACCATAAAACTATTGAGAGCTCTTTCATTTTTTTCTACAGCAGTCCCATAGGTCTAAGAAAGTCAAGGACTTGATATTTACCATTCATTGGCTCTACACAAATGGAGACCTGCACTCAGAAGCCACAGAAAGACAAGAAAATGAAGTTCACCACCTCCCAGCAGTCCCAGTGATACAGGAGGACATATTGAGGCTGCTCTTTGATAGCTGCTGGTTAGTTCCTTATGAGCAGTAAGGCTAGGGGCAGCCGGCAGGAAGAGGGAGCTTGGGGAGAGTCTTGACCTTTGCAGATGTCTTGCAAAAGGAAGTTGGTGTATTGCGTGTCTCTGAAGATCAGAATTTTGGTGAAATTTCTCCAAGGTCACAGAAGCTTCTTAATATCTAGCAATTCATCAAGTGCTACACTCTTTTCTACCTCAATTGCTTTCATCACCTTTTTTCTCTCTTATCCTAGCACCTTGCCCCTCCTATATTATTTCTCTCCTTTCTTTCCCCCTTTTCCACTCAGTGAGGAGAACTGCCCTGGCACCAGATTGAGATAGAGATGGAATGGCATACCCCTGGATACAGGGAGGCAGGTCTCCGTAGCTTCAATACAGCTGCTGAGGCATCTGGGGCTGACTTTCAGAAATGGACAATAGCACATTCATCTGGACAGATGCTAGTTGCTGTAGGGATACAAAATACTGTTAATATTTTTGGTGAGGTTTTAGATGTGCTCTGAGGATATCATAGGATTCAGAGAAAATCTGTGGTACAGACTGCATGCATCATACATTGTGTAGTATTTGGTTTGCTTGTTTAGGCATATTTTTATTTTCTTAATCATAATGTATTCTCTATCATTTCTGGGTACAAGAACTTCCAAAAACTGCCGATGCCTGTCATTTTCATCAATACAATCTTAGCTTCTAAAATAATGTCTATCACATAGTTAATTCTAAAATGAATACAGTGGTCTCTCAGTTCATGAACTTAATTCTTTCCATAATTCTGGTTGCAAACCGAATTGGATGAGAACTGAATCAAATTCAACAGTTAGGTTTCATGTTGACTCTAAGGGGAAATTTGATTTGGTTCTTGACCAATTCAGTTTGCGACCAGAATTATGGAAAGAATTAAGTTTGTGAATTGAGATACCATTGTATATGGCTATGTGTGAGTCTGTATCTCTAAGAGATGGCCTTAGTCATCTCTGGGCCCCTAGTTCATAATGTGCATGACTATTTCCAGTCTAAACAACTACCACAAAATACTTCTGCAATTCCTGGGTCTGTGGGCTGTGGAATGCTGCACATTATAAAGAGAATCAGCCTAAAATTCAGTTTTCATTAAGGATCACACCATGGGCCACAGATACTGGGAAGAGGTGAGGGAGAGTAAGGCATCCTTGCTCTTCAGCGTCCCAGAATTATACTGGCTGGCCATGCAGTTCCTTGGTTCATCAGGGTCTCCTCACTCAGACTCCCCAGCTTAACCTGTGCTGTAGAGTGAAATCCTGTTCACATGCCCATCCACACCATCCATCCTAGGAAATATTTCCACGGTAACAGATATTTACCAATCAACATGCCTTAGTGCAAAGGAGAAACCTTAATGGTAGGCACTGTAGGGAGCAGAGCAAGCCAATAGGGAGATATCTGAAGTCAGGGGAATATATTTTATTCTTACTTGAATTCTATCATTCTGGCATTACCTTGCTTCCCCCCAACAATGCCATTTCCTCAACCGCTGTGGCAATTGTTCCTTTATCAGAAGATGAAAAAGATTCACATGGCAAAAATCAGATCATCCTAATTCAAAGGAATAGTCCCCCTAAAAAGGCCCCTTGAGAGATTCTTCCCTCCTTCTCCCAACTAATCAGCTTTCTGGCAACTTCACTTTTGAAGAATCCAACTACTTTGTGATGTTTTATGAGGAAAAACAAGCCCACTTGAAAAAAAGGCATTTTGTAGCTAGCATATTTGATGACTATATTTTATTGATTGATTTTTTAAAAGAATATACATTTTAAACAGAATTTTTATTGAAGTTATGTTTATATGGTATCAGCCTTTAGATAAAACATGGCCATATGTGCACAGCATGAATTAGTAAAGCTCTCCACATGCAAAATAGCAATTAATGATATATGAAATTTATTACACATATTTTCCCTTTGCATAATGCTTGCATCTATAGTATTATCCATTTTTTTATGTTAGATGTCCCTTTTTGTGGCTCTAAAAGGAGCTCTGGACTAAGAGCTCTGAGGTTTAATCCTGGCTTTGTCTCAGTCTTTCCCAGGGAATTTGGGTAAATCAATCAATTATGCTTTTTGATTCTCATAAAAGAATCCTAGTTGTTAAAAGGATATTATTGTACTTTAGAGAATAAAAGCTTTGGGGATTGAGAGTCTTTGTTTAGGTTCTAGATAGTCTCTTACAAAGGACCTGACCCTGTAAAACTCAACCTCCCTGATTCCTTTGCAGAGTGGAAATAAATATAGCCCTTACCTTATGGGTTTATATATCAAGAGATACTAGGTATGGGTTCCCACTTCAAGACTGGCTTTAAATAGACATGGCAAAGCCAAAAGCTCCCATTGCTTCAACCTGTCAAAAAGGATAAATTACAAAAAAATCAACCTTAGAAAAATAAAAAAGGAACTAAATAAACAAATTACAGGGAGAGAAAGAAGATCCAATTATAAGAACTCTAATGAACTCTGGTAGTTTTCTTAACTAGAGGTATTTGCAGATTGTGGTTGCCTAAAGGATTGCACTTAAAGTAAACTGGCACATGTTTTGAAGGAAACAGCAGTAGAAGTTCTGACAGTGATGGTCTGGTGCAATGCTAAAAACTAGAAATAGAACCACCATACAGGTAAATATAGCCAAGGGAAAGGAAATCTATATGTTGAAGAGATATCTGCACCCATGTCAATTACAGCACTATTCACATTGGTAAAGACAAGGGATCAATCTGTAGATTTGTATCTGTAGATGAACAGATAAAGAAAGTGTGGCACATATGTGCAGTGGAATATTATTCAGCCATAAAAATAATGAAATCTTCACATTTGCATCAATATGCATGGAATTAGAGGATATTTTGTTAAATGAAATAAGTCAGGCACAGAAAGAAAACACCACATGTTCTCACTTAATATCACTTGTATGTGGAAGCTAAAAATATTCATTTTATAAAAGCGAGAATTGTAGTTCTGTGAATTGGGCAGATGGGAGATGAAGAGAGGACAGTAAATGTGTACAAGGGTGTAGTCAAATAGGAAGAATAACTTCTAATGTTCTATAGCACAGCAATTAATGGTTGATAACTATTAATTGAATATTTCAAAAGAGCCAGCAGTAGTACTTTTTGAATGTTCCTGACAGAAAACAAGTGATTGAGGAGTATCTATGACAGTTATTGTATACATGCTTGAAGTATCACACAGTGTCTCATAAACATACAATTATTATGTGTCAATTAAAAATAAATAAATTTTTAGAATATACTAAATGAAAGAAGCAGTCACAAAAGACTACACATGGTCATATGAAATGAACAATATAGGGAAATCTATAGATACAGAAGATAGATTAGTGATTGTTTAAAGCTAGAAGTGAGGGTAGACGGTGTGGTAGCTAAAAGGTACAGTTTCTTTTTGAGGTGATACAACATTTTAAAACACGTTGGTGATAGTTGCATTTACCTGTTGTCTTAAATAAATAAATAAATAAACACACACCAAAAAATGGGCGAGGGATTTAGCTCAGTGGTTCCACCACCTGCCTCGCAAGCGCAAGGTCCCAAGTTCAATCCCCAGTACCACAAAAATAAATAAATAAATAAATAAATAAATAAATAAATAAACAAATACCTGTTGTCTTAGTCACTTTCCTTGTCATTGGGACAAAATACCTGACATCCACAACTTAAAGAGAAACAGGTTTATTTTGGCTCATGGTTACAGAAGTTTCAGTCCATTGTCAGCCAGCTCCAGTGCACCAGGGGAAGGGCCCGAATAGAGAAAAATTGCTCACATCATGGCAGGAAGGAAGCAGAAAGTATTTTTTGCTTTGGTACTGGGGATTGAACTCAGGTCCTCGCACTTGCACAGCAGGCGGCGAAACCACTGAGCTAAATTCGTGGCCCTAGGAAGCAGAAAGTATTGTAAAGAGGGGAAGGCAGGGAAGGAGGAATATACTTCCAAGTCACACCTTCAGTGACTCACCTCTTCTGAGCAGGCCCCCCTCTTAAAGTCACATTCAGTTATAGTGCCTACATGATCCAATCACATTCTAAATGTCCTGCCTCTGGGAGCATGAGAATTTGGGGGGACATTCTAGATCTAAACCACAACAGTGCACTCCTGCTCCCCCAAAGACTTATGTGCATCTCTATGCAAAATGTATTTCGTTCATCTCTAAGAGTCACCAAAGTCTTAACAGTCCCACCCCTGCTGAAAAGTCCAAGTCCAAAGTCTCTTTGGGGACTCAAGGAAAATTCTTAGCTATGAGCCCCTCTAAATATCAAAAAGAAACCTAAGTACTGCCAACATACAATGTCATAAGGTAAACATTCCCATTCCAAAAGACAGTAACAGGAGGATAGAAAGAAATTGGACCAAGACAAGATAAAAAAACAGCAGGGCAAACATTAAATCCTGTAATTCCATGTGAAGGACCCAGGGAAAGTTGTGGTGAGATATGAACTCCAAGGGGTTTGGGTGGCCCCACCTCTATGTCACTGTTGGTTGCAGCCCTCATGCCCTCTCTTTTGGGCTGGCTTTCCTCAGCAGAAATTCCATCTTTCTGGGATTTTCAACTTCCGTTGGTCTCCGCTGCACTTTTAGCTTAACTTTCACAGCTTAATGCATTGCCCTCACAGTGCAAACTTCCGGTCTTCCCAGGCCTGTTGAAATCTGGATGAAAGCCTTCCTGGCCCCACAACTCTTGTAGTTTGTATTCCCATAAAGTCAGCATGATGTGGATATACCAAGGTGTGCTGCCAGCTCTAGTGGCAGCCAGGGCCTCTTGGTTCATGGCTGCAGAGGCCTTGGATTGTCTGGATGACTGAACCCTGTTAACAGAATCCTAGCCAGTTCACTAGGAGGGTCTTCTTGAGCATGGTGCCTGGGTTTTTTTTTTTTAAAAAAAAAAACAAAGGTTTTCACTTTTTGCACCTGAACCTGGAAAGTATAGGATCTTGCCAATTCCTGAGATGTTCTCAAGGCATCTTTCCTATTGTTGTGATGCAAAGTACTTAACCTCTTCCCCCCACCCCATATCAGGGATCACACTCAGGACCTTGCATTTATGAAGCAGGTGCAGTGCCACTGAGCTAAATCCCTGGCCCTTGACCTCTTTTTAATGTTAATCTTTAAAGCAATCATGATCCTTTTGCTCCAATTTTGCAGGTGCTTCCTTTCTGAACAAACTGAAAACCTTTTAAATGGTTTTTTTGCCCTTGTTTCTTAGCATAAATCTCACCAAAACAGCATGCCACAGCCTGAATGTTGGGATGCCTAGAACTTTTCTCAGACAGATTAACTAGTCCCTCACCCTTAAACTCAGTCGTCTGCAAACTCTCGGAATTTGAGCAAAATGTAGACAGATTTTTCTACCGGAGTGTAATACATATGATTTTGAGTCCTTCTTATGAACTGAAATCTCCTGAATCTGGTCTTTAACATCTTAATTTCTATAAGCATTCTAGTGTTCTGAACTCTGACCAAAATCTCATTCAGCTTGGCTTAAGGCATTCTAGAGCTTCTATAGCCAGCATCTCCAAACCTTTCCAAACTCCTCCTGAAAACCAGTTCTGAAGGCTTTTTAACCATATGGTCAGGTATAGTTACGGCAGTGACCCTACTTTTCTGGTAGCAATATCTGTCTTACTTACTTTTCTCAACACTGGGACAAAATACCCAACATACACCCACAACTTAAAGAGGAACAATTTATTTTGGCTCACAGGTATAGAAATTTCAGTTTATGATTGGCCGACACCAGTGCAAATACAAAATGATAGAAAGGCCTGGGCAGAAGAAAGCTGCTCATATTATGACATGGAGAAAGCAGAGAGAAAAAGAAGAGGCCAAAGAAGGAGACATACCCTTCCAGGACATGCCTTTAGTGACACCCTCCCTCCAGCTTCTGACCAGGCTCTCTCTCCTAATATCATTCAGCTACAACACCCCCATGATCCTATTGCCTTCCAAAAGCCCCACCACTGTGCACATGAGAATTGGGGGGGACATCTATATCTAAACTATAAAATCTGTGAATATACTAAATCACAAGAAAATGCATGGTTTAAATGGCTGAACTGTATGGTATATGGATTATATCTTAATAAAGTTGCACAAAAAAAGAAACATTTAGTACATGTAGTAAATAGAAAGAAATATGACATTATGAGCTGAAAAATAAAAGAACCTGAACACAGGGAAGCTTGCTGAGTTCTGGGAGGGTATGAGAGACTAGACACCCTAGTTGCATGAGAAAGTGAAAACACTCATTCTCTTGCAGTGCTTATAGTGTGAACAGTGGTATTAGTTTATCTGGGACTTGAGTTCTCAAACTGTGGGAGTTGTTTTAAAATCAAGATGTTCCAAACAAACCACAGTGAATTTGTCACCTTAGGGGCTTGTGAAGGGAGCACATGAGAGGGACAAGGAGTAATCTCAACAGAGGAAGGTTAGAAAAATCACACAGTCAATCTCTTATTTGAGACAGTAGCCATATAGTTAATTTGTATAAGGTGTACAGCTAAGGAACTAAATTTAAAATCTGGGAAGGATACCCCTTCAGTGTTGAGGAAATTGATACCTCAAGGCTTCCAGTCAAAAGCTGACAGGGGCCATATTGAAGGAACCAAAGATGAAATAAATCTTACTAAAACTTCAACCCAACCCTACCCCAAGGAATCCATGATAGGATTATGGTGAATAACTCCTCACTGTATCTAACAGAAGAAAAGGGAGCCCCTATTGTTAGAATATAGCATATGAAGACTCTATGGTTCTTCATCACAAAGAATAGAATAAAATTACCAGACACTGAAGGAGTAGGGGACTGTTAGCAACAGTCAAGAAAAAAAAAAATCCAATAAAACAGGTCTGCAGATTATGAAGAGTTAAAAATAACTACGGTTAATATGTTGAAAGGGAAATAAACAATATAGGTAAAAAGTTGAGGAATTTCAGAATTTCAGACATGAATTATAAAAAGTATATATAAAAAGTACCTAAAAGAACCAAATGGATATCCAGAACTTCAAATGTAACTTTCCAATGGGATATTACAAATAACAAAAAGCATTATTAATAAACTCAAAGACTGGTCAAATGGACAATATCCAAATTGAAGCACAAAGAGAAAAAATGGAAAGAATAAAACAAAGCCTAAGAGCCATATAGAATAGGATATATATATTTTTTTCTCAAGAAAGGAAAGCAAGGAGGCAAAAACAGATATTTGAATATATAACGTTAAGTCAAGGATTTTTCAAAATTGATGAAAACCATAATCCGCAGATTCCTGAAGCTCCATATGCCTGAAACAAGATTAAAAACAAAGCAAACTATATAGGTAAATGTTGCTCAAGCTGTGAGAAAACAAAGAAGAAAAATTATTAAAATAGTAAGAAGAAAAAGACACATAACCTTCAAAGTGGAAGTAATTAGATAACAACTAACTTTTCACTAGAAATTTGTGTGTGGCCAGAAGACAACAGAATTACAATCATTAAAGTTCTCAAAGAAAACAATGCTGATCTATAATTCTATACTTGGAAAAAATATTGTTCAGTAACGAATATAACATAGAGAACTTTTTAGACAGACAAGATATAAGAAAATTCATTGCAAACAAATAAACATTCTAAGAAATACAGGAAGCTATTCAGCTGAAGGAAAATAATCCCCAATGGAAAGAGTAAGAAATGACTTTTTTTTGGTACTGGGGGTCGAACTCGGGACCTGGTGCTTGCGAGGCAGGAGCCAGAAACACTGAGCTAAATCCCCATCCTAAGAGTAAGAAATGAATAAAAGGTATATAGATGATGGAGTCCTCATGGGTAGGATTGATGCCCATAAAAGGGCTGGAGGGCACTAGTTAGACCTGTTTCCCATTGAGTTTTTGCCATGTGAGGATGCAGCAACAGGTACCATCTTGGAAGCAGTCTGGATCCTCATCAGACACCAACATTCCAGTGCCTCAGTCCTAGACTTCCAGCCCCCAGAAGTATGAGAAATTTCCATTCTTTATAAATTATTCAGCCTCTCAGGTTTCTCTATAGCAGCAGAAATGGACTAAGACAGTGCATTCCTTTGATGCCAGCTTGTTTACTTAACAAATCTGCCTTTTTATTCTCATAAATTGTCACCTTTTATGATACAAAGATTAAAAAATTTTCATACCTGAATATCTTTGAGGTTGGGATATGTCTCACAGTTCATAGTGATTGCCTTGAGACAAAGTTTTGCATGTAGACAACGTAATGAGGGATGGATTTACAAATCCAAGAGTAGGTAAGTGAACATGGAAAGAAGGAAAGTCAATAGAAGATAATGTTATGAATTCCCTGGGCTGTAGGTATCTAGTATTTCTCCCAGGGACTTTGGTGAAGAGCTTTACAAATATGACTCAAAATCATCTGTCCTGAGGGAATTGTCCACAGTTGATTGTGAGTTGCCCCTGCAGCATAATATCCCCACATCTTTAGATTGCAGGCGTGTGAATACTAAGGCAACAGGTATCCCACACTGAGTGTCAGAGAAATTATTGGGCAGAAACCAAGACTTGCAGTGGGAATTGGGCCAAAGACTGCCTAAAATTTTTTTGTGTAAAATTGGTACACAGAGGTTGTATACCCTATTATGTGCCATGTGAGAACATTTCGGTCAATGACAATCACATATGCAGTGGAATATAACCTATAGCTTAGGAGGGTGGAAGGGTATGTCACATAGTTTTATGTAAGTACACTGTGATGTTCACATAATCACCTAATGACACATTTCTCAGAATGTATTCTCATTGTTAAGCAGTTTATGTATGCATATACTGTACAGTTGAATTGACAGTATATTTTGTTTTTCTTTCTTATTTCTACATAAAATAATGGTGTATCTTAGAGCTGATAAAATTAGATTTAATAGAACATGTTAGACTGCTGATCTTGCAAAGATGAATTTTTTTGAGGTAAAATTTGAATAAGCAACATGCATACCACTAAATTAAGCCATCGACATCCACAAGGCCAACTGCAGTCCTCATATTCCTTGCCCTTGCTGGAAGTGTATGGGTCACTTTCCACATCCAAGAGTTTATCTGAGTAGAAAAGGTCTTACCTGGAAAGAACAAGTAGAATGATATTCTGTCATATAAATTGGTATAGAGCAAAAGTTTTCTTTTTTATTTTATGAAAAAATAAAACAGAATTTCATAACAAAATAATAAGATAACAATTTTTGTTCTTGAAGAATTAAATCTTTTTGCAAATTAAATCTTTTTCATAACTTTAATAATCATATAAAACAGATAAAATAGAAATGTATTAATTGAGTTAAGATTTATAAGTATGAGACTCTATAGCTCTGTTGTCTCCTTCTCCCTGTGGAAAGTTCTAAGTGTTCTACATGGGAGCCTAAAGTTCCAACATCAGGGTTAGGAAGTGGTGATTGACAGGAGACTGCCCCGCCCCCTCCAAGCATTTACTTGGTGTCTACTCACTCTTATTTAAAAACAACTCAAACTAGTTTGGTTGTATGGTTTCTCAGAGTGTACCAGATTTAAAAGTAGTAATTCATGGGAAGGAGCAGCTACTAAATATTGGCATAGTGATCTTTACACAAAGCAAATGCTACAAGTTAGGAATGTATCTGAAAAACTACAAAAAGCAACTTTTAAAGAAAGATAGCATTGAGAAATATTTAGCCTGTAAACATAAGTTCAACTCGCATCATTAGTTCCTGAAAGTGTCAGAGTGCTACGAGAACAAGGAAGAAAAATTTAGGATTATGGGGTGTTTTTCATATTTTTTTGTTGTTTTGTAGAATTACTAAGGAACTGAGGTATGTTGTTTAGAACAATTCATATTAAAAATAGTTTAAATCAAGTAGACTTTATGCATAAGGAGTCAAATTTTAGTTAAGTGGAACATTTATGTGAGTAGAATATTCTTTTTCTCAAAGGTGATGAATAAACAATATGGCATTATATGTATGTATTAGTATTCTTCCATCTCTGGTAGAAAATCCACCTAAACTGATAAACAGATAAAGGGAATAACTGAAAGTAAAGAAGCTTCATATGGGATTTGGCCTAGTAGCTTATTAATGTTACTAAATATCTAATTTTCTTCTGTTCTCCACTATGTTTTCATTTTCCACGTAAGTCTGGTTCCCTTCCAGCCACAAGATGGCTCGTTGATTTTTCACTCACATCCTGCAGCGAAGGAGAAGAAAGTAGTGAGAGGAAAGAGAGAGGAGTTTGTTCTTCTTCCTCAATCATTAAGCAAGAATCTTCTCTCTGATTGGCCCAATGCATTTCCTGTGCCCATTCCTGACCTCCTAACTGTATCAACAGGGATGAGATGATATTAATCAGTTTAGGTCAGTCAGGGATTCCCTTCTGATCTAAAGCTGATGTTAATTCTTGGCCCTGTGCTAGCACACATAGAGAAATTAATGTCTGGTATGGTAACAGAGAATGTTCATACCACTGTTACTCAAGGTATTGATTGACCAGACTCTAAGTTCTGGAAGGAATTGGCTCTGTCTTGTATATCTGTTTCCTGTCCACCACTGTAACCCCATTATGAGTACAAAGTCTATTATCAGAGTAGCTTAAACATATTTGTTTATTTATTAATGACCAAATGGATTTTTTTCTTTTTGGAAAAACATAGATTTGAATTTCATTTTCCTAATTCTTCATGTTCCCCAATTGCAGTTGTTAAGGAGCTGTTTTTGGCTTAACAAGAAGCAGGATCAGTCATTGCACAAAGAGCATTTTTCTCCTGAGCTTTTTAACACTATTTCCAAACAAAAGAGGATGGAATTAACTATTTCCCTGTTTGTGGACATTAAAAAAACAGGAGGGTGTGGGAGAGGGAAAAGGGAGAGAGGGAAAAGAAGAAAAATAGCAAAGGAATAAAGAAAAGATTAAAAGCAGTGAGAGAAGAGCAAAGGGAAGGGAGAAACAGAAGGAGGGAGGGAAGCAGGAAAGGAGGGAAGAGGGGTGGGTAGAAGGAGAGAAGGAAGGAAGGAAAGATGGGCTGACAGTCTAGAATTTGGTTCCAGGAAAAGGCACTCTGAGTTAGTTGTTGGCCTATAACATGAATTTTCTGAGAGAGGTGTGTGTGTGTGTGTGTGTGTGTGTGTGTGTATGTGTGTGTGTGTGTGTCTTTGTTTGTCCTGATAAACATCAAGCCTAACTTGAGGCTCTAAAATGGTCCAAACAGCTATGAGAACATGAACAGCAAGTTATAAATCACCTAGTCACTTGAGTGTGGATAGAAGTTTCAAGCCAAATACCTGAGTGTCTGCTTCATAACAGGAATAATAAGGCTATTTGAAAACATGACCCAGATCCCGAGCTATCGTTGTTTCTTTCTAGAGGACACTCTGACATGTTTATATGTACAGTACATGCTGAAATTATATACAAGGAGTAGGGGAACAATTGACTTTCTGACTTTATAGTCTGTCATTTACTTCTAAGGTTTTTCATGAAATGAAGTAATAACTTCAAGATCAAGGGCATTTTCCTTTGGGTCTTCATCAATTATTTCACTTTCTTTTGGCAGTGGCCTCCAACCACTTCTTCTGAAATATCAACCACCGGGCTGATGTTGTGCTGGAAAAGCTTACTTTTTCTCTCTACCTTCCTGAATGCATGTTTCATACATTAAATTGTTTTAACCACTTCAACTTTTGCTATAGTTTGGCAATAGGTACATTGCTGAATTGCATGTTCCCGATTTAATGCTTTTAGAATGTCTTTAAGTAGGTTCCAACACACTTAGTCATTACTATTCAAACAAGAGAACCATATTTCAAGGACCAGAGCTGGGAGAGAGATGAGGTGACTAATGGGTTATAAGGGAAAACCATTCATCAAGACACATTGGAGGCTGAAACAGATGGTGAGGAAATGTCCCTGAGTCCATTCCTCCTGGCCCCAAAGGGCCCACCAGTTTTATTTCTAGCAAACACACACCTTGGCTGGCTTCCCCTCACAGCTTCTGGCTGATGTTTCCTATTTTAAGATCTTGGACCTAAACTCACATAAACTAACCCAGTGAGGGAAAGAAAGGCCAATCTGGGTGCCCCAAGTAGGTGCTGACATTTGTAGAGGGTGAGCTGGCACTATACCCATCCTCAGTGCTGGATCTGAAAGGTTGTTAATAGGTGTAGGACAAAGGAATGTAAATCCGTGAATATTCAAATATAAAGGCTTGAACTGCTCCCTTTCCTTGAGAAAGGTGCCTGGTTTCTGAGCTTCCCAGTCCTCACGTAACTAGAAGACAGGATGACCCCAACTTCTCAAGAAGGATATGTAATTGACACAAGATAATGTATATAAAAAATATTTTCAGACATGTTTCCTCCCTTATGGCCCCCCCTCAGTTCTGGAGAATAACAGTGAGTTTAAAGCAGGAAGGATTCCCCCACAACCAGATATCTGGAGCCTCTGGTTTGAAAAGTTATCCCTCAGGCAGTTGGGCAAATTGCATCAGATCATCTGTATGAGTTATCCAGAGAAATATCCTAAAGGAACATTCACTTAATTATACAAGATGTACACAGAAGGATGGATCATTGTTTATACTGTTTATCATGACAAAGAACTGCAAGCCACCTGTATGACCATCTAAAGAGTAAAATGGCTAGCGGGTAGAGATGTAGCTCAATGATAGAGCACTTGTTTAGTATGAGTGAGGCTCTGGGTTGGATCCCTGGTACTGGGATAAAAACATACATCCATAGAGTAAAATAGTCTTCAGTTTTTAAAATGATGTCATAATCCTAGTTTTCTAGATATGGAAATTTGTCCATTTTATATTATGAAATAAACAGGTTTACAAATCACCATGTGCTTGCCAATGTGAGTGTCTGTATCTATGGTTGTATCCATACTTAGAGCTCTGCAAGGCCAGTGGCTGTAGAGAGATATCTGGAAGAATTGCTTTGGATTTGAACATTGTTTTTATCTCTGAGTAGTTGAATCAGCATAAATCAACTTTTTCCTTTGTATTTTTCTACTTTATATAAAGTTTTAAAACTAAGAGGTCTGCATCCTATTTATCTCAAAACACTAAAAATGTTCTTCAGTGTGTCCCCTTGAAAATGAGTCAGTCTGAAACCTTGAGCAGGAATATTTCTATCTTAATTTGTATTTAACTGTATCTCATCTGTTCTTCATTGCCTTATAATTACCTAAGTAGCCGATTATTTTCCCACTACTCCAAAAGCTTTTCTAAAATCAAGGTTTTGCCTTGACCCTAGACCCCAATGTCATGTACCAGTGCAATAACTGAAATTCAGTGAGTCTTTCCCATTTTTCAGTCCACATGTCTTGTGACCTGGAGGCTGTTCCAAATTTTGGCATTGCCCTGCAGTGATGCTGTGATCAACACCTCCTGAGAGCGCTCATCCTATAAGAAATTTAAAATGATCTCAAAGGTTCCCATTATTCTTAACTTCATCACCCTGAGATTTAACTTGTCCAGTCAACACAGAGCAAATGATATCAAAAGATAACACATAAGGGTCAGCTTTATAGATGCCAGAATGCCAAATGCATGTAACGTAGGGTTAAAAATTAAAAAGAAAAAAAAAGTAGTACCAACAATAGTAATAGTGATTCAAATTATATTTTTCTGTATTAGATTTTCTGTAAAGAAAATTCTAATAGGCTCTAAGTAATTTCCTCTCAATCTTTCTCTCCCCCTGCCTCACCTCTGGGCCTTAATTCCTTGTGGAGTTAACACTGATACTCAGTTTGGGGATTAAAGGAGGACCTGACCTGGATTTGCTCCGCGTTGCCCATGCCCTAGATTGAAATGTTAAAGGACTTGGAATAAAAAAGTTGCATTTTCAATAACGGCTTCACAGTGACTGGGGAATTAATGTCAGCCAGGCAGTGATTTCCCAGTGGTTGAGTTTGTAGCAAAAGTCTTCAACTTTTATGTGTGGCCTGTTTGAAGTTGAAAATTGTTGTTAGACTCTCCAAAGTTGTTTGAGGTGTCACTCATCCTGTCCTTTTGTGTTAGGGTGAGGATGTGAAGCACAGCAGCTGGGAATAGTTCTGTGACTGCCACCCCCAAGGCAGGTCTCTGCCAGGGCCCAATTGAGCCCGTCTCCCAGGGAATTCAAAGCTTTCAGTGTAAGGCAGCTCTGCATCCATCTGTAGTCTCATCGCCCACAACTCTAACAGGAACTCTCCACTCCACCAAGAGCAGGGAGCTCATGGCCCCATGGATGTGCAGTGCAGATGAGCACCTCTAGCATTTTTATTTTACATGCAATTTGTCTTTTTAGGATATTGTTCTTCAGAGAGGCAGCAGCATAAAGTAACAATAATAGAGATAAGTATACTGTGGCAACAATTATAAAATCAACAACTAATAGCCTGTTTGGCACTGATTGTGGCCACACACTTCAAGTAAGATTATCTCATTTGATTATCTCAATAACCCTATCAGATAGACAGGGATATCTCCATTTCACAGATCAGGCAATTGAGATACTTGGTTTAGGTAAATTAACCAAAGTCATACCGCAAGTAAGTTGGGATTTGAATCCTTACAAACTGACTCCAGAACCTGTTATTATTATCTTGGTCTTTGAAATTGAGGATTAAATCCTGGTTTGTCCACAGTCTGGGTCAAGCAAACAGCTGTTACCATAAGACAGTGCACTCAGAGCCTGTGCCAGTGCTCAGCTAGTGGGGCATTTCTGTTACAGAGGCTGAGAGCTAAAAATTGTATTGTGTGGAGTCCTTTGCAGTTGGAGTGTCTATGCAAGACTGGAGACAGTGGTGAGCATTTTGAGGTGATGGCTATGGGCAGAAAGGGAAGATCTTCATTGTGAAGGAGATTTCTAACCTCCTGAGACAGGTGTAGAATCATTTCTAGTATCAGGGGTCCTGACTCATGGACAATTGGCCAATTCATGGGCCTTTCTCCTCTGTACATTGGCTATATAGTACCCCAATCCAGTCGTCTGGTCATCTGGGAGCTTCTGTAAACCACATAATATCTCTCTTTTTGTTTTGTTTTGTTTTGTTTTGTTTTTGTTTTTTATTTTTTTGGTACTGGAGATCGAAATCGGGATCTTGCAGGCAGAACCACTGAGCTAAATCCACAGTCCCCATATAATATCTCTTAATTAATATTTCCAGCTTTAGCCAGCTGGAACAGATTCTGTTTTCTGCAACAAAATATCTTGATCAATACCTTAGAAATGTCACAGACTAATTATTTAACTCTTTGACCCACAATGTACTTTTCTGCAAAATGATAATAATGAAAGGACTGCCTCATTAGATTGTCATTAGTGTTAAATAATGCAATGTAGAGTCACGCTGAAAACACTGAATCAGCCCGCGCCCTGGCAGCAATCCATTGCCCCCCACCCCCTGCTCCTTTGGCCTCTTCTCTGTACAGCCACCTGGTTCCACATTACAAAGACGCAGAGGACACCGGACCACCAGACCACTGTACTGGAGCTAATCAAGTTCTTGGCATTTAAAGTATTCCTGCCCACAGGTAGGGGCTTCTGAGCCACCATCCCACTGCTCCTGGTCCAGAGGAAGAGGCTTCTGGGCTGCCAAATGTGCCGCCGCTCCCAGTCCAGAGGAAGGAGCTTTTGGGGCACCATCCCTACCACTGCTCCTGGCCCTTGGCCCACCTCTCCCAGCTCAGAGGAGGTGAGCCACACAGATGTCAACAGCACCACCTCCCCCCCCGCCCCCAAGTCAAAATGAGAAAACACGTAAATAAATCTCCAAACCATACTTCCAGATCACCTACAGCAACCCCAAAGGGAAATGAGATGGAACACTCTGATACTCAACCACCTGGACCCACTGAACTGGCAACAA
>NW_004624733.1:30914118-30952781 GCF_000247695.1 Heterocephalus glaber | reverse complement strand
ATGATACTCTATATAGAAGACCCCAAGAACTCCACCAAACGTCTTCTAGACTTAATAACCAAATTCAGTAGAGTAGCTGGATACAAGGTCAACACACAAAACTCAATAGCTTTCCTCTACATGAACAACAGATTCAATGAGAGAGAAATAGGGCAAACAATTCCTTTCACAATAGCATCCAAAATCTGAAATACCTAGGAATCAACCTAACAGAAAACATAAAAGACCTCTTCTCTGAAAACTATAGCACTCTGAAAAGAGAGATTGAAGATGATATCAGAAAATGGAAAGTCATCCCTTGCTCCTTGCTAGGAAGAATCAACATAGTGAAAATGGCCATACTTCCAAAAGCTCTATATAGATTCAGTGCAATCCCAATTGAAATTCCAGCAGCGTACTTCACAGACCTTGAGAAAACAATCCAAAAACTCATTTTGAACAAGAAGAGACCCAGAATAGTGAAAGAAATTCTAGGCAACAGAGACATGGCAGGGGGTATAACAATCCCCAACTTGAAACTATACTACAAAGCTACTGTGATTAAAACCACATGGCACTGACAAAGAAACAGACCTGAGGACCAGTGGAACAGATTAGAAGATGCAGAAACAACTCCAGACACACCCAGCCACCTCATCTTTGACAAAGGAGCCAGACACCCTCACTGGAGGAAAGATAGCCTCTTTAATAAATGGTGCTGGAAAAATTGGCTTTCAACTTGCCAAAGATTAAAACTAGATCTATATCTCTCACCATGCACTAAACTAAAATTGAAATGGATTAAAGATCTAAATATTAAAATAGAAATGCTGATCCAGTTGGAACAGAGGTTAGGTAGAACTCTTAAAGGCATTGGTGTAGGAAAAGATTTTATGAACAAAACCTCAGTTGCTCATGAAGTAGCACAAACAATCAACAAGTGGGATCTCTTCCTATTAAAAAGCTTCTGCACAGCAAAAGAAACTATCAACAGTGTGAAGAGACAGCCCACAATGTGGGAAAAAATTTTCACCTGCTTTTCCTCAGACAAAGGTCTACTATCTTGAATCTATAAAGAACTTAAAAAAATCAGACCTCTCAAATTTAAAGAACCAATCCAAAAATGGGCATCTGAAATGAATTGACATTTCTCAGACAAAGAAGTAGAAACAGCAAAGAAACAGATGAAAAAATGTTCAACATCACTGGTCATTATAGAGATACAAATGAAAACAATGCTGAAATTCCACCTCACCCCAGAAAGAATGGCTGCTATCATGAAATCAACCAATAACAAATGCTCGTGGGGCTGTGGGGAAAGAGGAACCCTGCTCTGCCCCTGGTGGGAGTGTTGACTGGTGCAACCATTGTGGAAATCAGTATGGAGAGACCTCAAAAAACTAGGACTAGAAGTCCCATTTGACCCAGCTATTCCCCTGCTGGGTATCTTCCCCAGAGAATTAAAAGAATCATACCACAGTGATATATGTGCACCCATGTTCATAGCAGTTTGTAATAACCCAAACTTGGAAGCAGCTCAATTGCCCATCAACTGGAGAATGGATAAAGATAATGTGGTTTTTTAATAAAATGGAGTACTACTCAACCATCAAAAATGAGAAATTAGACGCATTTATTGATAAATGGATGCTAATTGAGGCGATACTCTTAAGTGAAATAAATAGGACACACATATGAAAATACCAAATAGTTTCTCTAATGTGAGAAACTGAAAGTGTAAATGAAGACTATAAATTATAATAGATAATCTGAAATAGGAAGAAAAGGTGCAAAGGGGAAGGGGAAGCAGGAGGGGTAGGGGAAAGGAAAGAAGGGAATGGAATTAATATGAGAAAATATGAAAATGGAAACAAAGTCTTTGTAAATAGGGAGGGATGGAGGGTTTGAAGGGAAGGCAGGGGAATGGGGGAAAAAGAAGAATCAGAAGAGATTATGTAAAGGTGCAAATTTCCAATAAAAAAACCCCACATTTTTTTCTGTTGGTTTTTCTCAGCCTTCCTGAGAAATCAATGGAGAAAATGGAAAGGACTCTTACTTTATTATTTTATTTCAGTACAGAGGATTGGGCCAATGGCATTTGCACTGAGCTTCATCCTCAGTACACACCCCCCTCCCCTGCCCTTTGGTGCTCACTAAATTTCCTAGGCTGGCCTTGAACTTGCAATTCTCCTGCCTTAGCCTCTATGAGTGGTAGGATTACAGGCCTCTGTTACCATCCTTGACTGAAGACGCTCTAATTTTTAAGTGAGCGGTAACAGAAATTGTTCAGTAAACACCCCAGGGTGAAAGCAGAACATTTAATACCAAAGGCAAGGCCAGAACTCAGGCCTCTGCACAGAAATCCTTACCTCTGGATTTCATACTCTGTTTCAAAAGCAGATAGGGCTGGCCATATAGTGGAGTGCATCTGGAAGCAAAGAGTTGGTAAATAGGAAGACCTGTCTTCAGGCTCACATTTGGGACAAGCAGAGGAAAAGGAAGGGAACCATGTCAGATTAATGAGTGGAAAGGAAAACGACAGAAGAGCCGAAGATTTCTGTGTTAGGAGAGAAATTTATTTCTCTCCACGCTTCTAGGAAAAGGAGAAGCGGGGTGAGTAACAACACGTGTGTGTGAGTGTGACTATGGATCCCATATTATGTTGCTAAGTAAAGCTGTTTGTAATTTTTGAGATTGTTTCAGGAAGGCAATCCATGCCAGAATTCTGGAGGCAAATAAACAGTTTTATGATTTTATAACAACAAATTCTGGGAACTATAGAGAGGAATTTAATTTTAACTATACTTGCCCAAAATTGCAAGATAGACTAATTGACTAAAGAATCTTTTGAGCCTGAGCAAAGAATGTGGCGATTTCTAAGAGCGAACATGGGTTCACTAAGAATGAAGTAGACAACACCGATCTATTTCCTTTAAGCAAAACATTTATGTTGAGAGATATTGAGGGCATAAAGTTGATCTGAATTCTAGGAAATATTTTGCCAGAATGTCCTTCTAGAAAACTGGGGGGTGCAAATACTAATTCTGATAGATTTTAAACTTGTTGAATAATTAATGCCTTTGAATGATTCAATGATCATGAAATTAAAGTTCGTCTTGCTTTGGGGGAGTCACTATGCCTACACCAATTGTGAAGCACAGCATGCATAATCACTTCAGACACTCCAACACTATTCAGGTGGAAATTATCTTGGGTAACTCACAGGAAGGTCTTTCCTGGCAGGGCACTCACTTGGTTCTACCTTTAGCTTAGTTTCACTGAGTTTTATCATGTATAAACATGAACGTATACTTTTAAAATTTTCAGATAAAGAAAAACCTGAGGAGATTAGTGATATGCTATTATAGAAAGTTGATTTATCAGAAAGTAAATGTAAGAATTTTAATAATAAAATTAATTTTTAAAATTAAAAAGTAGAGGTCTAAGGGAAGGTGGAAGGTATGAGGCTTCTCATGCTTTCCTCTGCATGAAGCCAGCAAGGACAGGTACTACACAACTGTCCTATGGCTTACAGCAGATATTTCAGCAGGCATTACAGATTAAAGCCAGTTGTGTGACTGGGAAAAGAGGAAAGCTGTATGGGAGATAAACATGAGTATTCATGTATGCCTGTTATATAATGATTTTAATTTTGGGGCTAAGATACCTAGAAGAGTAATAGCTGGGTCAAATGGAATTTCTGCTTTTAGTTTTTTGAGGAATCTCCACACCGATTTCCACAGTAGTTGTACTAGTTTATGTTCCCACTAACAATGTAAAATGTAAAAACGTTTTTCCCCCTATCCTCACCAGCATTTGTTATTATTAGACTTTTTTGATGATAGCCATATTTTCTGAGGTAAGATAGTATCTCAGTGTAGTTTTACTGTGCATATCTTTGATGACCAGCGATGATGAACATTTTTTCATGTATTTATTGGCCATTTGCACTTCCTCTGAGAAGTGTCTATTCAATTCAATTGCTTCTTTTTGATTGAGTCTTTTATTGGAGCCATCGAATTTTTTTGAGTTCTTTAATATTCTTGATGTTAGTTATCTAAAGAATGGCTGGGAAAATTTTTTTTCCATTCTGTAGATTGTCTGTTCACTCTGGAGGTTATTTCTTTTCTTGTATAGTGGTTTTTAAATTTGATATGGTGCCATTTGTTGATTCTTGGTTTATTTCTTGTGCCATTGGGAAAGTCCTTGCCTACACCTGTGCCTTCAAGAGTTGTACTTATTTTATCTTCCAGCAGATTGTTTCCATTTTAATACTTAGATCTTTGATACATTTATATTTTAGTTTAGTATTTTGTGAAATATATAAATCTAGACTCAGACTTCTGTGTGTGGATGTTCAGTTTTCTCAGCTATCTTTTCTCTAGTGTAGGCTTCTGGCTCCCTTGTCAAAAATTAAATAGCTAAACGTACCTGGGGTTGGTTTTGCCTCCTTCTATTCTTTTCCATTGATCCACATGCCTGTTTTTGTGCCAGTACTATGCTGTTTCATTCATTGTAGCTTTATAGTATAACTTCAAGTCAAAGATTGTGCTGCCACCTGCTTTGCTTTTGTGATCCAGAATTACTTTTGTTATTCTGGGCCTATTCTGATTCCATAAAAATTTTAGGATTGTTTTCTCCATCTCTGTGAGAAATGTTGTTGGTATTTTCATTGGAATTACATTAAATCTGTATATCAGTTTTAGAAGTACATTTTGATTATTTTGGTTCTACATATTTAGGAATAGAGGATAGCTTTCCATTTTCTGATGTCTTCCTTGATTTCCTTTTACACAGTGATGTAATATTCATTGTAGGGAACTTTCACTTCCTTAGTTAGGTTAATGTCTAGGTGTTCAATTTTTTTTGATGCTACTGTGAATAGTATTGTTTTTCTAATTTCTTTTTCAGTGAGTTCATAATTAGAGTATAGGAATGCTATTGATTTTTGTGTGTTTATTTTGTATCCTGCCACACTGATGAATTTGGTTACCAATTCTAGGAATCTTTTGGTGAAGTTTTTGGGGATCTTGTAAGTAAAGGAGCATGTCATATGCAGATAATGATATTTTTACTTCATCCTTTGCTATACATATCCCTTTTATTTCCATCTCTTGCCTGATTTCTCTGGCTGCTTTGAGAACTGTGTTGAACAAAAGTGGCAATAATGGACATTCTTGCTTTGTTCCTAATTTTAGAGGGAAGCATTTCATTTTCCCCCCATTTAGTAATGATGTTAGCAATAGGTTTGTGATAAATGGCTTTTATCATGTTGAGATAAAGGTCTTCTGTACATATTTTTTCAGGGTTTTTATCATGAATGGATGTTGGATTCTATCAGAAGATTTTTCTGCATCTATTGAGATGGACATGTGACTTTTGTTTTTACTTCTGTTTGTATGATGAATTACATTTATTAATTTGCATGTATTAAATCATCCTTGCATCCTTGGGATGAAGCTTACCTCGTCATGGTGTATAATCTTTTCGATAATTTATCAAATTATGTTTGCCAGTATCTTGTTAAGGATTTTGAACCTATGTTCATTAGAGAAATTGGCTTATAGCTCTCTTTTTTGTCGGATTCTCGTCTGGTTTTGGGAACAGGGTAGTGTTAGCTTCCAAGAATGATTCATTAAAATGTTTGAGGAGTACTGGTGTTAGATCTTCCCTGAAGTTCTTATAGAATTCAGCTGTGAATCCATCAGGACCTAGAGTTTTCTTAGCTGGTAGTTTTTATTTTTTTCAATTATTACTTCAATTTCATTTCCTATTATTGGATTGTTCAAGATTTTTAAGTCTTCTTGGTTCAGTTTTAATAATTCATATGTATCTAGAAATCTCTCCATTTCTTCTTTCTCCAAGTGTTTGGTACATAGGTGTTGCTAATAATTTTCTGGATTTGGGAAGTTTCCATCATGATTTTACTTTTTTCATTTCTAATTGCATTGATTTGTGTCTTTTCTTTCCTTTTTTTGGTAAGATTGGCTGAGATTGTCTATTTTGTTTATTTTTTCAAAAACCCAGGTCTTCAATTCATTGATTCTTTTTATTGTTTATTTCGTCTCCATTTCATTAATTTTTGCTCTGGTCTTTATAATTTCCTTCCTTGTACAAACTCTGGGTTTAGATTGTTCTTGTTTTTTAAGACCTTCAGATCCATCATTAGGTTATTCATTTGAGCTCATTCTATTTTTCTGATGTAGGCATTAACTGCTATATATTTCATTGTAGGACTGCCTTCATTGTGTCTCATATGTTCTGATATGTTGTACTGGCATTATCATTTAACTCTAAGGACTGTCTTATTTCTTCCTTAATTTCCTCTATGACCCATTGATTATTCAAGAGTGTGTTATTTAATTTACATGTGTTTGAGTAGTTTCTGTGGTTTCTTTTGCTATTGATTTCTAGTTTCATTGCACTGTGACCTGATAATATGCATGGTGAAATTTCCATTCTTTTGCGTTCACTTAGGCATGCTTTCTTAGCTGCTATGTGGTCTATTTTGGAGAAAATACTACATGTGGCCAAAAAGAATCTGTATTCTATTGTTAGGAAGAAAACTGCATATGTCTATTGAGTCCATTTGTTTAAAGCTTTAGTTCAACTCTGATATCTCTTTGGTGATATTTTGTTTAGTTGATCTATTTTTGATGTCAGAGTGTTGAGATCCCCCACTCTAATTGTATTGATGTTTACCTGATCTTTTATGTCCACTAGAGTTGTATTACAAAGTTGGATGCACCATAGTTTGGTGCATACCTGTTTATAATTGTTATCTCTTCCTGTTGGATAATTCTGATAACCAATATGTAATGGCCTTCTTTGCCTCTTTTGATCAGCTTTGCCTTGAAATCACTTTGTCTGAAAATGGGATAGCCACTCCTTGTTTTTGGGTTCCCATTGCATGGAATATTGTTTTCCATCCTTTAATTTTTAATGTATGAATTTCTTTTTGTGCTAACTCTGTTTCTTGCATACAGCATACCATTCTTGAATTCTGCTCATTTGTGTCTTTTGATTGGTGCATTGAGCTCATTTACATTGATAGTTATAATTGATAGGTAATGACTTATTCATGTCATTGTATTAATTTTCTGTTGCTGTTTTGGTTTCTTTCCCTTCTACTTAATTGCTATCCCTACTTGATGTGTTCATTTTATTGGACGTTTTAGCACTGCTAGCTTCTCTTATGGCTTGTATCTAGATGTCCCCCGAAAGCCTCATCCAGTCATAGATGGAAGTTTCAAGGTGGCTGAATCAGAGTGCATGAATGTGGATTAAAGTGTGATGCTGGGATTAAGGGAATGTTTAATGAAGCCCCAATTTGGGTATGGGTGACACCAATTAATAGGCTTACAGTCTGAATGGACTATAAACAGAGAGAGAGAAGGCAAGTCTGCTGCTTCTGTTGCTTGCTGCTTTGCTGCTGCCTTCCCTAGATGTTTCTCCTCTGTGATGCCCCTGTGCCATGCCATCCTGTTTTGGAGGCAACTGACTATGGACTGAAAATTCTACAAAATGCAAACTGAAATAAACCTTTCCATCCTTTGGGTGTCTGGTATTTTAACTCAACAACAAGAAAACTAAGACAACTTCATTGTCTCCTTCTAGGATATCCTTGAGAATTTTTTTGAGTATTGGTTTGATAGTCATGAATTTCTTTAGGTTTTCTTTACCACGGAAGTATCTTATTTCTCCATCAATTTTGAAAGATAATCTGAGGTTGAAAGTTGTTTTCTGTCATTCCACACTCTCCTTATCTTTAAGGTTTGTGTTGAGAAATCTATTGTAATTCTGGTCAGTTTTCATCCATAGGTGACTCATTGATTATTTCTAATAGCCTTTAAAATTCTGTTCTTGTGTTGTATCTGGTCTTTTAATTATCATGTGGTATGGAGTGTTTTTTTTTATTGTGGCTATTTGGGTTCTATATGCTTCATTTGTCTGTATGTTAAATTTGTTTTCCATTGTCTGGAAAGTGTTCTGCTACAACTTGTATAAATAAGTTTTTTATTCCCTTTGTGAAGTCTTCTTATTTTTGCTAATTCCAATTACTCAGATTACTCTGAGTCATCTAGGAGCTATTGGATTCATTTTTCACAATCTCTTATTATTTTTAAAGTTTCATTAATTGATCATTGACTTCAGCCCTGTCCTCCAGGTCTGACACTCTGTGTTCACATTGCTTACTTCTGTCACCCATAATTTTAATCATGTTTTTGATCTCATGGATTTCTATTTGGACATTTCTTATGGACCTCATTCTTTTCTGTCCTGGGCAGTCATGTTTTACACCTCTTTCTTTAGCCCCACTAGCTGTTTATTAGTGACTTTTCTAAACTCCCTGATCATTTGTTTCATTAGGATCATTATCTGACAAGATCTATGGACTTTAAATTTTCCAAGTACCATGCTCACTTTGGCAGCACATATACTGAATTCTACACATATACTGAATTCAGCACATATACTGAATTGAAGCATTTTATCTCCACTGTTACCCTTTCAGACCTATTTGTAGTTTATTGTTTTTTTCCCCTCAATGGACCCTGAACCAGATTTGGGGGAGTTGGGAGTTTTGAGAGGCAGTTTCTTGTCTTGCCTTTGCGTGTTTCTGTTCTTTTCTTTTTTGTGTTGTGTATGCTAGGGTTTGCAAATTCTTAGTCCCAGGTCCCCATTATTTGGAAGTGAGCCACAGTATTGTTTATAAGCACCAGTTCCTTCAAGCATTGGCATAAAGATAAAACCCATTGCCATCCATTACTCTGTTATCTCGGCTATAATGGTGAATTCAGCAACAACGATGACATCAAATTTCAACTGCATATTGACAAACCCTAGGAACCACTCATGAGTAGACATTAACCAAAACAAAGAGGACTATGATTTATGTGAATACAATTAGGGCACTCTTACACTGACCTATAGTAGTTTCCTCTGGTGTAGGCAGCAGTGCCAGAACCCGAATATACCACTATGTCAAATGCCTTCTTCTTCAGGATTGCTTCCTCTATTACTCCCACTTAACCGGGCCTCCCATAACAAAATATAGGCCCCAAGATTTTTCTGGCCTGAGCCCAAGCTTCCCAGGTGATCCCAGGAGATCCCTATTTACTGTCCCCCTCTCCAAGCCTAACTCCTATGGCTATCTCTCACCTGGTCTCTGTGGTAGGGTATTATTTCTGAAGTGAAATTCTCCTCCTGGGTGTTGTCCTCTTTCTCAATCAGGTCAGTCTGTTGGTTGTCACCTCTGTTGCCTTGTGTTGTGGAGAACCCAGGGTCTGAGAGTGAGACACATGGTCCCTGGGTCCTCCTGGGTCAGTGTGGGGCCCAGGCACGTGTCAGCATTGATGGGAGTGGGGTGCTCCAATTATGTAAATTTTGTATACAAAGCCATGCTACTTGTATGGTAAACTTCATAAATCTCTATTTATATTGTTAGTTTTTTTTCCTCTTTTTACAATTATCCATACTGTATATTCTATCTCATCAGAACTCTGAGGTCACCTCATTTGTAAATTTCTACAATTCCCTCAACAAAAGAGTCCCTTTTAAAATTACATCCCCTCCAAGAGTTCCTAATATGGTTGATAATGCAGTTCTTGCTCTAGCCAACTTCGGCCCTATAAAAAGTAAGGACATGATGCTAACCAGTCCAACCCTGTCTCAAGTAACCTTGGTCATGAGGTCTCATTAATCACAATATATTTTCCATAGCAACAAAATTGTACATTCAAAAAAAAGCAATTGCTCTTAGCAAGAATGAAGCCCCAAGAGATGGAACAGGAAAGCATTATTTTTTTATATAATAGCTAGAAGATGTGATTTCTATTAGAAGAAAATACAGTAGGAAAGTATAGTATAAAAATGATGAGTCCCAAAGGGTAACTGGGCATACTGGATGTGAGAGGGGACTGTACTTTTTATGTATTTCAAGGTAAGGGAAACAGAGTCTAGTGACTGATCCACTTTGTCACATGGTGGTCTCCTACCCTAACAGTGCAATAAAAAGTAATAGTTATGATAAAAACAATAGATAGCATCTACTAAGTATGTATTATATGTCAGACACTGTACTAAGCATCATACATGCTTCATCTCATTTAAAACTTTACAGTACCTCTCTCATGTTATTGCCATTTTTAACTTGAATGAACCAAGGCTTCATGGTTTATCTATTGTCACAGCTAGTATAAAGGATACTAATCTCTCTGACTCTAGGGCTTATATATGCAGCTGATTGGTTATATTGTTTTTTAAGGCCTGTGCTCCAGTTAATCTCCCATTGTAGTATGATCACTGGTTATTGGGAGAAAATAATAATTAAAGGTCATTATGTCTCTTTGCAATTTATCTGGAGGTTTCAGAGCTTCAAGCCAAGAGTCAAAAACTTGTGAAAGGGATAGAAGAATGTATTAGTGGGCCAAATACTATGAAATTGTAAAAGATGGCCTGGGGCCTAAGAAGCTTAGAGTATTATTTAGGATTTTCCACATATGCAACCTGAATGCAAATCAATTTTTTTGGTCTAAATTCTTAAACTTCAGAAGTAATATAGTTCAAATTGAGGTAGATTAGGGAAATTGGTACAGAGTTTTCTACACAAGACTTGTATTATGTCATTCATATATATTAGATTGATGAATAGATTAATCATTGGACAGATATCGTTTGTATCTTAGATAACAGAAGAAAGATTGTACTTTTTTGGCAGGCTTTGGATTGGTATGGTAACAAAAGTGAAATTTGGAATTGACTCTCTTGGATTTTGCCGAGTACAAGATATAAGTGAGTGTTTGGCTACTGTCTTGTTTACTTTTCTCATTGCTGAGACAAAATGCAAAACACTCAATGTGGAAGGAGAAAAGGTTTATTTTGAATCATAGTTTGTAGAGATTTCAGTCCATAGTCAGTTAGCTCCAAGGGACAGCAGAGGGGCACTGCAGAAGAGAAACAGTCCATGGCAAGCAGAAGGCAGCAAAGCAGCAGCAACGGAGGTAACAGCCTCAGCAAGCCTTCTTTCTGTCCCTTATATTCCATCCAGACTACCTGTCCTTCAGGTGCTTAGCACTCACACCCAGGGTGGGACACCCTTATTCCCAGCATCACATCCTTAATCCCAGGATCACACACCCTAGATCCAGCCACCTCTGAAAAGCCCCACCTATGACCATATGAGGCTTTGAGGGGACATCTAGATAGAAGCCATAACAGCTTGTAAAAAATAATTATCTTTAACTTGTGGCAGGTCACTAATTCTCTAAGCATCTCTTCCTTCATTCATTACTTTATGATAGTACTTTATATTCTGTTCAAAGAATAAAAGGAGACAATGATCTTCTTGGATCATCTCATAACTTGTATATCATCATTTGCAGCTTGTATTAAACATCCCCTCAGTGAGCTCTTTCCTGACTGCCACCCATGAACTTGCTACTCTGAGTATTATTATTCTTTACTCCATTACTCAGATTATTTCCCACATATTTGTCATTTTCTGTAACAATAACATTTATGCATTTGTATATGTTTATTGGTTTGTCTCATGCAATAGAATATGATCTATTTTAAGTTGGGAAATTTAGCTTTTTGCTTCATATCTGCATGCCCTATCCTTAGAACAATGACTGCCACAAAGAAAATGTCTGAGAAATGTTTTCTGTTGCATGCTTGAATGAATGAAAAAAATTATAACCAGTAGAATGTTGGTTTAAAGGTGCAAATATCCTGGCCCAACCCAAGAGACTCTAATTCAGGTCTCGTTCTTGAGAATTCTAGGAAATGAGAATTTTACAAGTTCTTTATGTGATTCTGATGTGCAACTAGGTTTCAGAACTATTATATTATAAAAATTGCCTTTGCCCTCAAGGAACTTTCAATCTTAGAGGGCAAACAATATCCCTGCTCAGAGAAGGAATGACAAACACCTCCACCAATTTGATCACCATACGCCCAAACCTGGCCTCCTTTGGCCTTCCTTAATTACAAAGAAAAAAAAGAAAGAAAACAAAAGTGCTTTAAAAGGAAAAGGAAACAGAGGAAAGCAGAGGGAAAAAGTAAAGACAGGGTGAAATGAATAAATACACAGTCGTACGCCTTTCTGCAGTGGTCTGTTAGAACAGTGATAAAGAAATAAGAAGGGAAATGTAGAAGAAACAGATGCAGCTGCCAGAAGTTAAATACACATCTGTTAAGAATGCTCTTCTCATATGCAGGGTCAGAAAAATATGTACAAATGTAGCACCTCACTGATTGACAGAAAAACCTCAGTTCTGGCACTGGGAATCTTGTTTTCTTGACAGCACTTTGTTTTAAAGCTGGAGGCAGAGAAATGTCTTATGCATGTCCTTAAACTGGAAGGCCTTTTGTTCAGGATACTTATACCATTTGCAGATAATGATGTGCATAGCAGTTTCAGCTGTCTGCATATGCATTTTTATGTTTTTTTATGACAGCTCTGCGTACTGAACTAAAAGGCCATTTAGAACTGTCAGGCACTGACAAGCATCACCCTTTACATTTACAATTCTGTTAGCGTGCATTGTCAGGTGGGCTCACCAGACTGCAGAAATGTGATTTCCTTTGAAACCTACGTATGACTTTAATTTAATACAGCAGCCTGAAAAAAAAAAAGACAGAGTGAGAGCCCAAGAGGCCTTTATTAAGTATTCTTTTTCCATTAATCTCCTACTTTTTTGTTTTTGTAAGGCCCTTCCTTTATTCCTCATCTCCTTTCTTTTCCCTTCCTTCTTTCCCCATTATTTCTCTTTTATCATTCCTCATGTCAAGCAGAAGAGAAGTCCGACTAAGGAAATGACTACCTGTCTGAGCCAAACCAGACTACCTCTTACTTTCCATGTGGCCTGGGGTTAATTTTCAGTCAAACCAGTTTTTAAAAGATATTTGGCACAATGTACTGCTGAGCAAATATTCACAACTTGGATGGGGCAACACAGAAGGAATCTATTTAATCCAACTAATGACATATCATTCCCCATTATCACTACCACCTGTCTTTGAGAGTCCCTTTTTCTCCCTCCAAACATTTATTTCAATAGTATGGAAGCCTATTCAATAAAAGACACTGACCTATGTACTCATAAGAGGAATGAAAACAATATGAAGCCATGGTTCAGCATTGCAGGATTTCATAGTCCACCTGCAGTAGCCCATTCTGTGTGCATGAACAGAAGTTTCAGCCCAAACTAGGCTGAAATGAAATGATAGCATACATGTAAGGACTTGAGACAGATTTGCCAAAAAGCAACAGAATGTGAGCTTCAGCAAGTCCCTCTCACTTGCCTGATCTGTTTTCAGTTGAAAACTATTGAGTTCTAGGTGTAGAGGGGAAGCCAATACAATGAGGCAGTATTTCTATATAAACATTTCTGATAAACTGCTTTAGAAGATCTCAGGGAGAAGGACCTGGAGTCTTCAGGGTGCCTGAAATCTTCAGTTTCCCTTTGTTGTCTTAATTGCAACCCCCCCCCCCGCCTCTTTCTCTCTCTTCCTCCCCTTCCCTCACTGGGGGTCAAACCTGGGTCTTTGCATATGATAAGCAAGTACAGCTATCAGTAAGCTGCATCCTTCACCCACTTCCTTTTTTTGAGACAGTCTTACTAAGTTGCTCAGGCTGTCCTTGCTTCTGCCTCAGCCTCCGGAGTAGCTGGAATTACAGGCAAGCATCACCACACTTGACTCCTATTCTTTCTGTTATAAAGGATTGCCCCAGCCCTGAATAAAGTACAAGATTTTGTTAGGAAGACCAGGTTATTATCAACAAAGAGAACCTCAAGGAAAATATTGACCTATAGATAAAATGTTGACAGCCAACTGTTTTTGACAATGGACAAGTGGATTTTTTTTTCTTCCTAAAACTGAGGTACAAAATGCACAATGTGTACTAAAGTGTGTGGCTCAGTAAATTTACTATTGATAAAACCAACAGAGCAACATGCAGAATATTACTAGTCCCTAGGAAAGGAAGAACATAACATTCATAATCATTCCAAGAAGTTTTTCAGAAAGGCAAGGTAGGGGATACAAGAAGTACTGAATGTGGTATCAGGAGGTCATATTTTTGTTGACTGTGAATGATATGGCTGTTCAGCAAAACAATTCAACGCAGAGAGAGAGGGAGTTGGCTCCCCTTCTTCCTTTACCTTTATGAATCTGACCACCATAGCATAGAGTCAGTGCTTTGAGGGCCATGTCCAGCTTTATGTGCAGATGGCATATGGTCATCTCTCCTCTGGGGGTGATGTGTCATTGCTTTGCTGCTTGTTATTCCTCCAGTAGAGTTGTATGACTTTGGCACAGGACCCCAGGCTCTTGATGGCAAGGAGAGAAAAGAGTTTTGAGACAGAAACAGAGTGGAGGGATGAAAGGTTGAAGCAGATCATAGAAGACTCCAGCTCTGCCCTACACCAAGGCTGCCTTTGCCAGCTCTATTGTGAGCCCAGGCTGGTTAAGGCTCTTTCCTGGAGGAGAAATGCTAAAAAAGGAGAGAACAAAATCTATGCAGTGCACTCCCCTTCAGCAGCTCCTCTGTCTCCTCTGTGCACTCCCTTCCAGTGCCCTGCGGGAACCAATTACCGTATTCTAATGAGGGCAGTTTCCAGTAACCTCATTTGGCAAGCTTGTTACCTCCTCAGCACACGCTGACCGCCACCACCTCCTCTCCACTCCCCTTTCTCAGCCCGGAAGCAGCCCGCCCGGTGCTTGCTAGCCACCTGGGCATCTCCCGGTGGAGTTACGAGGATAGAGGGCCATAGGGATGGCTGTGTGGAGACTGTTTACAGGATTCATAGGACTGTGGGACACTTGGCAAGGGAATAAAACAGTTAGGTGGTGGCTTTGGATGGGTATGAAATAGTCTTTGGGGATCAAAATGAAGAGTCATAGCTTTTTCAATAGCTTCTGTGACCTGCATATGCTCCTAGAGAAGGAGGATGTTGGTGAAGGGCTCTAACCTGAGTACAACGAATGACTCCATCATTTTCTAGCTTCGTGACCTCCAGGAAATTCCTAAATTGTTGAAGTGAGTCTCAGTTTCAGATCTATAAAATGGGAATAATGATAGTTTATTATTGTAAATATTTAAAGAATGATATATGCAAAGATTTTAGCATTTTTATCTAAGCTAGCTGAATAAAATGGAGCTTTTGCTTTTCTAATATTACTTGGACTAATAAAGATGCAAACAAGGTGAACTACGGGAATTCTTGTCTTGTACTGGCAAAGCCCTGCCTTCACCTGCTGGCTCTGCTTTTGTCTGCCCAGCCTCATCTTAGGATGCCACTCATCACTATGGTCTAGATGTCTATTCATGTGATACATTTCTATGTTCTTGGAGGTAAACTCTCCAAGACATGCTGACTGGAAAGGTTAAGTTTCTATCTGTAGCATGCATGTGTATGTATTTTGGTACACATGGGGGTTGTTCCCAGGACCCACCTCTGATACGAACATTGCTCAGATGCTTAAATCCTTGTATAAAATGCCATAATATTTGCATATAACCTATGCACATCCTCCGGTGCACTTTAAATCATCTTTAGAGTATGTAGAATACCTAAGATATGTCAATGGTACATAATTAGTTATTTTGCGGTATTGAGGGAAGAATAATACAGGGAAGACGTATGTTCAACACTGACGCAGTTTCTAAAAATAGTTTCCCTCCATAGTTGGTTGAATCTTCAAATGTGCAGTCTGTTGATACAATGACCCAGCTTTATATGTAGAAATATAAATGCACAGAACTATGGTTCTCTCAGGTGACAAGCAGGAATGATGAACATGGAGTAGGATGAGACATGGTTTAACATTTTATACTAAGTATTCCGGGATTGTTTTTAAAACACAAATGAATTTGGGTATTACTTGCACAATGAAAACGGGAAGAAGAAAGAGGAGGAAGAAGAGGCAGAGGAGGAGGAGGAGGGGGGAAGATGAGCTTCAGTACAGCAAATGTAAAGATTGAGGCTCGTTGCTGTTTGGGACCTTGACATTTCTCACAATCTCTGGGTCCCCCAATTGAGCTCCCCTACACCCACTTCTGTCAGAGAAAGACAGCCTTGCCGCACCACTCTGCCCTCCATCACAACTTTCTTGTCTGTTCACATGACATTGTGTCACTTAGCCTCTCACCATTTCCTCTCTGACTGTAAGGATTTTGAAGTTTTATAATCCTTTGAAGTGTTTTCCGAGAGAGAGAGAGAGAGAGAGAGAGAGAGAGAGAGAGAGGCTTCAAATTATTTATAAAGAAAATTCAGAATTTCAAACAATTAGGAAAATGATGATTATAGACAAATTTGAGAATCTATCAAAAACACTTCTTTAACTTTTTGGCTTCTTTATTTACATAAATGGCTGCTTATCACTCATTAGCCATTGAAAAGAGGTAAGGGGCCTTTCTGGTCATCACTGGCAATTAAATGTCAGTATCAATTTATTTATTTCACTTAAGTATTATGGCCTCAAGGTCCATCCATTTAGCTATAAATGTCTCTAGTTTATCATTCTGTATGGCTGAGTAGTACTCCATTTTATAGAAAAACCACATCTTCTTTATGCAGTCATCAGTTGATGGGCATTTGGGGTGTTTCCAAGATTTAGTTATTACAAACTCTACCCCTATAAACATGGGTCCACATATATCATTGTGTTATGATGCTTTTAATTCTTTTGGGAAGTTATCTAGCAGGGGAATAGCTGAGTTAAATGGGACCTGTAATCCTAGTTCTCTGAGGTATCTCCACACTGATTTCTACAGTGGTTGCACCAGTCTGTACTCCCACCAACAGTGGAAAAGGGTTCCTTTCTCCCAACAGTGCTGCCAGCATTTGTTATTGGTTGATCTCTTGATATCAGCCATTCTTTCTGGAGTGAGGTGGAATCTCAGCATTGTTTTCATTTGTATTTCTGAAATGACCAATGATGTTGAACATTTTTTAATATATTTGTTCGGGCCAGGGATTTAGCTCAGTGGTTTCACTGCCTGCTGCACAAGCGCAAGGACCCGAGTTCGCTCCCCGGTGCCAAATAAAACCAAAAAACAAATATGTTTGTTTGCTGTTTCTACTTCTTCTGAGAAATGTCTGTTCACTTCAGATGCCCATTTTTGGATTGTTTTTTAAAATTTGGGGGTGTCTGATTTTTTAATGTATAAATAAGGAATATTTTCTCTGGTGTGAGAAACTGAAAGTATAAATGAGAACCAAAAATGTCTAATAGATAATGTAAAATAGGAAGGAAAGAACCAATGGGGAAAGGGAAGTTGGGGGGAAGGAAAGAAGGGGGGAAAATATGAGAAAAGAAGGAAAAAACAGAAACAAAATTTTTGTAAATAGGGAGGGGTGGAGGGGTGGAGGGGTGGAAGGGAGGGAAAGGGAATGGGGAAAAAACAAGAACCAAGATATATCATGTATAGGTATAAATTCCCAAGGTCAAATATGATTATACTATATACCTAAAATGTACCAATGAACTTAATGGAAAAAAAGCCAGTACCAAATACAGACCAACATTCTCCAGTGCCGAGCCCACTCAGTGAGAACTGGCAATGGGTTGTGTGGACATCTGATGGGAACTCCCTTTGCACAGTGCTTTTTGCAGTTTGCAATTAAACACTAAAAGGTGATATAAAGAAATCAGCCTCTCTCTCCCTAATTCATTTCCTTGCTGACTCCTGATTGCCTTCTGGGTTTTAGCTCATAAGCCACCTGGTCAGGGTCTCATCTTTAAACTGTTTAAGCACCTACCAATTATAGTTTGCTCTCTGGTTAATTTTTTCTCATGAAATCAAGTTATTTTCCCTCATAATGCAGATCAGCCACAATTTATAATTATAGATTAATTTGCCTGTTGAATTTATTTAATACCTGTCTACTATGATGTTGTAAGCTCTGTAGTACAGAACTCTTTGTTGTGTTAACACCCAGCTCAGGGCTTAACACAGTGTCTGGAGCATAATAGATATTCAATAAATAATTGCTAGGGATGAAAAGATAAAATAATTAAATAAATAAATCCATCATTACCATAGTTATCCTACAACAAATGCTTTAAGTCTGTCTCGCCGAAAGTTCTTCTTCCTCTTCTCTATTTATTCAGTCTTTAGGGCATAAAAGAAAGAATTAAGATGCATTATGTACATGAACTAACTCCCCATGAGGAGTGTAATCATTATGCATTGCAAACGTGTACTAATAAAAAATTTAAAGATTTGAAAACTCTGTAACAACAATGGCCGTAACGTTAATATTAATATTCTGTGGACCATGCACTGAGAATTGTATAAATACATGCATATAATCTTATTTCAATCTTCATAACTCTATTATTATTATCAAATAGCCAGGGCAGCCACTCAGAGATCCTCCAGGAATGCAGTGATCCAGCAGTCTGCATCTCAGAGCACAGGTTTGCTGGGGAATTCACAGATGAGGACAGTGGTGCCAGCTTTTGTGATTGGCACTGGACATCTCACTAGAGCTTTTGTATTTTAAGCTGAAGGGCAGTGGCTCTGCTGTGGCTTCTTTGCTTTTGTAATTCTCTCCAGCACTCTAGGATTACTGGATTCTGTTGAGGTAGGGAGAGCAGAAAGTTTTGTTATTGCTTTTCTGATTCTTTTGGTTACTTAGTCTTTGGGGGTTACAGGTAAAGAACCAGGGCCCTACACTGACAACAGGTAAGGTGGGTGATAGAGAAAGTGGTATGATTTGTGGGCAGTAAAATTGTTATTCCCACCTCCCCCTATGCACCATGTCCTCCATTATTACTGCAGGCTTCAAAGCACGAAGGTAAAAGGCAACAGTGGCCTTGGGGGCCAGTCTGCTATGTCGAAGCAGCCCAAGGCCAAGGAACTCAGGATCTACACTGAGAACCTCAGTTTCCTTGGCTCTAAAATGGATGTAACAATACTTTGCATGTCACAGAGCTTTGATGAGGATTCAATATGATAATGTGGATGAAATCTTCACATAGTGCCTACTACATTTTTAATAGGCATTGGTTATTATCACTATTATTTTTATAGTGCTAAAGGTTAAACCCAAGGTCTTTTTTGTATACTAGCCAACTGGTCTACCACAGATCAATAGCCTCATGCTCCTTGTGACCATTTTTATTGTTTACTTACTAAATACCTAAAGTCAAGCATCAGTCTGAATCCAAATCCATGTTTCCCTGATTCCTAACTCTGTTCTTTTCAAATTACCCTGATCCATTACATGAGTATTTCCCTGTGCTGTGAACAGAGAGGAGAAGAAGGAAAGATTAATTAAGAAAGAGTCATAAAAAAATTCACTGAATATCGAACGAGTGTAATATTAACATACGTAATTACTTCTCAACTTCATAAGCTATAATATCAAAGACAAAAATCATGTCAGCTTCAATCTTTTTCTCATTGTAGATTCAGACCATTACATTAATGACTAACTTTCTGAGCTGTATAATTTTTTTCTTGGAAACATACCTTTGTTTGAGCTTAAGCACAGAAGCCTTTTTTGAGGCACCCTGGACTGGAGGGAGGTGCAGAAACCTCCACTTTGAGTCCTGACCTCCCCCCTACTGCTGTGATTATCAGCAGGTCCCCTCCCTTCATGAGGAAACAAAGGCGATTAATCACACAGGCAGCCCCATCTAGCCAGTGTGTTTGGCAGACTGTGGAGCTGGCTCTCACTCACTTCAGTGGGAGCTGGGGGCTAAGTGTGAGTAAGTCCCCTAAGTGTCTGTAATTAGAGACTGTTCCAATAGTCAGGGACCACCAGCCTTCTGGGCTGAGCTTGTTGCTAGGGAAAAGGTCCCTGAGTATTTTGAAAATCGGTCCTTGTTCATTTGAAATGCAGGCCCTCTCTCCTTCCTCTCTTCCCCTGTTGCTTGAATCAAGACCCCCATCTGAGTGAGGGAGAGCACAGTCTGTGGGTGGGAATCACTGCTCAGGACCCTCTCCTTGAAACCAAGTCAGCACTTCCTCCAGAGAAGGGAGAACTGAAAGACAACTTAAAGGCCTTTGCCATATAGAGTACAAGCAAAGCATTCTTCTATGCTCTTTCCTGTTTTCAAAACCTCAAGATGGATTTGGGCAAAGGGGGAGTATTCTGTTTCTCTGATGCAACTTTAAGAAACTTACCCAAGTTCAAAATTGCTATTGAATGGAACAAAAAGTTCACTGGTCCAATTACTTTTGCAGCCCTCTGAAACAATGAGCAAAATGGGTGGGGGGTGGATATTGATTGATCTTTCCTTCCTACCTTATTTCTTCTTTCCTTCCCCACTTCCTCTCTCCCCTCCCTTCTTCCCTCCCTTCTTCCTTACCTTCTTCCCTCTTTTCCCTTACTATTTATCTTAGCACCCAACCCTCTTCCAAGACCCTCTCTCTGATTTTCTCCTCCCTTTCATTAGGCGACCAATTCTGTCACATTACTCAGGCCACCTCTTTCCCCAAAGTAGCATTTTTTCTCTGAACTTCTCTCCTTTCCCAGTCTCTATTTTCCCTGTTCTCTAATTATTCTTTCTGTTATCCCTGACTCAGAAAACTAATTATGAAAACATAACTTTCTATTTTTTCTTCTGTTGCTCCATCACACAAATATGCAGGCAAGTTTAAGGTGGGCTGATTTAACAAGGGGCCCACATAAGATGCGGACCCCCAAAGTCCAGCAGTACCGTTGGAGAGCAGCTCAAACTAAAGTTCCTGGAGCATTGGTGTGATTCCACTTGGAAAAAGTGTGCCCTGAATCCTGAGGTATTCTCCAAATCTCTGCACAGAGAAAAAGAAACAGTGACACTCTCCCCAAGTCTGCCCTTGACTTGAGGAAAGCTTAAAAATAAGAGATGCAAATATCATATATCCAAATACTGAAGTCAAAACTCCACATTACCACTGAATCAAGTACTTTCACTTCCGGTGATAACCTTCATCGTGTTCTATAAGGCTGCTTTCGAATGTGGAATTCTTGGACCCCATGGAATCTGCATCAGATCTTGGAAAAGTGGGAGTGTTGACTTGCAGCACTGGTCCCAGTCATCTTCCCTTCTCTTCAGCAGCCAGCTCATCTGCTTGTGAGAGCCCTCAGGCATACCATTCATACTCTAGTTTCAGCATGTCTTAGTTGCTTTTCTCTTGTTGGCAAGACAAAATACCCAACACTCAAAGTTAAAGAAGCAAAGGTTTATTTCTGCTCACAGTTCATAGCGGTTTCAGTCTGTAGTTCACTCTCCAAAGTAGAGTGACATGGCAGAGGGATATTGGAGAGGAGAAACAGTTCGTGGCAGGCAGAAGACAGCAAAACCAAGCAAGTGACCAATGACTACTTTCTGTCCCTAGCTAGCCCTCTTTCTGTCCCTGGTATTTTATCCACCCAGGGTGGAGCAGCCTTAATTATACCCAGAACTATGCCAAATCTATCAGTGACTGATTTAGTAATCCCACACCCTTAATCCCAGCATCACGCACTCTAGATTCAGCCACCTTTGAAAAAGTCCCATCTGTGACCTCATGAGGCTTTGCAGGGATACCTAGACACAGCCATAACTCAGCTCAGTGCTCCAACAACCGCTCTTGCTTAGGCCTTGTGACACATAGTTCTGTGCACATGTCACCCACCAGAGAACACACTTGGGCAACAGTCTATTCAGGCTCTGGAGGTAAGGACAGTAATTTGGATAAAAAATTTCAGGCTCCTTGTAACCCACAGTGTGTTCTGAAACGAGACATGCCACAGGCTACAATGATACACTTTGCTATAGTCCTGTAGAAAAGGTCTTGGGGCCACTTTCTGAGGTTCACTGCCCAGGGCAAGATTCTTCTGCCCAGGTCAACTGACAATACTAATTAGAAGAATAGATTGACCATGTTACAGGTATATATTTGCAATCAAGCTGCTTCTCATAGGGACAACTCTACAGAGAATGCTTCAAGTTGCTTCACTGCAGACTTGCTGACTTAATAATGGTCAATGAGTACTCTGGGAAAAGGGGCAAGCTGGGAACAGGCAAATAACCTGTGAAAGTAGCACTGACAACACATAGTAAGTAATTAGTAAATACATTATGTATGTAAATAAATGAATGACCGATTGGAATTTTGTGAAGAGTTTCCTATTTGAAGGAAGAGATTACTAGTAGAAATTTCAGACACAAATAGTAGATGAGAAAAATTGTGATTGACTGATTAATTTGTAAACTTAGGAATGTTCTTATTAGAAGTGACCCCTCTATATTAACTGAGAATGAAAGGTATTTCTGCCCATAAAGCATTCATAGCTATATTCAAAGCTCAAAGAATATATATATATAAAGTTATTTATATTTTATTTATTTATTTGTTTTTGTTTTTTTTTTTTTTTGGTTCCAGGGATCGAACTCTGGTCCTTGTGCTTGTGCAGCAGGTGGCAAAACTACTGAGCTAAATCCCTAGCCCTAGTTATTGATAATTTAAAGCACGATTTCTCAACACACTGTCATTATTGACATTTTGTACTGAATAATATTTTTGTCACAGGAGTCTGTCCTCTGCATTGTCAGATAAATGGGCAAGCATTCTTGTTTTCCACCCACTAGATGCCAGTAGCATTCCCTCCCAGGAGTGAGAACCAAAAATGTCTCCAGATATTGCCAAATAATCCCTGGGGAACAAAATCACCCCTGTTCTTAAAGAAACTGATTCTAGATATATTGGCATCATCTTCTTCCAGCCAGAGTTTAATACTAAGTCAGTCACAGCAGGCTTTGGTTGGACCCAGATTTATTGTCAAAGGAAAATGAGAGTCAGGGGAAGCCAAACTAATGTTGTAGTTTGCTTTGTTTCATCAGTCTCTAGGATGGTATAGCAGCAGCTATTTTCACCTAAAACTTTAAAATGAAGAGTAATGATGTTTAAGTCTTCTACAGCAATAATGCTACTAATTTTTGTACTTTGGGGTTTTTGTTAGTGCTAGGGAATTAGCCAGAGTGAATGTGCTGAAAGTTCACCTGCAAGATAAGATTAACTTGGAATGAGAAAGCATCTGCTAAAAGGATTCCTACTTAGCCTGAACTCTCAGAGATGCAAACTTTTTGGTGGGCTCAAGAAAGGGTTTTGTGGTACAGAGGCAGCCCTTATTACTATGGATTTCCTCTAGGCTTTTTTGCTGGTCTGCCTAGCTCTACAACTTCCTGTATTAAACAGGAAGTTGCGACTCAGTGACAATGATATGCATATGTATGCTTGTCATGCCTTGCTGGAACTATGACTTCCTGAAGTTTCAGCATGTGTGGCTATAGATGTTGTTTTGGATCCAAGAAATCCCCAGGATGCAATTAGGCATATTTATTTGTATTACAAGGGCAAAAATCATTTGTGCATGAGAACACATAATTTTGCCTCTTCCCTACTTGTTTTTTTTTTTTTTTTTTTCTGAATGGGAAACATCATCTCTCGCTGTTAGCTTCTGGAATCTTTTTTTGTTGTGAGAATCTACTTAGCAAAATTAAAGAATCAGCTAATTTAAATTGTATAATAAAGAACAAGAGTAGAGAGGAGACCAAAAAAGCTACACTTACTGTATCAGTGAAAATGCTTGTAAGGAGATAAGGTAGAGAGATATTTGGAAGAATTGCCGCCATAATGTGGAACACACTATTGATGGTCAGAAATATTTTAATTTAATTTTTTAGTTAAGAAATGTTTCTCCATATTGACTACTCTGAAGAAATAATAGATATTCTTTAAATTATAATTTACTTGCAGAATAGAATGCACAATTTTCAATTTAAATAATACAGTGCCATGTAGTCCCCAGGCTAATGCACATGCTACATTTGAAGTGACTTACTGTATTAACTTCCCTGTCAGGACCATCTTCACAGTTGCTACAAGGCCAGTACTTACATATAGTCTCTCTCACAGTTTGATGCTATAAGTAAGAGGGCTGAGGAAAATTTTTTCAGTCAACACACAATCCACCGTATCATTCATTAAATGACTACCATGTGACCATATTGTGTGATATGAAGGAGTCAGAGCTAAAAACTTGCAGTTATATCCATAAGTAATTCGTATATGTATATATTTTCCCACATATAAGCTAAATTGTAGTTTAATAGGCCTGATTTTTGGTTATAATAGGGCTCAGTTCAGTATTGTGCATAGCCTTTCATAGAGTCATGGTGTAGAATTTCTCAACTAAATTAGATTGGTGTATACAATGTGAATATCATTTTTAGAACTATTTAAGCCTTCACCATTTCTTAATACTGTATCTCTAAAATAACAGAATTCAGAAAGTTGTTTTTTACATATTTATTACACCCTGTACTTTCTCTATTAAATCTGATATGGCTCCAGCATGAATCACAGGTCTCTCTAACTTAATGACTCAGGCTCCAAATCAACACAATTTTAGAAACAGTCCATGCAAATAGGAATACGCCTTACTCTGATGTGTAGCTTCCATTGTGTTTCATCTGGATGCCACATCAAACTCAAACTCCTCTCCTGATCCTTAAACACCCAAGGGAAGGAGCTTTCCGCCTGTTTTCTCTTCTGGGTCTGGCGACATGCTGTATTCCATTAGCCACTTCTCTGATTTTTCATCTAAAGTCCTTCCCTTGCCTTGGATATTGGCTAACATTTTCCACTGGTCAGAAACTTTGTTTATACAGCTGATCAAGTTAATGGTTCATCTCCCCTGCTCTGTAAGCACTCCAATTCTGCCGTCATCATAACTAGGAATGGTTATTTTGTTCGGCAGAAATATTTCAGTAATACAACATAACCAAATTGGTTGGTGATCAATTTGTTTTTCTGGTAAATAAAACTAGTCAGCTTCCAAAGGGTTAAATCCTAGTTGCACTAGGGACATAATGTGAATCAAAGCTTAGCGACTTCAGGGACTTTCATGAAATCCTGCTCTGCAACCAGATGATTGTCTTGCAATATATGCTGTGTACCAAAGACCCATACCTTTCAACCCTTCTCAGAAGGGACAATAGCTGCCTAGATTAAAAATACTACCTTTTATAAATGTTGCATTTAAAAACCTTTGGGCTCAAGGAGTCAGAGGGCTTAAAGGCTGCTGTCCCCGATTTCATTGTAGCTACTCATTTCTATTCCCATTTCTGTGTAAAGACTGAAATGGGAAGCATTTGGTGGGTAAGTATACTCTCCACATTGATGAACACAGAAAACTGTTGAATCATAAAGAAGTGAACTTAATTTTTAAATATTTTTCTTATTTGAAGGGGAAGGAATTTCTTTTTAAAAAGGAAAATATGTAAAATAATAAGCTTCAATGTATATCTTAAAATAGAGGAAAAAATAAATTCTAGAAAGAGCTTTCTCATAAACTTGCTACACGAGCTGAAAATAACCTTATTTTTTTGCTTCCAGTTCGAGCAGAATAAAAGTAAAAATCATGGTCCCATCATCTCCTCTACATTGCAAAGTTTTCATAAAGACCAAAAGGAACATTGTATGTAGAAGCACTTTTTGAAATCTAAGAAGCTATTAAAAAAGCATGAAACTGCTAGCAGACTGGCCTCCTAAATTGCTGCAATGATCATAGACACCCTGCAGTTTCCAGAGGTTCACTCTCCAAAGTGGACATTCATCTGTGTTGAACTCCTTATTAAGAAAGTTATTCCTTCTTTAGTTCGCAGTCTCTCTTTCTCATTCCTCCAAGGAGCAAGTCTTTCTTTGGCTAGCTGACCCTCAGCACCTCCTTCACACTCACCAGTCTCCCTTGCCTTAAAAGGAGAGCAAGCCTGTGATAGAGTACGGACCACGTAAATGTATTGAACTAGATTTTAGAGCACAGCTTGGTGTTTCCTGCTCAAGTCATTTTGTGAGAAACTCCTTCATGGCAGACAAGTGAAATGCTTTTCCAATAGCAGTAATATAAAGTTTATATTTCACATCTATTGTACATCTGTACAAATGTATCTATGTGGACAAAAAGTTACTTGAAAGAAAAATAACCAGTAAACAAGAGCCAAGTGATACACAAATTTGACAAAAACTGTGAACATGATATGTGTATGATTAAAGTGTGGGAATACATGAACTATCCTATAAAATATGCAGGTCTTAGCTAAGACATGACATGTTCGTCTTTGAAATAGCTGACACTTTTTTATGTTGCTGTGGGTTACCCCTCACCATCCTAAACACCACAAATAAAGGGAGAAAATTGGAAATTTCAGCTGCCATTTTAACTTCCACTGATAAACTGATAAATCCATTCCCGGAGAGAATCTAGGCTCTGGAATCTCACTTAAATCTTCTACGATTTTTAATGTTAAAAAATTGACTGGGCTAAAGAGAGAGACCCCTCCCCAAGGGTCCAGCTTGTTCCATTAACCTCCAAAAGAAACACATTAGTAGTATATCAACTTCATTCAGAGTTGTCTTCAACACTGTGATGAAATACATCTTGCTTTATCCTCAAGAGACCACATGAATCCATGAAAACTTACAATTTTGAAGAAATTGTGGGCAAGCAAATCCCCTGTGAGTTTAGTTTTTCTCACCAGTTTTCTATTCTATCTCTGTCTCTGCCTCTCTCTCTCTCTCTCTCTCTCTCTCTCTCTCTCGGAAAGGCAGTAGACAAATCTCATCAAACAGTTCTGTCAGAACAAGAGTTACAGAAAATTTGTTGGTGGGTTTTTAAAATACTGTTTTTGAAATTTATGGATGAGCTCCATTTAGCCTAAGTGAAGAAAGCACATGATGACATTCAAGCAGCTTGGAAGCCTATTTTTTTCCATACAATGTTTTGGTGAATAAAATCCCCAAATAACTATTTACACTTGTTAATAAATAACCCTTGCTTGAAACAGGGAAGTCTTGAAGAATAAGGGGAAGAAATAATAATAAAAACATTACTAGAATCATCTTCATTCCTTTCAAATATGCTCAATTCCAACCCTGGAAAAGTTAACCAGATTTCATGTTCCTCTTGGGGTTGCTTTTTTAAAGTTGGCATATCTTTGTTCTTGCAGTTATCTAGCCTATGCTTATATAATTACTGCCACAAATGTAGGTGTGTGACACTTTAATAACATATTATGGTGCCTTAAGGAAAACGCCCTTCTGTACTATTCTTGCCTGGGTGTAGGGCTCCTCTCTTGAGCAGATGTTCATTGCTGTTATGAAAGGGCTTTAGAATGCTGGAATCAGATGAATCTTGGAGGCAAGCGCCAATTATGTCATATGGAGTCAATGCCCAGTTACAACACTAATATAACCAGTTTTTTATTATTTTTAATTTTTTGGTTTTAATTATTCCCATGTATACTTCAGGGCTCTCTGTATGAAAAGCCAGCATCAGAGCTGCTATTATGTTTTTCACCTAACGAAGACAAGGAATTTTTTGTCATGTTCTGATTTTTAGAAGTATTAGGGACATCTTTAAACAAATGAAACAAAAGAAAAACAACAACTTCTTGTATAATTGGGTCACTCGTGACTGAAACTATATTTTTTATGTCTGAAATGCCAGACATAAAGTGAGTGAGTTAATTGAATAAATAAACACCATTTTCTCCTTTTATTCAGTTTAATTATATGCCTTCTCTATTTCTTTCATTCTTAGAGACTGAAACTATTCATATTTGTAAGCCGAAAAAATGAAATACTACCTCACTCTTTTAACTCCTGGCTCAATAGTCTCCCAGCATCATTAGTAGAGGTTTAACTTATATAACGATGATAGAAAACATTGTTTAGAGATTATAAAGATTTTATTATTTTGCCTCTTTGTTTCTTAGTCTAAACCAATTATAGCCCCACTGTCCAAATCTGTATGGATGATTTTTGTAGATAAAGTTTTATTTTAATGAAACCATGTTCATTAGTTTACATATCATCTAAGATTGCTTTGGCACCATAGTTACAAAGTCAGACAGTCAGGGAACCTGTAGCCTGCAAGCCTAAAAGAATTACTTTTGCAAAGTAAATTTGCTGATCTTTGGAATATATGGAGGACATTTTAGAGGTAGATAGGAGTAAGAAGAGTTCTGCATTTCTCAGATTCTATTAAAATGCTTGTCAATTCAAGTTTGACTTCCTATAGATTTGAAAATGCATAGGTTTCCTTTGTAAAAGTCTTACTTTCATGGAAGATAATATATCAGTTTAATAGTTTTTACTTCCAAAATTATAATAGTAATGAAAGGAACTATAATTGTACCACTACACTGCTCTTTTTGGAGAGCAAGAGAATAATCTCTCCCAGGATGGATAAGATCAGATTTATACTCAGAGAAATCATATGCAATTCTTTGCATCAAGATTAGACCAAATGTATGGTTTAATTCCTTTCCCCAAGCAGTTCAATTTCAAATAATAGTAACCAAGAATCTCACAAAGGCTTGGAAATGCTCTCATGTTCTAGAGTTAGTACCATGACAGATGCACAAGTGCCATGCCATTTCTCAGCAGGCAGGTACCCCAACATGCCAATATGACTCTCAGAGACCTACTAGTTTACTTGAGAGCTCTGCAGTTCTATTAATAAAGTCATGTGCCAAGGAGGATGCATTTGTTTTATTCTGATTCTTCACAACTAAACACTGTTATGGGTCTCCACTCAACCTAGATGGCCAAGCACTTTGGCCCAGTGAACCTGTATCCACACAGGGACAGTATCTTGGACCTTAGGTGTAATCATGTTCCAAAACATGCTAGGTACAAGATGGAGCCTGAGACAAAGCACTGCAAGAAAGGACTTTGGTCACACTAGTCAGCTATCTCAGTCAAGCAAAGAGTGTAATAATTACCATTTGTTTGTGTTTATTATATGCCAGGTTCTGAGCTAATTAAAATTTTTCCATAAGCAAGAGGAGCTGATTTACCCTTACCCATACAGTATGTGGTTATCCTCATTTTAAAATGAGGAAACTGAGGCTCAGTGAGGTTAAGTAATTAGTCCAAAGTCACACAGCTGATACAGATTCCAACGACCTTGTTTTTTAAAGTGCTGGGAGGGATATTTTGCAGAAAACCAGGTTTGCTGAGTGAATGATGTCATTCATGCCCTCAAGTAGAGTTACTAAGTTTGCAAACCAACTCTTTAAGGGAGTTGTATGGGACCACTTCAAGCACAAATAATTTTTTTCCATTTTCAGTCTAAAAACATTCTGCCCATCCATCTGATTTGCCTTTTCCTAGAAACCTAGGTAAGAGGCAGTCCTACATCCGAACAGGAGAAGCACAAACTGGGTTGCCCTGGATTTGACTAAGAGATGAGGTCAGATGAGGATGTTAAGCCAAGTTCAGCTTTTCTGGGTTCAGGGAGCAACCCAGCTCTCTTACTGTAATAGAAGAAACCCCAACTTTCTCAGAGACCTCCCCATAAAAACCTTCTTCAAAGTGGCAGAAAATACTCACAGGGGAAAAAAGAAGAAGAAAGAAAAGAAACTAAAAGAAGAGAAGAGAAGAGAAAAGAAGAGTAATTGAATAAGAAATGCCACCAGCTAGAAGGGAGACACACACATACTCATCCTCCATACGTGAGCTCGAGAGAGTCTCCTGGAGCGCTACCCTAGTGCTCAGAAGACTAGTCTGTGCTGACCTCATAGCGATCTAGATAGGGTGTGGGCTGTGCTCCATTCCTTAAACTCCACATTTCATTACAAAGCCTCTTTTACCCACATCCTGGATTGCAGGAAAGCTCTGATTTCTGAGGAGCAACCAGAATCTTTTGGGGACCCTAGGAGAAGTGATATAGATGGGGTCTTGAGAAAGGTCTCTGACATCAGGACTGAGAATTCCTATCCAGAAGTAAGAAAGAGATACAGACTGTCTTTCTTTCCCACCCTCTTAATAATCATTATCACAATTCATGATTATTCTAACTAGTAATGCTGCTGGTACTTAACAAGCTCTCTGGGCCAGGATAGTGTGCCAGCTCCTTATTTGTATTATCTCATTAAATCATCCCAAAGATTCTAACAGGTGAGTTCTATGGTTATGCTCATTTTAGAGAGAATTACTGAGTTCTAGAGCTGCCCTATCCAACATGGGAGCCCCCCAGCCACACATGGCTTTGAGTATCTGAGCAGCACTGTGTCAAATTCACACAGGAATGCAAAAGCTTAGTATAAAAAGATAAAAATAAAGCAAAATAGTCTATGAACACATTTTAATATTAATTACTGACATGTTAATATTTTCAATATGTCACATTGCACAAAATAAGCTATTAGAATTAACTTTACTTGTAATTTATTTTTCGTTTTTCTAATTTCTTAAAATTCTGCTAGACAATTTTTAATTATGAATGTGCCTGAACATGTTCCTTGCATTCTATTTCAATTGAACACAGCAGAGGTCAGCAAACTATGGTTCTGTACTGCTTATAAACTAAAAATGATACAATGACTTTTTTTTCATTTTTAAATGGCCGTACATTTTAAAAAATGTGTCAGATACTACACGTGGCTTACCAAGCCTAAAATATTTGCCATCAGTCTTTTATGGAAAGAATTTGCTGTCTCTTCATTTAGACTATTGAGCAGAAGAGCAGGCTTCAAATGCAGGACCCAAATCTATACTTTTATTCACTCTGAACATGAGCTGTATATTGGATGCCAGAAATTCCATGAAACTATTATGCAGTATCTCATATAATCCTGAAATGAAATGATGCCAGTTACTAATGTTCATTAATAATATTATTATAATGTTATATTGTACCCCTTTGAGAGATGAACAAGCTGAAGCTGGAAGAGATTCAGTAACTTGTCTTATGTCACACAGCTAATAAATGATGTGACGGAGATTTGAACTAACTTCTTCCTGAAAGTATTGCTACAAACCCTCTCTGCCTCTTGCCACTGAAATCCTATACTGTATATGCTTAGTCAGGGCCATCCTCTTCATTGCTATCACTGGTTATCTACTCTCTGAGTGTTTACCTGAGGTGCTGTTAGCTTTCTTGCTATGTGTTTTGGTACTGGGGATTGAACTCAGGACCTTGTGCTTGTGAGACAGGAGCAGTGCCACTGAGCTAAATCCCCGACCCTTTTTTGCTATGTTCTAATCTAGAGATCAACAAACTGTGGTCCATGGGCCAAGTTTGGTGTCGTTGTCTTTGTTTCTTATAATCAATGGTTGCTTTCATGCAGGCGTATTGTTGACTAATTGCAGTAGAGACCACTCATCCCAAAACATTTACTACTATCTGAGCCTTACCATGGCCTTAGTTGACCCCTAGCCTAATTTGTTCAGTACAGGAATCATCATAAAGGCCTGGTGCCTGGCACAGTGCTTAGTACAGTGTGGAGCGGGCCCCCGTAAACGTGGGGTGGTTGAGTGCTTATGGGGTGGAAGTGGGGAGTCAGGAGAGTTCAAGTCCTCTCCTCCTGGTCCGAGGAAACATGTAGTCCACACCCCTCACTTGTTGCTATCTCTCTACAAGCCAGTGTTAGGATTCTCCCCTCTGCTTTCCTTACTTCCGTCCCCAGTATTTGTTTGACCAGGAACATGTGGTTTATATTTCACTTAAAATATGCAGGGATTTTTAAATTAGGAGAAAACATGTTTGGCAAAAACTAAAATACTATGCAAACCATCTGGGATGTTTGCTTGTTTGCGCTGGAGTTGAGTGCCCCTGTCCTCCATGGAGAGACGATTTTTCACAAAACCCACATTAGTTTCAGGACAATGAGTCTCTTCACACTTAAGTAAAACCAACAGGAGTGGGTCATGTTGGCCTCATGATGGCTTGAGGAAGGAACTGGCAACCAATTCTATGTATAATGAAGGTGGTAGTTCAAGGACATCTGGGGCAAGATTCATGGCAAGAATTGTTGCATAAGGTAGCCATGTGCCACTTCCAAACAATTCAATAGCCACCAATACCACACATTTTGTATGTTTCAGGCACTTTTCTAAAAGTAAACACGTTTTACCCTTCACCTCAATCCTCCACCAGCCACATGAGATGGGCTCTGGTTTTGTCTACAGTTCAATTTAAGGAAACTGAAAATCAGGCAGATTAAATAATTTTCCCTGAGGTCAAGCAACTAGTAAGGGGCAGCGCCAGGACTGAAACCCAGATCCAGAATTAGGTAGTTGCAAGACCTGTGCCCCCTGCTAGTGCTCTGTACCAGGCTCCCCATAAATTCCATGAGTTATATTTCCCAGCCCCTGTGACCCACAGCAGTGCTGGAAACATAGTAAGTACTCAAGAATTACTCATTTCCTCATTGAAGTATTTCAAATTAGGTATTCAAACCTTTGTGCTATGTATCAGTGATCAGGGATAGGAATTCAAAGGTGATCCAAAACAGATGGATTTAAATATAATTTATCAATTTGAAAAGTATCATGGGTACCTCCTCTCTCTGTACGTAGAAGGTTCAAATGTGAAGGTTTTGTCCACTTCATTCCTTTTGTTTATTTATTCTTTCTCCCTTATTTTTCTGTCTTATATCTCAGTCCTTCTCCCTTTCCCCTTTCTCCCAAAATCCCAGACCCAAAAACAGTCTACATATTGTGAAAAAGATTTCTTAAACCACAGGGATGATGTAATTCCAGGCCTGTTCTTCCTCCCTCTCACACACAAAAAATTGGGTATGAGTGAGATTCTTAAAAATTGCTTTTTAAATGTGATGAAAAGAGTGTCCTTTTCACCAGAACAAAACAACCTCTAACCCTGAAGTCTCCTTCCTGATATGGTCAACTTCCAAAGATGAAGAAATCCATTTGAACCACAGCCTGCAGATGAAGTGAGAGAACAGAGTGAATGAACCAAAGGCTTCCTTTGGACTCTAGGGCCTGTGGTTCAAGACAGGGCCTGTATTTAGATGGCCAGTAACCCGGCAAGAATTGCTTGCAAACCAGTTGATACAACATGGTATTTGCCTTGGAAAATGCTCACATCAGAGCATTTCACAGCTAGTCACTAGCCATCAATTACTCAAGAGTCAGATCTTGGCCAGCGGCCTCTGTTCCACAGTATGTCATTCTGTGTTCACAGAAACAGAGTTTACAGTCCTGCCGCTAAATTAAAACTGGTGCTTCCAAATTAAAAGCAGACAGGACAGATGTGCAGGGAAGAAACAGAGACATACGTCTTTTGTGAATCAGCTAATCATTGTGCCAGAACTTGAAATCAGCTTTTCCTATAGAGGCCTCAACTATACCACACCTATGTAAGTTGCATTAAATGAGGTGGAGTTAACATTTTACCAGATATTTCCTTCACTTTGCCATCTGGAGAAGGATAAAGAGTTCAGTGAAGCCCAGAGTCTCAAGGACTCTGCACAGTGGAAACTTGAGGTCAGCACATGAGGGTGGCCATGCCCATCTTGTCCCCCATGGAGCAATATGCAGCCATTCAAGAGTGGAGATGGTAGAGGAAAGGCACATGAAACTAAGCTTGCCACTCCCAGCAACACAGGGTTCTAGCACTATCCCCAAACTCCATGGCCTGTACTACTCAGAGGGAAAGTGATTTTTAAACAATAAGGTTTCCAGTACTCTGTTAATCAACTCATAATATAAATATTAGTTGTAATAAATCGGGCACTTACATTCGATCTTAAAAGTCAAATATGATCAGCAAATCCCAGCTTAAAAGGCTTCAGTGATTTCCTAGAGCCCTAACGATAAAGGCCAGCACTGGGGCGCTGAGGCCATAGGGTCTGGTCCCTGCTTCATCTCAGGCTGCCTGGTGGCTCCATTTCTGTGCCTCAGGCACGCTGACCTTCTTTCCATTTCTTCCACACTCCTTTTACTCTTCCACTTCAAGTTCTTCCCTGTGCTGCAGTGCTTTTCCAACTATCACCTTCCTTCATCCTCTTTATTGAGAAATAATTCACATGCCACACAATTCACCCATTTGGAGCATACAATTTAATGGTCTGTAGATACTCACAGAGTTGTGCAAACATCACCAACACCTACTTCAGAACAATTTTATCACCTCAAAAAGAAACCCTTCACCCATTAGCAGTCACTTCTTGTCTCCCCCAACTTCTGTCCACCCCAGGCCTAGGCAATCACTAACGGAGTTCTCTTTCTTTTCTGATTCCTGTCCTGAGCATTTCATACAGATGGGATTATACAATATTCATCTTAAGTGTCTGACTTCTTTTACTTATAATATTTTTGGGGCTCACCCCTATTTGACCATGTTATCGCTATTTTGTTCTTCTTGATCACTGGGTAATATTCCATTACATGAATATAGCACATTTTATGTATTCATTCATAAATTGGCAGACTTCTGAATTGCTTCCACTTTGTGGCTATTATGAACAGTGCTGCTATGGACATTCACGTACAAGTTTTTGTGTTGATATATGTTTTCATTTGGATATATACCTAGTCTTAGAATTATGAGTTGATATGGAAACTCTATCTTTTAATATTTTGAGACAATCACATATTTTTGACCTAATATTAACCAACACTCATCCCTCAAGTCTTAACTAAATTATGACTTTGTTAAAAATGTTTTCTTGTCTTTTGTATTCTTTCAAGTCCCTCAGTTACGTGCCTCTCACAACCTATGTTTTTTTCCTTTATTGTCTTATCCTGAACAGTTGTTATATTTTTATGAACATAATGATTTGATGTCTGTCTCCTGCTAGACTCTGAGATAGGTGGCCCTGTAGTCATTACTGTGTCCCCAGAACTCATGCTGAGGTGCAATGGTAACTAATCTTCAAAACTGGCTCTGATGATTCCACTTCATACTCTTATTTAATAGCATTCCTTTGACATGGGAATGTATTTTTAACAAAGAGAATACGGTGGAAGTGACAGTATTTAACTTTGGGAATGGGTCTGCACTCTCTCTCCCAGCACTTGCTCTGGATGGAGGCCAGTAGTGGCCTCATGAGGATGCTGTCCACTAGGCAAGGAGCTGAGCTCTCTTGCCAACAACCATGTGAATGAAGCACCTTGGAAGCAGGTCCACCAGTCAGACCTTCAGCTGACTGCAGTCCTAGTCCACGTTTTAATATTAATCTTATCAGGAATCCTAAACCAAAACCACCCAGCTAATTCTTTGAATCCCTGACCTATAGGATTTGTGAAATAGTAAATATTTGTTGTTTTAAATTACTAAATATTTAAGGTGATTTGTTACAAAGCAATTGAAAAGAAATATAGTTGTGCTGCCTAGAACATAGTAGCAGCTGATGAAAATGAATGAATAAATAGGTAAAGGAATAAAAGCCATAGTCTTTTCACAAATGAAGATATTAAAGGTTATATTTATGAACATATCCTAGACATTAAATGTTTGTTATGGGATGAAATGTTTGTGTCCTCTTAAAATGCATGTGTTGAAGCCAGGGCCCCCAGTGTGATGGTATTTGAAGGTAGGGTCTTCAGGAGGCAGTTTGATTTATATTAGGTCATGAAAGTGGAACCTGCATGATGAGGTCCATGTTCTTATTGGAAGAGAAAGACAGGGGTCTTTATCTCGCTTTCCTCACATACACACACCAAGGAAAAGCCATGTTAGTGTACAGCAAGAAGATAGCCAACTGGAAAGTAGAAAGTAGGCCCCCATCAGGAACCCAATCTGTCACCCTGTTGATCTGGGACTTCTCAAACTTCAGACCTGTGAGAAGTAAATATCCATTCTTTAAACCTCCCAGATTATTGCATTTTGTTAGAGCAGTTTAAGCAGATTAAGACAAGTTATATACGAATCTCCTTGAGTAGATACATCAATCCTAAATCATATATATGATGACCTGCATTTTATTGGTGGGGAAACTCAGGTCCAAAGAAGCCAGGAATCAAGTACAGACCTGTGTAATATCGAAGCAGAAAAAATAATCATACTACACTGCCACCTGGCAGTGCAGATGATTTGCTCACCAACTAAGGGAAACTTCAGCAGTTCTGGGATCCAAAGCAAGAAGCAAGTTGAAAGATCACCAACATTTAAAAAGAACCATTTATTTTCATGTTTTTCAATTGAACTGAATTATTGTTACATTTAAAAAATTTATTAAAAGGAAACTCACATATAAACTTAACCAATTGAAAGTATAAAAACCAGTAGCAATTAGTACATTCATAACTTTGTGCAACTCTCATCTCTAATTATTTGCAAAATACATTAATTTATTTTTAGACCACAGGTGCAGAGTCAAGTTAGTCACACTCCTCAGGTGAAGCACATTAATGTCATTATCAGGGCAGGGTCCTCTCTGAAAATCACTTTTCTATGATTCTTCTTCATCTCCCATACTAAAACTCTGCCCTTATCATGCTAACATCTATAATGTCTTGTTTACCCACACTTTGTTTTATAAAAATCCTCTTGTCCTTTCCAACTTTGATTTTCCATTGTTCTTCAACTTAAGAAAGTAACAGGACTAGGAAATCATCTGTCTTTAAAGAAGCTTTTTTTCTGTACGGCCTGTTTCGTAAATAAAGTATATTGGAACACAGCCATGCTCATTTGTTTAAATATTTTCTGCTCCTGCTTTCCCGTCGTGATAGCAGAGTTGAGTATTTGTGACAGAGCATGCATGGCTCACAAAGTCCAAAATATTTACTATCTTGCCTATTGCAAAATATGTTCCCAAGGCTTACTGTAGACCACAATCCGCCACCTATAACTCTTTGCATGATCACAGGACAATTAAGTTCACCCCCTGGGCCTTAATATCATCCTACAATGAAACCATTATACTAAAACAGAATTTTGGCTTCTCTTTTCCTTTCTTTTTCTTTTTTAAACTCTCTTTCTGTCTTGGTTAGCAATGGAATACAGTTTTTAAATAAATTATTTATGATAAAATCCAGTGTAGAAAGCACAAAAGTGAATTATCTAGTATAGGCAAGCTGGGACCCTAGAACCCTGCCTGGCTGTCTTCACCCATATCCTGTCTCTCCATTAGCCTCTGAGGCGACATATCCATGTATGGAGACACAGGGAAACTCCGTGAGATATTCCTCTTGGGTATTTTCATGGCCAACCCCTTCTCTGGCATCCTATTGTTGCATGGCAGTGTGAGATGTGATGAATTTTGGAGTTAGTTCAGATTTTGACTCTGTCATTTGCAGGGTTTGTACTAATCACTGTGACTTCCCAGAGCCTCACCCTCCTCCTCTGAAGTCCTAATGATCCTGATATCACCTGGTGGTTGTAAGGATGAAAGATAACACAGATAGAGTATTTATTTTATTTTATTTTATTTTGGTACCAGGGATTGAACTCAGGACCTTCTGCTTGTGAGGCAGGTGTGGTGACACTGAGCTAAATCCCCAGCCCCATTTCTTATCCAAAATGTTTACCAGGAGAAGTGTTTCAGATTTCTGAGTTTTATGAATCCATAATAAGATACCTTGAAAATGCAACACAAGTCTAAGCACACAAAAACTAACATGTTTCATATACAACTTACACATGTAGGCCGAAGGTGATTTTATACAGTACTTTTACTGCAATCCATCATCTAAGGTCAGGTGTGGAATTTTCAACTTGGAGTATCATGTAAGTGCTCAAAAAGTTTAAGATTTGGGAATTCTGGATTTTGAATTTTTGGTTAGGTATGATAAACCTGTACTTCTATAATAGTTGACATTGAAATCTGTATTCAGTGAACGTGAGCTACACAGAACAAAAAAATATTATTTGTTTGGGGCAATCCATTTGATGCCTTTTTATGTGTGTATTATTCCTGGACCCCCCATTTAAAGTATAATATTCCTGAGTTCAAGGAACTCAATTTGATTCTTTACTTTTTGGAGACTCCCACCGAAGCCAGAAAGATCAGCCTTTTTGTTGGGATGGAAATCTGTGACTTACATGGTGTGATTTGAATACAGTTCTGAAAATATTTGGCTCAAAATGGCATCTACAGTGGCTGCTTGGATGTTTGGGATGTGCTGTGAGTGGTTAGCAGACTCTTGGATAGGACAGTACATCTTCAGCCTCTGAAAGTCCCATGCAGGAGTAATATGTTGGGCCATTATCTTCTATAAGGAGTTAGCTTGAATTAATGTCTGGTTTAAGTATTTGAGGAAAAGAGACAAACAAGGCTTAGGAGAGGCTCACAATGTGTCATGACTTACAGAGAACAAAAGTCAACTGTACAGGCCTTGAGAGGAGAGTAGGAAAATCCCTCCATGGGAATCATCTGAGTTGGTTCTGCACCTGACTCATTCCAGGCAGTCCCTTCACCTCTCTGAGTTTTTGTTTAATATCCAAAATCAAGCTAAGACTGATTGACCTGCACAGTTACTGTTAACATCAATCCCTGGTATGTGTTTTGGAATAGAGTGGCACTTAGTCAAAGCTGTGTACTTTAGATATTGTGAGAGTACTCCACCATCATAAATTATCATGTAACCTTCCAACTCTTATCTGGTGGAGCTCTGGAGTAAGGAGCATTAATAAGCGGGTGTGGGGTGAGGTCACCTGTTGGTTCTAGAAGAGGGAAAAGGTGCATAGAAAGGTAGGAAAACCTTGATAATGGTGAGAGACAAACATGGCTATCTTTAAGGGAACAAGAGAACATGGGACCTATTACAGTCCATTGTCTGGAAAACCAGTGACTTCATCCAAGTCAGACTTACGCTGAATCAGGTGAGGCAGGCACTGAGCCCAAGCACTGATACCATCATAGGTATCAGCCACCATGTCTGGCATAATGCTAAGCACTCCATACATATCGTCACGCTTTTATAACATGTACGATCTAGGCAA
>NW_004624733.1:30871944-30914018 GCF_000247695.1 Heterocephalus glaber | reverse complement strand
CCCCCCCCCCCCCCGCATTACCTCAGACTGATGGGCTGTGAGCAAGAGTGCCGTGATACTCCTTGTGCCGAGGCAAAGAAAAGCATGGTCCCTTCTTCACCCTTCTTTTCCTCTTTCTTGGTCAACTTGAATGCCACAGGTGGGTTGATACGGTAATATCAGAAGACAGAAAGATCCCGAATCCCATAGTTGTCTGATGGAGGAGAAATCTTTCCTCTTTCATGAGTGAGAAACAAATATTTATTGTGCTAATTCACTGAATGGCAAGGTTTATTTTCACTGGAGCATAGCTTGGTCTATCCTATCAAGTACAATGGCTAACATGTTTGGTGTTTGCTACATAGACATTACATGTATTTTTAATTTTATTTCATCCTCACTCTCATGTTTCAGGTACAGTAACGAGTAAGCTATCTGAGAATACAGGGCTAGAACGCATCACAGCCTGAATCTGAACATAGGATTTTGACACCAAAGCTGCCTTCTGAGCCACTTATACTAAGCTGCTTCTTAATAGAGAGTTGAAAAATTAAAGATCTTGGGCAAGTTTATTGAATTCAGCAATTGCAAAGCCATAATTCCGACCCAGGCTTGCCTAGTTTTACATTCTGAAGGGTTGGTCCAAGGTGTGTGTACCTGGTATTTCCCATCACCCTCACCCCAGGATGTGAAAACACTTTGTAAAAGGCCAGGGCTGCTGTTTCCAGCCACTGTATGGGCTAGAAGCGCAGGGCAGTCAGTCCAGGTCGCCTTGTGCTCAAATCCCCCATTCACCGGGCACATTGCAAGTGCCGGGCCTGACAGTTATACAGCCCTTCCTCTGGGCAGCACTTGCTGCCCACCAAGCTCTTCTGTGCAAGGCTTGCAAAGCTCAGCCACACGCCATGGGCGCTCCCTGGAGAGACTGAGTCCTGCTATGGATAGGTGACAGGCGTATTGACTTTCAAAGCCACAGTGTTCGAGCCTCAGGGCACTCTTTGACTCATATTTCCTTTTTCAGTCTATAATGCCACAAAGGTCCAGAAAGAGGATGGGAAAGGCAGACACAGTTCTGCCCAAGTGGGTAATGAGGAGTGGGCTGTATTGGGAAGGGACAGAAATGAAAGGCATGATCTGGGGAGCTGACACTCGGGGCACAGGTGCCATGCAGTGCTTAAAGCTGCACTGTGGTGGGACTGTCATGGAATTCTCATAGCAGTGTGGAGAGACACATATTAGCTGATTTTGCAGGGCAGAAGAGTAAGGTTCAGAGAGGTTATGTGGCTTACCCCAAGCCACACAATCAAGCTAGAAATGCTATTGGGTTTCTCTGCAACCAGGAATCTTAATTTGCTTGGCTACTCCAGCACTGGTTTGCCTTAGAAATGTTTTTCTATATGAATTGAGTTGATAGTTTTGCTAGAATGAATAGTCAGTCCACTGGGCTTTTTATTTTGTGAAGAATGTTTTTAAACGTGAATATTTTTGATCCTCACAAAAGCTTTGTGAAGAAGGCAGGGCACATTGTTTTTCATATTTAAGGAAACTGAGATGCAGGAGTAAACACCTCACCCAAGGTTCCACAACACAGGCAAGACATTTTCAAAGCCAGGTGTCTGAAACCTGGTTGGACATCTTCCCATAAGTCCTGTGGCACTTTTTGGAAGCTTAGGATTGCTAGGGGGCCGAGAGCACTGGCTTAGGCATTTGGGCCCCTGTGAGCTTGAGTCCGGGCTTTGAGGCTCAGTGTGCAGAGTCTTTCTGAGTCTGGGTTTCCTTAGCCAAAAAGTAAGAAGAATATTAACATCTACTATGGTTATTATGAAGATTTAATGTAAGTCTATGTAAGGTCAGTGCTCCATGTACAGAAGCCATTATTTTTCTTATCCTATAAAATCTCTTTATCTGACTGTTACTGCCTAAGAAAAAAATCACATTGGAAAAACCCATCATTACTACGCTAGTGTCTGAGACTCCTGATCGTATGCATTTCATTCTTTGAGATTTCCAGGGAATCTAAGTGTGGCCAGTGCTGGTTTTATAAATTCAATGGAAAATAATGCCATTCAGTCCCTCCATCACTGGCTTCTGGCCTTTCAGGAGGAGAGGTTGGGTTAGGGCTGAATTAAAGGCCCGACCCGCCGATGGCTCCACAGTCACAAGATGCTGGGAGCTGCCATCCCTCTCAGCAGCTTCGGCTGCTTTCCTGATAGCAGTGTTATTCTCTTTGGTCTTCTGGGAGTCCCACCAGCATCATTAATCAAAGCACTGCGTTGCTTACTCGTACTGAAGTATCCTCACCGCCTCATCAATCATAAAAGCAGTAAAGAGTATGCTTTGGATTTCTAAGGAATGCTCCAGACAGCACCAAAAGAAAAAAAAATTGTGTGGGGCTGGGGGAGCTTAATTATCAGCTGGTCCTTGGCTCATCACTCACGCTGGAAATGTCTTTACAGCTTTATTTGGGTTGTGTCTCTTTTTAAATCCTAGTAAACAGCCGTTAAGCTAAAAACCCTCATTGCTCGGCACAGGGAGCCCCACTGGTTTTCAAGCTATTATTTTAATAAGGCCTATTTTACAATTAAGGCACCATGGGCTTTAAATTACATATAAAATAAAATGTGGAAATTGAAGCATTAAGTGTGTGACTGCCGTTAGAGAAACAGCAGCCGCTCTTTGTGGTAAAATGCTGTCTGTATAAAATGAATAGAACAGAAGGCTGGGGTTATGTACCACTATGATTTAAAAAAAATTTTAAAACTGAACAAACGCACAGACATACACCATAAGAAAGGCTTGTGTACTCTTCTGCAGTAAGGATATGGGGTCATGCCTAAATGGAGCAAAATAATAATAATAACACCATTAATACAATGGCTAATAAAATAGGTAATAATTCCAAGCACTTGCTACATGCCAGGCACCAGCTGAGAATTCTCTCCTTTATGGTTTCATTCTTCTACCAAGTCTAAGTGGGACATGCCAATCTTACCCCCAACAAACAAGAAAATGGAGACTCAGAAAGGAAGCCACTTGCCCGAGGTCTCAATGCTAAGGTCAAACTTAATTCAATCAACAAATATTTTTGAGCTCCAAGAACTATGCTGGGCACTAGACAATTCATCAGCAAAGGAAACAGTCTTGCTCTTGCCCTTTCTTGTCTTTATGGCATCTATAATCTAGCATGAGGTTCAAGTGGTAAAAAAAAAAAAGTGACATGAATTCTTGAGCACATACAGGGTAAATGAGATAAAGGACAATGGAGTATAAGGAAGCAGCTTCTTTTTAAATAGAGTAGTCGGGGAAAAGCTCTCTGATGAGGTCATAGTAAAGCACGTGGAAAAGAGTGAGGAAAGAGGACCTGGCTTCAAGATGAAACACAACACGTGCTGCAGGCTGACAGAGGAAAAGCCTTTCGTGATTGTGGGCAGCTGAAGGGAAACCAGTGAGGCTAGGGTGGCAGGTGAAAGACACTGGAATAAGATGCAGATGGAAAGTAAGCAAGGGTCAGCACCCTCATGACCACAATAAAGTACTGGCTTTATTCTCAGTTTTGGAAAAGGATTAGTCAATGGAGACTTGTACTTGAATTTTAAATAGATAATTTAAGCTGAGAATGCTAGCAAGGATAAAAATTGGGAGATAAGTCAAGAGATTCTCGCAGTGGCCCAGGAAGCCCAAGAAGGTTGGCCATGGTGATGGAGTCTGGATGTGCTATTTTAATTGTAGAAATAGCAAGGATTTTGTCAACCATCCATCTCCCGTGGGTTCCCATCAGACTCCCCCTTGTCCTTGTTCTCCTAAAGAAGGTTTCATTGGCTTCCTTAAAGCAAGGTTCCATGTTCCAAAGTGTTCCTTTAAAGAGCAACATTGAAGAGATGCATGGGGATTGGGAAAATCCGCATGGATTAAGTGGATAAGGACAGCATGGTGGCAAGTCTTCATCCTCCCCCAGAAAAACCTTCTGTATGAGGAACAGAGGGAGTGACCAGCTGTGACACAGACTTGGAAGCTTTTTACTTTTTGTCCACAAAATCCAGCTCCTGGGTGGTGCTGAGTCAAATTCATTAACATCTCACAGCTGTTCAGATGCTGATGGAAAATGATTTGCAGCTCTGTGATTTGATTCCCAGTTTGGCCCTTCTGAGCTGGAAGCTTCCTTGGGAATCACAACAGAGGTCCTGGAGTGCTTAAAAGGGCCTCTGTAAGGAGTGGTCTTTTTGAACTTCACTGATTCCTCAGGGCTAACGGAAAAGCTGCAGAGACCAGTGTTGGCAGAGTGAAGTTTAGGGCCTTCAAAAGATGCTCAGCATAGATTTCTTGGCTAAACCTGTCATAAACATATTGGAAAGATTCTAAGCAGAGATATCTATCCAGTTGTTTGTCAGGCCCACCCTATGTACAATGAATCTTCTGTTTTCCAAGAACGGGCTCCCTAACCCTCTCAGTCTACATACTTCCTGAGAAGGAAACCATAGTTTTACAATGTGACCTTTTTTCTGGCTTCAGTTAATGGAAGATCGACCAAAATCAGTCTTTTAGAAGAGTAGAACTGAAATTAAGGTCTCAGCGGGGCTGGTTTCTTGAATAAAGGAAAAAGTAGCATTAGAGAAATTAGCACTGTGTACCACAATAGAAACGCGCCAACTCTCAGGGGCTGAGCACTGTAAAATACACTGTAAAAGTGTGTTTCTCACTCATGCTTATAGGAATGAATACAGGAACCAAGTTTTCATGGCAAGAGGCAGAGTGGCTCATGAGGCGTGATTTTAAGGACCAGGCCTTGTGTCACTTCCATTTGCATCTCGTTGTCCAAAATTAAATTAGATAGATCAAAGAAAACTTAAGGAAAGGAAGGGAAATGTCACCTTTCTGCATGCCAAGGAATACAGAATGGTGTAGTGAGCGTGTAACATGGCTTCACCATGTGCATGAACTCGCAAACAAAAAAACCAATCTTCAAAGAGAGGGGCAGATTGAGTATGAATCTGCTATAAACAGCATTCCTACAACAAACTCCCTTTGCTGCCTGAGTTTGTTCAAGGGGATCTCTGTTCTTAGAAACACCCAGTAGCATATGAATAAAGAATAAGCCTTTGGCATCCATTGCATGATGAGTCTTCAGAAGACAAAGCTAACGCTGCTCAAGGTCAAGCCCAACATGATCATCACAGTGATAAAGAGGTGAAGTTCTACATCTTACAACTGTGGGCTTCTAACCATCAACAGTCTTGAAGACACAGGTGTTCTGATGCTGTGGAGGTCTATTGGCTCAGATTGAAAGGTAAAACTTTTCATACCACCAATTGAGAGAATACCCTTCAAGGTAGTCTTTTTTCTGGAAGTACATACTTGTTCTCTTGGAAAGGTCATGTTCTGCTATATTTCGTACAAAGGACTGTACAGTGGGGAGGAAGCCTGGACCCATGAGCAGAACAAGAAAGGCCAGTGCACAGTTAGTATGGTGCACTCAATTGGAGTCAAAGTGGGTAGCTTCCAGGTGCTGTAATTTCAGTGGTGTGAACAGAACCTCATGCTCCTAATGGTTTCTCTCACTCCTCCAGATCGTCCCTAAAACTTCATCCTAACCATGGATACATCATTTATTTTCATGGCTTTAGTCTTTACAAATCTTCCCAATCTCATCTTCTTGCCTTAACATTTCAAAGCTTTTTAATTACTGTTAAGGTCCCCAGATCATTCCCCTATGTTGTTCTCTGCTTTGTGGGACCCCGTTCTGTTTGACTGGCCCTTGGCTTTCTCTTCCGTACAGAAAATTCTACTCACTTTCTTCCACTCTTTGCACAGCTTTCCCTATGCAGCCAAAGATGATCACCCCTTCCTTTGTGGCACTGTTGCCTCGATTACTGCTCTGTCTTTTAATTATTTTCCTCTCAAACTACACTGTCCCTGCTCAGACCCTAATCTCCTGCATAATTCTTTGAAAGTATGATTTTTTATTACTTGTATTTAGGCTCCATTATCTGATGCATAGTAAGTGCTTGGTAAATAATTAACTGAATTAGGGAATAAGCTAATGAATAAATGAATGGATGCATGAATGAATCTGTAAAAACAGTTACCTCTAGAAAGGATTACTTATCAAGCCTTAGCAAATATTTAGTGATAATCAAATGATTTTGATCTTTGGGGTGATAAAGGCAGATTTTTGTTACTGAAGCTGGAGGCTTTTCTTTTTTTCTCTCTGGCTTTCCCCTATGGAGTGCTGAGGCTCTCGGCTTCTTCTCTGGACCTTCCAAATCTATTTTTTTCCGACTTTCATTTTCTCTAGCTTATCTTGTAACATGGTGTACTTCTTTCTGTCCCTTGCTCCCAAGCTTGCATACACACTCACTGACATGACATGCTTACCAATACCAGACTGTTGGTTCCACTGAGGAAGGGCCTATGCTTCTCATGCTCATCGAGGCCAACAACAGAACTTGATATGTGGTAGGCACTCAGTAAATACTTGTTGATTAAAAGATGGAATCAACAAATCAGTGTATAAGTGAAAGAAAAGTCTTTCCTATTTATGTTATTGATTTCTTAGGAAGTAGTGTGGGTTTTAGATTTTTTTCTGTTACAAATTGGTTATATCTTATTTAAAGCTCTAATCAATGGGTAGCAGCTAGCTGGGACACTGTTGAGAAAGATTCAAATTGGGATTGGTGTAAAAGAAACCATAATTGATTAGTGATGCCTGTTCTAAGCAAAGGAGGAAAAAGCGATAATGCATCCCTAAACTAAAGGAAATTGGAGGGTACTATACAAGTGATACTTGGTCATATGCTTCAGATGCTAGACATCACGGCAAAGTGGTGAAAAATAAAGGCGGGCTGAAGGGTGAGAATGCCTATTTTACCCAAATACTCTGAATATTTTTAGATGGTAGTAAGTTTTCCAAGTAAACTGATTTTTAAATTTCCATTCAAATACAGTATATAAATAAATTTGATTGTCAATTTAAATTGGCAAAGCACTAAAATATGAAACTACAAAATACTACTTATCAAATCATATTACTCACAGACTAAAAAAGTTGAGTTGGTATTGCTACCGTTTGGATATTGTTTCCATACATACTCACAGGGTCCATGTGTCCCCGCTGTGGGAGTATTAAGAGGTGGTGGAACCTCTAAGAAGTGGGGCTAGCAAGTCTCAGTTAGGTCATCAAGAACATGGCCCTCAGAAGGGATTAATGCCAGCCTCACAAAGAGAGTTAGCTCCTGTGAGAGCAGGTTGTTGCAAATAGAGCAAAGCTGTCCCCTTCCAACTCTCTGACTTCCTGTTACGCATATTGTACTCCCTGCCTTTGTGATGTCTTCTGCCATTAAACCCTCACCAGAGCTGAGCAGAAACTGGCATTTTGCTCTTGATCCTCAAGAAATATGACCTAAGTAAGCCTTTTTGGCCTTACAAATTGTCCATCCTCAGATATTTCATTATAGCAAGGGAAAAATGAATCAATACAGGTATCTTAAAAGAAATCACCTTGAAATTCTCTATGATGTTCATTAGTATCATTCATCAAATATTTCCAGCATTTCTTCTGCTAGGTGTGTGGTAAGATTACATCTCATCTTCCCAGTTCTTGGGTATGATCAAAAGATTTGAATTGGCAATGAAATGTGAATAGAGGTAATCTGGCCTCCCTTTGGACAACAGCCTTTAAGAGACAGTGAATGATTTGCTCTTTTTCTTTCCACCTCCCAAGGCAACCAGCAAAGATCTAAGTGGCAGACATTTTTAGCCTAAGACCCTAACCGCAGACAGCATAGAGCAAAGCAGAGTCCCTAGCTGATCTGCTGTGGGCAGATAGCATGAACAATAAATAAACCTTTGTTAACATTTTAAGCCACTGAAATTTGGAGGTTGTTTATTAGCACAATATGACTGAGCCTAGCCAGACTGACACAGTCTCCAAATGGGGAATTATGATATGTCACAGCATAAGGGAGAGATAAGACCAATCTCCAAGGACCAGTTACTTAGCTAAGTGCCCCTTCTCTAAACTGTGGCTTCTGTTCATCTGAAATATTTAGGAAAAGAATCAATAGAGGGAGAAATGAAAGCTCTACCTCCCACTGCTCTTCGTCATGAACCCTGTGCTCCAGACGAACAAAACTAGGCACTGTTCTTTATAATCACCCCCAGGCTTTCTCATTTCATGCCTTTGTTCCCACTGTCTTCTCTCCTTAGAAAACCTTTCTATCACCTTGTATCCAAGTGACTCCCATCTCTCAGGGACCAGATACAATGCCCACTCTTCCAAATGTATCTTCACATCAGCTAGGAGGGATGTCACCCTCTTCTGAATGCTCAGAGTACTTAATCACTATTTCTCTTATTACACTTTTCATTGTCTCCCATAAAGGTTTATTGAATGATTATATGAAGGAGTAAAGGGAGGGAGGTGAGAAAGAAAGGAGAAATGGAAGGAGACAAATGCAGGAATCATGAGCAGGAATGTGGTAATAACATTTGCCAATTTGGGAAACTGGTCTTTGCCTCTCTATTTTCTATTTTGAGCTTTCCTTCACAAACTACTCACTATTCTAGACATCTTTCAGGTACTGCCCCACTTTTCCCATGCCCCACAGTTACCTCCTCTCAACTATGCCTTTTGATTAGTTATGATGGCTTAGTTGTCTAGATAAATGTATCTTTGCTGACAAAGGAACTTATAATCCTTTCTAATTAGCATAATGTGTACTTCTTTACCTCTTAGTATCTCATGATACATTTTGGATCTCCAGCATACACACAAAGTTTGAAAAAATTGTAACCCCAACTCCTTTAATATTTCTTTAGAAAGGCACAACTAATTTGTAAGGCTTGATGCACAAAATAAATTCTGAGCTCCTTGTTGAAAAGTTGCTAAGAATTTCAAAATGGTAACTGCAGGGAATTAAACCGACTAGTGGGCCCTGGGCAGCTGAACAGATTGCACACCTATGAAATCAGGCCTGATCTGTGATGGAATTCTTGATGCCTTTAAATCACACAATGTAGGTGACAGACAATCTGATTATCTATTAGGCCTTTTCCAGCTTCTTCCTCCTACTACGTATGTCCTAACCATTGTGTGAAGCCTCAGACTTCAGGAATCTACTATCTAAGGAGCTTGACAAGCTTCAGAAATGTTTCCTGCTGGGTCGTTGTTCTCTGCAGAGAAAATGGGATGCATCCCAGCATCCAAGCAGCAGCTCCTTCCAAACACCCTTCCAGATGCCAAGGAAAAGTTTTGATTTGTCCTTATTTTTCTTTAACTACTGGTAATGTGTTTGTCCAAAGATAAACTATCTGTTACTTGATGGAACTGAAAATTTGCCCACATCTTCTAAGAATCATGATCTTGATGGCCTGGAAGAATGTTTTATTTTATCTTTAAAAAGTTTTTTTTTCCTACCTAAGTCAAACAAAGTTTGAGAATACTTTTAGCTTATGTTGTCTAACTCTTCTACAGTTCACTTCCCCTCAAGGTTACAGAGAAACTGTGGGATGTTCTCCAGTAGGGCAGGCCAACAGGAGTTCCCAGCATGGATCTGTGCTGCTTTGTGATGTACTCACAGCTTTGTGAGAACATACCACACACAAGGCATAACTAGTCTACCCCTGCTTGGAATTCCAGGAAACACCAAAAGATTGCTGTGAGGACCTGGGAGTCACAGTGCTATCTTGCTTTCCCTACCTTTGACCAGATTTGTAAGTTTGACATCAGTGAGTGCTCAGGATGGGTTAGATTAAGATGGTGGCTTTGATTCCTGTAGGACCAAGGCAGTGATGCTTCAGTTAGCTCTATTGCCCATTTCCCATCCATGTTTGCAGTGATTAGACCAGTTTCCCTTTGATGTTGGTATCTATGTCATACCAGCTGCGCTTATGTCTTATTAGTTAATCAAACCCAGAACAAACCACATGACCATTTTCAATTTAGTGTTTCACGCATGTATAACCAGTCTCCTGGGACAGTGATATGGTACAGCCAGCTTGTGCCAGCCATGCAACTCTTCTAGTCCCTCATTCTTTGATGTGACCTTGACAGCTTATGACTGGCCACAGTAGGAGTTGTTACTTTGCAGAAATCAGCAAATGCTAAAAATCAGGACTTTTTTGTCTTGTTTTTAAAGTCAGTTTATCAGCTTATCACACAGATGGTGATATATGTGTGTCTTATTTATGTAGTCATTCATCCATGATGTCACCCATGATGCAGTGAAAACATTTGTTGTTATATAATTTATCACCAAAATTAGGACATTTTCAAGAGTAAAAGGAGATGCTATCAAAAATTACATGAAGACAACCCAGAGAATATGGAAACTGTCTTGGGAAAACTAGTATGTGTTGCTACCATATTGTGTCACCTCTAGGCAACTGTGTTTGTTTTGGGGGACACAACAGTCATTAAGAAAGACAGGATCTCTACCCTTCTGACAGTACAGCCCTGTGGGCTAAAAGAATATATCAATAAATGGCATTATTTACTGATGCATTTACCATGAGTAAGATCAAGAGGTTCACATCAAATACTAAAAGAACAGTTATATAAAAACTGTTCCTAATTATCTAACTTTAAAAAATTTTGAATTATGACTAGACTATAAACACTACCATGTTCAAAGTGGTCATGTTTAGACTACCCTTACCATGACATTCAAGTCCCAAGGATATCTTGAGTAGCACTGATTACAGCCAATCTTCATGCTTTCAGTGCAGATTTAACTTTCAAAATGAATCATGTGGCATTAAGTATGATGAAAAAAGGAAGAGGCCAAGCTGGGTAGAACACTTTGGTTTAAAACAGGGTGAAATCATAAGGTCACAAGATGAAGTTTCCTATGTGGTTAGCTAAAGAGGCTTTGCAAACAGACACTCCCAAGAAACATTACAAAGTACAATCACACTGAACTCATCTGGATAAGCATTCTTGATTTTTAAAAATCATTTCAGGAGCTTTTGGCCACATCTTATACAGCAGAAGTATAGGAGAAAAGTAAGACTGTGGTGGATTGAAGAGCTCCTAGTGGTTTGCTTTTTAAGTAACATATTCACAAAAAGCTTACATATGTATTTTTCTAGTCTACATCAAGCACTGAAATGTTACTATGGTGAGAGAGCAGCAGCTGATATACTGACCTTTAGGCAGGGCCACTTGGCACACAAATTCTTGTAAGTAGAAACTGAGGTTCAGTCCAGTTCTGTTCTGCTTTCATTCATTTCAGGCAGAATGGAAGCACACCATGGATGCCTCAGAGCTTAGCCTTGAGCCCATGACAGTGAGGAGAAAACAGGAATTTCTCCTTCAGTGAAAGTGATCACTTAGCAGGAGTCACAGACTTTAAGCAAACAATATGCAAATTAAAAAACTTTTAAATTCCTGTGCTAAATGCAATCCATAGAAAGTACAGGGCTCTGTGCAAGGAGAGTGCTTCCGAGGAAGGAAAGTTCAAGCAAAGAAGTGAAGAACAAACTAGCCAAAGGAAATAACACACTGGTGTAGGGAGAGAAGAGCTTGTGAAAAGGCCCTGTGCCTCCCATTAAGATCAGCCATTCTGCTTTAGAGATCACATGAAGTTTCCTCTCATGCTAAGTGAGGAAAATGGAAAGATCAAGTCTAGAGATCAGATGTCCTGACTCACATCTTGTTCAGGGCGTTTCTCAGATTGCTCCTGTCTGTTCCTGAATTCCAGATGTGCCTGGAACATGCAGAGAAGTCAATGGCTGGGGCAGTCAGCAGAGTGATACTTTTGAGACTAGCTAGCATTTGGAGCATGGACACATGTACATACTTATGTTCATACATGCAAAACATACAAACATGTATGCATATATATATACATATAAACATCTCACATATGTTATTTATTTATGAGTGGCTCTTCTGCTTTATATTGAGCAACAGGGTACAGTAACAGAAAGAACACTGAATTCCACTTCTAGCCACATGGACACAGGTCACTACATTGATTTCATGCTTCTGTTTCCTCACCCATAAAAGAGAGACAAATCTGGAAAAGGTAATGCACTGGACTGTAGCAAGGTGTAATCAGGTGGTAAATATAAAACTGTTACATATATGCCATACATTATTATATAATGATTAAGCAGTCAGAAAACTAAGTGGTGGTTTAGAGAGGTCTTCTGTGTGGTGATGTCATTTTGCTTCCTTCTTTCCTGTTAATCTACAAATTCTCCATCTCCTTGAGACTACTGGGTGCAGGATACTGATGAAAACTGAAAACTGTCCCACTAGGCCAGGCTCAAAGCCTCTCCAAGCAGGGCTCAGGGTCATGATCCTTGGAACCAGGAAAAGTTATTTCACTCTCCTACTCTGTTATGTTCCAGCTCTGTTGCCCCACAAAAAGCCATTTAATCTCAGAGTCCCAGTTACCTTGTTTGTAAAATTTGGTTACTAATAATTTCTTCACCAAATTGTGAGAAATAGAGGCTATTTTTGGAGTTCCCGAGTCCCTGTCTGGTACACAAGAAGCTTCCAGAGGATGCATTTGGCAAGTTAAGTGCTTTGCTTCCAGCATCAACTCCAAACATTGACAAGCACCCAGATGTCCTCTGTGCCTGTTGCACCGCTATGATTTTGTCATTTTGTAAATTTTAGAAAGTCTTTTTTGGGAGCTAGGCATGGAGGCACATGCCTGTCATCCCAGCACTCTGAGAAGCTGAGGCAGGAGGATTGCAAGTTTGGGCCCAATATGGGAAACTTAGAAACTTAGTGATACCTTGTCTCAAAATGAAAAATAAAAAAAGGGGCTAGGGATATAGATCAGTACAAAGGTGTGGGGCTTAATCCCCAGCACCACATCCAAAAATGTGTTTTGGGGAAACTATTTGCCTTTTTTCAGTATTTCCAATGTTTTGGAGTTGGAGTTGATTCAGTTCTTTATTTATTTAACAAATGTTACTGACCACCTACTGTGTGTCAGACACCATTCTAGGCTTTGATACACATCATGAACAAAATAAACAAACACTACTCTAGTAGGGAAAGACGGATTGTAAACAATAACTACAATGCGTTAATAAATTCTGTAGCATGCTGGAAAATGTTCAGTGCTACCAGGGATAAAGAGCAATGTGAAGCTCAGGAATGACAAGGACAGGGTGGCAGGTGTACATTTATATATAGGATGGTTAGGGTAAGTATAATTGAAAAGATGTCATTGCAGCAAAGACCTGCAGGAAGAGAGTATCTCTTTGGCTATCTGAAAAGCAGAGTGGGCAAGAGCATTCCGGCAGAGGGAATAGAAGCATAGTTAAAATAAAGCAAGAAAAAAAAAATAAATCAAGAAAGAGGAGGGGAAAAGTAGTAACAGAGAAGGCTAAAGAGTTAAGGAGAGGCCAGATCATTTAGGGCTCTGTGGTATTATGTAGAGTCAGGATTTTACCCTGAATTTCTTGATTTGATAAGGATGCATTAAGTTTCTGATTCATGCATAAGCAAGTATTAGAAGCCATGATGGCCAGGACAAAGTCAAAAGCAAGAAGAAATAACAATCTATTGGTGTCTTTGCTGTTAAAGTAGTGGGAATCTAGGACAGCTACTAATTTGCCATTTGTTTGTTTGTTTGTTTGTTTTTCTCTTCAACACACTGAGCCCTTCTTTTGGTGGTTGTCAGGACATAAAGCTGAATAAAACCTACTCACGTGGAGTTTCCAGCCTAACTCAGGATCTATTTGCCTTGGCTAGTGCATATTGGGTCATTTAATTTTTTGTTGTGGGTTCCGCCACCACTAGATTTCACTGTTGGATGTTTTGGAGCATCCTCGGCCTCTACCCTCAAGAGGCTCCCAATTCTGACAACCAAACAATGTCTCCAGGCATTATAAATCTCCCTGAGAGGCGACAGGTAAAATTATTCCCAGGGAATCATGGTCTAACTGGAAAGATATATTGTACTGTTAGGGTTACTTTTGGCTGGAAACAACTGACAGCTTTTCTTGTTGTTTTGGAGTCCTTTATGAGATTTGAAGGGAAGCCGAGTCCATTTCTATTTCATGTTGAAGTTCTGTCCCCCAGTGTGATCTTATTTGGAGATGGGGCTTTGGGGAAATGATTAGATTTGGATGAGGCCATGCAGGGAGCTCTCTATAATGGGACTGGTATCCTTACTAGAACAGAGAGAGAGAGCAGGATACCCCCCTACACACATAAGGACCTGGGCGGAGGGGGGGGGGGCACGGGCATTTCAAGCCAGTTCTTTACCAGGAACTGAATGTGCCACCTTCTTGATCTTGCACTTCCCAACTGTCTCTAGAACTGTAAGTAAATGCTTGTTGCTTAAGCCATCTAGATTATGATGCTTTCCTATAGCAGCCTGAGTGGACTGGTACAGCCTCTTTCCACAGAATCAGAAAATACCAGAAACTTGCTTGAAAGAGTTCTTTGTCAGTGAGGCCCTGGGCCTGGGCAGTAACTGGTTTTATTCCTGGTTTTGTTGCCAAAGATGGAGCTATAAAATAAAAAGAGCTCATGGGCTGCATCCCTGCTCCCATATATCCTTTTGTTAATTTTTTCCCCTGCTACTTTCCCGCCACCAAGAGCATAACCTGAGACAAGAGATCAGAAATCTAAAAGGTGTGGGTTTAAGTGAGGTTGCTGTACGCATTTTGGGGCAGAATGAGCTATCACTAAGTTGTTGCCCTTTGAATGTTTTTATACATCTTGGTATTTCTTTCTGCCCTCTTTGTCTTTGAGTTTATAAAAAATATGAACACCCCCAAAAAGTCTGAATATATCAGAGGCACTGCCTCATGTCTTTCTTGAAGAGACAAATAAGTGGGAATGTGATAGTGTGTGGAGCAGAGCCACATGTGTGGACTTGGTGTAGAGTGAAGCCTTAGAGATTTCCACAGCATCTGCCTCCTCCCTCACTCTCCAAACTTAAAACAGCAAGTGCTGAAGATTAGCTTTTATTGAATGTTCTGTTGGTTTGACTTGGAGCATTAGTGGCCAACTTTCATAATCTAAGGTCCTTCTTGGTATCTCTGCTAGTTGAAAATTGTGTTTAAATTGGTCCTTCCACAAACAAGGTTCTGTAAGAGAATTATACTCTGATATCTTAATGTATCTGTTGAATGGAGAGAGAAAGAAAGAGGAGAGAAAGACTTAGGCAGTAATGATAATAATAATTAATAAGAGCATACCCTGAGCACATCCCATGCCAAACTCTGCTCCAGGTACTGCACATGAGTAACTTTTGCTTACATCTTCACCACTGGGATTCGAAGCAGGAACTACCGGTATTATCTCACCCACTTTATGGATGTGAAAATGAAAGCACTCATGGTTAACTTGCCCAAGGTCACACCGTCAGTGAAGGGCAGAGCTGGGGAACTGATGATTGATTAATTAGGGAAACTTACTCCTTTCAACAGAGTGATCACATATACTGGCCCTGAAGACATATGATCAATTGTTTACTACTTACTAGCTATCAGAATTTGTCGGTAATTTCAGTTTTCTCATGGTTAAAATAAATAAATATTATGTACCCTCATAGGGAAGTGAGAAAATGTTTAACATGTGAAAATCCAGAATAGTGCTTAGCATCCAATAAGCAGCTGATAAATGTTAGCCAATACAGTGGACCCTTGACTTACGAACTCAGTTCCCAAGGGCTGGTTGTAAGTCAAATTGGTCAATTAGGATCAGGCTTCTCTACACAGCCTTCAAAGTCTCTCTCCTGTACACAGATCTCAGTGTCCTTAGAGAGACATTGGCCCAGGATTTCTTGGTGAACCCCACGCAGGAAGGATGCTGTAATGTTCCTTCCAGGACTCTTTAAGGGTTAAATCTGTATCTGAGACCATCTGGAAGCACAAGCGACCAGCACACAGGTTAGAACTCAAGACTTTGTTTGTAAGTTAAAACTAAAATTCCAGTCATGACTCAAGTTGTTCATATGTCAATCCAGTCATAACTTGAGGGTCCACTGTATTATAAATGTTATTATTATTAACTTCTTCATATATAATGTGGGCAGACAAAACATCCTAACTACTGTATCTCTCACCTCACCCTCTATTACCCACCTTATTAGATTCTGTGTCCTCAGTTCCTTAGTTGAAGAGTTGACATATTTTAAGTAGTCTATAAATATTGTTGAGTGAATGAATGGAAAAACACCTGAATTACTGAATGACTTAGTGAGAGACAGAGAGAGACAGAGAGAGAGAGAGAGAGAGAGAGAGAGAGAGAATTAAATCTTATCCTGTGTCGAGTTTGGAAGGGAAAACACACATTTATATTACTTAGTAAATACAAATAATTACCTGTGTTTAATATAATTAATGGGTCAAGAAATGTGCTTCCTTTCCAAGGAAATTGACCAGCTAATCTACAGGAAGGAAAACAACAGGGCTGTGGACCTCCCAGGCACCCCCCAGCCCTGGCTCCACTCACACTTTCTCTTTTCTTCTTCATCTGCACTTAAACGCCAGCCTAGCCTGTGCTGTGAGTTTCATGGCCGTAGCTTATGCCAGTAAAAAGCCTTTCATGCTCTGCTAATGTGGTATTTGTTTGGTAATGTGTGGGAGAGAGCATTAAAAATAAATCCAGAAATGGCATCTTATAAATTTGGATTTTCTGTTTTCATAATTTATAGGAGTTCATGTTAGAGAGCACTGTCTTATGCATAAATACAATTTCTTTGTGAGCTGATGATGGAATTTATATCAAAGGGGGTCGAACATATACTTCATGAACTCAGCATCCGCTATTATAAGCCATTTCATGTATAACTGGAGACAAATGATCTCTCACCCTGTTTGTCTTAACTTAAAATTCAGTTGGTTTGCTTGAATTCATTTCCAAGGCCCAGGAGTGGGGGAAGGGAGCCCAAGATTTATACACCTTTAATATAATCAATTCTAGACATATCTTTAGACAAATAATTTAAAAATCTATGCATCACGAAACACCTCTATTAATTTCAGGATACACAGTTTGGTGAATTTTTATGTGATTTTTGGGTTTGTGTGTTTAAGGAGATTTTTTAAAAATACATGCTCTTTTTCTTTCCTCCTCAGAGAGAAATTTTAACAGGAATGTTTTGAAATAAAATCCCACAAGGAAACAATCCCCTCAGACAATTAAACTGGGAGAAAGTCCCCTGAGGGCAGACCAAAAAAAAATCCTTAAAAATAATTGCTGTGCTGGGTTTCTGCTGTATTTTAGCTGGGCATGAGCAGGGGCCTGTGCATACACACACAGAAAACACACACACACACAAACACCCAAGGAAAGTACGTCCTATGTGGAGCAAGTTTGTGGCACTGCTGGGTGTAACTACCTGGCCAGACATGGGGCATTTCTGGCCAGTGGCAATGATTTGAAGGCTGTAGCCAATATAAAATAACAGTCAGGTCATTTACAAGGTTCTGCCAAATATTAACCTTATATGCAATTCTCCTCCAACTTTTCAGAGTCCCTAATGTGAACCAGGCCAGCTACTCCCCCTGCTTTACAATATTCTGCATCTGAGGTGGGGGCAGTAGGTGAGTGGGAGGGTTGGGACCAGTATACACTTGTTAGAAATATTTTAAGGGGGTGTGTTTATTCCAAGATAATGATGTGGTTTGTTGGCCTTTTTTTTAAGTGCCAGAAATATTGTTTAATTGTCCTCCCCTTCCTTAGGGGAAACTCAAAGGTTAATTCGTCCAAGAAAGTGGGGTTTTCATTTGCCCTAAAGATAACAGAATTACTAGAGCTGTGGTCGTGGTGTAGGAAACTGTGGTTTAAGGCCAGGTGGCTGAGCATGTTTTGGCAGGGAGGACTGAAGTTATGGTTTTGTGTCTGTGTTAGCAAATTGCTTTGGATGAGAATCATGTGGTACTTTGTTCAACTCCACATTGAGGAGCATTCTCCGCCAGTTAATATTGCATTAATATTTATTATTTCCTTAGTTCATCATTGTTTTTAGCACTTTAGAAAAGATGACTGCTTTAGACTGTGGCCTCTCCTTCTTCACTTCTCAATTTTTCAGCAACCACTTTGGAACTCTTACCCTGTGCCAAACCCCGTAGTTGACATACTTTATCATCTTCTTTAATCTTCATAACCCCTGGTTATCATCACGGGCAATATCTCCATTTCAGAAGTAAGGCAAAGAAGGCTCATTGGAGGAGGAAACAGCTTTCCCAGAACAAGTGGCTGAAGAATGCTCATGGGCACCATGACTCTTCCGTTTTGAGATGGCACTAACCATCCATGTCTGAATCCTTTCCACGGGTATTTCTAGGTTTGCTTTCAAAACGAGTAAGGCAAAGTCTACTGAACTCACCTTAGCCATGACAGAAAAGTTTTATACTTCCCAAACCACCCATGATCACTAAAATTCAGTAGATAAGCAAATCCTAAGTAAGCTCTTCTGTTGAAGAATGGATTGTATTCATTATCTCTCCATCCTATATAAATCCTAGCCAAGTTTTTGTTCCATCTCTGCAGGCAGATCATACCTTCCTACTGAAGGCCTTGGAGAACTTAGTGCAATTTCCAGTTTGAAATTAAGCCAGATGAAACCTTCAACAATAACAACAAAACTGGTCTCTCTGGGTCTTCTTTAGAAATTGGAGTTATCACTATTTCCTTGGAAACAGAGGTGACATTTCTTGTCAGCCAAAGCACTACATCTTATAGCTAGTTAGTTTTTGAATGTATTTCTTTCTTTATTGGCTAGGGGTGGGGACAGATTCTTTAGCAAATGGAGTGTTAGAATAAACGGCTCTGCATGAATGTTGGGATAATGTTTAAGAGTAAGTACCAGCCTATGTATGTAGTCAGGAGAAGCAGTTTTAGCAGCAGAGCTGTAATTTTAACAATAGGTTACCAGATCCATTGGGCAATCTAACTAAAAGCCCATATTTATTTCCCTAATTTTATAAACATTTAATAGGTCCTTATTAAACACATCAGCCAGCATGATTTAATAACACAATCAGCCTAGAAGTTTAAGAAAATTGAAAACAGGATTTGAATGTAATGCAGCCACAATTACTGGAGATTATAGGGAATCATTCCCATATGTCTCCAGTGGAGAGCTGCTAATCTCTGTTTGCGTGGAGGTGATTTCCTTTGGAACCCTGCCCAGCCTTCAACAGCACTAGGGCTGAACAAATTAGATTTGAAAGTCCCCAATTTTATGACTAAGGTAATATACTCTGTGTATTTAGAGAAACACTGAGTTCCTATTTTCACTGGCTCTTGAATGCTGGACAGAGACCTTGATTTCATTTAGTTTGGCTCCACTTAGAATATGATCATAGGTTTGAAGGGGTCAGCATATGTTTTGTGTGTCTTTCATAGATACTCCAACTACCCTCCACCCATAGTACCAAGGCGTTTGCATCATGGCTTGATGACGATAGATCACAGGAATGTGTAGTAATTAGACCTGGAAGACGGCCTGCTGCTGGGAGCCTGGGGACCCACACCTCCTCCTTCCACTAAACTTCTAAGCCCAACCTCATTCCCTGTCCTCTGCTAACAGAGCCCTCAGAATGGATTTTCTTATGTTCACAGAGCGACAACATGGTGAACTAGGCTTTTTTTTTCTGTACTTCATAGGCACAACTAAGAAGGGTAGTCCCACTGCAATGAGACAGAATGTTTTAATTCTGGCCAAGCAATAGGTAACAGATTGTAGTCATAGAGGCTGCAGTATTATAAGGAACAAAACTCAAAGCAGCTTTCCTAGTAGCCTGAGACAGGGCTTGTGAGTCTCTACCATGATGTCCTCCTCCCATTTTGCTTCTTAGTTTTGTAGAACTAGAGAAACATAATATCAGTTTCTCCCAGTTGGGGAGAAAGCCTCACTATAACCAATAAGAACAGTATCACTATCTGCAAATTACAGAAAAGGAAACTGAGATTCTGTCACTTTTGGAACTTGCTATGGCCCCAGCAAAGCAAAGATGCAAACCCACAGGGTTTTGACTCCAAAACTCCTTTTCTTAATCACTATTTTGAACTTGTGGCTTGATAAAAATGCCTTATGTGTATGAAAAAAGTGATTTTCCTAGACATCTTCTCACTCTCAGAGTTCTAGTTACTCAATTCTAGTCACTCAGTTACTTAGTTTCTTCCTGGCACCTTGTGCTTTTCTTGTGACTGTGTGTGTGTGTGTGTGTGTGTGTGTGTGTGTGTGTGTGTAGACAGGGGGTTGAACCCAGGGCCTTCTCACTGAGCGCCATCTCCACCCCCTCTTTATTTTTTAATTTGAAACAGGGTATTGCTGGCCTTGAATTTGTAATACTCTTGGCTCGCCTCCCAAGCTGCAAAGTTTACAGGCATATGCCACCACTCCTGGCTTCTTATGTTTTTTGAAGATATAGAAGCAACAAGCAAGGAAGACTCAAATAACCAGAGGGAGAACTTTGGGTTAGAGTTAAGAGAAATGTTGGGCTTCTTTCAAAGTATGAGAGACAATGAGATGTTAACATTTTTTGAGTTGAAATTTATTTACAATTGGTCATATCCCAGGCACTTTTAAAAGCACCCTTCTTGTACTTCTCTTCATCTTAATCTTTGCAACATGAGGTATTTCTATGCTGTAATTATCCTTATTTTACTCATATTAAGTAACTTGTTCAAAGTCACCCCGTGATAAGTGGCACAACAGAGATTTCTACCAGGTGTCCTAGAGCCAGTCCCACCCTCATGACTAGGCTGTGGGGTTGGGTACAAGCAGCCCTTTGCTTTGAGAAGTGCAAGTAGATTACATGTGACTTTTAGGTTATTTTTTGTTTTCTGAACTATATTTTTTCTGGTTTCCTGAACAATATTTTTTTGTTTTCTGAATTTGAGAGATCTTAAGACATTGAGGGCATCCTTTCAAAAGGGGTTGTGGAACTGTGATCCACTCTTCTTCCTTTCTTTTACTTCCCACCATGAAGGGAGCAGTTTTGGCTCTACCACATGCACCTGCCATTATGTGCTGCCTTGCCATTGTCCCAAATAAAAGAGGCCAGCCCATCAGGGACTGGCATTGTTACCAATCATTTGAGGGTTCTTTGGCTTGGTTCAGATAGAAATCATGAATTGGCAAAGGTCTGCACTGCTACAGCCCTGATGCCACCAATCAGCACTGGTTACCGCTGCGTGCTATTGACTGACAATGCTGTTTGCTGGTCTTTGTCATTGATCTTAGTTGGCTGTTGGTCTGGAGTTCTTCAGGGCTACCAGCCCACAACGTTCATTGCTCATTCTTTTAAAGTGACCACTGTGTCCATACGCCTCAGGATAAAATTTCTGAGCAGATTTATAGGACCTTCTGAGTCATACACCCAAGCAATAAAGCACAAGCAGATTTACAGGACCATGGGTACAAAACCTTATTTTAATAGGACTTGTGTGACAGAATATGAGGATCAGTACACCAGAAGGAATCTTCTGAGACTTATCTGAGAAATAGGCCGGGGCTGTTGCTTATATAGCAGATGCAAGCCTGTGAGTAGTTCAGGTGGGTGCAGGGCATCCAGGACAGCCACAGCTGTCATGGCGTAGGTAAGAGAAAATGTTGGGGACACAAGATATTTGATTGACAGTGTCGTGTTTCCATGAAAAATGCTGGAGCTGAAACCTGGTAATCCTCAGGAGGGCTAGCTGTGTTTATTGAAGTTTACTGGGGTTTGGAGAGGTTGGGGACATTAACAATGGGCTGGATCTCCTCCCTCCAGTCTTAGCCACATTAGGGTGCTCCTCCTTCTTTAAAGAAGCAGTAGCAGCTTCTGGAGTGGTGAGAGGTGGGGACAGGTGTTAGAACTGATAACAAAGCTGTACCTCCATCAAAGCATAAGGAGGAGAGGGGCTGCTAAATAACCAGTGAGGACACTGAAACAAGTTACCCAAGCCCATTGCAGGGGGTGGGGGTCTCACAGCCCTTGGCCAAACCATGCCCCACTCTGGGAAGCATAGGGGAATGAGGAGTCAGGCACTTATAGTCAGTCTCAGATCTCCTGAAACTGTGAGCTAAAATAAACCCTTTCTCTATAAAAATAAAGTTATCTCAAGTATTTATTTACAGTAGTAACAAAGCTAACTAACACAGTGATGATGGAAAAGATATTTGCCCTTTCTCAATCTCAGTTTCCTCATCTGAGATAAAGGAACATTAAGCATATCCTATGGGGTTGGGGTGAAGGTCAAAGGAGATGTGTATATAGCTTTTAAAACATCATCAACACTCAATAGTTTGCAACAATGTTTTTACTATCAGTTTTTTTAATCACATAGGTAGTTGCTACCTCCAAAGCAATACCCCATAATAAAGACTTTTTATTTTGGTTTTTCCAAGACACATATAAAATGTATATGCTACTTTAAGTGTATAGTTCAGTAATACTAAGTAAATGCACAATCATCTATCTCCAGAACACTTTATCTAACTAAACTGAAACAATAGCTCCCTATTCTCCTTTTCCTTGGTTCCTAATGATCACTATTTTACTTTCTGTCCCTATGAATTTGTCTATTTTACATACCTTATGTAAGTAGAAAAATGCAATATTTGCCATTTTTAACTAGCTTATTTCACTTAGCATAAAATCCTCAAGGTTGATCTATGTTGTAACATCAGAATTTCCTTCTTTTTAAAGACTATATTATTCCATTGTATAAATATTAGTGTATTAAATCTTCATCAATAGATATTTGAGTTGTTTTATGTCTTGTATCTAGATGTTCCCCCAAACCCTCATGTGGTCATAGGTAGGGTTTTTCAGAGGTGGATGGATATAGGGTGTGTGATCCTTGGATTAAGTGTATGATGCTGGGATTAAGTTTGAAGCTGGGATTAAAGGTGTCCTATCCTGGGTATGGGTGGCACCACCCAAAGAACCGATAGCCTGAATGAAACATAAGGGCGGTTTAGTTGCCACTGCTGCTTCACTGCTTTGCTGCCTTCTGCCAGCCATGAATTGTTTCTCCTCTGCAATGCCCATCTGCCATATCACCCTGGCTTGGAGCCAGCTGACTATGGACTGAAACTTTTATGAACTATGGGCTGAAATAAACCTTTCCTCCTTTAACTTTGGGTGTCAGGTATTTTGTCGTGGCAATGTGAAAAGTAACTAAGACAGATTTTGGTACCAGAGAAGTGAGGTCATTGCTTTGATTGTATCTGACCATGTGGTTCAGAAGCCTTTGGAACTGGCTTGTGGGAAGAATTTGTAAAGGTTTGGAGATGGTGGCTAAAAATCAGCCCTGGAATGCTTTAAGCTATACTTGATGGAAGATTCTGGTCAGAGATCAGAAGATCAGAATGCTGATAGAAATGCTGCTGGTAAAGACAGGCCCAAGAGGTTTCTGCTAGGAAGAAAGACTGCATTAGCTGTCGGATTCCAGATCATGTATGTTACACTTTGGTAGAAAATTTGTCTGCATTTTGCTCATGTCCAGAGGATTTGCCTGAACTGAGACTAAAGGCAGTAAACTAATTAATCTTGCAAAAGAAATTTCAAGGAAGTCTAATGTTGAGGCAGTGGTTTGGCTACTATGGAGAGCTTTTAGATTTATGTTGAGAATCCAGAGCAAAGAACCCAGAAAAATGATTTAAGACATCGTGAGTTTGTCCAGAAAGTAAGCTCCAGTAAAGTTGTGGACTCCAAAGATGAAATAGAGGAAAACATGGTTGCTGAGAAGGAACAGGACAATAGAGAAGATGGCCTGAGGACATCACAAGAACCAGCAGGACTCTGGCCTTGACATTGCAAAGGTGAAAGACATTGCTTTGGGAAGAAAGCCCCAGAGCACCATGTTCCAGAATGGCGGTGGCCCAGGGAAATTTTTCTTCAGTATTTGGTTCCTAGTGCTCAGCAATCCAGGCAATTGACCCCTATAGCCAAGAGAGAAGGAATCCTGGCCACTGCTCCAGCTGGCAGCAGACTGGTGCTACATAGTGCTGGTTTTAGGTACATGCAGAATGCAAGAGTTGTGGGAAGGCTTCCACCCAGCTTTCAAAAGAAGGCCTGGGATGCCAGGCAGTGTGCCCCTGACAGGGAAGCGTGCAAAGCTATGAGTGTGAAACTGAAGGTGCAGTGGAGACCCCAGAAGGTGAGAGAAGCCAAGACCATGGGTCATCTCAGGAAAATCACAAGGAGTGAGCAAAACTGGTCAAAGAAAAAACCCATGGAATCTACAGCCAGCAGATGTGCCATAGGGGCTGAGGCATCCTAGGCCTTTGGAGTTCACAACTTGCCACAGATTACACTAGATGCTAGACATGGAACTACTAGATTTTGGTGGATTTTGGCTTTGCTTTGTTCCCCTTTCTTTCTATCTTCCATTTGTACCTTTTGGAATGGAAATGTCTTATGCCATTGTCTGTTGGAAGGGTTTAACTTTATTTTCATTTGTACAGGGGCTTGCAGCTAAGAGTTTGAATTAAATCTCAGAAGAGACTTTAGATTGGGATTGTTCATCAATGCTGAAACTGTTAGGACTTTGGCAACTCTCTTTCTTAAAAGTAATTTTATTGGTATATTTTAGATATACATGATGATCACTTTTATCATAGGGAATTTGTACCTGTACGTAATATATCTTGATTCTTCTTTTTTCCCCAGTCCCCTTCCCTCCCTTCAACCTCCTTCCCCCGCTTGTTTACAAAAGCTGTGTTTGCATTTTTCCTTCTCTTCTCTTTTTTTCTTTTCCCTTCCTTCCCCACCCCCCAGTTCCCTTTCCCATTTAAACATTTTCTTCCTATTTCCCAATATCTATTATACATTTTTGTCCTTATTTACTCTTTCAGTTTCTCACAGCAGAAAAACAAAGCAACATTTAAACATTTGTGTCCAATTTATTTCAGTTAAGTGTATGGTCTCAAGTACATTCATTTACCTAGAAATATCTCAAATTTATGCTTTTTATGGCAGAGTAGTAACCCATTGTATAAAAAAAAACTTTATCCACTCATCAGTTGATGGCCATTTGGGCTGTTTCCAAGATTTAGCTATTACAGACTGTGCTGCTAGTAACACAGGTGTGCATATACCACTGTGATATGATGCTTTATATTCTTTTGGGAAGATACCAAGAATGGGAATAGTTGGCTCAAATGGAACCTCTAGTTTCAGATTTTTGAGGAATCTCCACAGTGATTTCCACAGTGGCTGTACCAGTCTACACACTCACAAACAGTGGAGAAGTGTCCCTTTACCCTCACAGCTCCACCAGCATTTGTTAATGGTTAATTTCTTAATAATAGCCAACATTCCTGAAGTAAGATGGTATCTTAGTGTTGCTTTAAGTTGCATTTCTCAAATGACCAGTGATATTGAACATTGTTTCATATATTTATTTGCCATTTCTACTTCTTCATCTGAGAAGTGTCTATTTTTTGCAGATGTCCATTTTTGGATTGGGACTTTAAATTTGGGGGTCTGATTGTTTAGAGCTCTTTATGTATTCTAGATATTAATCTTTTGCCTGAGGAATAGCTGGAAAAAATTTTCCCACTCTATGGGTTGTTTCTTTACTCTGTTGATGATTTCTTTTCTGTGCAAAAGCTTTTTAATAAGATGAAATTCCAGTTGTCAATTCTTTGTGATATTTCCCGCATGATTGGAGTTTTGTTCATAAAGATTGTGTCTACACCTATATCTTCAAGAGTACTACCTATTCTATCTTCTAGAAGATTTAGTGTTTCTGTTTTAACACTTTAATCCATTTTGATTTTAGTTTAGTGCATGCTGAGATATATGGATCTAGTTTTAATCTTTGGCATATGGAAAGCCAGTTTTTCCAGCACCATTTATTAAAGAGGCTGTCTTTCTTCCAGTGAAGGTGTTTATCTTTGTCAAAGATAAAGTGGCTGAGTGTGTTTGGAGTTGTTTCTGCATCTTCTAATCTGTTCCACTGATACTTGGGTCTGTTTTTATGAGGACTTTAGCAACTCTTAGAGATGGGCTAAATGCCTTTTGCATAAAGGGTTGTGCATGCATCTTTGGGGGGCTAGGTGTGGAATGTTATGGCTTATATTTAGATGTTCCTCCAAAGCCTCATATGGTCATAGGTGGGATTTTTCAGAGGTGGTTGGATCTAGGGTGTGTGATGCTAGGATTAAGGGTGCCCCACCCTGGGTGTTGGGGCACCACCCAAAGGGCAGATAACATGGATGAAATATAAATGCAGGGTTGTTTGCTGCTGTAGCTTCACTGCCTTCTGTCTGCCATGAACTGTTTCTCCTCTACAATGCCCCTCTGCCATGCCATCCTGGCTTGGAGCCAGCTGACTATAGACTGAAACCTCTATGAACTGTGAGCAGAAATAAACCTTTCCTCCTTTAACTCTGGGTCTTGGGTATTTTAACTCAGCATGAGAAAAGTAACTAAAACAAGTTGCTTCCACATTCTAGCTGTTATAAATAATGCTATTGCTATGAACTGCATGTATAACCAACCCCTCCAGAACTTGTTTTCAGTTATTTGGGGGATATATTGCTGTATCTATATCTGTATCTGTATCTATCTATATCTATCTATATCTATCTATCTATCTATCTATCTATCTATCTATCTATCTATCTGTATCCAGACCTTCATACCTGGAGCTGCCGGATCATATGGTAGTTTTACTTTTTACTTTTTAGGACCTATCATCCTTTTCCACAGTAGCTATGCTGTTTTGCAATCTGACCAACAGGGCACAATGATTCCAGTTTTCCACTTCCTTACCAACACTTGTTATTATGTGAGTTTTTTAATAGGAACCATCCAATAGAAGAGGTGACGTGTCCTCATAGTTTGTATTTGGAGATGTTGCACATCTTTTCATGTACTAATTCACCATTCATATGCCTGGACAAATATCTATGCAAGTCCGTTGGCCAATTTTTAGTCAGGTTGTTTACATTTTGTTATTGAATTATGGAGCAAAAAACACCTATAGGACATTTCAAAAAAATTGTTTTATAAAGAAATTTGTTTTCCTTTTTCCATAGGAAACATTCCTAATGGAGAGGATAGAAGGGTCTGTGTAGTTGTTTTCTGATAAGTGTGACATAATATCTCCCTTTCCCTAGGAGTGACTTACTCAGAGGCTCAGATAAGGGAGTTCAGGGAAGCCCCACCCATCTGGGCCTCACCCCATTCCCAGCCCTGAGCCTTTGAGGTAGACCAGAGCATATCTGCCTCCTGGGCTCTAGAACTTTAGGGTGTCTACACGGGCACCATTAAAGATGGCCCCACAATGAATGTAAACATCATGTACTACAAAGATGTACTAATAAAATAATTAATTAATTGTTTAAAATAATTATGCTAAAAAGTGAAATAAGCCACTTAGTCCACTTATGCTTCTGCAACATGGTACTCAGAATTAGGTGATTTATAAACAATAGAAATTTATTGCTTACAGTCTGTAGGCTGGGAAGTCCAAGAGAAGGTGCTAGTAGGTTTGGATTCTGGCAAGGGCTGCCAAGATGGAAACTTAAAATTCTGTGCCATCACATGACAGAAGACACCAGGGCCAAACGGGCCTAAGTTGGTTCCCTCCAGCCCTTTTATAAGGCACTGATCTGCTCATGAGAACACCATAATTTAATCTCTTCTCAACAGGCCTTTCCTTTTAATACCACCATGATGGAAATTAAATTTCAACATGAATTTTGGAGGAAACATTTAAACCACAGCAGCTAGTCACAGAAGGATAAATACTGTATGGCTCCACTTACATGAGGTATCAGAGAGTAGAATGGTGTGTACAGGGCCTGGAAGAGACGAAAATGAGGAGTTGCTGTTCACTGGGCATGAAGTTTCAGTAACACAAGATGAGTACATTTGAGAAATCTGTACAGCATTGTCTCTATAGTTAACAATACTGTATTGTGCACTTAAAATTGTATGCAAAGGGGAGATCACATGTTTGATGTTCTTACTACAATAATAATAATCACATGGTTGCAAATGGAGTTCTGGTATTTGGACTGGTATTTGGCATCTGGTTTTTAGATGACTTCAGTGGAACAGCATACTTCACAAGTAATGGGACACTGCTTCCTGAGCCTTCCTCCCAGGCCTTATCTACTGTATAACTTGAAACATTGCTGCTTCTTACTGCATCTCATCTCTTCTGGGGCTTAGTGCTGACACTTCTCCTCTTGAAGAGTCTCCAGTTAATTCTTCAGTGAGGACTGAGCTGGATCGACTGAATGAAACACCAAAATCCTGACTTGTTTGCCCAGTTCAGCAGTAATAAGATGCCAGGAGAAGTAAATGATGGAGCTCACTAGACTCTAAAAACTTCTGGCCCTGGAATTCTTTTCCTGCCTGTCCCAGTGTTCCCAAACCTGAGGCCCATTTGGAACCATCTCTTGCCTCTATTCTCTGGAAATAGTTGGATATTCTTGCTTTGCACTGAACAAGTGGGTAACATTGAACTCCTCAACTTTAGCTTTTTAAAATTAATACTATTTAATTCTGTTTCACCCATAATCATCAACTCTTAATTGAATATTCATCTTCTCAATCGTAGAGGTGGATGCACTTGCTATGAAACAGAAAAGAAAGGTCAAAATGTGAAGGGATGCAATGTTTAAAAACCAGTGGATAACTTTGTTCTGCTGCTGTTGTCACTTTGAGCATGAATGTGTGGGGCTGGGAACGTTCACATGTACAGTGAAAATAAAACATGCAATAATTGTTTCTAATATTCAGTGAACTGAGACCATTTTAAGCATTTCATCTTCACATCTGCTGCAGTAACTGAAAACAATTCAAAGAAGCAAAAAATCAGGGCCAAAATATTTTCAAACAGATAAATTTTTTTCACCTCTAGCTTGAAAGCAAACCATAACTTTCTAAGCAAGCAAACAAAAAGGGCCTTTATGCATATCTGATTAGCTCATTTCCTTTGATTTTGGAGAGTGATGTCATTTGGGCCCAGCTGTTGGTATGCTGCAAATAATTTCCCTTCCTCATGTTTCACAAGTCATTTCTGCCCCTAATGGAATTACTTTGACTGAAACTCAGCATTTTTCATGGTTCACCTCTCCTATCAGCTGATACCTAGGACTCCTCTGGAAAGAAGAAAAGCTACAAGAGCATTTAAATGCTTAGAGAAGGACAATTTCATGTAGACTTGCATTTAATTCCAACACTTTAGCTTCTTCTCAGTTCATCCTATAACATACTAGAGACAGTCTGAAGTCGAAGTCAGTGAGGGGTTCTGAATTAAAGAGCCATGTATCCTTAGGAGCAGACATGACCCCAGCTCATTCAGGCCCTGTGTTCTCACAACAGAGCTGACACATTAACTCAACAGGGGAGGTAGCAGGTCTGGGGAAAGAACTGGGTAATTCCCAAGAGCTTTGACTTTTCAATTCTTCGGACTCAGGATCTAAACTGGAGGACCATACCTTCCTAGCTGAGTATATGAGTATCTGTAAGCCTCCATTTCTTACAGATAAAAAGAAGCTAATAAAAGTAAGCACAGATAGTAGGAGATCCTGTAAGTATGTGGGGACTGGAGGTATACGGGAAATCTCTGTACCTTCACTCAATTTTGCTATGAAGTTAAAATTGTTCTAGAAAATATAAAATCTATTTTAAAAAGAAAAAACAAGTTGTTGTGGCACTCAAAGTGCTTAGAACTGTACATGGCATAGCAACATATATCTGCTGCTTCTAAATTAATCTGAAAATAGCATAGGGGCCCAGCTGCTAATTTAGGGTTGTTCAGTCTAGGCACTAATAACACTTCGGGCCATTAAATCTTTTGTGGGAGGAGACCTTGTGAATTGTAGCAACTCCAAACCTCAATAGCAATCCCGCCTGCCATCCAATTCCCACCATCTTAACTGGTTATGAAAATGAAAAACATCTCCAGACATTGTCAAATGTCTCCTCAGGGGCAGAATTACCCTTGGCCACTGAGCTCAATTAAAAGGAAAATAATAATCATTTCATTGAATAGAAACACTTCATGGTCAAGATGAAACTCTCTCTTTTGAAAGTTTTGATTGTCTCTCTTCTGCTCATACCTCTCTTTATCTGCTTACACTGATCTCACAGGAAGCCTTCCTCACAGTACTGTATCTCTGTGATGCACTGCCTTCCCTCCCCCATGGGCTTTTGTCTGGACCCTCCAGGCCTTCAGCTTCACCTCCTTTATTAACAAACCTTCCCAAATCCTTTCAGGCTCTGGAGTCATCTTCTCTTTCCATATAGCATCTGATGCTGCTCTGGCCCTAGCATGATTATTTTAGAGAGTATGAGTCTTAAAGCCAGGAGAAATCATGCAAATCTTATAACTTTGTGCCTTTCTGGAACAAATGTGGAAATTGGGGCTCAGCAATGCTAAAGAGCAGGTCCAAGATCACAGTACTGGTGATTATGAAGTTGGAATTATGACCTCAGCCATTGCCCTGAAGCAGATCCTCCTAGGAGATGACCCACAGGTCCAGCTTGCACCTCCATGAACAAACAAAAGTTCCATGATTAGATAGGATGGCAGGTGGAGACCTGTAAGCAGTCCAGAGATGTCTAAGGGACCCTGTCCATCCATGGTGTGTCCAAGGACTTTCAAAGAAGAAGGAAGAGGTCTGTCCCCTTCTATACTTTTCAAGCTAGTACCAGTGTGCTTAATTTAGCATGGGACTCCACAAGACTCATGTAGCATCTTAGCTGTGTCTATAAAATGAGCAAAATGGCCCTTTTCTGCTTCCCCCACCTAAGTCTTCCAGATATTTTGCATAGTTCTAATGACAGTAATGAGTGCATTAAAAAATTACTTGATAATCTAGCACTGTTTGTAAAAGTTCATTCCTGACTCAGAGCTTTTTTGGTGACAGTTCTCTAGAGGAGAGTCCTTCTCTTGCCTTTGTTTTTTTCCAAACCCAACATGTTTTACCTTTTAGACAGGCACTGTCCTCTTCACTCAAGCCCAAATGACTATCTTCCTCCTCTGATTTATCTCTATTACCTAATTGTTGCTTAACTATAAGCAGCTTGCTTTGAAACTTACCTGCCTAATGAGCACTGTCTGTCTCTTTTTTCCAATTAAAGTACACATACTTTCAGGAAATGAATTATATGCTCCATTTTTTGGAATTCTCCCTATGCCTGGCATCATTCTGTGAACAGTTAAATAGGCAAATGCTCATTAAATGAATATTATCTAGTTTTCATAGGATTCCTATCAAAGATTTAAGGACAACATGGAAAATTATTTTGTTTCTTTGAAGTTTAGTTCTCTTTATCTTTCAGGTTGTCAGTGTTTATGTAGGACAGATTGGTCACTGAGACGCTCCTAACTACTGAAGCCTAGAGAAGGGTAACCCCTAGGACAAATCTATGTGTCACAGCTTCCTCTAATATTGTATTAAATAAATTATTTTTTAATTTTTGGGTAGCAGGAGATCACAGTTTTAGGAAAATGAAACATGTATGGCTTTCAATTGTCATGATGCTTTGTGATTAAAATTATAAAAGCATGATCTCTGGTGAGTTACACAGTCTTCTCATTTAAATAGATAAATATTAAACTCTTAGAAATAAAAAACTCTTCCCATTTGCAAAAGCTCCATTTTCATCATTTTTTTCCATTTGCTTTCTCTCCCTTCTCTCCCCCCTACCACCATCTCTTCTTCTCCCACCCAAGAAAATCTCTCTACTTCCTCTTTATCTAATATATACATACTAGATAAATATATCTATATTTATCTATATTTTAGTTTCTCAAATGGAAAGGCGACCAATAGTTGGAAGGAACAGGGAGGGAAGGGAAGGATAGGGGATGAAAAAAAAGAAAGATGGAAGGAAGGGAAGATGTATTAATATATGTACAAACTCCCCACAATAATTGTAATCATTATGTACTACAAACATGGTTTAAAAAAGTGCTAAAATTAAAACAAAACAAGAGCCTTAGAATAATGTAAAGTAGGGCACAAAAGAGAGCATTAAGAAATGAGGTAAGGGCTTCTTGCACTGGGTTGCTCATTTGTGTCTCACTGAAGTGTGGCCATAAAATAAATACTGGGGTAGCTGAGGTACACATGGTTTAAATCCCTTCCAAACATGTCTTGTTTCAAAAGAACAAGGATAGTACCAATGATAGGTTTCCCTGGAGAGAATTTAGGATGAGGGCCATGATCACAAGAGGTCCATAGGGTGTCCCCTAAGTTTAAAATCGTTCAGTATTCTGGAAGGGATTCCTTATCACATTTTGAGATTTTTGCTAGGAAAACTATTCTACCTCTTTGAATTGTGTTTCCTGCTTACTCTTTGTGGCCACATCCTCAAAGAAGACTTGATATATCCATTCTATTTTACTACTGATTATGAAGAATGACAGCAGAATGGAGTATAGTTCCAAAGGAGGAAGCTGAGTGAAGGTGATGAGATTTGCAAAAGACAGAGTTTAACTCACCCCTGTTCCCTTTAGTCTGATTTGGACCAGTGGCTCCCAAATATGGGTCATAGCACACATTTGCATATGGCATCAAAAGTAATGTAGGGTGCTTCAAAACAAACTCCAGAAATACTGTAATTATTTATCAACATATACCAGAAGCTAAGAAATGGGCTTAGTATATAGTGACTGCCTAATAATTCTATTATTTTTACTACTAGTTTTTAAAAACTCTGATGAATACAGCATAATTCTGACAACCTCAGGCCTACTATTGATAGTTTTATTTCCTGTTTTCTCTGTGCATGATACCTGAAACACCAAGGAAGTCACTAGAAATGTTTCTTTAGTGGATAAAAACTGTCTTTAATCCTTCTATGTATTTTGCTTATGAGTATATTATTCAAGATGTGTCTGATAGAACTTAGCTAGAGCATTATGCTTTTCTAATAGATACCAATATTTTGGAATTGACAAATCTTTCCTGGAGTTTGTTTTGAAGTACCCTGAATTTGGTACAGTCTATTTACTTCAAGTACATATTATTTTGCCCTTTTTAATCCTACTGCCTAAGGCTCTCAACTACTTATAATGCGGAATGTCCTTAAAAATCATAAAACCTAAAATTCATAGAATGTTCAGGTTGTACCAAGCATGAGACTAAGTGCTTTCTGTGTGTGAGCTAATTTAATTTACCTAGAGTAACCATGTGCATTTGATAGTTACTGCTAACACAGAGCAAAATTCATGTTGAAGAACCTTTAAATGTATTGCCCAAGCAAGTGGCAGAGCCAGGTCTCAAAATCATACCTGATGATTTCAGAACCCACAAGTTTAATTGTTGTAGAGTCGCTCTTTAAATTTTTGTCAGGAACTGTTGTGTGGTTCAGTTGGACTTTCCAACACTGAGCATTACTCTCTTCTACTACAAGGTCCTTGAAGGCAGGAATCACATCTTGCTCATTGTTCTTTCTTCTCCATTTTTATGTGCCTAGAACATTGTGAATTCTTTTTAAAAAAAACTCATTAAATACTTGGTGAGTGATTTTACAGTTCCATAATCATTGGCTGTATTATATAATTATTGCAAATGAGTTTCAAGGCAACTTTCTACCAGCCTTTCTGGAGATCTAGATGGAGATCATGAAAATAGTTCCCAAGTTCCTAGATCACAGAGAATTATCTGTACCCATGCCTCTCTAGTGAAAAGAGGGAAAATTTAGTGTTGTCTATTTTCTTGATGCCTCAGACTTCATGCCCAAGGTAACAGTTGACTAACTCAAATCATACCATGTGTGTATGACTGGTAATGGTCAGTATCTGTTGTGCAAATGAATTTAATTGTGGATCCAGATGTTACTTTCAAGATTAATTTGTCTGTGATTTAAGGAGGCGGTCCCACTCAGATAAATTGAGATGGAGAAAATTACAGTGATGTGTTGCAATCATGGCCAGAGAAAAAAGTAGCTGAACTATTACTGTCAGAAAGGCAGGATATTGCATGAGATTTGAAAGAAAAGCATACTATAAGTGCTTCCTTTTCTAAACACGTAGATTAATCAGCCCTTAACTTTCAAATTGTCAGGAAAGAGCCAATATTAACCACCCAAGAAGGATTATATTCTGTCTTCAGTGGAAGAAATTTGAAATCTCCCTTAAATTTTGCTCAAGAAAAACTAAAATCATTAAATTGTTGAACTTCAGACATTTGATCCCAATTTTTGTATTTCATTAATGATGATGGCAGCAATACTATTATTGTATTGGGACTTTTTCTCTTGCAACTGACTTAACTCTTTGCCATATGCAATAAATCAAATGAAACAACAAGCTTCTGATAAGGCTTATGTAAATAACAGACTAATTAGATATAAATTTGCCTACTGCTTGATCCAAGACTCAAATGATGTGACTAGTATTCTGCTCCCTCTATTTCCCAGTGGCCTGTCTCTGAGCACTGTTTTCTTTATTAGACTCCACAAGCTCAAAGAATTGCTGCTGTACACCCAGATCCCCACATTCTCTCTGAATAATTTCTTAGAAAGGAAAAACAATGATCTCTTTTCAGAACTTCTAGCCGAAGTCTCATTGCTCTGATGGGGTCAAGGGTCCATCTCTGAGACAATCATTATGACCACAGGTGGACATAGGGCACAGTGGTGACTTAGACTTAGCACACATGCTTTGCTCTAGCTGCCACGGGGTTAGGAGTTACCAAAACAGAAATCCACAATAAGCATTAACACCTGCCACCATAAACGTGTATCAAGATCTGTGCATCAGAAATTACCTAGTTTTAACCATACAGCCTCTCATTCATTCCTTCAGAGGTCCTACCATGATGAGCAAAACCAAATACAGTATCTGCTCACAATTTAGAAAAGGAATGTGTCATGAGGTAGCTATTACCAACTACATTTTACAAATAGAACAACTGAGTCTTCCTATTATTATTTCATTTCCCTACCATATTATAATTATCAAATGAGAAACAGAAATCCAAACCCAAATCTTGGTTTTCATAGCCAATATGTTTTGCTGCTCTACTGGCCCAAAATGTCTTGCTTTAGAGAATGATCTCCCCCATATTTATATACATTTATCTGCAACAGGAACTCCCATTATAGAGACTGTACATGATAAATAAAAGAGGGACATAATGTGAAGTGTTTAAGGGATATGTATCTTCCCACTCTACCCCATATTAATGAATCAGTCTTAAACTCTTTTAGACTTTTAATGATGAGCAATCACAAAGCGCCCAATTAATTTATGTGAATGTACTTTCACAGAACATTATTTATCTTCAGTGCTTTATAAAGAACAACAACTTATTCTCAGATATCTGTTCCTGTGGAAGTTATCTTTCCAGCTTGCTGGTCAAGGTCTGGTTGTAAATCTTGCCTGGTTTCCAAGAGTTCAGCAGGCTACCTTATGCCTCATGTAGGGTAAATGAAGCTCAGGCAGGATAAGTGACCTTCCCAAAAGAACTCAGCAAATCAGACAAGAAATAGTAGCTTAAACCACCTATTCTAACTCCTATGTTAGGGTTCTCCAAACTTCAGTCGCCTTTCTTGACATTTTTTATTATGTAATTTCCACCTTTATTTAAATACTCTCATTTTAAGTAACAGTATTTGTCAGGAGTGTTTCTAAGTGTAAATTTTTTTTACAGTACATTCAGATAAATAGGAAACTATTCAGAAATTTAAAATTCACCCATGAATTCTTCAAAAACATCTCAAGTGCTGCAAGTGGTAGTGTCTAACACATTGTAATATTATAGACCACTAAGTTAGGTAGAAATATTATAGGCAGTCAGATGGGGATAGTTCCTCAAAGAAGTCAGTGCATAAGATAAGAACACATTACAACTGTGGAAGGAGGCGAATTTGTTGAAGGCCAGGCTTCAAGACAAAGATGAAATGACTCCACTTACTTTCTCAGGGATAAACAATAATGATTAATGTCCTAAACAAGCATCAATCACTTGGGTGGGAGATCAAGACCTTAACCCATCCCTTCCAGGAAAGATCCTTGATATCTGCATGCACACTTGCTACATGACTTGCTTCCCCACCGCATCAATATTACCTAAGTGACTATACTTGTAATCTTATTAGTTGACCATAGTTTTGTCCCACTTTATGCCCACCTACCTCATGATTTTGTATCTCCTTAGTGATTTTGCCCTATAAAACTCCTTTGAGAAGTGGGCTCAAGAGCAACCCACTTTCTGGGTGTTTCCTTCTGTCTCTCTTAGACAGAAGATTTCCCTCAATAAATATTTCCTACTCTTAACCTCCGATGTTCCTAGAATTCATTCTTCGATTTTAGAGAACATGAACTCAGCATATCAGACATCTAACAGGTTAGGAGTTACAATATTTTCATTATATCATTTGGAGTTACTTATATCATCCTATATCACTAATACCTGTCCTATGTTAGATCATTGTCTCTTTAGCTAGTTGATCACAGTTTTAGGGCCAACACTTAGGTTTACCAAAAGGCTATATCTATGGAAAGTTGTTTTTTTTTTTTCTGAGAAAAGAGACATGCATGTATCCACTGAATGAGGATGTGATTCTTTTCAGTTCCTTCTGTCCAGCCTTAGCCTCCCTCATCACAATGGCAGCCCCATGCTGTGCTCAGTTCCTGTCTTTGCATATGAGTAAGACACACCTACTATTTAAAGGTTAACCTAACTTTCCAAGCCTCACTCATACTCATTGCCTTTTATTGCTTCACAACTTCAAACTTGTGTGTTTTTGTATTGTAATTTTGTAGTGCCCATCAAACTGATTATCATTCAAGTTGAGAAATATCTATTTTGAGAGAGTGACTTTAAGAATTAAGAATTTTAATGAAGGCATTTCCACCTTCATTTTATTTTGTTATAATTATGTTTGGTTTCCCATAAGTTTTTCTACTGCTTGTTGAGGTCCTCTTACCCTCATAAACCACTTACGGATGAAATTCAGATCCCCAAGTGCATTTTTATCCCTAGTTACTTGGATGCAAGGATTAGGTAAACTGCCTAATACCTTTTGTGTTTTGACACAAGGACTAGGAGAAAGAGAAAAGACGCACTGTGTTTGAACACATTCCTTCACAAGAAATCAAGCTCTTAGAGGCGGCTCATTTGTTTCACCATTTAACAACAAAATTAAGGAAGTCTGTGTTTGTCTTCCTAGCTATTTTTGCCTACCATGGTGCTCAGGGAGATCGAGGATATTGAATGCTGGCTTGCCTTCTAAAGGAAAACGGGCTGCATGTTTGTCTTTCTTAAAATTCCTTTTTATGAGAGAATCCATCAAATGGGAAAATAGCACAATTCTCGATTCCACATTGGGAAACAGGTTACTTATTGCCATTGTTAACTCCAGACAGAGATTAGATCATTTCTCCTACTATACTAATCCCCAAATCTGTTGCACATTAGAAGAACCTGAGGTGTTTAACACATACTGATGCTCAGTTCCTAGACAGACCCTCCAAATAAGGATCTCTGGGGATAAAACTCACATATTCTTGGGAAAATTCACCAAGCAACCCTTAACAACACACAGAGTTGATACTTTTTGTTGTTTTTTGTTTGTTTGCTTGTTTGTTTTTTTCCATGGGCCTCTGGCTCCAGAATCTCCCTAATATTCTTGGTTAGATACAGTCTGACAGACGTGGAGTTGAATCACTGCTCCACTTATTAGCTGTGAACTACAGCTATTCAGCTGGCCTCTCTAAGCCCTGCATTGCCACCTATAAAATAGGAATGATAGTGGGAGGGGAAGGGGAAAGGAAAGGAGGGAAAGGAAAAATTATAAGAAAAGAAAAAGTGGAAACAAAGTCTATGTAAATAGGGAAGGGTGGAGGGGGTGAAGGGCACACAGGTAATGGGGGGGGGACCAAGATTCATCATGTACAGGTACAAGCACCTAATGATAAATGTAAATGTATTGTTTACCTGAAATGTACCGATAAAAGAATTTAAGGGAACAAAAAGTAGGAATGATAATAGAATCTACCTTATGGAGTAATTTTGAGCTTTTATGCAATGATGCATGGATAATGCAGCCCACCTCCGCCACAATGACTTAACTAGTGTCTTTTGCCTTTAAGATTCTCTGCTTCTCAGTTTTTATTATACACCAGTGAATTTTCCTAAAGTATTTTTCTCATCCCCACTAAGAGAGGAGAAAGCAGTCTCTGACATCTGAGAATTGGTCTGACACATATAAAGAGGCCTCGGTGTTGTTAGGAGCTGACCTGAAACTCAAAGCAAGGACATAGTGTCTCCTGTTGGACATAATCTCACCAAACATCACCAGATAAAGCTACTCTGTGACCATGATGAAGTGAGACCAAAACAACAACAATAACAACAAAAGGTCACTTCATATGATTATCTAAGGACAAAAATAGGTCCCTGTGCAAACGACAGAAATACCAACCATCCTACTCTCTTAGCCAATATGAGTAAAAGCTGCCTTTTCACCTTTTACAGCTTTAGCTTCAAATCTTCCCTCCTTCTAGATAAGATTTATTGCAAAAGTCAATTACAGAATGGTGCCCACTGTCTGACATTACCTAATCCAGCGTAAACTGGTTCAACCCTAAATTCAACTAACCAAAGTCCAGACCCTTTAAGAAGTCCTTTCTAATACCTTCCCACTGAGACACCTTGTGGTTCCCCCTGTGTACATTCTCCCATTCTCCCTCTCTGCCACAGTAACAAATCCACCTTGTTTAACAGCAGCTTAATTCCTAGTGATCACTGGCTGGAAAGCCTTCGCCCTAGTCTCTTATTCAAAGTCCTATAATCTTGCTTTCTGATTTAAAAACCTAAGAGTTTTAAAAACTATTCATTCACTTTCTTATTGTGCTACCAAATCTGCTAAGCCCATTTTACTCTGTTCCTATGTTATCCCATTAAATCCCACCTCTCATCATTCCCTAGGATTACTTTCTCAGATACTTCTCTCTCACACGCACAATGCTCTTTTTTCTTGCTTTTGGTCATGTCATTCCTGAACTCTCTTCGCTGACTGCTTCCTTCCCAAATCCAGACTGAAGTAATAACTGAGCACTTGTTATGTGTTATCTGCTCTCACTAGAGGTACCCAGGAACTGATACATTAAGAATGAACAAGGAGCTTTCAAGTAGATGTTATTACTATGTCCATTTTACAGGTGAGGAAAAAGAGGCACAGGAAAGTTAATATGCTCAACTTCAGTAAATAAGTGATTAAATCAGGATTAAGAAATATACTGATTTATTCTCCTAATAAATTTGTTTTAAGGATTAATGAGATAATGCAGGTAAAGAGTTTAACTTTGTGTTTACCAAAAGAAGTTTTGGTGTACAACCTGGTTTTTTACACCCTATTTTACTGTTGAAAATCTTTCTTCTGCAGTGGCCCCTCCACAAGTCCTGTGGCAGTATTATTGAGTATACTCAAGTGTGTTTTGCATTAACTCATACAATCATAGAAGTCTGTTTGCCTTAAAATTGAAGCAGCCATTTGGAGCTTGTCTGAATCAACTTTGCCTTCTCAGTAAGAAGTCACATTAGTTATCTGCTTATTTGTCAAAAATAAGGATAAGAGTAGCTCCAATTTAGCATGCATTATTAATGACTTGAAGATTCAAAGGCTAATAGTCAACTATATAACAGTCACCATCTAAACTGTGTACCTTACACACAGAGGATATTCAGGATGCCAAGGGCTTTATAAGGTACTACAAACACTTACTTTGAGAAGCCCTGAAAAATTTCAGGTAGCAACTCGTAGATTAATGATCAACTAGTTAAAAAACATGATTCACAGAGCTCTGGCAGGCTTAGGATTTGTGTAAGACAATTGTCCCGGCCCGCGGGTAAGTCAACGGAGACCCTAGAGGGGGGGTGAGAATGAGAAAGGACAGGGGACACGAGAGATGGAGACAAGACAGGTTTCTGATCAAGTCTCGTTTATTGCGGAAGCTGCTACAACATATATACCATAGGGCTAGAGGGGAGGAGCAAGAGGAGGGTACTGGGGCTACTTCCTTGTTGCCGGGTAGATTTGCAGCAGGCCCGGATATGTCCGTAAAAGGCACTCAAGAGTTCTAGCGGGGGGGCAAGGCCCCCCACAGACAATGAAGCATGTTTTTCCCTCTTTATTGCAACAAATACGTTTTTCAGGCAAAATTCAAATGCTTTTATACTGCATAGTTCCTAGAGGGATTTAGCTTTTCTTCAATATGTATTCAGGGATTTCTTTTAAGTATTTGTCTTAGAGGCACACTACTCTGCCATTAGAAGTTTCTACCATTAGGATGGGCCTTGTACGGTATGACCATTACCCTAAAGAAAAATCATTTTCAAATGAACTTGAAATAAAACCATCTCAGATGGAAATGAAACCATTTTAGAATCTGGAAAAGAGCAAAGTCCTTGAATATCATTAGATGCACTAGACACTGAGTGCAATCTAAAAACTGGACAACCTGGAACTTCAAAGATTCTGAGATTGATATGTCCTAATGTATTTGAACTTACATCAAACTTCTCATATTGGTGTGACAGGAGCAAAGCAGTATTTGTTTACAACCCTCTATACCCTTTACTCATGGAAAAGCATTCTGTTTTTGCATCCTCAAAGTCTCCACACTCTGCTCTCTAAGGAGAACAGCAAGTTTACCAGTTAAAGCTTTTTTGATGTTTCAACAATGCAGTGAAGAAGAGTGGAAAAATAGAAGTACTAGGAATGAAGGTCAGGTATGGAAAGGAATGAGTTTCAGTCAAAGTAGAACAGGAAAAACAGGTGAATAGAAAGATTAGTGAGTGAACAGTGAGGCTCTTCCCTTCCCCACACAGCTAAGTACTTGATTGGGAGTTGACAGTAGGCAAGAGTCTTGGGGAGATGAAGGTTATTAGAGTGCAGGATATGAGATGTCATGAATGAGGAAAGAATATTCCAACATGTTTTAAACACAAATATACTTTTCTTTCTGTTATGCCCTCTGTGAATCTTTAAGGATTTGAGTTGATTTTATTGCTGACCTCTGTTTATTGACATGTGATGCAACACTAGCACTTTACTGATCAGTCTCTTATTTGGAGATCTTGTATACTTGGTGGTACTCATTCTATAAGGGTCATACTCAAAATGGATAAGATTCAGAAGACTATAATTAGTTTATACTACCATGTTTTAGAAGCCCTATAGCTCAACTTGAATGCAAAGAGGCAAATTTTTTAAAAACTGAAAATCATCTCATTATGGAGAATAAAAGACTTTAAATCATACTCAGAATTGTCTTAAAGATCTGATAGAGAATACTGATACTATGTATATGATTCCATAAGGGAAACCAAGACCACCAGAAGAATGATCTTTATTTTCTTAGCAAAAAATAAAGAACTAAAAAATAAAAAAGTAGACTCAAGGCAGACAGTACTGGCTACAGATGGAATAGTCAACAAACACAAGTAATTTTTTCAGGTGAGATAATTCAAGCAAAATATTTAAGTACAGGCAAATATGTGTTAAGTGGGTGAATGTAAATTTAGTAATCCTGAACTTGAGTCATAACTGGAATATCTGTTTCCAATCCTAAAGATTCTTATAAAGTAGGTCCAAAGAATTCATATTTTCAAAAAATAGTGCAATTTTTTCCTCCATCATGGTAGATTAGATCTAGCATCACTCATGAGACTCTTGGAAGATGCTCACTAGGACCAACAGGTACTTAGAAACACAGATGAACAAAAACAAAACAAAACCAGACACAGGAAGGCAACTTGAAGGAGAAGTTGGCTAGATGAGTTTCAGTAGATAGAGATAAAAGCAGGGTTGCCTCTCAATCCAGACATTCCTTAAAGCTCCGGTCTAGTGAACACACTATCTTGGAAAAGTATCTAACCCTCTGAGGAGGAGGAAGCTGAATACAGCAGCAGTAGCCAGGTTGCTGCTTTCACTGTCCATCTGAACAGCCACCACCAAGTGTCTACCTGTGTTCACTCTCTTCCCACTAGACATGGATTCCCATGGGTGCGATATTCACTGGAGAGAGTCTCCAGGGATTAGAGCACTAGAAAAGACACAAGTCAATCAGAGGGCAGTGATTCAGGAACAAGACAAGTATGCCCACTATCACCACTCAGGTTCAATATAGTTCTGGAAACATTAGCCACAGCAATTAGAAAAGAGAAAGAAATAAAAGGAATAAAGATAGGAAA
>NW_004624733.1:30844906-30870137 GCF_000247695.1 Heterocephalus glaber | reverse complement strand
AAAATGGAAACAAAGTCTTTGTAAATAGGGAAGGGTGGAGGGGGTGAAGGGAGGACAGGCAATGGGGAAAAAATAAGAACCAAGATACTTCATGTACAGGTACAAGTTCCCAATGATAAATGTAAATGTATTGTATACCTAAAATGTATCAATAAAAGAATTTAAGAAAAAAAACCTTTTTCATGAAATGGAAAAAGAAGAACCCTTATTAAACTCATTCCTTGAAGAAACTGATATGCTGATACCCAAACTAGACAAAGATAAGGATTCAAAAAAATAGTATAGAAATAAAAAAAGCTATAGCCCAATTTCGTTTATGAACATAAATGCAAAAATCTTTAAGAAGATACTAGCAAACAGAATGCAACAAATCATTAAAAAGACTGTACATCACGATCAAGCCAGCTTCATCCTATGGATGTTACAATGGTTCAAAATACATAAATCAATATATGTAATACATTACATCAACAGAAACAAGGATATAAAATATCACATCATCTCAATAGCTGCAGAAAAAGCCTTTGGCAAATCCAACATACATTCATGATTCTAAAAAAAAAAAAACCTAATGAAAATAAGTATGAAAGGATACTTTTATACTCAAAATAATAAAAGCAATTTTTGACAAATCCACTGCCAGGAGCATACTACCTGGGTAAAAACTGAAAGTGTTTAATCTAAAATAAGGAACAAGACAAAGGCTGTCCGCTGTAAGCACTCCTGTTCTGTATCGTACTCATTAGTTTAGCCAGAACAATCAGGTAAGAGAAAGAAATAAAAGGGATACATAGAGGATATAGGAAAGAAAGAAATCAGACTACCTTTATTTAAAGATGCCATGATACTTTACACATAAGACCCAAAAATATTTACCAAAATACTCTTAAAACTAATACACAAATTCAACAAAGTGGCAGGATACAAAATCAATAAACAAAAATCAATACTGTTTCCAACAATGAATTCACTAAGAAACAAATCAGGAAAACAATCCCGTTCATAATAGGTTCAAAATAATTCGTATGGATAGAAATTGACCTAGCCAAGGAAGTGAAAGACTTCTATAACTTCTATAACAAAAACCATAGCACTCAAAGATTGAAAATAACCTTAGAAAATGAAAAGATACACCCTATTCTTGGATAGGTAGAATCGTTATTGTCATAATAGCCATCTTTCCCAAAATGTAGAGATTTAATATAACTCCAATCAAAATATCAACAGTATTCTTCATAGAACTGGAAAAAACAATCCTAAAATTTATATGGAACCAGAAGAGACCCAGAATACCTAAAGCAATTCTGAGCAGAAAGAGCAAAACAGGAAACTTTTCCAGTTCAGATTTCAAATCAGTTGTACTACAAAGTCATGGTGATAAAGACAACATGGTTCTAGCACAAAAATAGACATATTCATGAATGTAATAGAATTATAGAATTAAGGATGCAAAAATGACCCCAATACCTTCCACTGTCTGATTTTTGACAAAGGGGCCAGAAATATATGCTGCAGAAAAGATAGCCTCTTTAAGGAATAGTATGGGGATAACTGATTATCCATATGCAGAATTAATCTTGATACATATGTTTCACCCTGTAGTAAAATCAAATCAGAATGGATCAAAGACCTACAAAGAGAAACATTGAATCTGCTGGAAGATAAAATTATTAAGACCCTTGAAGTCACAGGATAAGCTAGGACTTTCTGTACAGAATCCCAATTACACAATAAATAATCCCCAAAATCAACAAATGGGATTATATCAAACTAAAAAGCTTCTGCACAGCAAAGGAAACAACCAACAAAGTGAAGAGACAACTATAGGCTGGGGAAACAATTTTATTGGTATTCCTCAGAGGACTAATATCTAGAATATATAAAGAACTTTTAAAAAGTAGATTTTCTTCAAAATAAAAGACTCAATTTTTTAAAATGGGGAATTGAAATGAATAGACATTTCTCAAAAGAAGTGCAAATGGCCAATGAGTCCATGAAAAAATGTTAATCATCTTTAACCATTAGAGAAATGCAAGTCAAAACAACACTGAGATTCCATCTTATTCCAGTAAGAATGAGTATTATCAAGAACTTGAAAAATAGCAAATAATTATGAGGTTGTAGGGAAACTTTCTACATTCTTGGTGGGAATGTAAAATATTAAAAACACTACAGAAATCAGTGTGGTGATTCCTCAAAAAACTAAAAACAGAAATTCCCTCTGACCCAGCTATACTTCTTTTGGATATCTTCCTAAGAGTTAAGGACATCATATTACAATGAAACATGCTTACCCATGTTTATAGCAATACAACTCATAATATCTGAATTATGGAAGTGGCCTCTATGCCAATCAACTGATGGATGGAAAAAGAAAATGTGTTAATGGAGTAGGAGCCAGCAACAAAGAAGGATAAATTTGTGTTATTCATAGGAAAATGAATAGATCTTGAAACCATTATGCTAAATGAAAAACATCAGTTTAAATATCACATGTGTTCTCTTACAACCCAAAATATGAATAATTTACAGACCAAAATAAAAGATGAAAAAAACAGGGAGGTAGACTTTGTGAAGCTAGGAAGGGGATCTGGGGAAGGAGGAAGAGGAGATGGTAGGGAGGTAAAGGAAAGTGAATATCACTAAAATGTAATATGCATATGTACCAATTCCCCAAGACAAATGTAATTATTATGTATCACAAATATATACCAATAAAAGAAGATCCAAATAAAAAAGGAATAAAAAGTAATGCAAGATAAATAAAATGTGGTATATCCATGTAATAGAAGATTATTCAGTCATCAACATTGTCAAGCTATGTCAAAACTTAACAAATTGTACATTTTTTGTCAAAAGATGCTGAATTTATAAATCATTAAAGCTATTATAATTTTTATAAAAAATATCATTCAGCTATAAAAGACACAAAGTACATACCATAAGACAGAGAAACAATGGAAACATTAAATGAAACCAGTCGATCACAATGGACACATATTATGTGATTATATTTGCATTAAATATCAAGTACAGGCAATCTGTAGAGATCAAAAGGGCATTCGTAGTTGCCTAGACCTATGGAATATGGGATAAATACAGAATGACTGATAATGTAAAGACTGAAAATGACTGGAAATGCAGAGATGGCATTCCTTTTTTCGAGGATTGGAAATTTTTAATTTATTGTGTTTGATGAGTGCACAATTCTGAGATTACATTAGATACCACCAAATTGTATCTTTTAAATGGATGTACTGTGTGGTATATGAATTACATCTCAATAAAACTATAGTATTTATCAAAGGCAATCCAAGTGATACTGTATTTGATGAAATTTGGGGGCCAAATCCTTAATCCCAGCTTCAATGAGAAACATAACTTGTTCCTAAGATACTGAGTTAATTAAAACTAGGAAACTTGCTTTTTAAAAGTTTCTCCTGTGAGTTTAATATGCCACTTATGTTAAGATCCTTAGGAACAGGTGAAATTTAAGGACACTTTTTCTTTAAAATGCTATAATATATTAAGCTTCTAATTCAATCTTAGATTTAAGAATATAAACTCTGGATCAAAATTGAAATGGCATCTAATTCAACCTTTCATATGCTGTGTGACTTGGAACAAATTATTTAACCTTTGTTAGCATTTCCTCATCTGCAAAATGTAAGTAATGATACTATCTACCTAACAGAACTTTTATAAAAATTAAATAGTATGTACAAATTATTTAGTCCAGTACCTGGAATGTAGTAAGAACTCAATATTGAAGATGAGGATGAGGATGTTGATTATGATATTGCCCTTTCTCCAGCAGAAGAATTATAAACTGGAATGTTGAAGTTATATGCCTCTCCTGATAAAATATGGCCAAAATGTAGATCAAGTTAATATGCAGTGGGTTTTGTTGTTAAATATTATGACATAAAAGATTAAATGGAAGTAATATTCTAACCTGAATACAATAGGATTAAAAGGCAAAAAGCTAAAGCTTCTCATTTTAATGATCCTCTTATAAAATGACCTGAGATGGAGCTAGGTGTAAACACTATCATCCTTCCCACCAGTGATAGTAATTCAAAAGGATGGATTCCCCTCCTGATGCTTGGGGAAGATGGGGAATGTGTCTGAGAGTTCTCCATTAGGTGTGTGTTCAGACCACCAAACAGGAGGAAGCAAGACCACAATTTGAGCTTCCTAGGAGATCCAGCCTTTATCACATACACATGCACACACACACACACGTGCACATGCGCACACACACATATATATGGCAAAAAATAGTATAGCACACACTTTCTAAGACTTTATAAGCATGGGGAATAAGAAAGATTGATGATGTACATGGTGCCAAAGGATCAGTTGGTTGTTGTTGCTTCCTTTGTTGTAATCCTCCACCACTTTCCCCTATACCAACTTTAAACACAAAAGTCCTGGCCTAATTAAAATCAGTGCCCAGTATCTGATTAGTGTGCTTTTGGCAGACCTGGTGTTGGCATTATGTTTCTGACCAGCTTACTGATTAGTGTTTATTGCTAATCATCTGTGGCTAGAAACAAGACCCAAGGAGTAGAAAGACCATGGCAACAGCATGCAGTGTCATTGCTAGAATTATTCACAATATTTTCAGCAGGAATCACTCACCCTGAATTCACAACCAAAACAGATGCCTCAGCATGCCAAGTCCCAGGCCTTGGCACCAGCAAAGCCCTTGGCAGCCTTCTCCTTTGGTCTGCCCTGTGTGTGAAGCCCAGTGTTTGCCCATGAGTCAAGGCGGCACAGGCTGGGGAATACATTTGTTGCATCCAACAAAGAAGGTCTGATTCATATGTCTGCCCGGTTCTCCATAGAAAATCAAGAGTTTCCATGAATTAGGGCCTGGGAAGATTTGGACACACAGAGAAAGGGACTGGACAATATCTGATGATATACTAAAAGTTATAACACATTTTTGAGTAATTTAACCTCTCTGAACTCTGCTTTTCTGTTAGAGACACTTACTCACTGGTACAGCATCCCAATAAACATTTATTAACTGCCTATTATGTGCCACATCCTTAGTGTGATTATAAGGAAGGCAGCAGATGAATGATATTAAGATTCATTATCAAAACAAATGATAGAAATTTATAGACACCTGAGCTTTCTATAGTGACTTTGTAACTGATCATGTTGCTCTGTGCACTTAGCAGAAATTCACAAATATTTATTTGAATAGATAATGGTTAAATCATTATTTAGCAAATTCCTTGCCTAATTATTGCCAACTTTGCAATAGTATAGTTCTTTTGTCTGGAAATACATCTTTAAACATTTTTTTTCTCTGCTTCCAAAAATTAAGAAATTCTTATTTTTAAGTTCATTTGGAAAATAATGAAAAAAAATTAAAAATCACCTATTATGCTACCACCCCCAAGCAACTGTACTTAGTACTTGGGTGAATAAGGGAGCTCAGACTGAAAATACGGCATTATTTTCTTTTAAAATTTTTTTCTTAAAATATTATACAGTGGAACCTTGACTTATGAACTCAGTTCCTTCCCAAGGGCTGGTTGTAACTCAAGTTGGTCAATTGAAGGCTCAGGCTCCTCTACATAGCCTTCAAAGTCTCTCTCCTGTATACAGGCAGATCTCAGTGTCCTTAGAGAGACATTGGCCCAGGATTTCTCAGTGAACCCCATGCAGGAAAGGATGTTGTAATGTTCCTTCCAGAGCTCTTTAAAGGTTAAATCTGTATCTGAGACAATCTGGAAGCACAAGCAGCTGGCACATGGGTTATAAATCAAGACTTTGTTTGTAAGTTAAAACTAAAATTCCAGTCATAATCCAAATTGTTCATATGTCAGGCTGGTCATAACTTGACGGTCCGCTGTATCTGCACAGCATAATTCATATTCCTTTTCTTTAAGTAGTATTCCTATCAGTAGGATTCCTTGGGAAATGGTAGCTTCTTCCCTGGGAAAAATTTGTGTAAGTTAATTTAGCATTTTTATCAAACCAGCAAGGTGTGAAAAGATTAGAAAAAGACAGAGGATGAGATGATGGTTCTTCATTTGACATTTCCTAAGCACATTGGTTTAAAGGTTAACAAATACCTTATCATCTATGAAGAGCATTCTGCTGTCCAACAGAGTTGTAGCCGAATGATGAGAATTGTTTTTTCATATTACATAAACATATTTTATCTACTTCCTTCTATAAACCTATAATTAAGCAAGGGGATTAGGAAGTAGAGGTACAGAGATGCTTAGTGCAGGGAAAACAATGACCAAAAAGCTAGTATTAATACTCAAATTAAATATCATGGTAGAACATGCTCTGGAGGAGATACAGGTGCCCTGAGGTCATATAGCAAGGCTTGACTTATCCTGGAAAATGACAGAATTCCTCCATGACCATGTACCCTTTACATTCATGCATTTGCAAGAAGGCAGCAAGTCCATTCTGGTTCATAGTGGAGACTGTTCCAGCAATCATGTTCAGGTTAGGATTTATATTCCAGCTGTTCCACTCTACATCAGGATCATTTTTTACCTCTCTGACATTTTGGTATTCTGAATGTAAGTACGTGGTAAATCTGGAAAACAAAATGTTGCATTTGTGTGATCAATCATCTTTTCTTTTTTTTTTTTTCAGTATGCACTAAATTTATTTTCACAAAAAAAGAAATTGACTCAAGACAACATGAAAGACTTTTTGCAGACTTTATGATGGTCATCAACAAATAAAAATTATATATATTTAAGATGTGCAGAGTGATATTTTAAGTATACATTGTGAAATAATTATCATAATCAAGCTAACATATTCATCACGTCACCTAGTTACCTTTTGAGTATCTGGTGAGAGCACTTGAGAACGACTCTGAGTAAATTTAGAATTTTGAATACATTATTGACCTCAGTCACCATGCTCTAAATTCGATCTCAAGAATTACTCATAACTGAAAGTTTGTACTCTTTGACAAACTACCGGTCCCTGGTAGTACCATTCTATTCTATTAGATTGTGCAGTAATTCTGAGTCTGGCCTATTTTACTTAGCATAATATCCTCTAGGTTCATCCACATTTTCCTAAATGAAAGTGTTTTTTTCTTTTATAGGGATGAATGAAAATCCATTATCTATTACATTTCATTTAACCATTCATCTGCCCACAGACATTTAGGTTATATATCTTGTCTACAGAAATGCAAATATCTCTTCAAAATATTGATCTTAACTGTTAGGATATATACTCAGAAATTGGATTGCTGGACCTCATGACAGTTCAATTTTAATTTTTTTTTTGGTACTGGGGATCGAACTCAGGACCTTGCACTTGTGAGACAGGTGGCAGAACCACTGAGCTAAATCCCTGGCCCTCAATTTGAACTTTTGGGAAGCCTCCATATCACTTTCCCCAATTGGCACACCAATTTACATTCACATCAACGATGTACTAAGTTTCTCTTTTCTCAACAACTTTGCCAACATTTGTTATCTTTGGCTTTTTAATAACAGCCACCCTAACAGGTATGAGATGATAACTCATTGTGCTTTTGATATGCATCTCCCTGATGACTGATGATATTGAGCATTTTTCTATGTACTTATTGACCATGCCATATCTTTTTAGACAAGTGTCTATTTGGATCTTTTGGAACTGTGGAAGTTATTAATGTATTTTGGATATTAACCCCTTAACACACATGAAGTTTGCAGATGCTTCCTACCCCTTCTCAACCTCCAACAATCACATTCAAGTTCACTTTTCTTAAGCTTCCATACAAGAGAACAATTAGTACTTGTCTTTCTACATCTGCCATATTTCACATAACAAAATAACCCCAGCTCCATCCTTGCTGCAAACAACAGGGTCTCATTCTGCTTTATACCTGAATAGTGTATGTATTCCTCACTTTTTCCATTCATCAGTTGATGAGCACCTAGGTTGATTTAACATCTTAGATATTGTGGGTAGTGCTGGATAAACACAGGCACACAAATGTCCCTTTGGCGTGCTGACTGCATCTCCTTTGGATATATTCCCAGAAGTGGGATACCTGGATCACATGGTAGACCTATTTTTAGTTTTATAAGGAACCTCCATGTTGCTCTCCACAATGGCTGTACTATTCACATTCCCATCAATGCTGTATGAGTTTCCCATTCTCCACATCCTTGCTAGCATTTTTAAAAAAAATAATCATAGGTATTTTAACTAGGGTGAAATAGTATCTCATTGTAGTTTTGTTTGGTCTTTTCCTGATACTAATGAGAAAACAATGGAACTGAAAATACTATATTGTTTTGTGAAAAATACTAGATTGGTTTGTGAAAGGATATAGGGATTATATGTATCTGTGTGTGCATGCATATAGTGATCCTTAAGACCACTTTGCGCAGCTTAAGAATTATGTCATCCACTTATAAAAGTATCATTGAAGTTTTAGCACCAGCCAGGATCTGAATTGGATAAAAAACCCAGGTAATACCTGTGTTCCAGGAGGAACAAATAGAAAATAAGCTATGATCTGTCTCTGACAGGTTGGGCAGGTGGAGGCAGAAGGAGGGGTCCAGAAGGCCCAGGAGGGTGTAGCACCCACTGTCCTGGAGCCTGGGGAGGGGCGGGGCTGTGGCTGAGCCTCTTCTCCTTGCCCCTCCCCCACCCAGGAGCCCTTTGTGATGAGGAGAACACAGCTCTGTGATGCAGGCCTGGGCCCTCCTCCCTACCCCCAGAGAGAACTCTCAGTGCTCATTTGCCTGAGAGCAGCACTGTGATTCAGATAATGGAGAATCTTCTCATTCCTCTGAAAAGCCTTAGTGCCATATGGCTGTGGCCCAGCTCCGCTGCCTATGCAATGGATATGATCTTCACCATTGTGTGTGGACTGGGGCTTTTCCTTTGGTTACTGCCCTGGCTCCAGGGTGAACCAACCTTACACCCATGGACAAAAAACAGAAACATCAGAAAGGTAAGAAACACTGAGCCCAGATCCAGCAGAGAATGATTCTCCTTTTACCACAATTTCCACTTTTCTGAGTGAAGTAGACAGACTGCTGAGAGGGAAAACTCAGAAAAGAACACAATATCCTTCCTGTGGGACAGACAGGGCAGGGCAGGGGAAGTGGGCACCAGGACATTGGTCTGGTGCCTTGCGAGGACCTCTATGTGGTTTGCTAGAGGTGCCAGAGTAAAAGAGAATATGATTATTGGGTGGAACAAGAACTGGATTCCTGAAAGGTGGAGACTTTTGCGAGGGCCAGGCCCTGAGCACTGGTTCATTGTACCCATCTCATGGTGATAGAGCAATAACTATATAATAAGACAGGCCCTTGCCTTACCTCCATGTTTCCCCCCCACCCCAAATTTTTTGTTCCAAAAATGTAACAGTTGCTCCTGCCCAATGTAAGAAAATGCTCTGTAACTGTTTGAACTTTGTGACCTCAGGAATGTTCCATTAGCCCCACCCCTCAGGAATGTTCCATTAGCCCCACCCCTCTCATGAATGTTCTGTAACTCTGCCCCACCTGCTTCAGTGAACATGCTCTCCTACCTAGTAGACCCCTATATAAGGAGGCTCCTGTTTCTAGTCAAGCGCTCATACTTCGAGAATGATCTCCTCTGAGCCTGCTGGTGTAATAAAAGTTTTTCTCCACCTGTTTGAGTGACCATTGGATTCTTGAGTCTTCAAATTTTGGTAGGTGTGCCTCAGAGCTGTGGCACTTGGCTATAGCACCAAACTGTTCTGTTCTGACACATTTGGCCGACACTTCTAGGCCCAGGATTTCCTCTGTGCTGGGCTGAACCAAGGGCTATGCTGAGGGCCTGAGAGTCCAACTCAATCCCACACTGCAGCTGCCTCTGGTCTCTAGCAGCTGAGATGCAGCTGTAGAAATGGGTTCATCTTTTGAGCAGGGGATCCCCTTATGGGGGAATCTCATGTTAGAAAGTTCCTGTGTGTTTCTACAAGGACAGAAAAAAGTACTGTAATTTAAAAAGTAAGTAAAAGGAAAGAAAAAACACAGTCTCATTAATTCACTGTGGAGTAGCATAATATTCATGAATACTGAATGTCTGCAGCCTGTCTGAGAGACAGGAGAGTTGGGCCTGGGTCTCTCACTATTTTCCTTCTTTCTTAGCATCCAGTGCAAATGAAGGGGAAGAAAAGCAGAAGGAAGAGGACAGCTGCTCTCCTACGTAAGGCTACACCTTTCAGTCCTGTAGTCCTGGAACTAACATGACCTTGCTTATCCCTCAGGGACCAGTGCCAGGGCTCCAAGGATGCCAGCTCCAGAGAGGGGCTCCTGGAACTGCAATCAGCAGGGGGATCCTTCTCAGGCTCCCTGCTCAGAATGAAGCTGTGCTGGGACAAGGAAGGGTTTTGTGCAGTAGGGGCAGTGCAGGCAGCAGAGGAGCAGTACAGCCTGGGTTTGGAAGTGGAACACCCAGATCCAACTGAGGCCCAGCTGTTACAATTGGCAGAGGCTGATTCCTTTGTGAGATGACCCCATACATCCAGCACAGCACAGTTGTGGAAACCATGGATGTTGAAGGATGTGGAAGCACTTTGTACTGACAAAGCGCTGCCCATCTGTGTACCATGCAACCACTGTCCGTCAGGGCCAGAGGACATTGGACACTGATGCTTGGGCTCTGGAGTCAGACCTCCAATGGTGTCCTCTCAGGGGACATTCCCTTCAGCATCCTGTAAAATCCCAATCCCTTCCTTACCCTTCATCCTTTATAATCCAGTTTCCCACTGCCCACCTTTTTCAGACTACCAGATTTACCAGAAATTGAATAAGAAGATAATTCCCCTTCTGAAAAGGTAAAGAACTTTCCCATTTCTTCCTTCTAAGGCCTGTGATGTCACCAAGTAGCATTGCTCTAAGCTGGGAGGGGGAGATCCCGGGAGTGGGAGTGGGGGATGTTAAGACCCTGGGGCGAGGAATAGCAGGAAAAACTATAGACTTGGGGTATGGGGCAGTGGAAGGGCCAGGGCCCAACTGAGCTCACCCCAGCCCCCAGCTACAGTTACAACTCCTATTACAGCTTGCAGAGGCTGCTCCCTGGCCAAGGATGCTCTCAACATCCTGCATACCAACACTACCCTGCTGATGCAGGTACCAGAGCACCTGTCACAGCCCCACAGCCCGATGGGGAGAAAGCAGACCCTGCTGCCCTGTCCCTGGTAGAGGCGGCCCCCTCTCCTCTCACTCCACACCTTCCTCCTCTGCCCTCCTCTCCATCCGCAGGCCCATCAACAACCTCCTCCGATTTTGTGCGTTCACCCACACCCCTCACTGCTTCTCAGTCCCCAGAGCCCCTGATTCCCCTGGGAAGACTTGCACCCCAGCCACTTTCCCTTCCCCCACCATGTCCCCCCGATCGTGCCACAACCCCACCTCCCTGCTGGGACACAAACGAGAAGCCAGAACAGCAGCTCAGTCCTCAGCAACCCTCATGTCCCAAGATCCTAGGGGCCCACTTTGGGCAGAAATGGATCCAGCTTTTCTGGGGTCTGCCCTCTCTGCACAGTGAATCCATAACAGCTGCTGCCGGGATCTCTCAGAACCCTCCCATTCCACACCTTCCCACCTTCTTATTCAACAGAACCTCACATGTTTGCCCAGTTCATGTGCCAGATCAAATGTTCCCGCTGCATTCCCAGGCCCAGGATCCATCCTGTCTGGAGCCCCGATCCCCACCCCAACCCCAGCCCCCAGCTCTGGGTCAGGCCCAGACTCAGACCCACCCACAATCCTCTCCCCCGATCCTGTTAGCACCCTCCCTGCCCTTCAGTAGGGGCTGTGGAGTATCCTGTTCTACATCCCATAACCCACAGTCACTCATTGCAACTGAAACTCAACACTCAGGAAGCCCCTTGTCGAAGAAACACCTAGAACATGGACGGGCTATTCCCTCAGCAGTCCGAAGCCCTCAGGAGGGTTACTGTCCCTCCTCTCCCAACCTTTGCCAAAGCAAGGGTGCTGCTGCCATCCTTTGTGAGAGTTTTCCAATCAGCTCTGAGCTCTGGGGAAAAAAAGAGCAACACATTCAAAAGTGGCACGTTCGACACCAGCGAGACCTGCCCTGCAGGATCCAGGAGTCTCCAGAACTCACACAGCCTCAGTGTGACTTAGCTCATTCACCTCAGGTAAAGGACAAACCCGGGCTCTCACATTCGTCTGTGTCTACAGGCAAACCCAGCGAGGATGTGAAGAAGGTGAGGTTACAGCTAAGGAGAGACTCACGCAAGATTTCAGGGCATATTCTAGGCAAGGGCCCCAAAGATCTCTCCAGGGCCCTAGGAAGCTCCCCAGGGAAGGTTCTGGGGGCGACCTCTGAGGAGTCAGAGAGAAACCTGATGTGGCCCATAGACAGTGACACAAGAAATGACTCATTTGGAAGCAGAGATAAGACACGTCTAGAAGCCGTGCTGAAAGCACATTTGGATGTGAAGGTGGCGCAGATCCATGAGGGGCTGATCCCTCTGAGAGTGCGCCGGTCCTGGCTCGTTGTCAATGGTGTCGTTGCCACGTCTCACACCCACATGGGAACCAGAACTCCAGCATCCTCCAGGAGTCAGGGAACCCTTGTGAGCACTATCCAGAAGTTTTTCTCCAATCCACACACTCAGCAGGACCTGGAGATGCAGAGTACAAGGCGTAGGGTGAGGCACAGGTGGGGCCTCCCCCTCAAGCTCCTCAAGGCCGTAAATGCCTTTAAGTCTACAAAGGCTGCGCCCTCACCCTTTCCACAGTGTGCCCGTCCCTCCTCCTCTGGCAATGTGTCCTGGGCTGACTTGACAGTGGAGGATGAGGCCAAGTTCCTGGGAAAACCACCTCAGGGATGTCCGGGAGAGGAGGCGACAGTCAGGCAGTCTGTCCACACACTGGGCAGTCTCCTTGTCTCCTCTATTTCATGTAAGGAGACCAAGAGGGCCCTGGCAGGGATCCCTCTTGGTGATGGCCGGTGGTCCTCAGAGGGCCCCCTCACTAGACAGGACAGTGCGGGGCCTTCACAGCAACTCACATCCAGCCTCATGGGCAGAACCCGTGAGAGCAGGACCACCCAAAGGGTTGGCAGAGGCAGCCCAGAAGTCCCCATGGTTCCTGGAACGTGTGTCACCCAAGATGCAGGAGAGCCAGGCCTTTGGGCATACACTGGGAGCAAGTTTCAGCACGGAGAGGAAACCAAGTCAGTGAGCCATTGTCAAGTCTGTGTCACAGGTGTCCACCTTCCAGACTGTCCCACTGACACTCTCTGTGCTTCACACCGTTTGGCATCTCCAGAGTCCCAGTGGCACCATCACAGCATGCCTCTAGGGGACATGCCAGCTCCACAACTGTTTGGTGATCTAATGGCAGACAGAGGGAGCAGCCTGGGGCAGCAGAAGCCCCAGATCCAGAAACTTCAGCACTCACCGAAGAGCCAAAGCAAGACATCTGTCCCTGCTGACAAGCATGAGGTTGGTAGGAGCCCCAGCTCAGAAAAACATGAAGACAGGTTGGGAGACTTGGAGACCTCTGAGCCCATCCAGGATGGGGGAATAGAAGACACCTTAGAGAGTAAACACCTTCAGCTCCCACAAAAGAAACCAGTCCCCTCAGAAGGCTACTTCCAAAGAAGCATGAAGAAATGTCTACAGTGGGTTTTACCTAAGAAAGAAATCAAAGGGCAGGAAGACACCCAGAAAAAAGGCAAGCCTGCACCTGCCAAGGCCCAGAGTCAGAGACCAGCCAAAAACAGACCTCGTGTGGACCACAACACGGATGAGACTCAGCGGCTCATGACAGCACTTGGGCAGATGGTAGAAGCCACAATAATGCTTAAGCACGAACTTTGTGCCTTCAAGTTCAATCAGCACAAAGAAGAAGAAGGTCACGCCCCAATCTCCCAGGTTCCCTGCTCCTCAGAGCACAGGAGAAAGCCAGGACATGCAGCCACCCACAAGTGCCACAGCTGTCCTACCAGGGAGAGGCACACCCGTGCCCAAGAGTCCTTGAAAACTGGACAGCTCAACAGTGAGCAGCAGGGCCAGAGGCATCCCCACCCCTCCTTCCCCATCAAGGCTGTGTCCCCAGTCAGGCCCTCCCAGTGTGGCCCAACAGTGTCCAGGGCACCAGGCCAACAACGTTATTGCCCAAGGCATGGTCCTTTTTAGGGAGGTGTCTTCACTGGACAACAGAGAAATTTCTCTCCAGTCTTTCTTAGTAGGAAAACACATGTCCAAGAAAAATATTAGTGATGTAAAGGAAAATGATTTTTCTCATTATGCATCCAAGATATTTACTGTACCCCAAAACACTTATGTTTCCTCCTAAGAGAAATGGCTTCTGTGTGCTCTGTGCTTGGTGTGGGCTCTGGGGTCTAGAAGGGAGCAGTGTGGTGGAGGTGACAGAGGGGTGCAAGCCAACCTTCACCCTTAGTTCCTGCACTGATCGCCACTTCCACCATTACACAAACAAAATCCCTAAAAACAAGCCACGGAAAATCAATGATGACCCCCCACCCCTGGGATCGGGTCCAACCCATCTTTCCATTGCTCCCCTACATTAAGGCAGTGGTAGGACCAGAGGCACAGGGACACTTTAGGCTGAAAATTCCCCCACAGTTTCCACAAGGGTCAGAGCCATGCAGATCCACTGGTCCCAAAATGGGTGGCAGTCTGCATGTGAGGATGCTGGGCCCTGAGTTCAGAAGTGGGAGAAATCTTGCCCTTGATCTCCCGGTGGGGGACAGATGATGTCCACCCCTGGGAAGCCCCTCCTCTCCCTGGCAAAGGCCTGGACGGAGAGGGCCCTTCTGGGTTCAGTGTTGATGGAAAGTTCAGAGCTCCCATCCCAGGGCCTTGGCCCTCCTCACACTAGGGCAGCAGTGAGGACAGAAAATCCAGCTTGGGGGGTGGTCGTAGCTGGTGGTGGTCAGGGGAGCCCTGCTGATGGGTGAAGAAATGGTCCTGCTTATGGCTCATTTATCCTGGTCCATCTTGTGACTCCAGTTAGTGGTTCTGGGTGGAGGGAGCATGGCTGTGCCTGCGTGGTAAGTGATGGTCAGCCACTGGGGATGGGGACATGGGAGGAGAATTGAAAAGGCTGGAGCCAGGCAGGAAGCAGAGTGGCACAAGGACACTGTGAATGGTGCAGGGAATGGGGTGCTCCCAATGTCCTGCTGCCATCTACCAGCAGACAGGAGGTGACATTAGGGGCCAAGTGGCTCACCCTGGCCACACCACAGGGCCCTACCTGCTCCAGATCCCAGACCCAGAGAAGCCACTTTCAGCTCCCACATGGGGCCACATATGAGAGGGAGCAGAGCACGTAATCAATCAAAGATTGATTTCTTATCAATACATTGGGTACCTTGTATATATGCTCACCTCTTGCAGAAAGGATGAACTGACAATGTGGAGAAGATAGGACAAGGGAACCTGAGATGTGACCCAAAGTCTGGTGACCTGTGCATATGTATGCAGCCCCAAGGCTGTCCCTAGAGGAGAGGAGGGACTCAGAAGGGTCCAGAGCCTGCCCTGGGGTCACACAGCAAATCTTGCCTGGCTCCCAGCCCTTGCTTAGCCCAGAGCCCACAGGGGAAGAGGCAGTCACACAGGGTTTGTGCCACAAGGAGGCTGGAAGTGACCTGTCCAAATCCCTGGGGGCAGGGCCGGTCCAGGAGGAGAACTCTCAGCTTCTAGCACATGTTTCCCTTCCTGTGGGACCTGGCCCTTGTGGAAAAGTAGAGGGGCTCAAGAGGCAAGGAGAGGAGCAGCCACTTCTCCAGAGAGCGCTTCCTGTGGTGTGTGGCACACTGGGCAGCCACAGGCACAGCCCCAGGGGCCTCAATCCTAGGGCAGAGCGTCCTACAGTAAGCAAAGATTATCTAGACAAGGGGAACAGGACAGAGACCCTCCCCCAAAGAGTCCTCTTGTCGAGCACAGAGACCTCCCAGTCAGTCAGCACACAGAGACTCCCCACTCCCCAGAGACCCCAGAGATTCTTCAGGTTGTTCTCAGTCATTGCAGAAACCTCACAGAGAACCTCCAGACTGCACAGACCTCCCACAGACATGTTGCAGAGCCCTCCCACAGACACCATGCTTGCACTTTCCACAGAGCCCTAACTCAGCCCTTAGTAGAGACTCCCACAGGGCTCGAGCAGAGATGTCACATTGCTCCATAGAGCTCAAAAGCAGGAACCTCTGTCAGAGACCTCACAGGACAGTCTTCCCATTGCCCTCCGACCCCACACCTTCCACACAGCCTGCACACGGACTTCTCACAGGGCTCTGTGCCACCCCACAGAAACTCAGTACAGAGCTTTCACAACTGGCTTCCTTCAGAGACCTGACAGAGAGATCTCCCACACAGGTCAGAGCCCATACAGAGCTCTCCCACCCCACAGAGTCCTCCCATGGAGACCTCACACAGAAGCTCCCAGGAGACTCCACAGAGCACACCTGGAAACTCTGTAGTCCCCACGGAGACCTCACTTGGGGTTGTCCCCAGAAACAGGGCACAGAGACCTCACACAGACACTTCACACACCCTTTTTAGAAGCCCCAGCAGCTACTCTTTGACAGGTCCTTCCCAGGGGAGGTGGAACCACTAAGCAAACTGGCAGCATAGATGGGATTCTCATGAGTTTTGCCCCTGAGAACCTCAAGACACCCAGACATCGTCAGCATCACACTACTGCAGACAACTAAATTAGAAAATATCATAAGATAGTTGGGCAGGGCTGGGTCCTCAGCACAGAAAACAACTGAGGCACATTCACTAAAGTTTAACATTAAAAAGAAACTACTACACCCACATACTTCCCCTAGAGATGAATAGCAGGGATTGATATTCTAAACAGACATCAGTCACCTTAATTGGGGACCAAGACATCCCTAGGTAGTCCATTCCTTCCAGAATATCCATGTACTCTTGCTAGGTAACTAGCTTCCCCCTGGATCCTCAGCTAATCAATGTCACCTGGGTGACTGTGCTCGTAATCTTATTGGCTGCTCATGGTTTGTCCCACCTCATTCCTACCTTATGATATTACATTGGATCTTATAGTTTTGTCCCACTTTGTACCCACCTCACCTTGTGGCTTTGCCCCCATAAAGGAGCTTTGAGAAGTGGAGTGGGTGGGCAACTCACTTTCCAGCCCCCCTGCTATCTGTTAAACAAAAGCTATCTTTCTCTCAATAAGTTTTTCCTACTCTCAAACTCCATTGTTCCTAGAACTCATTCTTCAATTTTAGAGAACATGAAGTTGAGCCTAGCAGGTTGAGAGTTATAATATTTCCCTTATTTGGATTACTTGGTGATCTATATCAACACCAGATGGGTTTCTATGCCAGGGGAGATGCTCACAATGTGTTTCATCTTTTCTAATTCCTTTGCCTCTGAAGAAAAGAATTACAGGTTCTATGTGTAGACCTCCAAAATCCTTTCTTTCACAGGTTTTCATTAACTAGAACTCTGACCCACAATGAGAAGACCATACAGCAGGACAACTGCTTATAGCATGAGTGCAGTAAATTCTCAAGTGTTTTCTGGAGGCTGGCTTTGGTGAGACAGCATACTAGGCATAGGGGTCAATAACACAGTAACTTTACTCTCATGACAGTTACAATGCACTGCCAAAAACAGGCATGCAGACATATACCATTATTCTAGCACTCTAGAAGGTGAGGCAGGAGAATCACAAATTGGAGTCCAGCCAGGGCAATATATGAACTTAGTGAGACTCTGTCTCAAAATAAAAAAATAAAAAGACATGAGAATGTAGCTCAGTGAGAAGGTCCTGGGTTCAATCCAAAGTGCTACACATAAAAAAGAGGAAAAAACCCCCAATAACATGCTGCTAGGAAGCTCAAAAAAGGGAAGACATAAGGTTTCCCCTCAGAGAAGCCAGGAAATGCTCCATCTTACAGCTCTGCTGATCAGACACCTTACAGAGCCCTTCTGGGATAAAATCCATGAGTCAGTCAAACCATGTTCCTTTTTTTGGAGACTTTAGGGGTGAATCTCCATCTTTACTTTTCCTGCCCACTCATGGCCACTTCTATCTTCAAAATAATCACATCACTTTTCCCTCTGTTTTTTCACATCTTCTTCTCTTCTAATTTTGTGTGTGTGTGTGTCTTGCTATTTTTCCCAGGCTGGTTTTAAATTTTTGTGATTATACAGTGTGCCCACCAGGATAATTCAATATAATCCTATTTTAAAGTCAGCCGATCAGCAACACTGATTCTATCTGTAACCTTAATCTTCCTTTCCCATGTAAGGCAACATATTCACAGATTCTGGGGATCAGGACTTGGACATCTTGGATGAGTCACTCTTCTGCCTCAGAGCATGTTGAGAGTTGTTGATGTGAAGATGACTGACAGTGCTTTGGCAGGTGCTCCAGGACAGGCAGGGGCTTGGATCCATGTCTGCAGGGAGGTCAGGTGGAATTGATAGCACGTGCCTGGAGGCTCCGGGCTCAGGTGCAGGCACACTTGCTGTTCCACTGACTCACAGGAAGAGTCTGATGTGGACTTGTTTCTGGACCTGAAAAAGAGCTTGGTTAACTTCACTCCACACCTTTTGCCTCTGCATCATGTGGAGAAGGTCTCCAAAGGGTGGCTCCTCGGGGCTGTCAAGGGCCAGCAGGGCCAGTGTGTGCTCCATCTCTGTGAGGCACTCTGCTTTCCTCTCCCTGCTGTCCCAGCTGTGTCTGGGCGAACTCCAGGGCTGCCTCAGTCTCATGCTGGTGGATCAGCTCAATCAAATGCTGTTGCTCCAACTGGGATAATCTTTAGACATGCTGAATTTTGAAGCAATATGACCTCAGAATGCTTGTTCCATTGCTTCTGGCTTCCACTCCAACAATGTTTGTGCTGTCACTTTCCATGTGGGTAAATCCACAGCAGGAAGGGGTCCTCTGGACGGTAACAGGGCTCCACTGCAGAAGTGGAGGTTGGTAAGCAAAAGGAGGCCAATTCCCATCCAGTCTCTGCTTTCCACATTTTGATCAATCCTTGGTTGTCTATGGTGACAAAAAGTTGCAGCTGAGGATAAGTCACCAAATTTTTCAGAGGAACAGGCTGCCAAGGTCTGGACCAGATCTCTGTGCCCTCATGCAAATCCCAGGCATGCACAGTACAGTCTGAGGACACAGTACAAGTCACAGACTTATCCCTTCCATTGAACCAGTACTCGTTGGTTGAAATGTAGGCCAGCTGCTCTATGTATCCCAGGGAGTGCATGAACAGAGTGGGCGTAGCTACTACAGTCCCCTCCTTGTATCTCTATGTCCAGCAATTGCTTTGCAGATGAAGTCCTTCATGGGTTGCCCAAATGCCACTCGGAACTACAGCTCAGATTGGCAGAGATAGTACTGTTTACATGTTTGTGTGCCCAGGACCATCCAGGAGGCTTTGCAGAAGGACCAATGACTCAGACACAGACTCCTCCACAATTCCTTGGTCTGTGAAACTTCATTCCAGACCTTGTTCACCAGTGTGGCACACAGCAGGCCTCAGGCCTCCAGAAAGAAAAATGCGTGCAGCAGTTCATCTGGACCCAGCTGCAGAGCCATCTCACCCAACTGTTGTCCATCTCACCTCTGGTCTTCCCACTTCCATCCAGCCCCACCCAGTAATCTCGGTCAATCATCTTTTCCACTGACCTTCCCCAGAAGAGAATATCAATTCCTGCAGTCCATTTGCTGGAGCTCCACCCTTGAGCATGTGATATATGCTATCACTTTGTACCTTACTAAAGGGATACTAGGAATTCCAGGCTTTATGCATAAATGGATGTAAAAAGCATACTATAGGTTCTTTGAGTGGTTTTGGCAAAAAGACTCATCATGATTTATGCACTGTACATTGGGAAATGTCTGTTGTAAAGTCAACAACTGAAATCAAATGAATAATTCAGCATGGAGATCAATTGCATCATCTCACTTGCCATGTTATTGCTATTTTTATGTAATTGCAAAGTGAAAAATAAATTGATGTCACAAATAAGCAACTGTCATTTGATGTGATATAGCCCCTTGCATCTTAGGGATATTCTATTTTCAGTTACTACTCTGATGCTTTTTACACAATTAAAAATGTGCCCTTATTAAATTACGGTGAGAAACATCTCTACATGTTATTCCAATATTAGTGTTGAAAGAAAAGCAATGTACAAGGATGAAACATCAGATTCCTTCCTTAGAGGTCAATTCTTTACTAGTCTTGTACTAGAAGGCCTTACTCAAAAGAAAGTTCTTAATGTCTGTTAGATGGTGTGATAATACAATGAACTCAATGTAGGTGAAACAAAATACTTAATTTAATTATTTTCATGTTCATTTTTAAAGTAAGTATAAATGAATGGTCTTAGTCTATAATCTTACTTTTTTTCCCCTGGAATCTTGCCTTCAGTGAAAGAAAAACAAAACAAAACCTAAGTAATCTCATGACTTAAGCAGGAATTGTCATATCATTTTCATAATCCTATAATATTTTTCATAATGCTACAAAAAGAATGATCAGTTTAATTCTACAGTTTTCACACTTTTAATTTTTCAGGTTTGTTTCATCAAAGTGTTGCCTCCCTTACTTGGAAATGTTGTTTCTGGAAAGTGATCATGTTTTGTGGGTGGGAAAAATAAAACGTTAGAAAGCGTTAGAACTTACTGTAAAAACTAGAAATTCATTTTTTACTTAGTAGCCATTGATTAAATCGATTAAATGACTATTGAGTTTTAATTTTATATTTTGTCTTAAAATATATGTTATCAATAAAAGTTATGGATCTTCTAACATTAAAAACTATATCTACCATTAATAGAATAGTTTTATATCACTAAACATCTTATACAGTATCTGAAACATTTTGAACTTCAGTTAGATCTACATCAATATTTGCTTCTTTTACACTACAAATTCCCTTGCAGTAAAGTAGGCTATCTGAATCATACATCATGTCTAATGGTATAATAGGTAGGTGTTCATAGTAATAATAAAACAACTACAGATTATAGCAGGATTTAGAAAGGGCCTTTTTCTTTCTTTTCAGATAGTCACACTTTTGTTCATTTTCAGAATTAAAAACACAGTGGGTTTTTAAAGCCAAATATAATTTAAAATAAAGTCTTGCATTTTTTCCCTCAGATCTGATCTGGGAATGGACAGACCCCAAGTGGGAAAGAATTAGACCTTTTGAATTTTTCTTGGGGAGAGCACAGGGCATTTGAAAACTTCTGATATTTCTCATCTGATCTGGGTTTGTGTCACCAAAATACTGTTGCTTTTCACTCTGTCCTTCTATAGGGTCAAGCATATTTGTGCAGCCAAATGTCATTTCATAGGAAAAATCAAATGCAATTTGGTGAGAATTTCTAGAGAAGAATGAATTCAATCTGGTGTGGAATTGACAAAGCACAATGATTAAAACAAACGCTATCCAGTGCCCTGTGCATGCCATTGTAATGTCTAAAAATGATTGCTTTTTTTAGAGAAATACAATGGTTGTACCTCAGAGGTGACAAAAATTATTCTCTTTCCCTTTTCTCTTGGTAAAGCTTTCTTTCAGAGGGGAAATGAATCTCTATTATGTCTCAGTGATCAGGGAGAGACACCCTTCTGCCAGAGCTAAATGGCTGAGGATGTCAGTAATATTGACTGAGCAAATTGGATTCATGGAACTGATATATTCAACACTGAATATTCAAAGGAATATCATGACTTTGTAACATGCATGTTTATCAGATCCTGTGTTACAGAGGCTTGCTATTGGTTTCATCAGCACTGCTATGGTTGGCATATGGGTTGAATGTGTCCCTGAAAGGTTTGTGGGCTGGAAGCTTGGTTTCCTGTGTTGCAATTTGAGAGGTGGTGGGATCTTTAATAGAGAAGGCCTAATGAGAGGTCTTTGGAAGTGCTTGGAAGGAAGTAACATAGTTTCAGGAGACCTGTCAGATCCCAAGAGAATGGATTGTTATAGCAGAACGAGATTGGCCCCCACCCCTGGCTTTCTTCTCATCATATGATCTCTCTCACACATGTATTTCCTTCATGATGCTGTCCATCAGATAATGTACCCAGTAGGGACCTCACTAGATGATAAACTAACACAGCAGCCCAGTTTGGGACTTCACCCTCTAAAACTGTGAGCTAAATAAACCTCTTTTGTTTCAGCATCAGCTATTTGTCATAATAACAGAAAACAAACTATTACAAGAACCAACCCAAGGGTTTGATAGCCTAGAGCAATGATGGCGAATCTTTTAGAGCTTTCATTGATACAAACAGCCCTCTGCAGCACATGTACCATAGGTTCACCACCACTGGCCTAAAGTTAGCTTGGTTTATGGATGGATCCCAGTGATGGGGAGTTCAACAACACAAGTGAGTACCTTAGATGTCCAGCATGATGTCTCTCACTTAGACTTTTATTCAAGTAAAAGTGCAAGACCATTACAAGAATAGATGCAGCCCTAATAGATCTTTTTGGGTCCATTCCGCTTAGTTACTTGGATATCAGACTCACTCAGTGCAAGGTTTTAAAAGACTGAAAATTGTTTTAATTAATCAGTGTTAACAACAAAATGGTTTATATATCCATTGCATAACAGTACTATTCAGTTGTAGGTGCTTAGTAAATATTTGTTGAATATAGCATTATAGGCTGTACATGCAGGTGAAGCTCCTCTTCTTCTAAGCTATAACTCTGTGGCGATAGAGATCACACTTACTATGTTTATCGCCGTGAACTAGATGCAGGCTCCAGTTTAGTCACCAATATTGAAAAAAATGTGCAATTGTTCCTTACTGAATACATTTTTAAGATATAAACTACTGCCACAAGATTTATGCTATCATCCTTCCCTTCTTATTTATGAGGAAACTGAGTTCTCAAGACAAAAATGAAGAGCCATATTCTAGAGGATTGAGGTATGATGTAGGAGCCAACTCATCCTCTGGGTTTGAGTACTTAGACTAAAGCATGCCATGAAATATTTGCACATTTGGACTGCTCTCTTTTGGTCCATTTACGATCCATCATTTTTAATTTATATTTTTAGCGACACATAATAATTTTACATATTTGTGGATATTTCTGTGTGATGTTTCAATTCATGTATACAATGTATAATGATCAAATTAGGGTAATTAGCATATCCGTCACCTAAAATATTATCATTTCTTTGTGCTAGGACCATTCAATGTGCTCTGTTGTAGTGATTTTGAAATATACAATAGGGGCCCGCCCACGCCATGGTGAGGTCTGCTTAGCCGCGTGGGTGCCTTTCAAGGCCCATTGCTCGACGCCCCGCCCCCGTGCGCCCATGGCCTTCTGGCTTTTCTACTACCTGGTCCCACACTACAGAGACACAGGAGATGATAAAGACCCTTGTCCTGAGCACCGCAAGATAGAGCAGAAGTTAGTAACAGAAAGAGGGCTTCTCAGGCTCCTCAATGAAAACTGAAGCTCAGCAGAAAAGTAAAGAGAATCTCTACAATAAAGGCACATCACACCACTGTACTTGGTCTGCTGCTGGCTTGCTGAGACTCATTGACTCTTATATGCACATGGATTCCTACGTTGCCTACTGTGACAGCAGAGACATACCCTGAAGGAGGCCCATAATTTCTAGTGCTATTTGCAAAAAAGAAAAAAAATTTTTTTCTCCTATTTTCAATTCTTAATTTTTACTTTCTCTCTACTCTTCAAAGTTGTACTTTTCTTTCTTTTATCTTTTTTTTCCCTCTCTCTCACTCATTCTCTTGCTGTCCCACATTGCTCATCTCCCCATTTGTTCCTTTCTGCACTGAATTCGGATTTCTCCCTTATTGTGTTTTTCTTCTCTTTTTCCTTCTCTTGATTATCATTAGGTTTAAAGGTAAGTAAATTTGGTATCTAGCCTCCCTGTTGCTGTTAGGTGATTCTATTCACATCTTTTCTCTTTCATTCTGCCATTTTGTCTTGCCTTTAACAACTTCTTAGAGTTTGTGTGATCTTTCTGTCTTCGGGCCTCACTGCTAATCTTACCTGTTCTTTCTACCTGTCCCTCCCTCCCCAACTCCTTTTAACTCCCCACCCTGAAGGGGAAAGATGCTATATTGAAGAGTTTATTCATTATAAACTTATGTTGGGTTGGTCCTCAGTTTTAATTTAATTCACATAGTTAAAATTGATAGATTAATAACTACCACAAATTGTCATTTTCTAAGCTGTGCTTGATGCTATGGTATTGCTGACTATGTCTTTTGGGCTAATATGCTGTGATTGATCCAATTAGTTTTCCTTCCTGGTATAAGGAAAATAAAATAGCCTCAGAGTCATTTTCCTACCTGGTATAAGGAAAATAAAATAGCCAAACACAAGCTATATCTAGAAGACAACTCTGAAAAGCAATCATTCCACAAGGGTACTAAACACAAGCAATAAAGATACCTACATTAAGCAATTTTGAAATATCAACCCAGGAATTAAACCAAGGACAGTACCAAAAGCAAAAATGAGAAGACACTTAAGGAAGGCACAAACACAGGCTTCCATGCCACAAAAAGGAAATTCTGGGGGAAATGAGGTGGAAAAGTCTGACAAGCCACCACTTGGACACCCTGAACTGGTAGCACAGGAAGTAACAAAGCAGATGCATGAGGCTATAGAAGAATTCAAAGCAGAAATAATCTCCCAGATAAATACAGACATGGGGAGCAGAATGAAAGACATGATTAGAAGGTCTAGAGCAGAAAAAGATAAGAAAATAGATGAGATCAAAAACATGCTTCCTGGAAGCCATGAGGCCCAACATAAGAAAGAAATGGAATCCATAAAACAGATTTAAACAGATATTCAAGAGATTAAAAACTCCATTGAGAGCATGCAGAGCAGACTAACAGAATCTGAAGACAAAATATCAGATATAGAAGACAGGATTGCAGTTAAGGACCATGAAAACAGAGATTTCTTAAAGATAATAAGGGACTATGAGAAATCAATCCAACAGCTGCTAGATGATGCAAAGAAGAATAACATAAGATTCATAGGAGTCCATGAAAAAACAGGAGAAAGTACAATTGACATAAAAAAAACCTGTTCACAGAAGTAATAGTAGAAAACTTCTCAGACAGAGGTGGAGAATTGGATGTACAGACAAGTGAGGCATATAGAACTCCAGCCAGCCATGACCAAAAAAAATCTACACCTAGACATATAATAGTCAAGATCCCAGAAACCCAACAGAAGAACAAAATTCTA